>CM036617.1:31721837-32921837 GCA_020746105.1 Trogon surrucura | reverse complement strand
GCCTGTTATTTTCTTAGATGCCTCCCTCTGGGCTCTAATGACTCTAATGTAACAGTCATGAGAGGGAGGTACTTTTTTTGCGGGTGAATACCCAAACTATGGATTTAAGGCTGTAGCTGCCAGCAAAGCCCAGTTTCACCAAGCAGAACTGTGTACCCTTTTCGCACTCCAAGAATGTGATGGAGGTTTAGGACCTGGTCTTATACTTATCTGAATGAATACACTAAGAAATATGATGTGTGTAAAAGATTTGTGAATCCTGATTTCACATCTGCAGCTCCCTGTAGACCAGAAGCAGATGCCTAAAGGACCTGTCATCTCCCTACAGAGTAGCTGCGTCTCCCCTTCATTGCAGTGATGTGACTTTTACTCAGATCTTCATCCTTCTTCTGCTCCAATGACTTATTTAAGACCACAGGTGTACTCTGGATATCAGGAATATAAAAGATATGTGCAAACAGGCTGAATGTTGCCTTGTCTAAGACCTTAGCAGGTACAGTGGTGCAGTCATAAGCACTTTAGATAGGCATTGCACCATTTCCTTTGGTCTAGCTGTAGACACATCACCACAAGGTCTGAGTGACTTCTGAACCCTACTTCGTCCCCAAGAAACTATTTGACATATGTAAAACTGAGATAGATGAAAGGTCCTTTTTAGGTTTGCGCATAAAATGTGGACGAGTCAGAAAACACTTTTGTATATTGCAGTATGTCAGAAACAAATCTGCAATTTTACAATGTCTTCTAGCAAAGTATGTTGGATTGCTACTGAGCACAAGCGTATCATTTTATTTATCTCAGGACGTTTTTGACTGCAGAAGTGACCCTTTCTGCTTTCCCACAAGAACCTGAAAATGGCTTCCCTTCCATATAGTGTCATTACAGGGGTTGAACAACTGAAAAGTATCCAACCTTCTTGTGCCAAACCCAGTGCAAGGAGGATACCAGGGCTTCCACAGGTGATCTTATCTCCTTGCAGAACTGAGCTTGCGATTTACCTTGAGAGAACAGTGAGGTACAACTTCCAGATGATTAGTCATGTCTAAAGCCAGCCTTGACCATTGCTTTTTCCTAATGCGAATAGCTCTGGAAAGTTGTAGGTCCTGTGGTCTTCCATTTTTAAACAAACAAGCTTGCACTTTGAGATCAGCAGAGCCTCACACACTGGGACCTGCAATTCCAGGCAAACAAAGTCTCTGCACTAAAACCAGACAACTGCAGTCTCTCCCAGTCTATGTAAATTAAGTGAAATCTTAGTTTAAAATGGTGATAATGTGGTCTGCATTAGACATAAAGCATTCTTAGAAACACAGTTGGCCTGGGAACAGTCTGCATATTGCTTTTTAATTTCTGAAAGGTGCCAGCCTATCAGATACATGAGAGACCATACTCTGTTCCCTAGCTCTGCTTGGAAATGTTTTTGGACATTTATCTGTCTTCTTGGGTAGTGTTTCTGCCCTTGGCATGGTGCACATAACTGCTTCCTAGAAATGCTGCTTTTCAACAATTTCATCTGAAAGAGAAGTAAAAACCCTAGTTTACATAACTCAAATTTGGTATTTTCAGGATTATTTCAAGTATAAAAATCCCCAGTTTCTGAGTTTGGCATTTCCCTCCTTGATGCTTTGAGGGGATTGTGTCATCAGTAAATGTATAAACTGCAGAGGTTAATTGTTCACTCTGACATCTGAAAGTGAGGAAAGTGGAATGTGAATAATTTGTGTTGTGGTCAAGACTATTACTATTTGGTATCTCTGTTTACATTTATCAGGGGCCGTTGGAGCAGTTAATACTGTAGTGTCTCAAGACATGGATCAGAGCCTACTTATTACAAACCAGAACAAACAACTAAGAGGCGCTGCTCTCTTTTTGGCGCAAGCTCTGCAGTTGAGCTCATTCTACACCTCTCGACCTTCTTGACCCGTGCCATTGCAGTGAGGTGAGAAAAGGCAGATATGACGTTTCCAAAATTCATGCAGGAGCAGGGTCCCTCAAACTTGCTGACCATGAGCAAGGTGGGTGTTGCAGCACCAGCATTCTGAGTCCTTCCATGCATGGGCCATGGCTCTTGATGATGGAAAACCTGTGGTGAGTAACTGGTGTGTTGCTGTGGACGTCTCTGCTGTGAAGCTGTCTGCCTGTACTGATTTGATCTGGACTGCTTTGGAATGAGAACTGGATATTAGAAACTGGGGCTGAAGAGGAAGCTGGGATAACTCAGTTTAACTACAATTTTGAAGTGTAACATATACTAAACAATCTGTAATAAGCAAATATATTCTATGCATAAATAACTGAACCTCTATGAACTTCCATGTCTATCTGACACACAAATGCTAGTTTCAGGTTGTGTTCAATCCCAGGTGAAGTTGTGTTTAAACTTTTTTAAAAGCCTGATTTTCTCATTCATCCATGAGTTTTGGAAAGATGTACAGAATTCCTGATGATTTGTAGGGTGTCCTCCTTTCTAACCACATTACTTCTTCCTCACACTTGCAGTCCCAACAAAGCAGTAAACGTGAGAAAAAACCTGGAGCACCTTAAGGCTCATCTTTTATCTCCCTAAACCTGTGCACTGAGATCAGTAACATTGCACCCGCGACCCCTTTCAGGTTGATAAGATTCCAGTGACTCCAATGTGATTTCAGCAGAGCTCAGTGAAATTGCTGTGGTATAAAACATCTAATGAACAGTCAGCTGGAAATTAAGAGTCAGGAAATGTTCTTTCTCGTATGCAGTTTTGACTGTTTAAACATTTCTTTTCTCATTTTTTCATGGGAGGAAAAGTTGTGATGAGCTTCAGTTTGGAAGTACCCAAATAGTTTGCTTCAGTCTTGTTGATCTAAATGTAACATTTTAATGTTGTTAAATTAAAACAGTTTTCTTACGAGCCAGCTAACTGGCTGAGATGCAAATTGTCTTATTGCCTCATGCTACTGGTCAATTTATATCCACCATAACAGCAAGCCCAGAGGCGGTTTCAAGTTGAGCTGAGTTGAAATAAAATATTCTTGTTCAGTTAAAAAGTAAACTGAAACATTTGATTTGAGTCATGCCCATGTAGTGAAGGAAATATTTTGGTTTGATTTTCCCAAAGGAAACCTGAATGCTTTGGGCAAAACTAATTTTTTCTTGCATGAAAAGTTGATTCTGTGGAAACTTAATTTCCTGCTAGAGGCAAAACTGTTGGGGAGTGTCCATTAAGCTTTTGTGCTGAAGCAACCAAAGGACTCTGATGCTTTAAGGAGGAAATCTCCAGCCTTATTTAAAAAAACCTCTCTAAAGGTTTGTTTTAGTTAAACCTGAAGGGACACATTCTTATTCATATACTTCTCTCAGCTGTAAATATTAACTATTTATATATCTGACAAGAGCTTTCATACCACCAGAGGCCTCTGCAGACATTTGATTTACTAAACCAGGTTTGGCTTTAGATATTTTCATTTCAGTTCTACTAGGAAGAAGCTGACAGTTTGGCTTGTTCTGAGACAATGTTATGCTGAATTCTGATCATGTGAGTTAGAAATCGGCTGGTTCCTCTGTAGGTAAAATATTATTTCATCCAGACACACATCCATGCAAATCTCACAATATAAAGCTCTATATTCCAGCATTAGTACCAGAATCTCTTCCGTACTTTCTTCCTCAATTTAAACTGCAAAGCAGTAGTGAGCATTTTCCACTTGATCTGCTTCAATTTACCGCTTAAAGATGCACTTGCTGTCCCCAATTAACACTGGTCATCATCCAAAACCTGTATCACCTCAGCTTTTACCCAGAGAAATAATGTCTTTTTAGTGGGGTGATCAGACCCATACACCATATTGCAAAGGTGGCATTAGGACAACTTTCTGCGAGGCTGGCATCATCTGTGGGGAGACTTACATGTCTGTTCAAAGCTGCTTTATCCTTTTCTCAGGCAATAGAGGCTGCAGAAGAAGGTGGGTGCACTTCATCTTACCTTCCTTTCTCTTCCTCTGATAATTTCCATTCCTGTATAAAAGATGACAAAGTTTTTATTTTTCTCTTGTATTCACTTTTGATGCTTACTCAGAATTTTAAATCCCACAGTATTCAAATTAGAGGTTTTTTCCCCTCTCAAAGTCAGCACAATGCCACAAAAGGAAAGCAAAGGCTGTTTCATATTTTATGTTCCAGGCACTAATTTGTCCATATTTGACTGAGCTTTCTTTTTTAATATTTTGTTTCTCTAGTAGCACTTAAACAGAAAAGCAAGAGTAAGCTGAATCCATGAGGACCTTGCTACATTTCTACTTGGACGTTGATAGATGGAGAAGCATTATATGAAAAAAAATCAATATTGACTCTGAAGAGGTGTGTCACCTTTTCTGGTTTAGCAGCATTAGGTGGTGGCAGGGAGTAACTCAAACACATTTGTACTTCCCACCTCCCCAGAAGCTTATGGGTTCACCAGCACATACCAGACAGTACCAGAAACTTGTGAAATATGTAGGGATCTGCCAGACCAGCAGGAGTTAAGATTACAATTATTTTTGTCTCTGCATACCTTTCTGACTCTTTAAATATGACAAAATCAAACAGCTGCAGTCCTGAAGTGATCATCTTAAAAAAAATAAATATAGCTGCTATTTGTTAGAGCTCTCTATTAAAACTGGCAGGTGACTGCTGTTATGTTTTCCCTCTCTTATTCCTGGGATAGCACATTTTCCAACTTGTTAAGTTACAGCATGTAATTTATAACCATCAAAGTGGAAAACATGCAGCGCATGAATTAGCATCAGTATGAATGTTATTAAATGTGTGCTATGTAGCTGGAAATATGCAGTTATTCCTCCTTGGCATAGAATGGCTTGAATGGATGCATACAAGGATTCTGTAAAGGACAGTCCTCAATAGTTCCAATTTTGTGTGAAATTAGGCAAAGATATTGTATTGTATTGTATTGTATTGTATTGTATTGTATTATATTATATTATATTATATTATATTATATTATATTATATTATATTATATTATATTATATTATATTATAAGAAATTATACCCACATAGTCCACCATTAGACCAAGATTGTTTGGACGATGTGGATGGGCAAGATGGTGTAAACTTGGAACACAGACACACGGTGGGAGTGAATCCTTAGATATTAGTCCTGGTATTGTGACTGTGGCTTGTCAACAGTGTTAGTTAGCATTACAGGCTGGTTTCCAGTCTACCTGTTTAAGATAGATATCCACCTAAACTTTAGGTACATAGAAAAGCAGTTGCCTAATTAGAAAACTGACAGGTCTCTCCATTGAGAGCTTCCGTTGATTCTGTGGCATTAAATGTGAGGGCACTCATTCGCTGGACTGATGTGCTGGATCCCACCTCTTAATGATTTTGTGTACGACGGCAATTCATATATCAAACTACAAGCTGTAACTTCATAACACCTAAATCTTAAACCAGTGAAAGCCAAGACAGATCTGCAAAATATTTTCTAAGAATCATGTTACCACCACGTATTGTAAGTAGGTTTTTTTACATCTAAATGCGACATTGTCTGAGCTAGTTGACTTGGCTCAACTGACTACGCTGAGACTTTACTGTTACTTCCAGTGTTTTAAATGCTGTATTTCTTACAGAATAGTTTTACTATAATTTGTGGAGTTCCAGAGGAAATGTGGCATCCTTTGACATAATGCTGCAAGTAATTCCCACTTTTTTTTTTTTTTTGACATGGTTTGTGAACAGATACTCTCTTCAGCACCTGTAAAATTCTGCTGTGAACATCTTAGGGAGATTACAAAAACTTACGACTTGGTTTGTAAAAGAAGCTGTTAATGTTTACCAAGTTTAATAGGCACTGCTTTATCTGTGCTCTAGCTCCTGATTATCACTGGAATCCAAATATTTTTCTTTAGAGCACTTAAGGCAATCAAAACTATTTATTTAAAGCATTGAATCACTTAAGGAAAGAAGTGGAATAATACCAAAAGCTAAAATATTTTTCCAGGAGGGAAAACATTTTGGCTTTCATTTTCTTCCTACTCTTTTTTGAGTCCACCAAGGATACAAATATCAAAATTTTTATTAATTTTCACCAGCGATGCAAGTGATGTAAGATGGAGAATATCATCACTTTATGTAGTGCAGTTTATACCCTCCCATACTCTAACATATGGCTGAACACCACATCGTGGAGTTTGATAAAAGACTGACATATGTTGTAGTTTTTCAGGAAAATTCACTCTCACTGGGCATCTCCATATCCTACACAATGGTTCCATACAAACATGGGCCACAGCTGAGCATCAGAGCTGTGGAGGGCAGGCACAGGAATCCCTGAGGGCATCTCTGATCTAAGTGTTAAATCAGATTTATTGAAATATCTCTTTTAAATGAACTGAGCCTGATGTCTCTCTCATACTGGAATATGCCTTCTTACTGATGCTTCTTTGAAAGCGATTGATGAGAGGCAGGAATGAGGGAATGGTCATCACCATTAAGAGTATTAAAGTGTTGAATGTTAAAAGTTATTGCCTTTCTTCCAAACACAAGGTTTTATAATGTCTATTAATACAATATAGGTTTTTCTCTGGTATGCACAAAGTCACTGAACTAATGATCACCCTATTGCACACCAATTAATCCCAGTTAGGTGTTAGTTTGCTCTGGTCATCTGTGAGAAAGTCCTGAGAGACGTGCTGGCATGACCTGCTGCAAGGAAGATGTGTGTCTAGGCATGGTACTAGGACTGGGGAGGATCAGAGCACTTCCCACAACATATATATCCCTCATGAGCATGGCTGCTGGCACATTATGTAGTTGGCAGCTGTCCCATACATGTCCTTGTGAGATACCATCAAGGAAAGACTTCATGAAGATAGCCAAGGATACTGCAATGAGGGCAGGGAGCATGCATGAGCATCTTTTTGTTGTCCATGTGATGGATGGGAGACACCCAGGAGAGCCTGCCAGGGTGACAGTGTTCCCTGGGACATGCTGGCAGGTACAGGGTGGCCACAGCCCCAATGACTACCTGGGACCTCGCATGGTGAGCAGAGGTGTGGGCAAAAAAAGGGAGGCACTCTTAATGCGGATGTGAAAGTAGGTGTTCAGGGTGTTAAGGAGGAGAGATACCAGGAGCAGGAGCTGCTGCAAAGTGGCAGGACCTGCAGAACAGAAAGTGAGAGTTGTAGGGGAGGATGGAGAAGGATTTGATATTTGATGGGTGAAGGGAGGAAAGGGGAGGGAAGGAAGATCTATCTATTGGTTATGATATGCAGATTCATAAGAGTCAGGTATCAGATATGCAGAGTCAGATAAATCTGTGACAAAAACTCCTTTGCATCTCCTGTGGCTAGCTAGATTCCTTTGTAAGCCCAGGAATGACCCTTTTCCATATCCATGGTTTGAAGTTTGTTACTTCAAATGCAAAAACTCACAGAGCGAAAAAAAAAATTATATCTCTGTCAAAAAGAGTATATAGGGTCCTGGAGGGCTCTCTTTAGAATTTTAATCCTTTCTTGGCTTTTACACATTGTGAAGCCCTTATCTTAATGCCTGTTTTATCCTTGGATATTTCTTAGACTACTTTATCTCCATGTGTTTGTCAAGCATGCTGTAGAGAGGAAAACTTCTCCAAGTAACTTAGACACATGTCCCTGTTTAGAGAAAGGAGAGCTTAGCAGGGGAGTATAGCATCTTTCAAACCATTGGTAAATCAATGTAAAGGAAAACCTCCTGTTTCCACATCAGTGTGTTTCCAGGTGTGGGAAGGAATCTGCTTATCTGAGCCAGGTTCTGCAGTGGGGCAGAATCTGGTCCATAGGGATCTTCTTACTGTCATTTCCCAAGGTGCTGTGCCAGTATGCTTTCCTGTCTGAGCCTGATTTTTAATACCTCTAACACTGGAAATTTAGTGACAGTCTGAGAGAAAAAAAATGGAGAACCTGCCTTTGTAAAGGGAGGCTTGGAAGAGATAGGTGACCTTTCAGTAGAAACTATGTGAAGGCAAGAAGTCATAATCAGTTACACAGGTTATAATGGGCAGCAAATTTAGAATTGATATTCATGATCTTTTGTTTGCAGAGGCATGCTCCTGGTGCTATTGGAAGTCCCACCACGGGCTGCTTGGCAGAGATTAGAGGCTATGTGTTTATATGTGTCTGGTTTTATTTATAGGGAGCTTTTGGACTGCACAATCTGCAGGAGAAAAGGCAGCAGAAAAGTGCATCACCTTTCCTGGTTGTCTTGTAGGAAGAATTATTATGAATACAACTCGTTCATCAACAACATATTGTTTATTATAGTCAGGAGTTGTGCACAGGGCAGTTTGGAAGTGAAAAGGACAGAAGTGCCAACAGAACAATAACTTTGAAGAGATCCTCTGCTATAAAGGCAGAGCCATTTCTGCTATTTATTCCTTATACATTGCGCCCAAGAAACACACTTTAAGGGGAACAAAAATCAAACTGTTCTGTGGTGCTAGAAAATTTCAAGGCCATGAGATGTACTTGGCACATGCTAGATGGAATCCATACATCCCGCGGGAGAGCTGTAAGCATTGCACCGAATTGCTTCTTTGACACTCCATGTCTAGTGTTTAACATAACGCGTGGCATTAAAATGCAAAATTCAAGCCAGAAGTTTGCCTCTGGAAATAAATCAGGCACCCACCCAAACGCCTGACAGGAGATGAGCCTTGTATTGTTTTTCTAATGGCCGAAACTCCTGGGCCCTGCCAGCCTGGCAGACTCCAAGTCCCGAGTCAACGGTTGCTCAGTGAATGCCTTTTTCCTGTAAATATGTGCTTAAATATATCAGCCCGTGAAACTGGTGCATCCGGCTTGAATTATCCTGTGCTGGTGAGAGGTGAACAAAGAAAACAGCATGATCCAAGACAAATAAAGGAAGATTTTTATAAAAGCAAGAAGTTCTTTCTCCTAACAGTGAATTCTCTGAAACCAATAGTGTTCCCACTAATGTGAAGGGAATGGAGAATCAAGGTCCTGCAAAATGTAAGCTGGAGAACATGGGGCAGAAGTTCCTACATTAAAATGCATGAGATATCTCAGTGACTCTAAGTACTAAGAACAAGTGATCCAGGCCTACTTTATGGGTTGTACTCTGTGAAGTGCTTTCTTGCATGGGAAGACTGGTCCTAGTAGGCGGTTCTGAAAAATAAACAAATCAATGCTACCCCCCTCACTGTCCATATGATAGAAAAATAATTATTATAAAGTCACAGAAATTAGAAATCAGCATGGTGCTTTAGGAAGGCCATCTCAGGAGGCGCTGAGATACGGGAAAATGTAAGCAAGAAGCTGGAGAATCATAGAATCATGGAATCATAAAATGGCCTAGGTTGGAAGGGACCTTAGAGATCATCTAATCCAACCTCCCTGTCACGGGCAGGGACACCTCTCAACTAGATCAGGCTACTCAAGGCTCTGTCCAACCTGACCTCGAACACCTCCAGGGAGGGGGCAGCCACAACATCTCTGGGCAATTTATTCCAAAGTCTTGCCACTCTCGTAATGACGAACTTCTCCCTAAGATCTAATCTAAATCTATTCTCCTTCAACTTAAACCCATTTCACCTTGTCCTATCAGTGACATTCTTGCAAAAAGTCCCTCCCCAGTCTTCCTGTAGGTTCCCTTTAGGTATTGGAAGGTAGCTCTTAGGTCCCCCCGAAGTCTTCTCTTTTCAAGACTGAACAACCCCAGCTCCCACAGCCTGTCCTCGTAGCAGAGCCCCTGGATCATCTTTGTGGCTCTCCTCTGAATGCGCTCCAACAGTTCTATGTCCCTCTTATGGGGAGACCAGAACTGGACTCAGTATTCGAGGTGGAGTCTCACAAGAGCAGAGTAAAGGGGGAGAATCACCTCTCTTGACCTACTGGCTACGCTTCTCCTGATACATCCCAGGATGCGGTTGGCCTTCTGGGCTGCATGAGCACACTGCCGGGTCATGTTGAGCTTCTCATCTATCAGAACCCCCAAATCCTTCTCTTCAGGGCCACCCTCAACCCACTCTGTGCCTAGTTTGTATTTGTGCCTAGGATTGACCCGATCCAGGTGAAGGACCTTGCATTTTGACTTGTTGAAGCTCATGCAGTTTGCACTGGCCCATTTCTCAAGCCTATCAGGGTCCCTCTGGATGGCATCTCTTCCCTCAAGTGAGTCCATGGCACCACACAGCTTGGTGTCGTCAGCAAACTTGCTGAGGGTGCACTCAATGCCGTCGTCCATGTCGCTGACAAAGATGTTGAACAGCACTGGGCCCAGGACAGACCCCTGAGGAACACCGCTTGTCACTGGTCTCCATGTGGACATTGAGCCATTGACCACAACTCTTTGAGTGCGACCATCCAGCCAGTTCTTTATCGACTGAATGGTGCATCCCTCCTGCCTACAGCTGTCTGGGACGGGACTCCACATTTCCCCATCCTCCTGCTGCTGTTTAGATATTTAGATACCTTATTCCAAGTTCCTGCAATGTCCCTGGCAACCATGTATGCTGGCAGGTGAGAGCAATTAGTTCTGTAATGTCCAAACCAACCAGCACATCACTGCCCCAAGTCCCCTTTTTATGTCCCCTCCGGCTTCTGGGATGAGCTGCTGGTCTAGGTTCACATGGTGTGTAGCCACTGACTTTCATGGGATAAGCAACTCAGTCCTTGCACCCTGGTAAAGAACAGAAATGAGCCATTAGATTCAGAATTTGAAAACTGGAAATGCTTCAGGGTGCATCAGCAGCTGGAGAAAAATCCCAATGTTACACTGCCACTACAGCATCCATCTTATTTGTGTCTCCAATTTGAATGCATTAAACTTAATTATACTGTAGCACAACAGATTTAACATGTTGGGATAAGAAAAGCTTTAAAAAAACCCTCTTTCATTAATAATTGAAATAGCACTTATGCTGGCAACAGAGGAAAGCAAAGTGATGCCAGCCGTGGGTCACAGCACAAAGAAACAATCTTAAACTGCTTTAATAAACACATAAAAAACTTGAATTTGTGGTCATTTAATCCAGAACATTGAGTTAACAGATAGAAAAAAGCCATTAGGTCATCGCTTGCATGTTCCTGGTAGTGCAGGACCGCTGCAAACAGTGTGCCACTGTTGAATCAGTCTGGTTCTCCACACATCAAGCAACGGGACACCCACTTCCCAGAATACCTTCCTAGGTAAAGACTTTTTATTTTTTCCCCTGCACAACGAGCAGTTTAAATTCACCTTGTGATTTCATCCACCGTTCCTAATTGCATCCTTTCTGCTGAACGAGGTAACTCCCCTTGGTGTTCAGACCCTTCAAATATTGATAAGAAAATCGCTGTGTCCCTTTTCTTTTGCAGATGTGCTTAAGCCCAGTTCTAAGCATATTTAGCCTTTTAAATCTTTCTTCCTGCAGCCCCCGCATCATTTTTGCTGCTCTGCTTTTACAATTTCTTACTGTGCATACATCTTAACATTTCAGCTTTGACAGTAATACAGCAGTCAGGACAGGTTCACCAAACCCTTGCATCTGAAGTGGAAGATAATTAATCCTATTGTTCTTCCATTTTGCAGCTGGAGATAGACAAGTTGCTTTTGCTTGGACTTTTTGCTTGGACTCTCTTCCCACCACCTGGAAGAGTGTTCTGTGCTGGAACAGATTGTCCCCTCCAGTGCAATTTCAACCACATTCAGTCCTTTAAAGAGTTTGCAGTTTTTTCTCTTAAAAACAGAAGTGAAAAAAAAAAAGAAAAAAAAGAGAGGAAATTAATTAGGAGCCTTTGCCCTTCCCATTTCCCAGCTGTTTCATTCCATCATTAACCCTATCAGTTTTAAAATGGTTTGTGAAAAGTCAGGTGTGGGAGGAGGCTGGTGACAGGTGAAGGACATGGCAAGTGCTTTGGGGGATGTGTGAGCATCAGTGGGACAAAAGCACTTTTGAGCAGGATGGCTGCAGAGGGCATAGCGAGGAGTACATTGTGGGGTTGAACTAGGGAGGTCAAGTAGGCAGGACGAAGAGATATGGCAGGAGGAAGAGATATGGCAGGAGGAAGAGATATGGCACTGGTGGCTGATGGGATAGAGGGATAGCGGGGCAGAGGGAAGTGGTGCACTACTGCTGCCAACTGAATTTATCACTGGATGATAAATGTGAGAAAAACAGACTTCAGAACATCAAAAAGCTGAATTTGTAACCTTGAAAGAGAACTAATGCTCTGGGGAAATCTTCTCTACTAAGAGTGCCTCTTGATATTGGATCATGTGGCATGGTGAGACAGAGCAGAATGAATACGCTTTGGTATAGAAAAGTCTTCCACCACCATTTGCTTGACATATCAGGGCACTGTAACAAGATTTCCAGATGTAAGAACTTTAATGATGACACTCTCTCCTGTGGAGCAAGACGACCCCAAAAGCTAAAGGGAATCTCTATTCAAGGATTCTTCTTTTAGTTTTTAGCATAGGAGAGGAACATTTTGCTATTACAGAAACATTCTTCTAGAGATGAAACCCGGAGATGTGCATCCAATGCAGGAGGAGCTACAATATTTGGATAAAGTTGTGAAAACAACCTCATCCTCATGGATTCTGCCTCTTCTTCCAGGATGATAGGTATTCTGAAAAATATTCACTATTGCAATTAGCACAAGGAAGCCTTATATATCGGTTGGCTTTGGTTTTAGCTCCATGATGCTTAATGGTACCAGGAATTTCCCAGGGGGTGACAGCCAGAGAAGCATCAAGCAACCTACTGGGGTTTGCAAGCAACCCACTGGAACAGATTAGCATGTAAAAATCAATGTTGTTTTCCTTAATTTTTTTCCTGAGCATTTTTTACACATTTCTTCAGCTGCCCTCTTATTCATAAGATTTTAGCCATATTTCTGCATTTTTCTTCTTTAAATCTCTGACCC
This sequence comes from Trogon surrucura, assembly GCA_020746105.1. NCBI lineage: Eukaryota > Metazoa > Chordata > Aves > Trogoniformes > Trogonidae > Trogon > Trogon surrucura. Next base: position 32,908,951 of record CM036617.1, on the reverse strand, counting down.
AGATTTTCCTGCTAGAAATAAGTCTCCAGCAAACACAGATTTAACTGTTAAGCAAGCCTGACCGTTCCTGTTTTAAGTCTTTGGCACTGCCACACCCATAGGCATCTTGGGCAAAACGTGAATATAATTTCCCAAAGCATAGTGATAGAACCTCCCAAACAGTAAGTTCAAGGTAGGAAGTTTCTTTTTTGATTATGTAAGAGCCCACATTCCTTAGTCATAGTGGTATCACCATCCCTTGTTCCAGCTGCATGTGCTTGGGCAGGGTTTCGAACAGTTTAAAGAATCTCATTTTGCAAGATGCTCAGTTTTCGCAGTCTAGCTGGACGTTCCATGGTAAATGGATGAGCATATTCATATGGGTTAACTGCACGCCTGCTTGAGCACACAGGCAAGGGGTTGGGCAGTTCCCCTGTGTGAAGCAAATCAGCAGTCAAAGTTGAGGGTCTGTGAGCGATTGCTGTGAACCAGCAAATATCCCCCTTCCTGTTCCAGGCAGGAAAATATTTCTTGGTGCTTGCCTCGCCCTATGCATACACATAAATGAGCAAAACAAAGCAGGGCTGCCCCGAATGCAATTTTGGCAGCTTGTTTGTACTCCAGCACCTCAAGAAATGTTGAATTGTTCTCGCTTTGCAGGAAGAAAAATTAACATATGCTTAGGCAGACTTACAGGGCAGATTTTGCCCAAGGTGTGCCTGGCCAGTGGCATGTTTATATTTATATTTGCACTTGCTGATCTCAGCCAATATAAAAAATTAGTATATTTTATAAGTTACTGAATGTGTTTTTCTTGCAGAATTCTGTGCCATTCGGCCACCCTAACTTTGACTCCTTTGTTCATTCACTCGGCATACTGTTTTTCTGACTGCATGTACTCCCTGCTACAGAATGGTCTTGAGAAATTTCTTCGGAAAACTTATCTGAAATTGCAAGGAGTCCCATGTCTCTGCTTCCCAGATTTATTTTTAAAATGTTGTATTGGATCTGGTTCTATATTTTACAAGCTGCGGTGGAACAGCACAATAGTTTAAGTTTTGTCTTAAATAAAATTTTAGAAATCCTCTTTTGATTTGAAGAAAAATCTCTTTTCTCACTTAAAATGAGGAAATCTTCTGTCTGTAGTGACAACTGGTCAAGCTACAGAGCTCCGATAGTAGCAGAGAACATTTTGCTGCCTAAAGTGCTATTTGGGAGGTAATCACATTAACTGGTGTCTACTTAAGGATTTTAAATTTCCAGTCTCTTCATTCTACCATAGCTTGATCTGAAGGATGGCAGATTAGCAGACAGAAGCTGGGCTAGGAAGAGGCAGGACCTTCAACTGTGATCTGTTTTGACTGCAGTACTGTTGTAAAGAGACATACCACCTCATCCTTTCCCCATAGTGGCATTAGCCAAGCAGTGACCCACCCTGAAAGTCACGTAGTAGGGATGACAGTGCTGCTGTTCAAGAAGCATTGAGGAGGATGAAAGGCATTGAGAAACAGCAGAGATAAAGCATCAAACATGCCCCGAGAGAGGACAGGTTGAGTGGATGCTATCTGAGGAAGACTTACTGTGAAAGGAGAGGTGCTGACTAGCTTATCCCTGCTCGATATTTGATGCAAAGGCACAATGAGATATTTTTCACTAACCAAATCCAGTACAGAATGATTGGAAATGAAAGGCCTAGACAGGACTGCTTTAATTTTTAGCTATGTAAAAGGCTGGTCCTCCAAAGCCTTCTCTTAATGAAGGTGAAAAGAGGGTGAGATTCATGCATGGACTTGAGGGCTGGAAGAGTTTTTTCACCCTGGTTAGGCTGAAATATTTGGGAGTTCTGTGTTGCGTTTCCATTCTTACCTGGTGAAGTGGTGTAGAGTGAAGATGAGTTATCTCTCTGCAGACACACACTACTTTGGTGTTGCTGTACAATGAAACAGAATATATCAGGACTTCAGAAAAAGCAACAAGTTGTCCTGTCCTTAAAAGCCAAACAGAACTGGCCCAGCCCTAACCTGTGAGATAAGTGTAGGGGCTTAACTAAACAGAAAAGATTCAGCTTAGTTGGTTATTAGTGGAAGTACACAAGAAGAGATGATAGAGACTGAACGTATTTGTAGAATTCTGCACAGAAGAAATGGAAGTAGCAAAGTCTAAACAAGGAAAAGAGTGAAACAGAAACAGGTTGAAGATAAGATACAATTTTTCTTTCACCATTTTACCTCCTTCCCTTTCTGGAGAAATCCACCACAGGGAATCCTATGAATGAAGATTTTTAGAAAATACATGGGTGACAGCAAATGTTTTGCATTGCATTAGGCTCAGTGTCCAGAGAGATTTCTTTCTCATTTCTAACATCCAGATCTAACTGTGACACTCTAGAAGATGGCAACAAAACCCCTAAATCCTGCTGTAATTGTTACTTATACAGTCACAATGAATTTTGCTCAGAACAATATTAGTCTGAGACAGCACAGAGAATACCAGTTTCTGACATTTCTTCTTCCATCAAAATCAGATGAAATGAATTTGAAACAAAGGTAATGATTACAGTATTAAGGTACCATTTATAAAAACTGCAATATGGTCAGTGTAATGTCACGCTGGTTTGGTAATGTACACCTCTAAATCTGCTGTATTTTGTGCAACACCATACACTTATTTTCGGATTAAGTTTTTTACAGTTTATAACATTTCCAGCTAAAATATTCTTTCCTGGTTTAGAAGATTAAACTAAACTTCATCTCCTGGCAACAGCTCTGGTTTGCATCCTAACAGCGTTGTTTCCAAATGATTTTGTGATGTTACACATTCATATTAAGCTAAATTAGCAGTAGGAGCCATGCACTGAGGTTACAGTACATATCATCATCACAGAGTGGGAAATTGTTTGATTGAAATAATTTCCTGTTTAGCCACAGTGGGCAGCTCAGAAGCTGTTTGAGACTTTGCAAGTGGGAAACATGTAAAAGAATTTAGGGCTGAAAAAGGAATACACTGATGACCATACCCTCATCTGGCATGTAAGGACATTGATCTGAATGGAGAAGGAGATGTATAAGACCAAATGCATTAACCATTGCAGGTTCGCTTGCTGGCATGGACAGAGAGCAAATGGTGTGGTGCACTGCTATAGACTTCACAGTATCTTGGAAAATTCTTTGCCTGACCATAACTCCTCAGACTTCAGCAGAACTAAACTGAATTACACAAGACCATATCTTGGCCTTAAATGATGATCAACTACATAATAACTCAGTGACATAAGATATCTGCTAATGCTGCTTGGAAAACAAAACATTCTTTAGAAAAACACCAAAATTTTGTTGAAAGAAAGGAATATATATTTGGTTAAGAAAAAGAAAGGTTTTCCCTCAGAATCTGAAAGTGTTTAAAAGAGAGCAAAGCTTTCTGCAGAAAGGCTTTCTTTTATACCCCCCCCTAATTTTCCTGTTACTGCAAAGTGCAAATGCAAAACACTAGATGAGTCCCAGTGCTTGGGAGTGGATGATCTTATCTGACTCCTGTAGGAGCAGAACCACAAGCTCCCTTCCCTCCAGGGTCTTTGCTCATGCAATGAGAAAATCACAGCTGAGGACTTCAGGTGCAACAGCAAATGCATATTTATACCCACCAGAGAAGACAATATTTATTGCCATAAATGTGCTTTTCCGCATGTGGCTTAAAACAGCATTTACCTCTTTTTTCTTTTTCCTTTTTTTCTACCTCTGAAGCCATTTCATTTGTGCACATTCACACCTAGACTGCTTCTTTTGTTTTAGAGAGAAGGCTTTTTAATTATAATCCACAGGGACTCAGAACATCATAAAAACATTTTTTGACCTTTTTAATATTATAGCAAGTGCTGCTGAGCAATTAAGGCAATAAATCTATGTAAACTGAATATGTAATTCCTCTTAGGAATATAAATGCGAGAAAATTAAATGTCAACATCTACCTTGGTGTTTACAAGTGCAGCCATAGAATGTGAATTCATTGCCTTACCTGAATTACAATTTTGTATATATTGCTGTTAGAGGGACATTTTTTTATTTTTTATTTGTTTTAAATGAGCTCAGATACATAATCTCTTGGTAGCACTGAATATCCCACTTGTGAGAGACTTTCTGTGACACTATTTACTGCTAATCCTGTAGAAACAGGTGCAAAAAAACAACTGGCATGGTTTTAAGAGAAGAATTATGTCAAAGACAGGGTATCAGGTACATGAGAGTTGATGGCAGTTCCCAACTCTGTCAGTGGGCAGCCTGGGCCACATTTCATCTCTTTGTGTTCTGTTGCTTTTTACATTATTTCTTGTGTCTTTGGACTTAGAAATTTCTGGAGACAAGAGCTGTGTTCTCTTCTGCTTTTATACTGTCCTTAGTGCCATCAGGGCACCAGGTGCTCAACTCCAAGCTCAGCTGGGGCTTATACATGGTACATAAACACAGACCATAATAATAAATGCAGGCCCACTCCTGTCTGCTTTCACATTGAGAAGGAAAGGTGAGAGGAAGCAGAAGCATTTTTTTGCATGAAGGCATCATCTAGTTTGGAACCGAGATTGTGATAGCCATACCCTTCCCAGTGACCCAAGAATTCACTGCAACTAAAAAGCATAACGGGAAGATCTGCCATTTTAGTGTAGATTAGTCTGGTTGTTCTTCACTATTGTGCTGAATTTGCTTTACTAGCACAATAAAGGGAACTGACAACACTTGTTTGGACATCACTTCTGCTCAGTCGGTTGAGCGTGGTGCTGAAACACCAGAGGTTGCGGGTTCGATTCTCATTGGGTCTTCATGTGTGACATGATCTAGTTGAGAGGCTTCCCTGCCCATGACAGGGAGGTTGGATTAAATAATCTCTAAGGTCCCTTCCAGCCTAGGCCATTCTATGATTCTATGATTCATCTACCAGTCTGTGCTCAGGTGGATCAAGAGCCACAGCTGAATGATGAAGCTGATAAGAACATTTCATCACCAAAGTGTGAACCTTTTTGCCTTTCATTGTTTTTTTTTTTTGACAGTTGAAGATACAGCCTAATGATCAAGTTGGAGTCAGCCTAATACTTCTATCATTTAAAAATATGTTAAAAAGGGGAGATTTTGACTTTACTATTCCATTTTCTTGCATTTTCATGTTACTAAAATAGTAAAACTACAGCTGATGCCACTGTATCAGACTGACGTCCTCAGGGAGGAGCAACCTCGCTTCTGATGCTGCCTGAAATGCAAGGACCAACAGCGTCTGTGAAGTCAAGCAAATAACCTCATTTTTTGAGTTTCAGAAAACTTGATTCACTCAAATCCAATTAAAAGAATAACTCTGTGAATTAATTGAATTGCCCTTCCACTAAAGTTGAGGCTTGAATGACTTGCTGCATTTGACAGAAAAGCAAAATCACTTTTATTGAATAAAGGCTGAACTGAAACAGAGTTTCTACCATTGAGGGAATTGAGTGGTCAGCTCAGGTTAAATGATAAATTTGACTGTTTCCAGGTAGTTCCTTGATGGGTTCATCTGTATTTGCAACTACTTGTGTGATTACCTTAGTCATCACCTGTATGGATAAACTGCTTCTGAGCAGATGTACATGATAATCACCTTGCATCCTTTCAAGAGGAGACAGTCTCTTTGTAGCAGAATCTCTGTTGGCCACATGCCAAGTTCTCCCAGTCCAGCTGTGCAATACTGTGGAGGGTTGACTTTGTTTTATGGCCGAACACCCACCCAGCTGCTCGCTCACTTCCCCTCCTGAACAGGGTAGAGAGAGAAAACTGTGTGAAGAAGCTCATGAGTAAGGATAAAGACAAGGGATTTACTTATGGTCATGGGCAAAGCTGGCACAGCTTGGGGAAAATCAATTGAATTTAATGCAAATTAGAAATGGAATTGGATGGTAAGAAACAAAGCAAAGATAGAAAACTAAAGCACCTTCCCTGCACCCTCTCCTTCTTCCCAGGCTCAACTTCACTCCTTCATTCCCAACTCCTCTACCTCCTGTTTCCCCAAGTGGTGCAGGGGAAATGGGGACTGGGTGGGGGGTTACAGCTGGTCTGTAAGAGCTCCTCTCCACTGCTCCTTTCTCCTCACACTTTTCCCCTGCTCCAGCATGGGTCCTTCCCAGGAGCTGCAGTCCTTCAGGATAACCCTGCCACATCATGGGGTCTTCCACAGGCTCCTCTGACATGGGATCCTTTGTGGGCTGCAGTGTGGTTATCTAATCCCAGTGTGGTCCTCTCCATGGGCTGCAGGAAAACCCCTGCTCCAGCGCCTGGAGAACCTCCTCACCTCCTTCTTCTGACCTTGGTTTCTGACCTTCATGTTGGATCCCTCTGATCCCTCTTGTCCCAGCAACAAAGCCATGCCCTGCAGTTGGCTGGCTGGAGCTGGAGCTGTGTCTGGCACAGGACAGCCCTGAGCTCTCCTCACAGAGGCTGTCCTGCAGCCCCCTCCACCCTCCCAATGGTGCTGTACAAATGCTCAGTGAAATTCTGCAATTCCAGGAGTTATTCTAGTAATACCTTTGCTACGAGGACAGGCTGCGGGAGCTGGGATTGTTCAGTCTTGAAAAGAGAAGACTTTGGGAGGACCTAAGAGCTGCCTTCCAGTACCTGAAGGGATCCTACAGGAAGGCTGGGGAGGGACTTTACAAGAGTGTCCACTGATAGGACAAGGTGAAATGGGTTTAAGTTGAAGGAGAATAGATTTAGATTAGATCTTAGGAAGAAAGTCTTCAGTACGAGGGTGGCAAGACTTTGGAATAAATTGCCCAGAGATGTTGTGGATGCCCCGTCCCTGGAGGTGTTCAAGGCCAGGTTGGACAGAGCCTTGAGTAGCCTGATCTGGATGAGAGGCGTCCCTGCCCATGACAGGGAGGTTGGATTAGATGATCTCTAAGGTCCCTTCCAGCCTAGGCCATTTTATGATTCTATGATTCTATGAATAGTCCTGACTTCACATTGGGGAAAGTTCTTTAGGCATCTTCCTAGCATGACAACCAGCACCAAAGTTAGGCTGATATCACATTTGATTTGACCACTTTTGATCACTATGATTTTCCTCACTCTCAGAATGTATCTCTTCCCCCACGTACAGAGTCGTGAAACCTGGGGACACCCTAATTTTAAATCTCTCTTCAGTGAGGTATGTTGTTGCTCTTGAGAAATGATGTTAAGTTCTGGGTTTGCTGATGGCAGTCCCTCCTCCCAGGCATAAGGTGTCCTGTGAAGGCTACAGACAAGAAGGTATTAATAAGAATTTCACACTGGGATTAAACAATTTTAATATTCTTTTACTAGAAACTAATGAACATTTTATAAGCACACTTTTGAAACCTCTGTCAAGAGCTTATAATTAATAGAGGCACTCCCGTACAACAATATGTTGTTCCTTGTTTAAAGAACTATGCTATAATTAGCTGCACTAAACACAATTTAGAGCTTTAAGTGCTGGTGAAAACAAAACTGATTTTTGCCTACTTTATGCTGATTCACACTTCGCATAATGCTGGACAACTGCAATGCCCCTTAAAAGTTAAGTGCGCATTGACTGTGCCTATAACCCTTCCATACTTTTTGCAACATTAACTTTTAACAGTTCTTTCCACACCAGTTGTGGTGTTATGGATACTCTCTGAATAATACACAGAGCTAGAGCAAAGGTCATAACTAGCATACTGCTGTTTTATGAGTGAAATAAAAGAAACTCTACGGGTTTGAGTTGACTTAGTATCATTTCATATTTTTTTAAATATTTTCCCCATAAAATCCTCCTTTTTTGAATAAGTTTTACAAAATAACTTGCTTACTATATAGAATATGACTGAGAATAGTATCTGAGAGCAGAGGTTTTTGGTAGAGCTGGGAAATTTCAGTGACAACAAAAGAAATGCTTCCTTATCTAATCACTATGTGTATTTTGCTCAAAGAAAAAAAATAACCAAAGTCTAACAAAAAGGCTGGACTAGAATTTAATTCATAAGAATCTCTTCAAATATTGCATTTTATGATGTACTCTAAATTTAATTTTACATTTCCTAGTTGCATATCAAATTAGTACCCTACATTCTGTGTACAGTACTATGTATCTATTATACATAGCATATTTGTGCATATATATTTATAAACAAAATATCTCTCAGTGATTAACTTTGGAATTAGTGGCTCTGGGGAGTTTTCACCCTGTCTTTGTAAAGTATTTCTTCCTTTTTCTATGGAATTGAGGGAGTCTTCTGTCTTAAGAGATACTACCCTGAAAATATAAATCCCCAATGTGTGTTCTGCAAGAAATTTAATACAGGAATTCATGCAGACAAAAGAAAACTACCAGAGATTTAAACACTGGTCAATACCAGGGCACTTAAGAAAATGCTGTGAAATCTCTATTCCTGTGATTGAAGTCTTTCTTTTAAAGTGCAGCTGAAAGATGCCTATAGCAGCTTCTGTACCTACTTCTGTAAGCCTGTTCATCCGTTCTGACTCACTATGAAAAGACACTCAGTGAATCACCAGGTCACAGGTCCAAGTGAGAATCAAAGCTCTATTAGAGGCAGTTTGGAAGAACTGGATGTTAATTGCAGCCTGTTCTCAGACTGGCTGTCACCAGGTCCAAGAAGACCTCAGGCCTCTCTGCTGCTGCTCCGCTCCTAAGAAATACACCCCTGGTGTCTGGTTCAGTGGGCGGCTCTTACTCTCTGACCTGCTCAACCTTAGACCCCAAATCCTTAATCCTAGCTGTAATCATGTATCCTAGCATTTGGAGCCAGACTGTATTTACTGAGCAGAAGATAATTCTGTTGGCAGTGGTCTAAGGTAGGTTCGTAGAATGGCCTAGGCTGGAAGGGACCTTAGAGATTATCTTAATCCAACCTCCCTGTCATGGGCAGGGACGCTTCTCAACTAGATCAGGCAACACATGGGGACCGAACGGAAATCAAACCTGCAACCTTTGGTGTTTCAGGACCACGCTCAACCAAATGAGCTAAACCAATTGTTGGAAAAATGCTTAAGTGACTCATAGAGTTGAAAATAAACATAAATCAAAAACTGAGTCTTCAGACATGCGGTCCTAGAGCCAACTCAACTGGAGCATAGAAGCTGTGGGACAAAATCTTATTAACTTACCACAACAAGTGCTAACGGCAGCTCATGGGAGGTGCAGGTGTTTGCTCTTTTCTTTCCCTGCCAACAAAGGTTTCTGAATAAAGGATGGAGTATATTTCTGAATATATCTCTGGCGACAGGAGATATAGCTGAAATGGTGGCTGAAATCCTGTTGTATCTAGAACAGCAAAAGTTCTTGGACTTCTATTGTCTTCTCCTGGGAAGAATTACTGTTGTGGTAAGCAGAAAAACACACCCTACATTTTCATTGTAAGATTTTTAGTTTGAGAAGGTTTGCTGCAATGACATAAAAAGGAAAAACCTCTTAGCTTCCAAAATATTTTTCTCAGTTCTGTTTTCTATTGCAGCTAAATAAATAATATTATTTTTCTATATTTTTTTTTCCCCCAAGAACACAAACAGAGGCTAAGATCTAATTATTCAGAGGAGTTGAACTAATTTATGACACTTTCTAGGTTTAGCGCTGTAGTCATTTACTGTGACAAGGTCCTCTGCTTGTGTAAAGATAAAGGTAGCCATCACCACACAGTTTGCTGACACTGGCTAACAGAGCATATGCTTGTGTTTTGGCAGGGACATGGCAGATGTCATCCTGTGGGAAAGCCAAGAGAAAAGTGAAGATGTGACCCCAGATTGTACTTCTGCCTTCAGCCTGACAGTGCAAACCTCCCTCTATCACCACCCCCACTACGTGTTGTGCCTAACACCTCCATCACCCAACTCTAAAAACACTGTGGTCAGTGGGAAATGTAAATAGACAGAGTTCATTGTTCAATGTTTTTGTGCTCCTGGTTTTCATCATGCACTTGTCTGACACTGTGTGTGGCTGATGGAGATGCAGGTTTCATAGGGAAGAGGACAGCAGGGACTGTGTGTGGCCCTGTTGACAAGACACATTCTGCTTTGTGATGTGGCCACAAACATGTGGCTGTGTTAGGCACCCGTCCTGAGATCAGTGGGGTTAAATTTCTGCCCTGCTCTCCTGAAGATGGAGTCCTTGTTGACCCTCATTCCTCCATGGCTTTAGAAGTGTCCGTGGTGCAATCCGCGAACGCGCAGCAAGTCCAGTCTCATACACAGATTTATCTTTCGATGCAGCAGAGCAGATGCAATTTCTGTGTACTTAGGGAAGCCAAATACCCCTCTGAAACACAGAGGTGAACTCTATGAGGAGATGTGGCGTGCTACAAGGAGCCGAGGGCAAGCTGAATTTGAGAAGAGAGACAGGCAGAGGGTAAAAGCTGCATGAATATGTAAAGCAGGGGGATTTCTGCAGAAGATGCAGAAGACATTACTGCAGACTCAGCTGGAATTAAACTGCCCACAGCTGCTGTTTCTGTGTCACCTTTGGGAGTAGAAGATGCTTTAACCAGCAGCAAAGTCAAACAAAAACTTCAGGTAAACCCAAGATCTCCAGCTGGTCACTGTGACCTAAGAGAAAACCACTTTATTTCACCATGTCACCTTACAGACACCAGGATTGAATAAATGGCTTTATTTTGGGAAGACTTTTGAGTAGATTGCCTTGAAAATGTGGAAACCCCCTTCATTTCATATATGTGTTTTGGTGGTTTATTCCCCTTCCCAGTGGGAAGGGAGAGGGATGATTAAAAAGAAGAGGTTCAGTTTTCAGAATTTATTTTACTTTCTTGTTTTCTCTTTTAAAAGTGTGCTTGTGAAAAAGAGAGGAAGGGAGAGGAAGAAAACAGAATGAGACCCTTTAGAAAGAGGACAATTCGGGGATTTCTCCCATCCTTCCTCTTCACTTTCCCTCTAATTCTTTCCAGCATAGAGGAAGGGAAGGAAAACAACTAAATGTGAAAGATGATGGCAAAAAATCCAAACATTACAAGTTTTGCTTTTAACAAGGCAACTATACTTGCTCTTAAATTTTTGGTCAACATTTCCTACAGGAAGAATAATTTTAAAACCAGCTCTTCTTGTTAGACATTATTATTTGTGTATATGGCACTCTGCATATCTGCAAGAAGACAAAACCATTCTGAAGTGTTTGCCTCAGTGTGGGCAGATGTGGCAGGAAGTCTAACTTTAAGAAAAATTAGTGGAAATGGATGCTATTCTTGTTGACACCAGAGAGGTCTATTTTTGAGGTAAAGATTGAGACAGAGCATTGTAACGCTGCAAAAACTGTTCGGGAATGCACAGTCAACAAGTGAAGTGAAACCAAGGTTAACTCAAATAGATTTTCCAAGGTAGCACTCAAAAAGCATATCTGAGGAACAGAGCAAGTCAGCATTTGCAAAAAAAAAAAAAAAAGAAGAATTAATAGTGTGGGTTTGCAGGCAAGAAGTAAAAAGCAAACTGTCAGCAGCGCAATAAAGGCTGGGGGTATAAAGAACAAACCTAGAATAGAAGGGAAGAAAGCACAGACTATGACAGACCATTATCTTTAAAGACAAGAACTGCAGAGTGTGAGAAGCAACTGGCTTTTGTGTCTTTTAAGGAAGCAGTAGGTATATGAGGACAAAAAAATAACCCAAGGGAAAGTGGTCTCCCCAGGTTGCAGACAACATTTCATGCCAGCAATGCAGCAAACCCTTCAGCACTCATCCAGTTAAAAATCATTAAGTGCATAGTTCAGATGCAAGCTCCCAAATTGCTCTATGGTAAATGACACCAGTATAAAATACATTTGTGATATGAATATTCTTTAAAGGCAGTTACAAGAACAGCATTGCCAAATGGCACTCTCCTTTTGTAAATGTTTTGGCTTTATCTACCTTATTCTTTCTCATGAACTTTCAAATGGGACAACCGGTGTCTTCTTAATTAAAGATATCAGGTCTGAACATGACGCTCGTAGGTTATTAACTTTATATCAGACTATTCTTCAAATGTTGTACTTTGCTTCTTGAGGAATCCTGCAGCAAAGCAAAGTCCTATGATCTCCTTAATCAGAGACTCTAAGGCATCGGAGTTAAAGCTAATTAGAATTTATGAGACTTTGGAGGAAATATAATTTGTGTGCGAACACTATAGGTGATAGGGGGTTTCACATTTTGACTGTAGATCTCAGCTGAGCTTGGGTACCACATCTTGACAGAATAAATAATTAGGCAAACATTACACATTATTCTTCCATTTCATCTTATTTTCACTTCTGGCTAAGGCAGGGAAAATACTGTGCACGTGGCAGAATTTTGTGGTCCACTTCTGTTAGAATCTGAGCTGAGACTGAAGTAGCTTTCAACACCTCCTGCTTAAAAAGCAATTCTTTTCAGCAAAGCCTCAGCCACTGAAGCAGCACACCTGGTTCGTATCACTTCCTGAGCAGGCTTGTTCTTGCTGAGTGTTCACTGGGGACTCTGTCAGAGGAACACAAACCTGCTCCAGCGATTTTAGAGTAAGTACTCTTGAGAGCTTTTTGTACCATCCTACTAAATCCAAGACAGCTGTTCCACTGTAAAAGTCAGCTTAACATATGTTTTATAATGATTGTATATTTAATATTATACACAATATAAAATAAAACAAAAGGTGCTTGAATTCTATGAAGAGAGCAAATTGATATAAGCAGAAATGGAGAGGGAACAGTGATTATATACAATCTGCACTAGACTAGCAGGAAACGTTACCAGTAAAAGGATACTAACCATGAAGGGTGAGGACTTCACTACCAGGACAGCTCTCTACTTGGCAGCTAATACCAACAGATATTTGATGAATTAAATCTCTCTAGGAGCCTCTGGTGATGATAGTAATGTTATTTTGCACTTTGCATGCTATTTCTGTGTTGGGGCAGCTTGGTGAGAGACCTCTGAAAATTGACCACGTAGGATTTCTGTTGTGAGCATGTATGAGTTTAAGGATTGCAGAAATTAATCCTGGAAGGAACTTGAAGAAATCTTTTTAGCAGTCTGCTTTCTCTGGGAAAGGGTAAGTGTATGCCCTTGGCACTGCTTGCAGCCTTGTTATATGTGGCAAATATTCCTAAGATCTGTATCTTCATGTATCACTACCTTTAGAAGATTTTTTTCCTTACATCTGGATTATTTATCATTTGTGGCAAAGAATTTTCTTTTCCACACCTGGCGCAAAGTGAAACCCTTGATTGCAGTCCTCTTCGTGAAAACTCTGTTTATATTGGAAGACACCTGGTAGACATGGAAAACATTTGAACTCTGTTTCTCTTTTAATAGTTTTTTTCATTAATGAGAGGTATTGAGTGTTGAGTCATAGGTATTGGTGTTGCATCATAGGCTGGACTTGATGACCTCAGAGGTCTTTTCTAGCCTCAGCAATTCTGTGATTCTGTGTATATTGTCATGTCCTTCTCCAAGTCTCTGTATTCTAGATGGAAGAAACAAAATTCTTAACAACTATTTCTCATCAGTCTCTTTTTCTAAAGTTCTCAGAAATAGTTTTTCTCTCTTCTGGGATTTTACCATTATTTCTACATTTTTGTATTGCAAACATGTCCTCAACATTGCTGCACGGGGCAGAAAAATTACATTATTTATCACTTACGAAACCTCTGTTTGTACATCCCACAATGGCATTAAAGTTTCTTGCAGCAATGTGTTCTTGACTCATATTCAGCTTTCAATCTACTATAACCTCCAGATATTTTACCTTTTCTGTAACATCCTTCCTTTGTTAGCAGAGATGACGTCAGCTAGCAGAGATAGAGCCTAGAGGTGCCAAGCGGTGTCTGTTTACAAGCTGCTCCCTAATCTGCATGGCTGTATATCCCAGGGTAATCTTCAGTCATGAACTTAAAAGGCAGAATTATAACAAAGTCCCTAAACTAGGAATGGGGATTCGTGTCACAGGAAAATCTAAAAGCTGCAAAGTAGCAAACAGAGGGAAATAACTCTGAAGTCAGTTTTTAAAACATGAGGCTCACCAAGTTTCCTAATTATACTTCTCATAGAAAATAAGTTATATTTAGGACACATATGGTCAAAAGTGGCAGTGATGATTTTGGAGACTGGATTTTGGAGCTGTTAACATTTCAATCATCTGTAACTTACTTGAGAAATCAAAGTCATCAAAAGTAGTAGTAGCTGGCAGTGTTCTTGGCTTGTTTCTACCTTATTTTGGGATAGGTGTGGAGAAGAGGTCATATCACACGTGCTAATACCCCATGTCCCATATGGAGTTCTATATATTTCTCCCTGATGGTCTTGCATGAGCCTCAAATTGACTGTAGAAAACTACAGCTGCAGCTCATCAGTTTAACTTGGTTTCCTGCTATGACAAGGAACTGAACAGTCATAACCAAAGGAAGAAAAATTTGAGTTATTTTGAGACCAGAACAAGACAATGTGGCTTTTTTAATGAGAAAGGCATCTTCCAGTGAAGGAAACAGACTTCTGTGACAGAGCTGTGGAACTGCTGTTTCTTCTGTGGAGAGTTTCAGGCTTCATTTCTATTTAATTGGCATCAAGCTTAGCATGAACCCCACTATCAGAGTTACACTTTCCTCTGAGCCTTAATTTGCACTTAAAACTACACTCCACTGACTGAACATTTCCTTACTGTTACTATTTTCTCACTTAGAACTTTTTCTTTCAGAAGAAAGCTCTGCCTTCACCTAAGCTGTTTCTCTCCTCGTCCTTTACCATTTTTCTCTACTTCGTTGCCACCACTGTAGCTGAAGAGAGAAACCCAGGCAGCAACAAACCAACCAGTCGGCAGTAAAGGTAAAGATGGTACAAGGTTAATGGAGAAACGTACTGGGAAAAAATGAAATTGCACCAAAAAAAAAGAGTGAAACATAGTCCTTTTTAATATCATTTGACCACTCTGTTGCCCAGGGAGCAGGGGGTGATTGGGGTGCAGAGAGTGCCAAGGGGTAAGTGGGTACCAAACTGCAGGCAGTGCATGCACTCAATTCTCTGTTTCACGTGCCACAAGTTCTTCGTTCTGATCACTCTTATAATTCTTCCAGTTCTCCCTTTGAGGCTGGTAGTGTTTATCTCAGTATCTGCTCTTCCTCCGCCAACTTTTTCAGTCATTTTTTTTCTCCTCTTCTGTCTTATTTAGGGAATGATAAATCACACTGTGGCAGGTACTCTTTGGTTTCCTTTTGAGGGTAAGGTTAGTAATAGTTATATATCTATTGATGGATAATAACTGGGTTTCTACACCAGCTACAAGCTGTTAGCCTGTGCCATCACTCTCTTGACTGTCATTCTTCATCTTACTTCTTAATTGCCCTTCAGCTAAGCAGTATTTCCTACGTTATCATGAAGTAAGTTTGGGGTACAACTAGCTAGAATCTTTTAAAGGAAACAGCTATTTCAGGTCAAATTAATCTCAGTAAGCTTAGGCAGAAAACAATGACATACATCCTAAAGCCTGGGACGTATTGTTTTTCCAAGCCATTGCTGCACAAGATTAAAAACAGAACCTGGCCTTAGTTTGAAGTCACAGACCTGCTATCTGCTTCTCTGTGTACCTGAGTAGGACCAAGCTATGGTTACTGTTAGATTTTGACAATGTATTTCTTTTCTTTCTTCTTTTTCTGTGGGGAAAAAACCCTACACAACCGCATATAGAAAATCCCACTCTCCTCATATGAAGTAAGAGAGCTTTGAACTCACAGCTTTTTATAACTTTCCTCTGTGCATATACTCAAGTTTTCCTTGGGAAACTTGCTCTGTCAGAGACTCGGAGGACAACGTTGCTGGCTTTCAGGGGTCTCCTGAAGTAAAGCCCAGGTAAAAGAAGCAGAGTAGTACTGGAGCTGTACTGCTAAAGAAAAGGCATGATGGAAATTCAATATCTCATAAAGGATGATGACAGGGTGTTACTTGCTTTTCTTGCCGCTTTTGCTAGAATCCTATGGCATCTGCAGAAAGGCAGGCAGAAAAACCTCCCCACACCATTTTGAGCATGTTCCCTGGGCCCCTGGGCAGCTGGAGCTGGAGTATTTTTGTTAGATGAAAGGAGTTTGATAACACCTTGAGAGGAACTACAATTCAAAGTCCAAGGTTAGGTCCTTTCTTTTATTTATTTTTATTCCTGAGAAATACTTGTATGTGTATTTATGTATATATATATGAGAAGTGAGCTAACGTGTATGAGAGGAAGGAAGGGGAGGGGAGACAATGAAAATATTCTGTTTGTTGTTTTTATTCTACTTCCTACAACAGAAGCTGCTTCTTTCTTCTCTCCTTGCTGCAGTTATATGGCCATTACAGCGTCTACAGTAATAATACAATAGTGTTACTGGCAAATGTAAAGTTCAATTGCTGTAAACAATGATTAAAAGATCGTTGCACAGAAACAGATGATTTTGTTCACAGCTAGTTGAAATTCATGAACATTTTTTTTCCAGCCATGTGATAGCAAAATAAGCACACAGGCTTAGGAACCATTTTCAATTAACATCATTTCACTTTTATGCCTGTGCATTTCACACTCCATTAACTGTATGTACCTTGTAGGGAACCCCTCAACATAAAAACTCCTTCTTTTCTCCCATATGTAAAGAAAAGCTAATGAGGATGTGTTAACAGAGAGAAATAAATAAATAGGTTTTCTTAAAAAAAAAAGTTGATTCTAGACAATATTTCTAATTAAGAAACTGGTATCTTAGTGAAAAGGTTACTGATGGTAATAAAGAAAAACGGAGTAGAACAGACAGCTTCATGAAATGGATCACTAAGAACTAGAACGGAACTTGCTCACTGAAACAAACCCCTCAGAATTAGAAGAGCTAGTCTAGGCACAGCTTAAGCTGCTGTAGTGGACTGATGCATGAATTTTGCCTTAAACATTTCTTCTTATCTTTACAACCCCCCAATGTGGTCAAAAAAAAGACCGGTTTCTGGTCCTGTGTGGCAAATGGATGGAAAGTTGTAGAGGGGCAATCTGATAAGGCTATAGATGCCTCAAACAGCCCTGGAGCTGAATATATGCATGAGATAGGGCCATCCTGCCTCTGCAGAATTAACCTGTCTCGTAGCATATTTTCCAAACAGATAGAGAAATTGCGTATGCTAATGAGGATTATTGAAAACAATGAAGTGCCTTGATCCCCTACCCGACATACTGCAGAAAAGTGTGTATAAATGTGGGACAGTTGAAGCAAGAAGTGGAAGGAAGGGACAGAAAAAAGCAGAAGAGAAGCAGCATGTAGACTGGGACAAAGACACCAAGAAGAGAAGTGCAGGAGGAGAAGAAGAAAAGATGACGGTATCCTTGAACTCTCATTGGCAGGGCCAACACTGGAACCCAGACCAGTGATCTTTGTCTCTCTTTCTCCCCGCCCTCTCCCCCCCTCTTCCCCTTTCTCACTAAGTGATACAAGGCCTATCATATTGCTTGCTTAGTTTATACTTAGTTTCTGTCTTGTAATCAGAAGTATAATGCTGCCTATTAGAAATCGTTATATCCTTTTTCCTTGTTATCATGAAGTAACACGCAGCTTGCTGTAGTTTATTACATACCGAGTCTTTTCCTGGTTATCATCAAGTCATAGTTTATTGTCTGCCCTAACGTGTCTTGTAACTATAACTGATTGTTTTGAGTCTAATGTATATGTTGTGACAAATTAATAAATGATTATGTATAGGCCTTGAGACTTGTCTCACTGTTGTCCACTCTGTTGGGGTGTTACGAACCTAAGTCGCTTGTCCCCCTCGTGCTGGGCAGGACATGA
The DNA here is from genome assembly GCA_020746105.1 of Trogon surrucura. NCBI lineage: Eukaryota > Metazoa > Chordata > Aves > Trogoniformes > Trogonidae > Trogon > Trogon surrucura. Next base: position 32,891,203 of record CM036617.1, on the reverse strand, counting down.
CAGCTGTGTGTGGTCATGGGTGAGTGGTAGGAGGTCAGGAGGTGCAAAACTTACGGTTTCTCAAGAACAGGATCTGTCAGAGGACAACAAATATGACAGCTGCTCTCATTAACAGATTAGACGCTTGCTTGGACCTCCTGGTGTGGCATGCAGCTAAAGAATTTAGGTACCTACATTTGGGTGTCTAATATGAGCCCAATCCTAAACTACCTTTGTGTTTCATCCTGTAGTTGATAGGATCTGAAAAGCTACTCATCTCTTCTTGATAGGCACCTGTGTTTGATTGGCTGGTTTTCCCTGTAGACTCCATTGACTATAGTGTCAGAATATTACCTGTTTCCTAATATAAAACTCCTGAAATATGTATAAATAACTTATTCAAAAGCTTAGTACACAAAAATTTTGTACATATTATTTTTATGATGTATCCCTCTGTCAGATTTCAACCTTTCAGAAATGCTTATGATTTCCTAAAAAAAGTCGATGCATTTTTTAAAGTGAACTAGATCAAGTTAATATATTGTTGTTCCTCAATTCAAACAGAAATTCATATGAACTTTATGTCTCTTAATAATGTTCCACTTCCACGTTTTCCTGCTTTATCATGTCATGCTTTTAAATAAGAATTACATTTTTGACCAACAAACCTGTTGTAGTTTCTATTGTATTTTACTTTTGCGCGAGGTCATAAACTTCAGCACATACTGAGTATTCTAATTTTGAGAAGGTTGTAAAAAAGTCTTCAGCTTTTGAGAGAGGTAAAAGTAACCAAAAGTATGTCTCCCTATTCTCACTTTTAAAGAACTTTAATGTTTCAGTGGGGAATTCTCAACACTGCTGTAGGAACTTCTCATAACAGAAAATCATTTTAAGATTCTTTCTATCACAAAATATGGAAGGAGCCATGGTGCAGGCTTCACTACCCCACTGTTTCAGATCAACAGAGTTTAGCATTTTCAGTGGTTTTGAAACCTGGAAGATAGAGAAAAACCATCAAAATTATTTGCTATACAGCCCCCCAAATTTATCTGTTGTATTATCTTTTGAATCCTTTGCTGTATTGTATAGACAAAGACAATTAGCAAGAAGCAGCTATTCATTATCCTTCTCCATTTTCCTGTGGGCAAAAAGATGTATCCCAAAGTCATCATTAGCAGTGATGTGTTATCACAAAGAATGCATTGCCAAATTCAAGCTACTTGACTGCCATGCACGCTTCACAATTGCAAGCATTCCTTACAGTTTTATTGTTGTCTTGAAAACAGTAGTTTATTCCCCTTTTGACTAGACAGTAACAAACAGTTTATCAAAAACATTTTTGTATCTCCATGGTTTGCGTCATCATTGGCCACAAAAAAAAAGTTTGTTGTTTTCTACATTGGCTTTAAAGTCCTTCTGAATTGAAAGGCAAGTTAATATTGTGTGAATGATGCCTGAAGCTGTTGTCCTAAGATGATAAAACATTTTAGCTATTGGAAATCTTGGAATTACACTTTTGTGTAATAGATGGTAGAGTGCTGTAGTGGCCATTTTCTTCCCTTAAGAGGAAATGTTTCAAAAGTTTTATTTTGTCTCATATTAGGAATTATTATGATCATTTACATGTTTACAAGCAATTGAGAAAATCTCTCTCTGTAAAGTACGGTAAATCTTACGGGAACTATTGCTTTCTCTACTGAACCATGAAAAGTCATTTCTGTACTCATTACAGGAATACTCTTTCCTTGGTTTCATCTTAAGGACTGTGTCTTGATTTGTTGATATAACACTATTATCACGATCTCTAATATATCTTCAGCCACATGAAGAAGCATTGTCATCAACTACTTCTAAATCAATAATACATAGATTCCCGCTTGGATATAATTGATCACTCCAGCCCACAAAGTGTTCGGCTAATAAATGCTTTTTGTGATGCAGCCAGTAGTTAGCTCTGCATTTGATAAACATTTTGGATGATGTCCTCTTCAGATATGAAAATGTTCCATGTCTAGCATAATTCCAGCTGTAGTTCTTTGCTTTTTGCATCGCTATTGCAAGTGGAATAATTTTTCTAAACAATTTATAAGGAAAACTTACATCCGTTGGTTTTAAGTGTGCTCTGTAGATGTAAACTGATGCCTGAGATCCTGTCCACATCTCTCTTTCACTCATACAAGAAAGAAAAGGCAAAAAAATCCCTTAAAACAAGGGCTCACTATCCATCTTACAATTGCCTGTAACAGCTTTAGCAGGTTGCAGTGGTACTCAGCTGTAGATGGTTCAGATTTTTGTATGCTCTGAAGCTAAACTGTACGGCTCAGGTTAATTGTTCAGAAGAACTTAGCAGTGTCTCGGACCCTACAATATCACTGTCAGAATGCTTGATATTTGGGGGAAAATATTAGGAGAACTACATGCTTTTAACTTGTGTATGTGCTAACTGAAAACTTTACTTCCTGAAAATATTCAAATATTATAAGTAGTGAAGCTGGTGAAAGTGTTTAAGAAAGACATACTTAGTAACAAAGGCATGGAATTATAAGCCATAAATGTGATGGGTGAATTTTAGTTTTTTTAAAAAGAAACTATTTTTGTCAGACAAAAATTTCCATCAGTAAAATCTGAGAGAGGGGAGTAATCTCAAGATATAAATTCTGTTAACTCATCATTTAAGATAGCTGCAACAATTCTGCATTTACTAGTAGAGAGGAAAATGTAGTAATAACAACATTTTTATTGTGACAGGGGCATTGATAAAATGACACCATAGGTTTTCTGGTTGTATTGAAGTTTGTAGACAAAATTATATTAAACGAATAACTCTTTGGCACCATCACAAGCACAACGTTAGAAAAAAAGGTCAGAAAGAAAAAAAAGAATGTTTATCAAATCCACATCAGTTTACCAATATTTTGTGTACGTCACGTGGGGCAAAAAAAACCCTGATCAGCAATACAAAGCCACAAAAGTGAAGGAAAAATCATATCATGCAATCACTATTCTCTCCCTGCTGCAAGGAATATCATTACACTGTGTGGGATGAATTGGATCACAACGGGGGAAAAATAGCACCAAGGAACAGAAGTAGACTATCGTGATAGATATGGAGAATTAATCAGAGAACCAGACAGTTATAAATTTAACTTTTTTCTTTTAAAGAAAAAGCTTCAAAGAAGTCTTTGTGTCTATAACCTTAATAATCTCCTCCTCAGGAGTAGGTAATCATGTGGGACTTAGAGTCTTGCTGTCCCAGTGGTCCAGCACTGCAGTTGCTGTTGCTGGCCAGAGAAGTCTGTCAGCCCAGACAGGAGGTGGACAGCTGATGCCCAGTGCCACATCTTTAGAGGCTGGTTGAAGGTACTGAGCAAATTTTGGTTTTTTGTTCCAGGATCTGATGGACTAAGGCTTAAGGAGAAGTATAGCCAGATGAACCAGACCAGTCTCAGTCTCCCATTCTCTAGGAGCTTCCAGAGCTCACTGGTACAGCTTGGCAGTGCAATAAACCAATGCATAAACCTCTTCCCTCTTTTTTTGGCTTGTTTTGGCACCTTGCCAGTGATTTTTTTTCTTTTATTGAGGATTTCAAGCTTTAGTGGGGAGCTTGTGTTTTTTAACAGTTTGTAACTCAGCCAAAGCTAAATGGAACTTGGTGGGACAAAGTATTTCTTTTGCCCAAGGGCTTTCTCCCTGCTGAATTTTGAAGGTTTTTCTGCAAACTGCAGGGATGAATTAGAGCAGCTTTAAAAAGCAACGAGAGTCTAGCTAGAATGGGATGTGCTGGCATCTCTTATAGGGATCATCACTAGATCCCTTGCAAACAGACCTGCAGTCATTTTAAAGGCCTACTGTGGTCTATGGGCATTGCTATGCAAGCTCATATGTGGAATACCAAAGCGAAAAGAGCACTTTGCAGTGACAGGAAAACCTGTATTCTCAGCTTCTGTATTCACCTCCCAAAAGTTGTGTCACACGCCAGAAAAGGATATCAGCTGTATGGGCCACAAAGGAAGCAAGGAGATGTTGTTTTGGAGCCTGTTGCTGGCGAGGAAGGTGAAGTGATCTTTTGCTGCATTTTAGAAAAAAATAATCTTTACTTTGTCAAGTGTTAATACCATAATAGATTTGTCTACATTTTAGCTTCTGCTAGACATGTAGGGTGAGTCATTTCACAAGATTAGTATGTCTGAACACTCTAAGTTCTCCTTCCAGTCAATGGAGAGAAATAGGCACTTTTAGGGCACAACACGTCTTACAATGCATCTGCATACGTGACAGTGAGATGAGTCACAGCGAAGGAATGATGTTTCCCTCTTTAAATATGAAGAAAGAAGATGTTTTGAGGTGTTCATATGGAAATAAATCATCAACACTAGGTCCTAGAACTCCCCCAAGATTGTGAACCTCTGTGAATTAAGATGAGTAGGTTGCTGGGGGTGTCCATTTGGTGAACATGGTTTATGATGCCCAGGGCCTTCAGGCAGCAAATTGGTAGGACTCCCATGGAGTTGGGGAACCTGAGGGCTTCTAGCTGCCCTAAGTCCTTTTCAACATGAAGGCCTGGGACCCATCGCTCCCCCTGCCTACTGAAAATGCTCCAGGGCTTCTTTACACTGTCCATCTGCTGCTTGCAAGGCTGACTGGGGGCCTAGGAAATATTTTGAAATGACAGAAACTATGAAAAAACGTGAACATTTTGGTGTGTATGTTTCTTGGGAATATTTAAAAATTTCACGTGACTTAAAAATTATGTGACTTTTTTTCAAGACACTAGTCGGTGTTCCCAGGGTATTCTGCAGAACAGAAATCCCAGCTGTTGACCATCTCTCTTAAGTGTATGATATTCATGAAGAAGAGAAGGGTCAATAACCACCCTGATTTGGCTCGTTCTCTACAAAGTGACCTATTTCCTTGTCTTTCCTTGCTCTCAGGCAAAGGGCTGTCACACTTGCACAAGAATGAAGCTCAGGGCTTGTCAACGAAGGACAGATAAAGCATGCTGAACGTATACCTCCTCATGCTGCTGTTGTGTCTACTGAAGACTGAAGTGCCTGCCTCATCTGCCTCTCACCTCTTCCCTGTCTCATTGCTGCCTTATATGTGGCAGCAGAATTGCTGGTATGGATATGCCAAGGGAGTTTGATGCAGAAATAACAAAATGGTAAACCTTTGTTAAACCCGGTGGAATTTGCTGGGAGCAGCTCTGCTGGCAGATGTGATGCAGCAGAAGGAGGGTTGTGAACAGCTGGAGGAAAGATCCTGAGCAGTCTTAAATGCCACTGACACGCCTGTTTGCTGAATGCACATCTGTCTATGTCTACTGACAAAGAAAACTTGGCAAAATCATATCACTATCACCCCAAGTCAGAGCAGTTTGATTTCAGAGGGTACAGTTGGAGATTTATATCAGTGTCTTATTTTTATAGGACTTCTAAAATTCTTGTACAATGAATTAAATATGCCACGCATAGACAAGTATTAGAAAATAACAATTCAAAATACATGAAGACATTTGTGCCCTCTGCCCAATCGCTTTCCTTTAGTGGGGAAGGCAAGAGCAGCTTGTCCTTTCAGGAAGCATCTGACCATCTCTGCTTTCTCATATATTACAGATCGTTATTGACTGAACCATCTGTAATTTCATAATACTCTCTATTAAATAATTTATCTTTTTCCATGGTTTCTATTAGCAGTTTAACAATTCATCTTGCATAGTACTTCTTCCACATAATTATAATATATCTGACAGTGCTTAACTGACAGTTTAATGATTTCTGATTTTGTTTACTTAAAGGATATTAATGACATTAGACCTCCAACAATGAATAGCCTTCGTTTACCTTTGAGTGCCCTTTTCTGAACAATTGCGTATGAAAGGATTTTCAGGATTTACAGTGTGCTGTAATGTTTCACGTCTTGTAATATTTCAAAGATATGGTTAGTAGCTTCTTTCTGGGACATTGCAGTTACTTAAATCAGCACCATTATGCCCATTCCACATAGTCATTTAATCTCATTGCTTTTTTATCTTCAGATAAAAATGAACAAGATTTTACACTTGTATGCCGAGGCTCCTCCCTAGAGAAATTCAAGGTGCTGCTCAGGAATGTCCCAATTAAGTTATTAGTCCCTACCTATCTACATTCTGTTTCAAGCTCCACAATGACATGTAACGTTGGAGGGATATCTTTAACCTCTCATTAGCAGGAAGGTAACTAGGACTATCCCATGACAGGGAGGTTGGATTAAATGATCTCTAAGGTCCCTTCCAGCCTAGACCATTCTATGATTCTATGATTCCATCCCTGAGTCTTCCTCAGCCACATCACTCGACTGCTCTGATTGAAGATGTCAGCTGCATGTTGCTGTGTAGTGGCTGAGGAAAACTGTCTTGAGTGCTAACATGGAGATTAGTATTTATCTGCCTGTGGTTTACAGTGCTACAAAGTGTATCTCCTGTATTCTGCCAATAGTCTGAACCTTTGGCTTTTCTGACCTGGTGACAACTAGTGAAATCCAATGTCTCTTCTTGTCTTTTGATGAAGATAAAAGTGCTAAGCACATTGATCTCCTCCTGGCTGAAATGAAACCCTCTTGACACTAGTTTCCCGGTTTTCTGTTATTTATGGTGTTGCTTTCAGTACATCAGGGTCCTTTACTGTAGACAAACACTTACTGGAATTAGTTTGTGGCATAGTACAGAAAGATCATGAACTTCCATTGTAAATTCTTGCCCTGTGGTCTCAAAAATATTATACATGCTGAAAGAGAGATGATACCTAAAGGTTTGGGAGCAACTATGTCTGTGTACTAGATTTTGTAGAATACAGAAGATTGAATGTTTTTGGAGATACTGTTGATAACAGGATGTAAATTGTCAGGGACCATCTGCTGTGAAATTGATTGACCATGATTCAGCCAAATATAATTTAGAGATTAAGCAACATGTAGAAGTTTCGCTTTCTTTACTTCTCTGCTTTCCTTTTGTGGTGGTGACTTTTAAACTAAATCTTAAGTGGATTTATATTTAAATTCCTGTTTAGGTAAAAGAAGAAGGCAATTCAATATTGACCTTTCAGTTTCATGATAGTGTCATGGTATTCAGTATAAAATTTCCTTTTGACATAACTTCAAAATATTTATTTCAGACATATAGTGCTGCAAAATGAATTTAATCATGTATAATTGTAAATACAGGGTTTAGATGTTTATTAAAATGTCTCGTATTCTTGTGAACTGCAGAGATGTTTTGATGAACCTGTGTTTTGAGATGGTTCTGCTGCTTTCTACATATGTGATCCCTTCTACTTTGTAATGGTGAGACAGTTGTGACAGTGGTTGAACACTGGCACAGGCTATAAAGTCTCCATCCTTGGAGATAATTAAAATGCAACTGAATGTGGACATGACCATTCTGTTCTAACTCATCCTGCTTTGACCAGAAGGTTGCACGCAACATTCTCCAAAGGCATCTTCCAACCTCATCTGTTCTTTGATTCTGCAATAAAATAAAAAAGAAAAAGATTTTATTCAATCATACCAATATTGTTTATCACAGAATAAGCTCTCACAAAAATGTCAATACTTCTGTCCAATTATTTGGAGAGAATCTAGGAGTCCATTTTCCAAGTAATCTCCTCTTGGGAGCTGTAGTAGTCTTTTGTAAACTCAGCCACACTCTGTAGTCTGTGTGCATGATCGAGGCTTTCCACTCCATACGTTGATGTGTAGTTGCAGAAATACCAAAAAGGCACACACAATGTGGTAACTAAGGATTTTCTACTGATCCCGTCTGATGTCTGTGCAAAATTTCTAGGATGGTCTAGGAAATCTCAGAGGATTTCCCACATACACACTTACACATCCTGATCAAGGGCCAGACTCATTTGCTAGCTGTCCCAAAGACAGCAAGTGGTTCAGCTCCAAAAAGTACCACTGGTCCAGCCCTGTCTCTGTGATGACTCCACAAGCTGGTGTCCTGTCTGCACCTTTAGAAATTTAGGTCCTGCTTCCCCTGCATTTCCAATAATTGCTCATCGAAACCCTAAATCTCACTTGTCTGTGGCTGGTCTTCTCCACCTTGAGAGCCACATCACTGACCATGTAATTAAAATGTTTGTAACAAAAATGTTACAAAGACAAATATGGGAAGATCTTTTAATAAATTTCAGTTTAATTTCTGTGATCATGTCCCAAACTAGTATGATTCAGCATTGTGGTACTTTCTTTAAATCGCTATTTTCTAATATTTTTCAAAAGGCAACAGTTGTTTAAATTTAAAAAAATATGTATATATAATTTGATTCTTTATTCTTGCTGTCATATTACAAATGGTTTTAAGTTTATTTTAGCTAACAAGACAGGTATAAGCAATTTGCATCTAATATTAAAGTAACTATCACACTAGTAGTGAATACGTTTCCTGTTTGATTTTGTGTTTGTGCACTAGACTGCAGCCCAAGTCTTGCTCAACTCGGCTGTGTTCAGTTTTAATCAACAACTCATTTATGGGGCACAGCAGTACTAATGTACATTGGATTGAACATATACTTCTTTCTGTGTTATCTTTGGTAATTTCCTTCTTCAAATATTCATTGATGTGAAATATATGAGAATGTAATATAATGTGACATGTGTAGGTTGAAGTAAAGTAATCAATTAATCTGTATGAAGTGATAATCTAATTTTCTCAGAAAGATTCAGCATTAGTAAATAAATCTTAATAGCTCCTTAAGCCAATACAGCCAGAGCTGAGACGTAAACCTGTTTTCACATCTCTGTTTTGGGATAGTCATCTTAATGAATATCAGTTCTTCAACTTGTAGAAATCTTGTTTATAAGCCAAGAATCTATGGTCTTGCATTTAACACAGAGATTAAGGTTCCACTGCTGGACAGTAGTGATGCAAATTCTTAGAAAAGTCACTGTAGTGTTAGTAGTGCATTATATGCCTAATGTCCCAGCTGTAGGAGCTGCCTCAGCTATCTAGGGAAGGAATAAAAAAAAGAGTCACATTAAAGATTGGACCTTCCCTCTACTCTCATCCCATCATTTGTTTTCCCCTGCTATCAGGCATTCAGCCTTCACAAGGGCTGAAAGGAGAGCTCCTTGTTTGGACAGAAGCTACTGTTTCTTGTATGTCCACAAAGTTAGTTTAGATGTCCTTCTCTGACCAGCAATCCTATTCTGACGAGGGAAGGAGAGCTCAGAGACTCATAGATGGGCTCATAGTAGTCATCAACTATCCTGACTGCTCTGAGATAGTCAATTTACTGAGGACCAGACTGTAGGCCATCTTTGACTCCCATGCCGTCCTCTGGCAGGTGTGTTGAACATAGCTATTTGCAGTAGGATTTATCACAAGAAGACTTCCAGCATCACCTTTCTAATGTCTTCTTGGTTCCTCTTCTGTCCAGAAGGAGTGGAAAGGCATCTGTGATAAAGCCATAGTACAGCTTCACCATGACAAGCAGCATTGTGTAGATAGCTGTAATGTGGGTAGCAGGTTTGATGTACCTGAGAGTTCTTGCAGGTAACTTCAAGGTTGACTGCAATAATCACCGTAGATATATTTCTAACGATCATTCTGTGAGTTACTGGTTTTTTTTTTAAATCAAGGAGTAAAAAGAAGCAGAAGAGAAATTCAGATCACACAATTTTAAGCTGTATGTGTATTCCTGTGAGCAAAATTCATATTTGTTGAGATGTGAGCAGGCAACTAAGTCCAATTTGAATGAAATTGGACTCCATAAGAGTTGAAAACATCATTTATATTCCCTATCACAGTTGTATGGCTATGTCTAAATGCAAATACATATGCAAATACTTTCAAGCAGGGCTTAGGTATATGACTGAAATCTCTGAGCAAGAATGCAGACAGTTGCATAATTTGTCCACAAAGTCAAGTTATGCACCAGAGGCTTTCGCAAATATATGTGCTGCTAGCATTTCAATATTTTCTGATAGTCTCCCCCATAAGCTTCTCCTGTGCATAGTGAAAAACTTGACCAGACAATTTTATGTTAAAAGGTTCACTTAAGAACATTTGTGCTTGTTTTATAGAAACAACCGTTTAGTGACTGCATTGAGAAGCATGGCTGCAGTGGCAATACCAGACATAGCTGTCTACTCTCAAATCTAAGCCCGAGAGACCCATTAAGACATTTTTTTCCCAGGGCTGCAGAACTGCAGCCTCTGACAGCACAGGACTGGAGAGAGGTCAACGGTATGTTGTAATGTTCAGATTTCTGTTTTGTGTGCCTCGCTTTGGTGCCCCAACAACCGTCTCTCGCTGATTGTGTAATGAGACTAGATTCTGGAGAGAAAGAGCTCAGAAGTTTGTTTTTTTCTTCCTGGGTTAACATGCCAGAGTATCAGATTCTGGAGAGAAAGACATCTGAAGCTTTTCCCCTGGATTAACACGCTGGAGTACATAGTGTCTCTAAAGCCCTGTGGCGCGTGAAAGAGGATGAGGGGACAGTATCTTGTAGACCTAGAGGAGAAACCATGAGTGCTCTCCTGTGATAGACATGCATTCACAACTCTTCCCCCACAAATAGAGTGTGACAACACTGCAAAGCATTTTTTTCCCTCCAGAGATACTAATACTTAAACCAATTTCTGCCAATGATTTAGCATTATTCAAGGATGAAGTCAGCTGAAGCTAGGGGAAATCAGATCAACATTTCATTAGTTTTAGTGATGTAATTTGAAGAAATAGCAACTGAAGGCTCTCAGTGAATGCAACTCTGTATTCTTCCTTATTATAAGCCCTACCAAGTGAATTTATTTAAAACATTGGGATATACTCTGTCTGGACTAGCCTGGACTGTAGGAAGTGCCACGTTATTGATTAGGCCAGTGGGAAGGAAGATAAGTGCTTATCAGTGAAAGGACATTTTCCTGATTGAAAAGTGTATCACTGATAGCAAGAAGAGGGAGCTTCTGCATGCTGAGATCATGATGTTTGTGATTCACCAGGACTAGCCAAGAAAAAAGCCCAGGACATGTCCTGACAGACAATGTTATAGTGCTGCTGGGAGCAGAATGCACAAATATATAAATGAAAAGCTGTGCCTATACTAAAGAGTCATGTACACATGGTCTCCTCTCATGCAGACAGAATAACTTGGGAATCAAAGTCTGTTTTAAGAGTTCCCTCTCTTCTTACTAGAACTTACTTTGCATTCTGAACAAATGGGTACAAATACTCAGTTGTAATAGTCTATTTGCCCAATATATCAAAACCCCATGCAGGATAATGAACTACACTCTGTGTTCAGATGTGTCACTACAGACAGGGGAAGAAGTTGGAATGGGCAGGAGGAAAAGCTGCTCTGTATTGATGGAAAAACAAGTTTCAGATCACACTTAACAGTAATGAAATCAGCTGCTCCACATCAGCTCTAGAGATGTACAAGTTTTCAGTGTGTCATGACCTGTGATGCTGATGCAAATTTCCACCTCAGCTAGATCTGGAGATCCAGGAGGACAGGTCTTTCCAAAAACTGAACAGCATTACTGTGTGTGGTGGAATGAGTCACTGTTCTAGAAGATCAAGCTTTTCCATTGTGTTTCCAGGCCAGAATGAGGATGCAACAAGGGGAGAACTGAAGGAAACCATTTTCCCAGTCTCCCTCCCAGCGATGTTCCTCCTGCCTTTGGCCACAACAAACCTCCCTACTTCTGGCTCTTCAGACCGAATCTCCTTATTCTTCCCACACATGTCTTTGAATGGCTTACTTTAGGTAGAAAGCAAGTAAAATTAATGTGACAGGGATGTAAGGGGGTGTATGACACCACCACCTGGAGCAGCCAATAGATGTTGCTAATTTCTATTTTTCACCTGGGACAGCCAATGATGTTTTCTACTCTTACAGACCAATTTTTGTTTTTGCAGACTGTTCTCCTGTTATTTCAGCTAGAACAGCCAATAGCAGTTGCCAGTTCCTACTTCCTCAGGATCTTTCCCCCCTTTTCCAGACTGCTTTTCACCTTTCCAGATGATAAGTTGCTGTTACAGTTTCTTAGTTTTGCTGTTATCAACAGTATCTCAGGGTTTCTCTGTTTTTTAAGTACCTGGCTGAACTTCAAAGGTGCCAGCTGTGCTTCTCAAATGCACGGTTGTAACTCCCAGGCTGGCAGCTCCCAGGCTGGTATGCATTTTCCGTCAGTATTTTCCCCCTTATAACTAAGTCACCTTTATGGCTACTCCCACCAGCAACTCAAGCTCTTTGATCTAGAAAGGCAACAGCACTTGGTAATTTTCTGGGGTATCTTAATGCTCACCCTGAAGAAGAAGGAAGGGGTAGAAAAGATTTCCTGAAGTTTGCCTCCCTTCATATGCCAGATAAGATCAGCCATTACCACATGCAAAAGTAAGTGGCGATGACCCCTACTCACTGGCACTTTTGGAATATGTGTGAACTGAGGGAAAATCCAGAGGAAGTGGTCAAAATGAGGAACAACAATAATCACCAGGATGCAAACCTGCCATGCAGTCAGTAAACCTGTGATCCCTAAAACTCACCTGAAGAAAGAGGAAATGCATTTGAGTTTATCTTTTTTCTTCTGAGACTGTTTTGCCAGGAATCTTCAGATTGCACTAAGGAATACTGGCTTCGCAGTGAGAAAATGAGCATGTAAATAGTGAGCAGAAGGGTTCTGGAATTGGACTGTTGCCTCTTGGTGCTTAAAATATAGTCATATCAATCAAAAAAATGAAAAAGCTCGAGAAGATTTTTGGCTTCATTATATGGCGCATAACAACTTCACTCGGACATTATGTTCAGCCATCAACACCCACAGAGATTGCTCCATGTAAGTACAGAGTAGGTCAAGAAAGAAATTTTATGTGGAATCAGAATTACACAACACAAAGGAAGGAATATTCATCACCAGTAGGCACTGACCGGGCAATGTACGCCAGCAGAGCATTGCAGCTGGGGAGACTGGCGATCATTTTCTGAGTCATGTACATTTCTCAATTTTCCAACCCAAATTTCAATCTGCAAAAAGATATAAGCTTTACTCCCTCATGGAGTGGGGCAATTTTAAGATGATATAAAACATAGTAAAAGCTCTGAGTTGCTGAAATACCACAGCAACAAGACCTACGCGAGTATTTAGATTACATCTTTACTGTAAAAAGCTTTTTTTTTTTCCAGGGGTTTCACACTTTCTGTGCTACATCCACAATCATAATTCATTGCTGATGAACTAAACCAAAAAGATTTACATTTATACAGTCTTGGAGTTGATGGAAGCCATGTTCCTAAGGCTACCCAAGAATAAATTTTTATTCAACAGAGTCGAAGCGTTTTGACGAGAACATGCCCTTTTTCTGAGGTCACTTTAGGATCTGCAAAAGAATTCTGCAGGAAGGGTGTCAGGGAGTGCGTGGCAAGTATGTGCTTCTTGCATGAGGGGAAGGGAGTTGGACAGTCTGAATTAAGCAGTACCCAGAAATATATTACGTGTCCTGGGGCTGATGTAGGATGTTGGTGTGAGGTGTCAGATGAAGAAGGATTTTTTAAAAAGACAGTAGAATCAATCTGAGCAGAGCTTTCTCACAATATTTCTTTGCCCTCTGGCCCTTAGTTTTAATTGCCTCATTCATGCTGCTTTCACACATTTATCCACAGAACTGGCTATGGGATTTCAGAGAGGATTAACAAGATAACGCTTTAAAACATACTGTGGTTGTGTCCAAATCATCATACTCTGGAAGAGTAGAGGAGGGATCTTTAAAGACAGTATCCATTTGTGTTGGGGTGGGAATCAGATCTTAAATCTTCAGAAGCTGATAGTGGAGACATAGCAAAGAGGACAATGAATTATCACTGACCCTAGAGCAATCTTTTGCATAGTCAAAGAACCTTAAACCCAACTCAATTCTTTCCTCCTAAATCGTGTTTTCTAAGTCTGTTATCCCTCTTGTAAGCTCCAATACTTGTACTTTTCTTTGGTTTATAATGACCACAACTGGGCCTACTGTTCCAGCTTTGGTTTCCTCCACACCAAACAGAGCAGAAAAATTACTTACTGTGTCTTATGCGTAATTCCTCTGTGTATAAGGAATCTACACTTGTCTTTTTTACCCTGCAGTTTCACACAGTTGACTTATTTTCTTACTGATCCATAATACGCTCTAGTACTGCTACCTGCTACATCATTTCCCATTTTGACTAATTCATGTAATGTCTCCCTTAATGGGTCACTTTTCACAGAATTCTACCTTTCAGATTTCCAACTACCTTTTTTTTCATTTTATCGAGATTCATTTTAATTTTGAACCTGTCTTCCAGAGTGCTTACACACTTTACTGTTTCACATCATTTACAAATGTATATATGCTTTCAGTTCATTAGCAGTCAATAAAAAATACATAATCAGTGGAGTCAGTGCAGGTTTCTGCAGGGCTCCATCCTTTTCAGTGACAAAAAGACACTGATAACTACTCTTTCAAATGAGTTTAAATGTGTATTCTTTCATCTTGCTTCTGCAGCTATATCCTTTTCACAATCCTCACAGTCATTTTATTCTCCATTCTCTTTATAGATTGCTCTGTCTCATATGAAGGTCTAAAGGATGGTGGGAAAAGGACTGGGTTAACAATGAAGTTCAGTAGATGTTTTTGCTAAACAAGCAGATCTGCAGCAAGAAGAATGCCGTTGCACATCCTCACTGAAACAAAGTTACCACAGCACTGGGCAGGTAAAAGACCATCACAAAAACTGCCACGGCAGTCTGCTGAGGTCGCTGTTCTTCACTTGCAAGCATCAGACTGTTGTGAGGTTTGGATGGGCAAGATGTGATCAGTACTTGAGTACCTCCAATTCCATTACAAATAAGAGGGTGCGAAAAGGAGGTGTTGGCTATTTACAGGATGCTTAAGGTACATTTCACAAAATCATAGAAATTTTTGAGAGGACCTCAGGAGGTCATGTGGCCCCGTCTCCTACTCGAAACAGGACATACACCTATGCATACACCCATGGCTTCATCCAGCCATATCCCAAACACCCTCAATGGTGGTTGTTGCACAATTGTTTCAGGAATCTGTTGTAGTGCCGTGACATCTTCCTAGTAAAGGAGTTCTTTCTTATGTCCAGACCTATCTGTTTGGTCCCATGATGTTAATCTCTGCACTTCAGATAGACAGCACAAGAAAGCCATGATGGAGGTGGGTGTTGGACTCTCTTAACAAAATCAGCATATTCATAGAATCGTAGAATTATTAAGGTTGAAAAGACCTCTAAGATCATCAAGTCCAACTGTCAACACTACCATGACCATTAAACCCTGTCCCAAAGTGCCATGTCTACATGGTTTTTGAACACCTCCAGGGATGATGACTCTACCACTTCCATGGGCAGCCTCTTCCAAAGCTTCACCACTATTTCAGTAGAGAAATTTTTCCTAATATCCAATCTAAACCTTCCCTGGCAGACATCATGAAAGCTTGTATGGTCAAAGACGTGACAGCAGCTGTTAAAAAAAAGGCAAATTGCTTCATCGGACTCCATGGTGAAAGGTGGCCATTGAGCACTGCTTTATCCTATCTATCATCTCTACAGCCCCTGAGTTGATTCATCTAGACCTGCTTTCATACTGCTATATTTGACTGAAGGGAGTTCATGAAGCTATGGAGATCTGGTAGTTGCCAGATGGGTGGAAATTCATGACAGCATCTTAGAAGTGATAACTCCTTTGAAAGTGGCTGTAATGTTGTGTTCAGGACAATGACAACCCTTTTACCATGCTGATTTGAGCATATCTCTTTTGCAGAAGCAAAATTCTCATGAAAGACACCGGGGCAAAAAATCTGAGATGTATTTCTATGTGTCCCCTCCAGCAGTATTGGGCATTTGCATATCAAATAATCAGTGACATCACTGAACTTCATGGTATTGTTGGTACTGGTGAGGTCTTTATTCTAGAATTATCATAATCTTTTACTACAAGTTCGTTCTGAGATTAAATGGTTAGCAATTGATCAGCCTCTTTATAACAATAAATAACATTTAAAAAACAACCCTATTCATTTAAATTCTTTCCCACAAGGATGAGAAACACGACAGTGACACTGGAAATCATATGAATAATTCACTCTAAAGGTATAATAATAATAATTGCGAAATACAAGTATTTTGAAGTTTCATAAAACTACCAAGCAATTCCTGTGGCTTTTAGGTTTTATGCACATCCTTTACAGCAGAAGAGAAGCTATAACTTGATCAGACAGAATAAAAAAACCCATTCATTTTCAAAGTATCCAATGTAGATAGGTATGCCCTATAGATACTTCCCTTTTTCATTTTCTTCAGGAGAAAGAATAAAGAATAGGCCCAAATATTCAAAGGTACTGGTTTCTTCTTGAGAAGTGTATAATGCCCTCAAATATTACTTTTGGCAGTATCCACGGGAGCTGTGTGCCTTATATGAAATTTGCTGTTCACTTCCTAGAGTTTTCCTAATATTTTCTAGATTGAAAATGACATTGTTTCTAACGAAGTCTGTAGAGCCTGGTTGAGGTTTGCTTTGAGAGGGTAGGAAATGGGCATTCCCCAGGCGCAGGAGCAAGGTAAGGGTAAAAAATCCAGACTGAGCAGAATGAAAGGTTTACTTTTTCTAACAAAAGTAGTTTCTTATTAAAAATGCTAACCCATCAAGACTGATGATTTTAATTCTTTCATGTTTTGGGAGGCAGAAGGAATTATAAAATGCACAGGTTAAAGCAGGAAAAATTATGTCTTTTCTGGAAAGTAGTTTAACATTAGCGCCAAGCTTGCTTTTCCTCTGCACTTGACAAGACTGGGGGTAATTCTGTAAAGATCCAGAAAATTATAGTCATACCCTAGTGCAAGAAGACAAGGGGACAATAGATCTATTCCTTGATTTTAATTTTAAAATGCTTGTGCAGTGCAGATCTGTCTTCTGGTTGTTCCTTTCTTCTAAAAGAACTAATATTAGAAGTAAAAATCCAGCCCTCACCCTGCTTTTCAGAATAGTGTCATTGCAATTGGTTTAAGTGTGGTGGGTATTTAAACTCTGTGAAGAAATGCACTGGTTCTTCTTGTGTATGCTATTCATTAACATTTAGAAAATGGGCAAGCTTTTTTTTCCCAGTAAATGCCAAGAAAAAACATGTATTCGATTTTTCCCCTACAACTCACACCTCCCATCCTAGTATTTTATGCTATAATTACACTTCAAATCAAAGCATGGGACAGGTCACCATATTGAAAACGCCTCCTTAAAAATCAATGAGTGTTTCCTATTCTGGATTGCATTACAGACAGGAATACTGCAGCAATCCTTTTCATGAGGGAAAAATATAGAGAACTTTATATAGCACTGTAAATGATGTCTCTCCAGAGCGAGCAACAGCATTTCTCAAATAGCTGCTAATAAGACTAAATATGGTAGAGCAGTGAATCACAGTGTTATATTGAGTTATGCAACCCTCTAAGGTCACTTACATAAAGAAGTGCACAACTGAAGTGCAAGCAAGCTCCTCTGTTAATTAATTTCTAAAGCATGAAAATGGCATTTAAAGAGAAAATTTCTTATGACTGTCTGCTGCAATAGGATGCAAGACTCTGACAACTAGTGTAACTGCCCTTTAGGTTTCCTGACCTCATCTGAAACAACCACTGGATCCCTACATTATCAGGAATAGTGCAGGTAGAACCCGTTCAGCCTGCTGGACTTGGACAGAAGGGGAATTGCTGCTATGGCTCAAATTACTTAGCTGATTGTAAAATTAATCTGGTGGGGGTACTGGGGTAGGGGGGGAGGGGGGGACAGGAAAAAGGAAGAAGTAAATACTGTAAGACATGTCATACCATGAGAAGTGGGATCAAAAGCTTCTTCTAGTAAGTTTAGAAAGTCTTGCCGTTTCTTGTCCCTGAATATTACCCCCCTCTACTCTGCCCTGGTGAGGCTGCATCTGGAATATTGTGTCCAGTTCTGGGCCCCTCAGCTCAAGAGAGACAGGGAACTGCTGGAGAGAGTCCAGCGTAGAGCCACAAAGACGATGAAGGGAGTGGAACATCTCCCTTATGAGGAAAGGCTGAAGGAACTGGGTCTCTTTATCTTGGAGAAGAGGAGGCTGAGGGGTGACCTCATCAATGTTTATAAATATGTCAAGGGGGAGTGTCAGGAGGACGGAGCCAGGCTCTTTTCAGCGACGTCCAATGTCAGGACAAGGGGCAATGGGTACAAACTGGAACATAGGAGGTTCCACAAAAATATTAGGAAAAACTTTTTCACTGTGAGGGTGACAGAGCACTGGAACAGGCTGCCCAGGGAGGTTGTGGAGTCTCCTTCTCTGGAGACTTTCAAAACCTGCCTGGACGTGTTCCTGTGCGATCTACTGTAAGTGATCCTGCTCTGGCAGGGGGGTTGGACTAGATGATCTTTTGAGGTCCCTTCTAACCCCTAACATTCTGCGATTCTGCGATTCTGTGATACTGTAAATGTTTGCTTTATGAGCACTTTGGTACTTTCCCACATGATCAAAAGGAAAGGAACCACTAGAGAGTTTTTTCAGCTTAGGCTCTGCACTTGCAATCTGTCTAGTCACTGTGATATTTCAGAGGCATCTTAGATGTCCAGAAGGACTGAGAGAAGATTTTTTATTCCATGGCAAAGATTAATTTATTCAGACTTTCTCTGTGTTCTGCTGAGGAGAATACTCCTCACTGGAGAAGAACTAGAGAAATTCGAAATTAAAAATTGTGAACCACTGAAGTGTTTTAAAGTGGTGTTCCCATGTTGAACCAGGGAAAAAGATCCTCTGAACCTAGTTCGACTCTTCAGATGGATGTGGGCAGCTACTACCATTGATTCAAGCCACAAGTGAAGGAATAAGTCTTTGAGCCATTCTCTCATAGACACTCTTAGAACAGAGTAGAAAGGCATGAGATGGACTTTTGGTAAGCCTTCTTAGTGGGTCAAGATATAAATGCTTTTTCCCCAGCGGATTCTGCTGCATTTTCCTTAGTTTCTGGCTTTGCAGTCTTTCATTTTTTTTTGCAGAAAGCTTCAAACGCTTGTGAGTGGAGGGCCTCTGCCTGCCAGGGTACCCAGAGATAAGGCATTTAATTTTCTCAGGCACTGAGACATGGGACAGGGACCCTCGAGGATGGCTGTGCTGTTTGTCAGGAGAGGCTCTGGGTAGTCATTCCTCAGTCCTTTGTGTTGCTGTTGGCCACAGCAGGTTTTAGTGTGATTTATTCACCGATAACAATTTAGATTGATCAAAGTTAGTACAAGCACCCTCACAGTACTTTCCTCTCTCTGATGAGCACTGTGGCTCTTTCCTTTAACTTTTGGAAAGAGCTCTCCTTGCTTGGAGAGCTTGTGGCTTGCCCTTCTGATTGTGAAGGGCCCCTCTGATTTTTTCAGCAGCTCAGGGATTTCTTTGAGATAGTTTGGCAGGTTTTTACACATAATTTTTACCATCACAGGAAAAGCTAGTCATTCATTAGTTTAGGGAAGCAATGACAAAACCCCAAATAATTAGAGTACAGGGCACAGGCTTCCTCCCAGGTGACACGATCAGCTATTTGTTATAAGAAGCTGTGTTTTGTCACATCTCTCTGCTCTGTTCCAAAGGTTATATTACAAAGAATTTAGAGAACAGCGTTGGTGAGAACACAGTCAGATGTCAATGTGGTTCCTGAAGATGATGGGGCAGGATTTACAACTGAAATATTTAACTTACGGTATAAATTCTTTCATACATAGACTATAAACTCTTTCAAGTTAAAGCCTGGCACTATGTGACCCTGATCATGACACAGGCCAGAACTGCAGTACAAATTTTGTAAAAGAAAGAATTTGTAATAAAATGTGTCCATAGCATGAGGAAGCCTAAGAATAGATTGAAAACATAACAATGGACTACGACAAACTGCTGATGTCTGTCATACTTTACTACTGCACAGTGATTAACCTGGGGTTATCATGGGGTAAGAAATGCTTTTCCAGTATTTCTGCCTGCAAGGGTTTGGGTTTTTGGGAAGGGAATGCTACAATGACATAATCTCAAACAGAATGATAAAGATACTGCTGGAGATACCTTTTCCCAAATTTCTCTTTTACTGTAGTTTACTTAAAAAGAGAGGATCTACCTGACTACTTTCTTACAAACATCCTGCTGGCGGTTGGCCAGGCCTTGAAATGTTGCTTGTATCATTTATATTCTGGAAATACTGAAAAAAATGTTTATTTTAGCAAAGCTATCCTCATGAACAAGCCCAACGGTTGAGGTAATTTGTCTTCCTAAGTTTTAAGTATAAGGTAGTAGAGATAGAAAGGAGAAACTCAAGGACATAGTATATAGATGGAGATATAAGGTAGTATAGACAGAAAGGAGACATTCAAGCTAAAGAGAGGAGAAAGAACCTGCGTGAGCAATAAAAAGATAAAAGAAGAAATGTAATTAGTTTACTTAGCTCTTTTTTCACTTGAAATAGAGCTTTTTGTGGGTTTTTTTTTGTTGTCTGAAAACTGTCCTGAAACGTGTGAAACAGCATGAAACCATTTTTCGCAATTTCATGTTGCATTATAGCAGGAGACCTGGATGAAGGGTGGAAAGAGAGAAGTGCAAACAGCAAAAAACAAGCAGGAGGTGACCTAAAGGGAAACAACTGCCAACAGTTTTGCAGTGCAGACGAGAAATAAAAAAGGTGAAGGACGGGCAAGGCAGAAGGATGTGTCCCTTCCTTCTCCCTGTCCCTTCTTTCTCTCAGGCATCATGGTCAGGGTGTAAGAAATTATGATAGTTACGTTTGAATCATTCATTATCAATCTTAAATCTGTGAAAAATATTTACGATGAGGATCACTTGTAGGCATGTGTCAACATGTGGCAATCAGAATTTCCTTCATTTTTTAACATCCTCAAAGAAAGCTATGACTCAATGAAAAATTCAGTATTATTCTCAAGTTCTATGGGAAATACAGAGGAAAACTGATTTTTTCCCCTGTAAAAGAGAAGTAAAATTCTAAGGTCAGATATACCAGAGTCCTGCAAATAATGAATAAAAGATTAAAAAGTGCTCTGCAGAGAGTTCGTGTTAATCAGAGTCTTCTCATGTGGGCATGTTTCCTCTAGCAAGCCTGTAAACTTTGATTTTGTGTAATTGGGAGGTTAAAAGTTCTCCTAATTAGCATCCACTTCTATGGGGAATGTAGCACCTAGTTTGCAATCATAAAGGTGAGGGTTTTTTGAAGTGCTGCTAATTATGAAGTAAATTTGCCATTTGAAGCAAAATTCAAGTGTGGAGCCAAATGAAGCCTCAGAATCACCATTTTTGTAAAAGGGAAAGATAGATGGCTACATTTTATAATCTTTTCTTCTATGACTATCGCAATAGTAAAATGGAAATGAAGAACAAATGGTCAAATGTGTCTTTAACAAATTATTTAATGATTGTGAACATTTGGGTTTTTTCCTTGGTGTGGTATTAGTTGTTTTAGTTGCCATATGAAGTCATTAGAGGAACCCTTAAAATCAAATAATTTGCCTTCAAATGTAGTCGCTTATGGAAGAGCCAGAACTCTGATAAATTGTGTGATTAAAGATGGTTTCCTGAAATACATTTTCTGACTTGTACTCTGATTCTGGCTCCTAGAGACAGAAAACAGAGATTTCTCCATGGGACTCCAGAAGACTAACCTGCTGAATAAGTATTGAAAGCAGAGATTTACCATCTTTTATTTCATATATTCAGCACATCCCTAGATACCTCTATCTTCTGAA
Organism: Trogon surrucura; assembly: GCA_020746105.1. NCBI lineage: Eukaryota > Metazoa > Chordata > Aves > Trogoniformes > Trogonidae > Trogon > Trogon surrucura. The sequence goes on along the minus strand of CM036617.1, from coordinate 32,869,450 downwards.
CATTAAGATCTATTATACTGGGCTTTTTCCTCTTCACATATTTCTTCTGTCTGCAGTACAGATGTAGGTGAAGGTGTTATACTTGTAAACCAATAAGAGAAATAATTATTTTCCCTTTTGTATATTATATGGACTTCTTCTCTGGAGTCATACATCATAGAGAAGGGTAATTAATTGCAGAGGAACATACTCCAGTACGGTGGTTTACCTACAGCATTACTTGACGGATCTGGCATGGAATTATAATTTCAGAGCTGCACAACTGAAATCTGAACACAAACTCTATTGATTCTAAAGGATGCAGGGTCAGACAATCACAATAATTCTTTCTTTTGTTCAAGACAGAAGTTATATTGCCAAGGCATATTTTCTAGAGGTAGAGAGTTTGGGAGGAAGGACTAGAAACTTGTGCCATCTCGCAGTCACAGGGCCTTGTGCTGAAATATCCTTTGTGTGCACATGGTAAATTTGATGCAAATAACCAAGGAATCTGTCTATAAACGAAAAAAAAAGTGTTATACCTTGCTTTATGAGAATAGATTAACAGGCTCTGCTTTTTATCTGAGTGGTGACAGCCTACCTTCTATAGATAGCTCTGTTACATGTGATCCCAATATAGCAACATATTTTGGTTGATCACAGAACCTTCAGCCCTCAATACCAACAGTTATACTAAATGCAAAACCACATCTTGCTTGCAACAGAGGCTATCACATTCTCACCAGACGTATCTCTGTAACCCTCTGTTCTAAGTCTCACCTTCCAGGAACTCAGTCCCCTGAGCTGAGGGAGACCTGAATGCCAAATGATGCAAATCAGATATTATGTGGTTGGTATCTCCACTAATATAGGTCAGTGGAGGTGTCCGAGGCAAGATATTCCATCATAGAGACCAAATAACTTGTGAGGGAGTGGGTAGAGGCAATCTCAGGGCACTGATATCAAAGTCTGCAGGAAAGAAGAGTGACTGCACAGTACACATCATTTCAAGAGCAAAGCTCAATTCTTCTTGTCTTGCTAATGGGAACACACAGCACACAAAAAGGAGGACTAGCAAGAGAAAAGGAAAAAATGCCCAGTCTAATGGGTTATTAGTAGACCACCAGACATGAGATTGATGCCTGGTGTTAGAAACCAAAAGGATATTTTCAACGTCAAGAAGATCAAATGGACTTAGATTGAACCCTTCTCCAGTGCATTATGTTGTTATAGGAGATAATTCAAGAATTATGATTTGACAATTGACGAATTGTCAAAGACTCCATTGGAGTCTTCATTAGTGGCCTTATGGGCTGAAGAACAAACTTCTGTTTTAATGACAGAAGGTTAAAATTTACATCGCTTTAATCTTGGGGGTAAAAGGAAGTAGGTAAAATGCTCAAAGCATAATGGGAATAAGAAGCTTTTTTAAAATAAAAAAAAAAAAAGTACCAACACCATGAAATTGAAGAGTTTCAAGGGACTACAGAGACCTGTCAATCGAAGCTTTTAAATCCTGCCCACACAGTTAAAAAGCATCACTTTTGCCTCAGAGAACTCGCTCATTTTGGCAATTAACTCAGTATGAGAGGACAAGATTCTTAAATAAATATAAGAAAATAAAAAGACTCGGTCCCAGGGCATAATGAAGCAACCAGAAGGGTGGGATTCAGTTCAAAATCCTGACACTTTGACTTAACTGTCTATATCAGGGGAGCTGGTTAGCTCGCTCAGAGTGTGGTGCTGATAACACCAAGGTCACGGGTTCGATCCCTGTTGGGTCCTCATGTGTTGCCTGATCTAGTTGAGAGGCGTCCCTGCCCATGACAGGGAGGTTGGATTAAATGATCTCTAAGGTCCCTTCCAGCCTAGGCCATTCTATGATTCTATGATTCTATGATATCCAAACCACCTTGAATCAAATGTCTACACATAAGTAGGTTGTCTGACTTCCTGTCATAGCTAGCGAAAAGCTTTACAGTTGGTGAAGCTTGTAGAGTGACTCATCTGCCCACCTGAGATGATTCAACTGGGTTAACTACTGCCAGGGTAATAGTTGAGGCACCTCAGAGTATCCAGCATAACTATATGGGGCTGGCAGATATCACCTGAGGCCTATGGGAGACCTTTGGGACTGTTAGATGGATACCACAAGACCATTTCAAATAACACTTGACACCCCTGTTGAGACACCTGAGTTCAACTAGGAGAGATGTTCTGCCTCATGAGCTGGGTCTCTTCTTGATCTCTGCTGGCAGTGCTAAACAGAGGTGGCCAGAGACACCTGCTGCCTATTGGCATGACTGGAGTGAACTGGCAGCCTCTGACTGCTGGTGTGGAAGGCTGAAGTGTCCCTAAGGTCCTGTGTCATGTCTGTGGAGATGTCTCAGCTGCTGTGTGTGAAATGGCACTCGATGTTAGCTCATGGACAGCCCCTGCTGTGCTGGGAGCTTTGATGCCTCGCTCACATTTGGGCCCTTCCGTGTGTACACGTGCATTGGAGTATTTTTCTTTTCAGCTGAATCTCTCTCTAACTGTGAGTTCAGTTTGGTACAATGAGTAAGCTGACAATTCTGTGTGGCAATGTGTTGCAAGTTAGCTAAAATCTCTGTGACAAAGTGGTAAACTAAGTTAAATACCCAGCATTTGCTGTGATTCCTTGCCCCAAACATACACAGCTAGCATATTTTCATGCTTGTCTCGTAAATTTAATATGCATGTGAAACTGGTGTGTCATCATTCATCACCTTGTTGAAAGAACAGGTCCAATCATTAAGTTCTCCTGAAATTTGCTCTTATGTGTGCCACTGACCAACTATGCAATATGTGGCAAGAACAACCAACCAGTAGAAAGTGGTAGGCATTGGGGGATGCCTTTATCCGTCTGAGTAAGAGGACAGTATCAAGGAACTAATATCTTTGGAACAAAAGAAACCCTGGTATAGATTACATACTGGATGAGACCTTTAATAGTGGTGCTGAAAATGCAAAGATGATAAAAAAAAAGATTTATAGATTGTTCAGAAAGAGCAGAGTGAGGTCTTTAAGTTATGAAGCGTACGTTGCTGAAGTATGGTGTTTCGTTATTTAATGGATGATAGATGGCAAATATTTCTTTAACTGTCAGTCCTGCACTACTTGCAATCAGTGGATGGTAACTGTATTTTACATTTGTCAGCAGTGTAATTTGCCAGTGTATCTTACAACATCACTTGGAATGTGCAAAATCCTGAAAATGCTTCTTTTGTGCCAATATCCAAAAGTTCAATGGGCTGACCTGAAAGTTGTACAGCCATTTAAGCACATCTGCTGTAGGCAAATTAACAGACCAGCTGACCTAGGAATAAGTATATAGAGAATTAAGACATAGTAATGTAAGTCTATGCGTATTAAGGATCTAGGTGTTATCAGAAAACTCTGACTTCTTTTTTATGAGATCACAAGTTCTGTTGGCAATGGTACTTGGAAAAATGTGGTATTATTTAGACTTCTACAAAGTGTTTGGTTTAATATTGCATAATATGGTGGTTAACAAAGGAGGTCTCTAGGATAGCAATGATGTACATACTGAGTAGCTTAATACCTATCTGTCTCAAAAATCTCAAAAATTATTGTCATCAGGGGTCTTTATCAGATAGTGTTACTTCTAGGAGCTTCTGTAGTGTTTGGTGAGAAATTTCTTGATGTTCAATAGTCTCGTCTGTTTAGTAAGCCAATATAAAATCCCTAGTGATGCAATACTAAGTACTGTTGAGAATAACATGACTGCCAAAACCACACAGAGGTTCATCTCATGGTATGGTAGGCTAAAATTTAGCCAAACCAAATTATCCATTTAAAAGCAGGCAATGCAGACTGTTCTTGCAGAAAGGAGTTCTGTACCCTGGAAAGCGCTGACTGAAAATAGCATTGGCTTCCAAGGGAAAATGAGCTAGCAGGAGCTCCTGTATGATACAGAGGCAAAAAGTGCTAATCCAATTCTTGTCAGTATAAACAACAGAATAGTGAGTAGGAGGCGGAAATTGAATTTTCTTTCTGTGTGACATTATTGGGACTGATGTGGAATAATGTATACAGTCCTGACGTCAACATTTTAAAAGGGATGTTGGAATACTACAGAGGATATAGAATTAAGCCACAGATATGTTTTGATGGCTGAAAAGGAGAGGAAAATACAGAGAACAGCGAGAGCTCAATCTGTTTATTTTATCAAACAGATCAAAAGACAGCTTGATTATAGCATGTAAGAACCTTCATGGGGAGTAAGTACCAGTTACTGAATGGCTCTTTAATCTAGCAGAGAAAGGCACATCAAGAACAGCGGCTGAAAGCAAAGCCAAATTCAAATGAGAAATTAGACACAAACTTCTAACAGGGAGAGTGATTAGCCACTGGGTACAAAGGAGTTGATAAATTCTCTGTCATCTCATTTTTTTGCAGTCAAGGATGGATGCCCTTCTCAAAGTGTATATTTAATCAGACCAAACTGATCCGGCTTAATATGGAGATAATGGTGTTAAAGCTGCTGACTTGGAAACAGATCATGGTAGATCAGATGGTCTCTTCCAACCTTGATCACTGTAAATCTCAGGAGTGCACTTTCCAGTACTGAGTCCAACCCTACTCCTAATTCTATAATTTCCTTTATAAACTGTGTTAGAGTTCATGCTAGCACTGTTAGCAGATATCTGGGGTTAACGCATTCCCCTGGCAAAACAGCAGAGAGGTGATGTAGAAGGAAAGACGGAGGAAAAATTCACCTAGGTGTTCCTCCTGGGGAACGGAGAGAGAGAAAGTAGGCAGGACATGACAGAGGTCTGACCACTTCTCAGTGCTCACCAGGACAACAGTCACACCACAGAAAGGCCTGTAGCAGGTTACTACCTGAATACTGAGCTCAGTAAGAAAGGGGAGAAGACAGTCATTGCTGTTGCCACTCAGGGATATCATAGGAAGCAGTCTTCACCCAGCAAGGCAGGTTTAGTACCTGTTTAACAGTCTGTTCGTTTCCCTGTGCCCCAGGACACAGGTTTTGCAAGCCCAAAGTGAGGAATACAAACACGTATATTTGAAAAATTGGCATGAATAAAATGAATGTATTAATTGTGTTGAGACAGTTATCTAATACTTCATTAACAGAGGATTCCAGAGCTTTTTATATTATTCCATAGCCAATAATAGAGGAATTAATTCTAGATCATGTTCTGACATTTCTGCCAACATCCAGTGTACTTTTCTCAGTACACATTTTAGCCAAATAAAATGGAATATTTGTATGATGTGATAGCTTCTATGCAGTTGCAGCAACATCAGGCTTTAAAATCCATTGTTTGTGCTGTCTTGGGCTATTTCTGTACCCTGTAAATTCTGCAGAAGATAAAAGGTTGTCAAGAAAGCAACTATTAGAGCAACTTTCACAGCCCTGAAATCCTCTTCTGCTCAGCACAAGAGTTCTTCCTCTCCACTTAGTGGGATTCCTGAATTCCTTTGGTAGAAGGAGAGTAAGCACAGGTGAGTCATAGACATAGTTTTCCCCCTTGAAAGAAAGAAAGATATCCTTCCTCTGAGAAAGAAAACCCTTGTCAATATTTCTGTGTGATATCCCTCCAACACATAATCTCAATCTAGAATGTGTACTACCGAAAGAGCAAACTGTTTTTATTCCCTGGGGAAATTTGTAATCTGTTTATTCAGGAAAAAAACTTCCTAAATTAACATCTGACAAACGTTACTCTCAAAAATGTTTGAATAAATCCCAGCACCTTGAAAATATTCCCACACAGTCTTCCTCACAACAACACAGGCTTTGGCACCTTGTTGAATAAAATGCCTACAGCAGGAGGAAAACAGGTGCACCAAGTCAGCTAAAGCTCAATACACAAAGCAAAAGGGCAATGGTTGGCAAGTACACAGATATGATAACTGTTAAATATACCCTCTTAGAATTGCTTGTATGCAAGGTGTTAAACCCTCAGGACTGCCTTCACAGTTAGAAGCCCTCACCAGCATTGCGTCAGAATATAAAATGTCTTCCTTATGCAACACTGAATCTTAATGTGGTGGCTGTGTGATTTTAACACCGTTGGATCTTTATGACTAACATACAACACTAAAGCAGATTACTTACTTCAGGATACATTTAAAAGGTTTCTTGCTAGTATCTAAATGAATGAGGTCTGAATCAATACCATAGCACAAATCAGCGTGAATCTCAAAGTAGTAAAAAAACCCCACACTTAAAATACTGCAGAGGTTATTTAGTATTAGTGGAGAGAAGCAGGATAGATTGTGGTACTTTCTTAGACTCAATATTGAATATTCATGGAATCAGATAGACAGATATCCAACACAACTTTTAGCCATAGTCTTAATTTACAAGCATTTTACTAGACAAGAGTATTATAGGATTTAGGGATTAAAGGGATTTACTATATTATCATGTTAACACAGTTCCCTTTTCTTCTGGAGTGCAGGGTAAAGAACATGTGATTATTGTCTGCATTTTTCCAATGTTCTGTCTGGGCAATTTCTATATTACTAAACAATAAAACTTACACCACTCAGCCTAATGAACTTCACCATTAAAACATTCTTTCCCCATTTGTACCAAATTCTTTTCTTTCTAGTCTCGTTGTACCAAGTAATAAGTGCCTACAAAATAATAATTAACACCATATAAAAATTAATAAGGATTAAATTGCAATACTTCTGCAATGCATGTGGTTCCATTTTTACTACCAATTGTTAGCAACACAGTCTGGAATTGTGTAATTATATTTCTGCCCACTGAGTTAAAAATTTCCTCCATTGCTGTCTAGTTGATGTGATGATTTATTGATGGGTTCAGCTAGCAGATTCCAGTGGTAGGGGGTCAGTAGAACATCTGCTTTTCAGTTTGCAGTTGTCTACTTATTCATGTGCAGAGTTCTGTTGTCCCAGGAACAGTTCAATCATACAATACAGACTTTTAATAAAAAGAAAAAATCTGGTTATTTTTTGCTTTACTTAAGCTGAGAGTTCTTGGTTTTCCCACACAGTATGGAAGTGTTTGCCATGTCAGATTTACTGAAAAGATTCTTAGGTGCCTAAAGAATTATCTCCTGTTATTATATGAGTAAAATCTTTTGTTTTCTGTTTCTTTTTGATTAATTACTTATAGAAATTAATTGGTTGACAGTTGTGGCTATGACGGGGCCTGAATCAAAATGTAAATCAGAGGATCCTTAAATGGCAAGAAATCTTGGATGCACATGTGAGCCTCACAAACTGCCTTTCACTGAATAGTCAGGTAACACAGTAAGCAACTGCTTACTTTCTCCCAGCTACAAAAGCCTCCAAATGCCTAAGCAGGCTCTGCCTGAACCTGCATTTTCCAGTTCATGACCTTTTGCAGCTCTAATAATAGGATATACACATCTATTACAGCTGTAGCAATAGGACTACACAACACAACATTTGCCATTTTGAATTAGGCAAATCAGTGATCTCATTCTGGATACTGTCTGTGGCACTGACAAATATTAGATGCTTGTGCAAAAGCAAGGGTAAAAAAAGAACAGTACATCAGAGAAAAGTCATTCTTTGTTAAACACTTTATGCCCTGGATGCTGAGCGTTTATTTCCTGGCTTTATTTGTGCTTTATAAAAGTAAATTCAAATTGGACTCCCAGAATATACCTGAACAGAACAGAACAGAACAGAACAGCCCTACCTGAGCTCCCAGGTATGTTGACAGAGACTGAATATGAGAATGACGCCAATGTGGAAGTGCCTACGCATGTGGCCAAGCTCCGTGTCCAAGCTCTCTTATAGCCTGTGAAGATGCGAGTGCGATTCTGCTGCTTAAAATTAGGTCCCTGAGTGATATCTCAGGTAGCTGAGGTATCCACAACTATTTGAGATGCCCTAGTAGGTATTTTAGATATCTGAGGTACTCCTAGGGGGCTGACAGATATCACACAAGATCTATGGGAGACCTTTGGGACTAGAAGATGGATGTCCAGCAGGACACGGAAGGACATTTCGAATTGCACTTGACCCCTCTGTTAGGAAAACAGTCCCTCCAGGAGGAATCTCCTGCTGCATGAGCTGGGGCTTTCCCTTGACTCTGCTGATGGTACTGAATGGAGGTGGCCCCAACAGAGGATGGCAGAACATTGGCAGAGGTTTTGCAGAGAGATTGCCTCATCTTCACCTTTGCAGATACTCGAAATATGACTGTCCACAACCTGCTATAGCCGACCTTGCTCTGAGTATGGAGTTAGACTGGACAGTCTCCAGAGGTGCCTGCCAGCCTCAGCAGTGCTGTGATTCTGTAATTCTGTGAGCTAGGTGTTTACACTCCTATTAGAGTCAATGGAGAACTAGATAACAATTCAGTTGTCCAAAACCCAGGAGTCTGTAGTGCTTTGACATGCTCTACCTGCCCAGCCTCCAGATGCCTATTTTGAAGGCTGTGGGTCATCTGAAGGTTTCCTGCCATATCTGCCTCAGAGAGGGAGGTCCAGATAGGTGCTTCAGATAACCTAAGAACATCCCAAGTGGTACTGAAAATGCCTGAGTTTAGGCTCACTAATTCAGAAGAATTATTTAGCTTAGTCAAAGTAGATAATCTACACGGAAGCCTTGTTCTGCACCTGCTCTTGGACATCCACCTGTCAAAACTACAGTTGGGTGTCTTAGTCTTGAACCAAGTCCCAGGCGAAGATGCAATTTAAAAAATGAGCACAGCAGGGGACCCAAACATCTGCCTATGTGTCCTACAGTACCCATCAAGTTTTGTCCTGTGAAGAGCTTTTGTTCTGTTGAGCACTTCATGCTTCTCTCTCTACTGTATTTACTTCCACAGACACTGATCAGCTTCTCTGCTGGTGAAAGCTATTGCAGCTCCATTGAGCACGAATCACCAGCACCAGCATGTACCTTACATGTGTCTGGCCTCTCAGATAAGAGAGACTGCTGTAGGACACCCTTTCTGTGGTTTATGAGATCAGCTCAAGGGACATGATGGATTAGGGGATCAGATGACAGCACATCCTGCAGTAAAACAGACTCTGATATCTTGCCTCAAAACATTCAGATTTTGTCTCTTGGTTCTCTGTGTCATTCTGAACTTGAATTTAATTACACCTCTCTCCTCTGGCTGGCTGCCCATGCATTATTATCTTGTATATCATCCACTATTTGACATTTATTTGTTCAAAATGAAAATGACCTTTGCTCCTGGAAGATAATAAATTATTTTTAGGATTATAGTAATTCCTTGTCACTGGAAATAATATTTACTCGGAAAGACATGTTAACACCAAAGGTAGGAGAAGTAAAAGAGCGAGCTACAAATATGTGAGCAATCAAGATTGATAGATCATGTGTACTGGTGGCTTGCCATTGTTTCTTTTACTGTGTAAATATTTTTAATATTTACACCTTTTTGTAAAAAGATTCGTATTTATTATATGTGAAAGGTCTCCTCATGAATCTTCAGAAGAAAAATGACACAGAGCTTACAGTTCCATCCTAACAAAGAATTTACTAACTTGAAAAACTTTTATGCTAGATACACCTTGTCCTTGTAGTTTCTTCCAGCAGCTCTGTAGCTCACTTTTTGCAAGTATGTCTTTGGGCAGGAGATAGTGCCAGCAGGAAGCCTCATTTCAGTTACTCATTTCAGTACTGAATGCCAGAGACAGCCTTCATAGAAACAGGAGTGTTACGGACTTTTTCCCTCCCTGTTTGAGAAGGAAAATTCCACTAATGCTCCACAAACTTCTTTAATATTCAATAGTAGCCCAGTTCCCATTGCTATTCTTTTACAAGCTGTGTCCCAGACTGCCATAAAGCATCTGCAGACAAGCTGGCCAGCTTGCACAAATTGCAAAAGCTTGCTAAGGTATATAGTCCAGTGCCCTTACCTGTTGTAATTTCATTGCAAAGTAATGCTTGTCAGTGTAAGAGGGACATTTTGTTGTAAAGAACATTCTTCAAACATGCCTGAGGTGACTAGAAATGCAAAAAGTAATCCAAATCAGAGATGGATTATCAGAAACTCTCATTTCCTATTCATAACTAACCATAGGCATGCAGCCTTTAAGACCAGATTTCCTGTGTCTCTGCCTAGGAATCAGACTTTACAATGGTCTGCCTGAGCAGTGAAGGACTTTCATCCCATCTGTTAAAATGGAATAATGCTAATATGAGATGTATTTATCACATTGAATATGAATTCTAGTTTAGAACATCAAATTTCCTTCTCCTGTTTATGAGAGGAAACCAAGCCTCAGAAATGTTTGATTTTCAGAATGCCGAACAACTTAAAAGGTAGATTGGTGATAAATCCTTTCATTGCATGCTCTAAGGGGTTCCATGATAAATAGTGAATGCTGAGGCCAAGTGGCTCAGCTGTTTCTGAGCCTTTCTGGACCATTCTCAGAGGCAAATCAGGAAGAAGTGAAGAGGGAAATCCTGCACAGAGGCTTAATATGAATTGCCATTGAAGCGGTTAAGCGCAGCTTCCCAAGCACTTACGGTAGGACATATATAAGATAAATATTTGGAGGTTGTTACTCAGAATATCCCTAGTGTAACAAGGAAAACTTTTTCTTCATGGAGCGAAAATAAGACAGACAGCTCTGAAAAGAGAAGTGAGAGAGGAAACTTCTTTGGAGTCTCCTTCTTTGGAGACGTTCAAAACCCGCCTGGATGTGTTCCTGTGTGAGTTACTGTAGGTGATCCTGCTCTGGCAGGGGGACTGGACTAGATGATCTTTTGAGGTCCCTTCCAACACCTGACATTCTGTGATTCTGTGATTCTGTGATTCTGTGAACTCAACAGTCCACAAACCCCAAGGTGAACAAAGCTGAAGTCACGTTTAAACCCGTGCAAAATTTGGAAGGAAAAAGGTCCAGCAACAGCATCAGCCAGCTTTAACTTTCTGTTCCAGCTCTGGCACAGCATAGGTCTTTTTGACATATGTACAAAACAGAGACTGTGTGGATAGAGAGATTATTTTCCTAGTGCAATGCAACAAATATTTTTCCTTTCATCCAGAAGATGTTTCTGACCGCTCCCAAGATACTTCGAGATGTTCATGCAGGTGACAGAGAAATGGAGCACTCTGGGTGAAGTTCCTGGTGCTGAGGAGCAGCACAAAGCTTTTATTTCACCAAAGTCCCACTTTAACATGCAAAATAGGATTTTCACAGTGCTCAAGAGCTTTCTGCAATTAATTTTTTTTCTTCTTCTGTTTCAGTACCAACGAGTTTATATAGCTCTTCTCTTTTTTTGATTGAGAGTAACTACAATAGGTTGAACAAGAAAGGTGGAAAATGAATGCCACGGCTCCCACAGAAGCAAGAGCTCAGTGAGGTACACCAGACTAAAATTTTTGCTGATGTGAGGCTTGCAGGCTCACTAACGTCAGATGTGGCCCATTCCAGGGGCTCTGAGGCAGACGTTCTTGGGAATGGTAAAGGTAGACCCTGGGAGAGTGGCAAAGCACACAGAAAACAGCTGAAACCTGGACAAAACCCAAAAGTGTAGTTTTCTTTAGTCTGATCCCAAGTGCAGCAGTGTAGGGCTGAGAGCCCTCTCTGTTTTCTCAACCTGTCAAGAAAATTGGGGCAAGCTCACAGAAAGACAAATCCTTCCTTCAGAATTAGGGGAGACAGTTCTAAGACGGCAGCTCTGGAACATTTTCTTCCCAGGCTGAAGTGAATGAGCTGGGATCATTCCAACCTTGCCTCAAAATTCCTCAAGGATACCGGCAAATAAACATTTCACAGAGACCCCTGAGAAGTAAAGGGTGTATTTATTGCAAGTGTGTTTCCTTCAAATTTTGTTTATTTAAAACAACTTTATATGAGAATAATTGAAAGGTCTATCTATGAGAAGACAGGTTTAGGTTGTTGCCTGCAAGGAGATTCAGTCAGTCCATTTTTATACCACTGTGGTGAGGAATTACTTTCTGTAACTATCCTTTACTCCTCCTCTTCCAGTGTGTTTCTATAGTTGCATTTTTATTCCCACTACTACCAATGGCCAGATTCCCAAATGCAAGATCCTGGAGAAACTAAAATTACAATTAAATGATAGAATTATGTGAATCCATGGAAAGAGTTTGTCTGAGAGACACAAGTTTATTCAGGAATAGTGCCTACACTCCTAAAAGGGCAGTACAGACATCCAATAATTGGTTTGACAGACAAGAGTTAGTCTGAATTATTATTTCTGTACTCTATGTTTACTCGTTATGTTTCTCCAGACACTGTCTATTTCTGCTAAATCTTTCTAATATCTTCTGAGCCTTTCCAGTTCAGAACCTTTTCTGGGAAGAGGTTTTTTATTTCCTGAGTCAACAGTATCTAAAAAATCTGTCATGCATTTGTTTTTTAAAATGACACTGTAACCCTGTCACTCAGAATACCTAAAAAGCTTTTGATATGCTACTCCGGGAACATTTCATGCTTGCATAAATTGCTAGTTTTATGCACAGAGCTTCCTTGGAGAATCTCACAAGCAAGGATTAGCCTGGCTGTAATTTTGCATGATACTTCTATAATATGCTCTCTCCTTTCTCTTGAAAACATTTCTGCTCTTGCTTCTTGGTATATTGATATATGTTAACAATAATAGATGATAAATTACTGCTTTACTGACTGGCAAGAACATAGTCCAAACGAAGCTCTACAATACCAAGATTATGTGAAAATTAGCATTCTTGGGAGTGAACCTGAGTATGCTAGACATCTATAGCAGTTGAACCACAGCTTTAAAAAGAAAGACAATGCTTGAGAGAGATTAGTTCTTTGAGAAAGGAAGATTTCAGGATCTGTTTCACACATCCTCAAACTTCGCCTCCTGGAAAGGCAAGCTCGAGGGAAGAATCAGATTAGCAGCATGAATAAGATTGAAGTAAGGCTTTCAGCTTTATTTTGTAAGCATCCTTCCCCAACAATACCCTCAATCTCCCATAAATCCTTTATCAGACCCAGCACAATAAATGTTATTGTTCTCATCTTTCCAGATTTCATTCAGCCCCTGCAATACTTCCCATATTCCAACCCCTCTTACTGCGTTTTCGTCTCCTTTTCTTTCTCTCCATGTTTCAGCACTCCCAAACCCATCTGTATTTCTTTCAGTCCCTACTTAATTCACCCCATACATGTCTTCAGTTTTACCTGGTTGTGGATTTATGTAGAGGTGGGTAAAAAGTCAGTGACTGCTGTGATGGTACTGAAGGTACGATGCGCTAGTGGGTTGGCTGGTTCCAGGCAGAAGGCATCACATGTGAAATCTTCATCTTGTACCCTGACAGTGAATATTATTAAATGATGACCTTCACTTATCCAGCCGTCAGTGTCCATAAAGATCTTGAAAAACCTTGTAGCTTTGACATGTCAAACTTTCTGTCAAGTTAGGCAGAAATTAGCCAATGGATTCACTGGCAGAAACAGAAGCAGAGAATCAAGGAAAGCATGTAGAATTTTATCCTCAGGAAATTGATGTAAATGAGATGTAAAAGAGTTCATCTTTAAGATGATTACTCTTTCTTCCTTATCAGCTGCACTCACAGTAGTGTGAAGGAGTGGACATCAGATAATCTAACTTCCAGAAGTACCCATATACCAGTGACAAAACTGACAGTCATAAAATAGCCATAAAGTAAACCAGACAACTGTTAAAGTGAAAATCACTGCCCACAAAATAAACTTGAATGATTTTGATACTGAAACACCACCACAAAATACATATAATCTTTTTTACTATCGTCTTGACCCTTTAGTACATTGTTGTTTTAAATGCAGATTAGGAGTATCAGACATTTGTTTAAATACAGATTGGGAGTATCATCACGTATCATCACTGAGTTCGGGGGCTTCATGTGGTCATTTTTAAATGTTATTTTTTCAGATCTATTCTGATCTGTTTTTTTTGTAGGTATCTGCTGTTTATCAGGAAAGACTTCTGCAAATGCAGAGCAGCAGATGAACTTTTACTTGTGCAAAATTCATGTGGAAAGTAAGCCACTTCTTCACATGGCTTGTCTGCCTGAAAAACTGCATAGAAGTAGAGGAAGTAATGTATTGCAGGGGAGAACAGTAAACTGTGGATGTGAGTTATATTAAGAGCTCACAGACTACTGTTCATAATTTTACATCACACATCCTCCATTAAAGCCAGTGGAGTAAGGAGGCCTGAGCGTGCCCTCCTTTCAAGCTATATAATACCATGACTTCACATGAATTAGCCCCAGCAGGTATCTACCAAAAGTGATGGAGAATCAAGTCTCAAGGCAGCAACTTCATTTCGTGTATAATGACAGAAAAGCACAAAGAAAAGTACTTAGCAGAAAATTTGTGCTGGTCTTCAGCCTCATCCTGGCTTTACTTTGGAATTGCTGCTTTGTGCCTGAGGGATGAGTCAGGCACCTAGAAGTGACATTTATGGAAATTGTTTGTATCTGTTAGGATCAGAATATCCACCTGGAGGTTGTTTGTGCTGTTCAGAGTGGAGAATTGTGTATGCTAGGGATATGTTTCCTGCTAAATGCATGCATGTATTTCTCAGTTTTGTCACGGGAATTGCCAGAAACATTTGTAGATGCAGAAACTTTTAGAGAAAGCTAACAAGACAAATGGTAGGACAAGATATTGAAGGGAGGAAATGGCACAGATGCGCTGAAATCATTAAAGCTACTCTGCTTTATGGTAGCTGAAGGCCTGACTTGGAGATGAACAACACATTTAAACAGCACTGGAAGAGCAAAATTCTAACATCAGCTAAACTAAGGACTGAAACTTTGTCCAGTTCATTTTGCATGGATTTCAAAGAATAAATAGGAGTATTCAATGTTTCTGAAGCATGGTATGTCTGCAATTGTAAAAATCTTAAAGGTAGTGAAATATGTGGTTACAAAGGTATGAGAAGCTCCCTGATCACCTCCTCACCACTCAATATGTTTCACTTCCAAAATGAAACACGAAATTATTTAAAATTAACTGAATGCAAATACAAATTATATGCAAATACATATGCATACAACTGTATGCATACACAAAGACTCTGTTTGCTCTATTGAAGATGAATAGAAGAAGGCTCGTGGAGGGAACTACTATGTCTTGCTACTTCCTTTAAAACAATTTTAAGGAACATCAGGTGCTGCTCATAGCTGTGACAGTATCTGACTACCCATGCCAGGCAGGCAACCAGGAGCAGTAAGTGGCATCTGCTGGCCCTCCACCTCCCAGGGCTGAGTAGCAACTGAGATCCACCACGCATTCTGCTCTTGGAAACTAAAACAGGCTTTGGGCAGCTGCCTGTGATGCTGTAGGGAGTGGAATTACCCCCACTTACTTGTTACTATGGAGATCCATTCTGTCATCGCACTATAATCATTTCATCAATGACATTTTGTTGTTTGCTTATGAGCTGGCTGTTACAAGAAAGCGTTTTTGTCAGAGATTAAGAAGAACAGTTTGAGACTTCTGCTTGCACGTCATGCAGACGAGGGTTGAGTCAGTGAGTGCAGGAGAAGTGCAACAGCAGGGATTTTCCTTCTCTAGAGCTGAGCAGGGCTGTGGTGTGGCTGACCTGGAAGAAGATGTGGGTGCATTTACAAGTCACTACAATAGACCTTTCAGTATTATCCAGATGCAAATTTTGTGAATAGTTGTACCCACATTAAAATCAAATAATGTAGTATGTGAGATCAAAGTTATGGGATTCTTCGTTGTATTTTGCTCACGTTAGATATTCTAAAATTCTTGAACACGTACACACACACACACAAAAAAAAATTTAAAAAAAAAAAAGGAAAAAGCAGTAGCTTTCTGCTCCACTTTCCAGACATGAATTTGGTATTCCTGGGAGGCTCTAATGAGTTGTCTATTCTAGTGTCCCAAGCTAGACACCAGCATTTCAGAAACAGGAGCAGAACAAACATAAAGAAGAGAGGTATGTGTTAATTGCCACAGAGTTCACTATCTGTGATTTCATTCTAATAAACAGGGAAGAACAAAATGAGCTGAAGTTAATGTTGTCAAGTGGATGAAGAACAGGACTAGAGCTTATCAGGCAAGGAAAATAAAAGTTGTGAAATTCAGGAATTTTGCCTAATAATTTTAAGGGGTGAGTCAAAATCACAAGGCAAGCAATCCAAAACAGCAACCACTCCTAAAAGGTCCAAAAGGCAAATACAAAACGCAAGATGCATATTGAGGTCTCTGCTACTGATGTCCTTTGTCATCCACGTTGAATACAAACAGTCCAAGACTGTTTGGGCACATACATGTGCCTTGGTACTCCTGAGTATATGAGTCAGAGGAAAGTGCATGAATGAAACCTGTGAGAGACTGAGGAGGAGTGGGCGAAAGTGACTTGATTAGAGATTTTGTATTGCAAAATCACCTTTCTTTCCATAAGATCTCTTGCAGGGTTCTGTTGCAGTAATTTGCTGCAAAGCCCATAGACTAATATGAGAACAAAGGTCTGAAACAAGATTAATGGTTTTCTAAAAATTAGGATTCATGGGATATTTTTGTAATTCTGTCAATTCTACTGATCAGAAGACTCTTTTATTAGACTAAGCAGTATAATTGGAAAAAATATACTGACTTTTCTGCAGAGTATATCTTTTCTTAGGATTAGAAAAAAAAAAGAAGTTATGCTCTTTGCAGGCAGGGAACTACTGCTCTGCATTTGTCTTAATTATGTTAATTGCTTAGACAACTTCAGGGTACAGTTGCATGAAAATTTGCCCACTGGCAAATTTATTTGATGTAGATCTGACCCCAGCCCCTTCACAGCAGTATTGTATGAGGGCTGTACCGTAAAACACATAAGCAAAATAAGATGGGAGTAAAATAACAACTAGCAAAAAAACCGCCCCAACACTTCTTCTTCTTTTTTTTTTTTTTTCCCCAGAAGATTTTTTTAGTTTGATTCAGAGCACCTGGGCCCTCAAATAGCCAGTGTGGGCAGTGGAGGAGACAGGAAAGAGAAGCTTGAGGAGGAATGATGGTGTTTTCGAAGGGCACCGAGAGCTACCTCGATTTCCCTTGTTGACTTTGAAGCACAGCCATGCTGCTCAGCAGCCTGTGCCTTGCTTCTTTTTTCCATTGGGCTTGTCTTTATAGAAGAGTGCTAGAGAAAAGAAAGAACAAGTCAGAGGGCCATGGACAACTAATCTGGGACATGATAGCCTTTTAAGAGGACATAACCAGGTGGATAGATGGTGGCCATGCAGTGGACATGATTCATCTGGATTTCAGTAAAGCATTTGACACCATCTCCCACAGCATCCTCATAGCTAAACTGAGGAAGTGTGGTCTGGATAACTGAGTAGTGAGGTGGACTGTGAACTGGTTGAAGGGAAGAAGTTAGAGAGCTGTGGTCAATGGGGCAGAGTCTAGCTGGAGGCCTGTGTCTAGTGAAGCCCCTCAGGGGTTGGTAGTGGGACCAATGCTGTTCGACATATTCACCAAGGATATGACGGAATGACAGAAGAGAGTGCACTGTCACCAAATTTGCTGATGACGCAAAACTAGGAGGAGTGGCTGACACACAAGAAGGCTGACCTAGACAGTCTGGAGAGTGGGCAGAGAGAAATTTTATGAAATACAACAGGGACAAGTGTAGAGTCTTACATCTGGGAAAGAATAACCCCATGTGCCAATATAGGTTGGGGACTGCCCTGCTGGAGAGCAGCGCAGGGGAAAGGGGCCTGGGGGTTCTAGTGGACAGCAGGATGACCATGAGCCAGCAATGTGCCCTCGTGGCCAAGAAGGCCAATGGCGTCCTGGGATGTATTAGAAGGGGAGTAGCAAGTAGGTCGAGAGAGGTTTTCCTCCTCCTCTACTCTGCCCTGGTGAGGCCACATCTGGAATATTGTGTCCAGTTCTGGGCCCCTCAGCTCAAGAGAGACAGGGAACTGCTGGAGAGAGTCCAGCGCAGAGCCACAAAGATGGTGAAGGGAGTGGAGCATCTCCCTTATGAGGAAAGGCTGAAGGAACTGGGTCTCTTTATCTTGGAGAAGAGGAGGCTGAGGGGTGACCTCATAAATGTTTATAAATACATCAAGGGGGAGTGTCAGGAGAATGGAGCCAGGCTCTTTTCAGCGATGTCCAATGACAGGACAAGGGACAATGGGAACAAATCGGAACATAGGAGGTTCCACAAAAATATTAGAAAAAACTTTTTCACAGTGAGGGTGACAGAGCACTGGAACACGCTGCCTAGAGAGGTTGTGGAGTCTCCTTCTCTGGAGATATTCAAACCCTGCCTGGGCACATTCCTGTGTGACCTACTGCAGGTGATCCTGCTCTGGTGGGGGGGCTGGACTAGATGATTTTTTGAGGTCCCTTCCAACCCCTGACATTCTGTAATTTTATGTGATTCTGTGATGATGCAGGTGGATTTGCTGCCCATGATTTACCAGGTACAGATAAGCTCCAAAAATTGTAGGCAGGAATCAAGCTGAACTGCTTTGGAGACCAAATGGTTGGACCCTGTCTCAAGGGTGACCTTAAAGCTGCCGTAAATTCTGCCATGATGGAGCTGTATTTGCTACATGGGAAATCTCAAACCTAATGGAGCTACTGTCTCCCACAGTGATTCTTCACAGGGGTATTAGCAGGTCTAATAATTAGTGATCTTGATTTATTTTCATAGTCTTTGATGAAAAGGTAGCAAGTATCATTTCTTCCTAATTTGGCATGTATCTTTGAAACTTCTCAGAATGGCAAAGAATCAAAGAGCAGCCTAAGAGGCTGCACACCCAACCACTGGGCAAGAGCAAAGGAAACCAAGGCTGTTTAAATTCCACCTGGCTGACATGGTATGCTCTACATTTTGTGTTTATTAGAACAGCCACAGCTTTTTCTTCAGGGTAAATGATTTTTTTTTTTGAAATCGTAGTCTCATGTTAAGGGACTTTAACAGAACTGGAATCATTTCTCTGTACAATCACTGACAACTACACAAGGACATTTTAACAGCTGCTAAGTAAAAGCAGACAGGCTGCAAGAAGGACTGCGTGGCATGACAAAGACGTGACTTTTGCTCTGACTATTTTCTAGTTAACATTTAAGTCAAATTTCTCTTTTCTGGTCACTGAAGGTCATCTAAGATGTATTGGTAGGTTAAAGGTCTGACCGGTCTCAGCTCTCTCTTTACATCTCATTATTCTCCTTTATAAAGGAAAATACCCTTTGTTTTGCCAAACTAAGCATGCCAGGCTTCTTCAGACTTTGAAACACTGTTTGAAGTACAGTTAACACAAGGTGTGTTCCTTGCCCTAAGCTTTGCACACTCACTTGTGGCAATGTAGGATATATGTAGCTCAGCTTCCTACTGGGAAGGAGCCCATTGACTTATGGAGTTGTTGTCAGCCATGACGTCACTGACCACTTTCTTCTGCTGAAGACACACTGAGGTCTGTGTTAAGCAGTATAGTGGGACCAAAGACTAAGTCCAGAACTTAAACTACATGAAATATAGCTCAGATAAACCCTGTGTTTGTAGGGATGTTATCATAGAATTATAGAATGTATCAGGTTGGAAGGGATCTTACAAGTCATCTAGTCCAACCCCACTGCAGTTAACAGGGACATCTTTAACTAGACCAGGTTTCTCAAGCCTTACCTTGAATACCTTCAGGGATGAGGCCTCCATCACCTCTCTGGGCAACCTGTGTCAGTGTTTCACCACCCTCATAGTAAAGAACTTCTAAATATCTAACCTATATCAACCCTGCTCTAGTTTAAAACCATTGCTCCTTGTCCTATCATAACACACCCTTGTAAGCAGTCCCTCCCCAGCTTTCCCCTTCAGGTACTGGGAAACTACTATAAGTGTCCCTGGAGCCTTCTCTTCTCCCGGCTGAACAACCCCAACTCTCTCAGCCTGTCCTCATAGGAGAGGTGCTCCAGCCTTCTGATCATTTCTGTAGCCTTCCTCTGGACCTGCTCTAACAGCTCCAAGTATTTCCTGTTATGAGGACTCCGGAGCTGAACACAGCACTGCAGGTGAGGTCTCACCAGAGCAGAGCAGAGGTGCAGAATCACCTCTTGATCTGCTGGCCACGCTTCTTTTGATGCAACCCAGGGTGCAATTGGCCTTCTGGGCTGTGAGAGAGGATTGTTGGCTTATGTCTAGCTAAGCATCATAGAGATGCTTTAACTGTAAGGTGCCTTTAGTACCATCCCAGCCTGCCACTTCCCCTGAGAATTCTGTAAGTAGACAATTTCCAGCATCTGTTCTGCTTTTGTTGTCTTAAACATGGATGTTCTGATTACATTCAAAATTCAAGAGGGATTGTTGTGGTTTGACACTGGCCGGCAGCCAGGTATCCACACAGCCGCTCTCTCGCTCCCCCTTCACTGCTAGACAGAGGGAGAAAATATTTCCAAGGGCTCAGGGTTTGAGATAAGGACAGGGAGATCACTCTCATTTACCGTCCCGGGCAAAAAAGACTCGATTTTAGGGAAATTAGGTACATGTATTAAAAGAACAAATCAGAGAGGAGTAGTGAGAAGTAAGAAAGAGCAAACAGATCTTAACAAACAGAACACCTTCCCCCATCCCTCCCTTCCTCCTGGGCTTAACATCAATACCGGTTTCTGCACCTCCTCCCCCCGAGTGGCTCAGGGGGACAGGGAAGGGGGCTGCGGTCAGTTCATCCGACGTTGGTTCCACCGCTTCTTCACTCCGGGGGAGGACTCTTCACTCTTCCCCAGGGCCATTGTGGGGTCCCTCTCATGGGAGACAAGCTTCACGCTCTCTTCTCCGTGTGAGTCGTCCCACGAAGGGCAATTCATCACAAACTGCCCCATGTGAGACACCTCACGAGGGGCAGCCCACCCCTCGTGAGTCTGAGGCGCAGTCCTTCGGGGGAAACTGCTCCAGCGTGAGCCACCCGCAGCGTCCCAAAAGTCCCACCGGCCAACCTGCTCCAGTGTGGACATTCCTCTCTTCCACGGGCTACAGGTTCCGGCAGCAACTTGCTCTGATGCGGGCTTCCCATGGGCTACAGCCCCCTTTCAGGCATCCACCCACACGGTGTGGAGTCCTCCGTGGACATCTACGCGGTGATCCTCACGGTGGACATCTGCACCTCGCCCATGGGCTGCAGGGGGACAACCCGCTTCACCATGGTCTTCACCATGGACCCGGGGGACTCTGTCTGCTCCGGCGCCTCGAGCTCATCGTCCCCCCCCCTCCTTCTTCACTGACCTTGGTGTCTGCACAGATTCTCACTCCTCCATCTCTGTGCCAGCTGTTATGGCGCAGTTCTTTTTCCCGTTCTTAAATATGTTTTTCACAGAGGCGTTCCTCTGCTATCACCTTACTGATAGGCTCAGCCTTGGCCAGCGGCGGGTCCCTCTTTGGAGGCGGCTGGCATTGGCTCTATCAAACTCGGGGAGCTTCTAGCAGCTTCTTGTAGAAGCCACCCCTGCAGCTCCCCGCCCCCGCCGCCAAAATCCGGCCAGGTCAAACCAAAACAGGGATGTTACTGTTGCCTAGAACTGTGGAAGTTTTTTTCTGGAGACATCTCACTTGAATCTAGCTTAGCTTTGAAGCTGTCTTTCAGTGGCTGCCTCAGAGAGGGCCTGAGAGTCACCCTTGCGCTGGCCGCTGTGCTCTAATCACTGCATTATTTCTGACTGGTTCTTGAGGAACTATGTCAATAATCCCATCTGGACAAAATTTCCTTTTACAGTATTCCTCCCACAATGTGCCACATGGCTCTTTCCTGTTGGTTCATGAATTAGTCTGCAGTCTTCAGTTTAACCACAGTGTCCAATGCTTTGCAGAAGTTCAGATGCATGAGATTTATTGCTTTGTCTTTTTGAAACTGAATTAAGGATTAAGATAACATTTCACAGGAAATATTTTTGTTTAGAGTGCCTTTATTCAATCAGCAATATCAAATGTTTTACTGCATAAATTTACAGTTAAACAGTGGTTGCCAAAGTTTTACATTGGGAAATTAGTTTTAGCGTAAATGAATTTTAGAAAACCCAGATGTCTACACTTAATGATTCTTGAAAGATTTTAATTTCCTACCACGTTTCTTTGCGCACACTTTGCATCAGGCTCATTAACTTTCGCCTGAATACAGAAATTTTTTCCTTCTGATTGTAGTCTCCGATTTGTTGAAAACTTTTTTTTCCTGATGTAACGTGTATCACACAAATCATATGTTCCTTTGGTTTTGGTATACCATTTGCATGGTAGGTAATCAGGCATGATTTTCTGACTCCATCACAGTCCCATTAACTGCATGAACATATGTAACCTGGGCAGAGTTTGTGCGACCACCCAGCACCAAAGTGCTGGTGTATATTGTAGCTATTCAAAATGTGATCTTCTGCCTTAACTGTCCAGCTTTATGACACTGTACTATGGGGGAGTAAAAGCCCAGAGGAACACAGTGCTAACAAGTGTAGGGAAGGAGAACTGATCTGTAACTCCAGGATCCCAAAGAAGACTCTCACCTCCATGAAAGGTTTCAGGTGACACTCTGTGAAGTTACTGTGATCGGGGTACATAAATATTCCTGTACCAAGGGGATGGCCGCTGGTTTGATTTAGGACCCTCCACTCCCTATCCGGGGCTGGAAGAGTTGAGCTCCTTGGAATTGGATCTGCAGCCACCTATGAGCAGAGCAGCTCAAACCTGCTGACTGCAGGATCTGCAGTTGAGATGTCATCAGCAGTTGAGATGCTGGTGTGTTGTACAGGTGGGTTTCATCAGACTCTTCCTCAGGGATGAAGACAACCTTGACCACGAGGGTCCTGTATGGGAGCAGGAGGCACCATGTTGCTTCCTGTTGAGCTTGTTCCCCAAAGAAATTATGGCTGAGCCTTGCACCCTCAGGATGTGCAACACCAGTGAGGACCTCCTGAAGGCCAGGGCATGGGAAAATCTCCCTCAAGCCCCTACCTTGGGCATGGCTTTTCAAGGCAAAAGGCAAAGATGGTATGCTTGGGATTGGACACATATTCCTTCAGGTTCTTCTCAGTTGGTTTTTAATCTGAGTTTCAGTCTCACTGCCACTGTCCTGCAGTCTAATGAAATTCACATTTTACAAAACAGAAAAAGAACATCATTATACATCCAGACTTGCAAGCTGTGGGGTGCCCCTCACTGGCAAGTGACAGCCCTCAGTGGAGAGTCTTTGACACCATGGGCATAGTTTTTAAAGAAGAATCCCATACACTTTGCTGTGCTCTGCAGTGTATTGCAGAGCCGACACCTGTTGTAGGCAGGTCGGTACCTCCCTGAAAACCAAAGGGTTGAACAGGAATGGTGGCTGCACAGTATATTTTTATTCAGATATGAAAAATAAGGGAGAGAGAGGGAGTGTGTTAACAGAAAAACTACCTTCTCTGTCACGCTGCTCACACTCTCTCTGTGTCTTTCTAAGAATAACCCTGTCTCTATATTATGAATTTTTCATGCAGAGAAAAGATTCTGCGTGCTTCCAAAGTCACTGTGTGGACCAATGATTATGAGACGTTGCCAAAAATTTTAAATGAAAAAGAAATTTTTTAAGCTTAATATTTTTTTCAAAATATTGTTTGCATAGTCAGCATTGCAGTTCTGCCAAACAAAGCAGATTAGGTTTGTTCAGTGCTATTAGTATTGTTTACCTTCTAGAGATAGAGCTTTGATCACTTCACTAACTCTTTTAATAAAATTTGGATACTGATTGCATAAAAAATTTCCACTGTCAGCTCTTAGAAGAAAGCAAACAAAAAAATTCTGGAAAAATACATGCAATTTTTTTTTCTAATGTTTTGATTGCCTCTTCCCTGCAATATTTGTGAAGTCATGGCTACTGCCTTTTTTTTGACTGAAGATCACAGATTGTTTTCAAATCACCTTTTTCCCTTTGATGGTTTCACAGTTTATTGAGTTCCCATGTCCCAAGATATGTAATAAATACCCTGCAGATGACTTATACAGATTTTATAGATGAGTAAAATGAGGAAACAACAACTTTTCCAAAGTCACAAAACAAGGTCAAAGTAATGCAGCAGAAGTGTGATAGCTTGTCTCGGTAGAGAAGCTTGTCACAGTAACTGTTTGAAAGATTAATCTTTGTCACAAATGATTGTCACACAAATTAATCTAGAGCAGAAAGAATTAATCTGAGATCTGCTCCTTGTGACAAGAATTGTCACTCATGAGCCACAGAATGTACTCCTTACAATAGTAAAATTAGTACAAATGAGTCCAGGAAACACAACATGCAATTAATTATTGGCAATTTGATTGCAACTTCATGTCAAACTTTCTGTTGAGAAGCTGAGACAAGGGGCATGGCATGCACAGGAAGTTTGGGAGGGCAACCCTTCATCAAGCCAGGAAAAGCTGCTCTAAGAGCTCTAAACCCCAGTTTGGAGCTGCCTATGGCTGATGAAAGAGTATTTGACTTCTGAGCACATGGAATCACTGCAGATCTCACCAGATCTCCATCTCCAACTAGTATATACAGCTTTATGGCTTTTCCCACCCATCAGCTGCTCTGTGCAATAGAGGGAGGAGGGTCTGTTGGCATTTTCTGAACTCTCTGCGGCACATTCTGTTTCATTCCCGACAGCGTAAACTGTCCTCCTCCTACAGCACAAGCAAGACATGAGATACCTGGCTTTCTTGGAGTAAGAACTAAAAACTCTAGTCCCTCATATGTCCTAAAGCCAATTCAAACTCATTCTTGATCCCATCACTTCTAGTGGAGATAGGAAGACTGAATGGCTAATACTCTCTCCCTGAGGAAGTTCACAGAGGAGTATCTGAGATGAGAATTAGAGTTTAAAATTCCAGATCCTACCCACCTTGAAGCAAAACCACCCAAATCTTACTCTGGCAACATTTCCTTTCAGATATCTGTGGATTTAACTTCATAAAGGCCAGTCACCTATTAGAACAGGCTGAAAGATCCTTGAGGTCTCCTGCTACCTCAAGTAGCCACCTTACAACATCCCCTGGACATGCACATCATGCTTCTTCAGGAAAGGGTGGCATTGCCTGTGCCTGTTTTACCTGGTGTTGTGACTCAAGGAGTCTCCCTTGCAGGGGATGCCTCCCAGCCTTGTTTTTGTCAAAGGCAGAAGACAGATCTTCTGAAAGTCTCTTCAGCATCATGTCATCTTTCAACTTTACTTATCTCCAGCCTGAATTTCCACGTCCCCTTTTTACCTTTCTTCTTTGATCAACAAGGTCTTTTTGCTTAGATCCTCATATCCCATTGATATTTATAGTGAGTGGCCATATAGATTATAAGTGATTGGGTTTGTGTCATACCTCAGGTATAATCTCTTTGATTTACTGTTCTCATCTGTCCCTGTCTCCTAGAAATACAATTCCTGACACATCGTACAATTGCATCGACCTTTGTGTGGCTGAATCATGTTTATGACTCATGGACATAGTGTGAATGATTATTTCCAGCCTGGGCTTTATTCTCTCCTTGCATTACCACAGGTCAACCCCCAGCTTACAACAAATCTTATTAGTCTCTATGTGCGTGACCTGGCACTTCAGGCTGCTAAATTTGTTCTGATTTTTATTGCTTCATTGCTCAAGATTATCAGGTTCCTCCTATATGATATTCTAACCTTCCTCTCTATTGACATTGTCTCCAAATTTGTGTTGTTAACTATTTTTATTAGTTATTTTTATGTCCTGGTATTGTGAACAAATGGCATAATGGCTGATCCTGGGCATATTCCACTTAGACCCTGCCTTTTGCAGGCTTTATCTTCCTCTGGCGTTAGATGATGTTACCTGCCCTGGAGACAGGTCTTTTCCTAAACTAATTGCAATAATCCCCCTTGTCTTTGCCTTAAGCATTAAGAATTTGTCCTCGGAATGAATGCGAGTCTTAGCAAAAAATTAGGTGGATTGTATTTATCCCATTCTTTCATTTGAACATAGGCGAATATACCACAGAAAGATAGTAACTTTGTCAAAATCTACTGCTGTAAATTCAGGTTCTACTGTATTCCCCATTCTGCTTATTTCCGTTTTGTTGGGTAGTTTTTCGTTTGAAATTTTTTCCTTGCGTACACTGGAAACCAGGATAATAGTGCTGTAACTTCACAGGCCATTTTTCTCTTTTCAAAATACAAGTGCTGTGTTCACCAATTTGAAATGCTAAGGCACTAGCCACATGAATATGTTCTCTTAGAAAAGCTTTGCTGCAGGACTTGCTGTTTCACACGGCAGTACTTCCTGGCTGAAGATTAACCTTCCCCCCAAATTTCCAGCACACTGATCTTAAATATAGTCGTGCTTGACTAACCTCATAGTCTTTTATGAGGATATAACAAGGTGGATAGATGATGGCAGAGCAGTGGATGTGGTCTACCTTGACTTCAGTAAAGCATTTGACACAGTCTCCCACAGCATCCTTGCTGCTAAACTGAGGAAGTGTGGTCTAGACTCTCGGGTAGTGAGGTGGACTGCGAACTGGCTAAGGGGAAGAAGCCAAAGAGTCGTGGTCAATGGGGCGGAGTCTGGTTGGAGGCCTGTATCCAGTGGAGTCCCTCAAGGGTCGGTACTGGGACCAGTATTATTCAGTATATTCATCGATGACTTGGATGAGGGACTAGAGAGTACTATCAGCAAGTTTGCCGATGACACCAAGCTGGGAGGAGTGGCTGACACGCCAGAAGGCTGTGCTGCCATCCAGCGAGATCTGGACAGGCTGGAGGGTTGGGCAGGGAAAAATTTAATGAAATATAACAAGGGTAAGTGTAGGGTCTTGCATCTGGGTAGGAACAACCCCAGGTTCCAGTATAAGTTGGGGAATGACTTATTAGAGAGCAGTGTAGGGGAAAGGGACCTGGGAGTCTTGGTGGACAGCAGGATGGCCATGAGCCAGCACTGTGCCCTTGTGGCCAGGAAGGCCAATGGCATCCTGGGGTGTGTTAGAAGGGGGGTGGTTAGTAGGTCAAGAGAGATTCTCCTTCCCCTCTACTCTGCCCTGGTGAGACCCCATCTGGAATATTGTGTCCAGTTCTGGGCCCCTCAGTTCAAGAAAGACAGGGAACTGCTGGAGAGAGTCCAGCACAGGGCAACTAGGATGATGAAGGGAGTGGAGCATCTCCCTTATGAGAAAAGACTGAGGGAGCTGGGGCTCTTTAGTTTGGAGAAGAGGAGGCTGAGGGGTGACCTCATTAATGTTTACAAATATATCAAGGGTGAATGTCACGAGGATGGAGCCAGGCTCTTCTCGGTGACAACCACTGATAGGACAAGGGGTAATGGGCTGAAACTGGAACAGAAGAGGTTCCGCTTAAACTCGAGAAGAAACTTCTTCTCAGTGAGGGTGACGGAGCCCTGGAACAGGCTGCCCAGAGAGGCTGTGGAGTCTCCTTCTCTGGAGACATTCAAGACCTGCCTGGACACGTTCCTGTGTAGCATAACCTAGGCATTCCTGCTCTGGCAGGGGGATTGGACTTGATGATCTTTCGAGGTCCCTTCCAATCCCTAACATTCTGTGATTCTGTGATTCTGTGAAATATGTTTTTTCATCTTTTTCTGTTGGAGTTTTCCATTTTGAATATTCATTCCTACAAAACGTTCTCTCATCTTTCCCATTATTAAAGACAAGGGTAAATAAGGAGTATAAGAGGAAGTCATGACAAAGGAGGAGTCTGCCCTGATTGATGAGGAGTGGGTTAAGGATCATTTTGAACACTTGAACATCCATAAATCCATGGGCCCTGATGGGATGCACCCACAGGTGCTGAGGGAGCTGGCGGGAGTCATTGCTAGGCCACTCTCCATCATCTTTGGTAAGTCATGGGTAACAGGTGAGGTGCCTGAAGACTGGAGGAAAGCGAATGTCACTCCAGTCTATAAGAAGGGCAGGAAGGATGACCCGAGTAACTACAGACCGGTCAACCTCACCTCCATCCCTGGAAAGGTGATGGAACATCTTATCCTTGACACTGTCTCTAGGCATATCAAGGATAAGAAGGTTATTAGGAGCAGTCAGCATGGCTTTGCCAAGGGGAAGTCATGTTTGACCAACCTGATAGCCTTTTATGAAGACATAACCAGGTGGATGGATGGTGGCCATGCAGTGGACGTGGTCTACCTGGACATCAGCAAGGCCTTTGACACCGTCTCCCATAGCATCCTCATAGGTAAACTGAGGAAGTGTGGTCTGGATGACCAAGTAGTGGGGTGGGTCGAGAACTGGTTGAAGGGAAGAAGCCAGAGGGTTATGGTCAATGGGGCTGAGTCTGGCTGGATGCCTGTGTCTAGTGGGGTCCCTCAGGGGTCAGTGCTTGGGCCGGTGCTGTTTAATATATTCATCAATGATCTGGATGAGGGATTAGAGAAAGTTGTCAGCAAGTTTGCTGATGATACGAAATTGGGAGGAGTGGTTGACACACCAGAAGGCTGTGCAGCCATTCAGAGAGACCTGGACAGGCTGGAGGGCTGGGCGGGGAGAAATCTTATGAAGTTTAATAAGGGCAAGTGTAGAGTTTTGCACTTGGGAAAAAAATAACCCCATGTGCCAATATAGGTCGGGGACTGCCCTACTGGAGAACAGCGCAGGGGAAAGGGACTTGGGGGTTCTAGTGGACAGCAGGATGACCATGAGCCAGCAATGTGCCCTCGTGGCCAAGAAGGCCAATGGCATCCTGGGGTGTATTAGAAGGGGAGTAGTAAGTAGGTCAAGAGAGGTCCTCCTGCCCCTCTACTCTGCCCTGGTGAGGCCACATCTGGAATATTGTGTCCAGTTCTGGGCCCCTCAGCTCAAGAAGGACAGGGAGCTACTTGAGAGAGTCCAGCGTAGAGCCACAAAGATGGTGAAGGGAGTGGAGCATCTCCCTTATGAGGAAAGGCTGAAGGAGCTAGGTCTCTTTAGTTTGGAGAAGAGGAGGCTGAGGGGTGACCTCATTAATGTTTATAAATATGTCAAGGGGGAATGTCAGGAGGACGGAGCCAGGCTCTTTTCAGCGGCGTCCACTGACAAGACAAGGGGCAATGGGTGGAAGCTGGAACACAGGAGGTTCCAGAAAAATATGAGGAAAAACTTTTTTACTGTGAGGGTGACCGAGCACTGGCACAGGCTGCCCAGGGAGGTTGTGGAATCTCCTTCTCTTGAGACATTCAAAACCCGCCTGGACACGTTCCTGTGTGACCTACTGTAGGTGATCCTGCTCTGGCAGGGAGGTTGGACTAGATGATCTTTAAGGTCCCTTCCAACCTTTAACATTCTGTGATTCTGTGATTCTGTGATAAATAAGCATCGCTATCTTCTATCTCAAGCATGTTCCTTCTATACAGATCCTCCCAGCTTTAGTCTTTTTCCATAGACTGATCCAGCAGTATATTTTATTGCTACAGTTTTAGATTTATGGCCATAAACCCCTAGATATGTATCTTAGACTCTAGCCAAATTTTTGTGTACAACTTATGTTCTGTGTGTATGACATATTCCACAAAGCTTTAGGCAAATGCTGCAGTGTCATTGAGGTCTGTCATGCTGCATCCATACTGATCCACATGGCAATGGACCAGTAATGCCTATTTCTGGATTCACATAATATTTCTCCTAAATCCTGTATGCTGATGTGTTTGCATCTTTAGTCTGATCAGATCCCAGTTTTTAATCAACTGTTCAGGAGGAAAATCCATTATCTTCCGTTTAATTAAGTCTGTAATCTTAAATTGTTCCATACCATTTAGTTCAGTTTAATTTTTGTCTTACCCATTAACTGATACAGATCTAAGTTTGTAATGTTGGTTTGCATAACAGATGTCATTATACAGTCAAATGTATCTCTGCATCTGGACACTTTCCCCTAAGGTGAACTACATTTTGACAGTTTTCGGTGCCAGATGTTGTGTCTTATCTGGTTAAACAAGAGACCTTCTTTCTTCATAGCATTGCTATTATTGTAAAAGTTCCTTCAAAAGCTTGTTGGAAAAATTTTCAATGTCCAATTTCTGCCAAAAAATTCTGGTTTGGTGAAAGCACTGTTGTTCATGAAAGAAGGTCAATATCTATTAATTTCCCATTTATAAGAAGAGTTTGCATAGTTCCAATGTCAGATATTTCTGATATAAAACGGAAAAAAAAAAGTCAGAAGACTTATTTTTGTCAGAAGTTCAACTAATTGCAATAATGATATAAGTAATAATTATAAAGCCAATTTTATCTGAAAATTAATGTCATGAATTCTCAATTTTTTGTCAGGGCTTTTCTTCTTTATTTTGACTTATTTTTTAATGTCAGTTTCTGACAGGAGAGAGACAATATTTCCAACGCAATCTTGTTTCCTAAAAAAATACGTCTTCATATTCATGCAAAAAACCTCCTCAAGTTCTCTCTGCTCGAGCTCATACAGGGAGTCAGAAGGGCTTTGGACAAGCAACGCACAATATTCAGTGGATGCTGTACTGCATCAGTGCTGCCTCTTTGCTGACACTAATGCAGTCTGCTATCGTAGGCTGTCATGGAAAGTGGCCTGGATGTTATGACTTGTCACTTCTGTATATACCTGACACCTTCTGAGCTCCTCCCAAGGGCCATCTTGTAACCAAGAAATCTGCATTTTATGGTTAACTCTTCCCAGAATTTACTTGGTTTCAACCAGTAATAGCAGGCAGCTTCTCTCTGAGATGGTTTTTGGTGCCACAGCTTTAGTCCTGTTACTGAAGGGCCAATTGGAGTAGCCCTTTGGATCTACCTAGAAAAGGTAAACAAATAGGAAGAGTAAATAAACTGCTCACAGTAATCTTCAAGATGCTGAAGAGGGGCTTCAGGCACACACTAAATACTTTAAGGCATGAAGGAATAACCTGCAGTTTTGACAGAGAGACTAAAATGACTTTTTGTGTTCCTGTACCTTAGATATGGATAGGAGGAAAAAAATCTTTCAAGCTCAATCTGTCCTCTAGAGCTTGCTGACTTTTTCTTATCCTTTGCTCTTGTACAGCTCAGTGCCCAAGTCTCTAAGCAGATGGCATATACCTTATGACAGCTGTGAACTGCATATTTCTGACAGGTACCATCACAGGGACCATGCATCCTCATGTCATACAGCAGTGTCCTGGTTTTGACTGGAGTAAAGTTAGTTTTCTTCCTAACAGTTTATACTAAGTCAAAGAACTTTCAGCTTCTCATACTGTCCTGCCAGGGGGGGCTGGAAGTGCACAAGGAGCTGGAAGGGAACACGACCAAGATAGCTGACCTAAATGAATCAAAGGGATATTCTATACCATAGGATGTCACCCCCAGTGTAGAAATGAGAGGGAGTTGTCTGGGAGGGACAGATAATTGGTCTGGGACAGTCTGGGCATCAGTCAGAGGATGGTGAGCAATTACATTGTTCATAATTTGTTTTTTCTTGGATTTTATTTCTCTTTCTTTGTTCTATATTAATTTTCATTGTGATTGCTATAATTATATTCTATTACTTAAACGCTACTTTAGTTATTAAACTGTTCATATCTCTACCCATGAATTTTACCCTTTTTTCTTATTCTCTTCCTCATCCCACCGCGGAGGGTGATGGGATAAGTGAGTGGCTGTGTGGTGTTTAGTTGCCGACTGAGGTTAAAACACAACTGTTAGAGCAGTGTGGGTAATTAGGCATGATCAATATATAATGCAATAATGGAAACATGGGGCTTTCAGCAGGATCTTTATGTCAAAGAAGCCCTGGTGTGCTGTATGCATGTAGAGACAAATGCAGGGGTCTTATCTGTATTTTGGAATGAGGAGTTCTAAAGTGGTAAGTGGCACATTAAAATGCAAAAAAAAAAAACCAACACCCTACTTAGACTAGGAATTAATGCGATTACTGCATCTACCTGAAACTTCAGAATGACTTGACACTGAGCAGAATATCATTATTGTTACAAAAATTTACCCAGAGCGTTGGAGCTGGCTTTGCCAGACAGACTCCAAGGAGTGGAGATGACACCAAACACTGAGGATGGGAACACCCTGCTTCACTTGATCTAATCTATCTGTAGCACTCAGTGTTTTCCTGATGTCCAACCAGTCTAATCCAGGTTCAGGGGGAAGTATGCATTTTATTTTTTCAAAACTTCCTTTCCTCTCCTTTATTTCTTTTCCTCATTTCAACTCTAATGGTAACATGGGAAGTCTGAATTGTTGGCATTTTCTTCCATCAGGCCAGATACTGGTCCCTCCACCCTCAACTCTTCCCAAAATGCATGTTCAGAGCAACAAAAGAGCAGGTTTGTGCTGTACAATGCTGGTATTTCACCCCTGAACTGCACTCAGGTCTGCACCAACGCCCTCATTTCAAGAGGAAGAGGCATATTGTAGATATTAAGTAAACTGGCAGGTAGGTGTGTGTTAAAACACAGTAAATTCCCAAAGACAGTCCATAGACACCACAGAGAGGAGTTTTGCCTTGACTGTGTCATATTAGGGCATCAGATCTGTAATTGGATTAGAGACAGTGTTTTTACTGCATCAGTGGCTCCCTTAAAAATGGAAATCAGCAGCTCTGCTTTTGTTAGTTCAGGGTGATGGTGAGATAACATCCCACCGTAGTATGACGGTAGCAATACAAGCAGAATGATTAAAAAAATTAGTAATTACAGTGCATACGCTCCTGAGAATCGTAGCAGAGGAACTATACAACTCATTACTACGTCCTGTTTATTAAGCATTGGAACAGACTGCCCAGGGAAGTGGTTGAGTCACCATCCCTGAACGTATTTAAAAGACGTATAGATGTGATGTTTAGGGACGTGATTTAGTTGTGGAATTGGCAGTGTTAGATTAATGGTTGGACTCGATTAAAGGTCATTTCCAGACTGAAAAATTCTATGATTTGATGATTCTATGATTCTGTTCTGTTTAGGTGTGAAGTTATCTCCTGTAGGCTAGCTGACTGTGTGGTTTGGTAGGTTTCAGCATCCAAATGAGCCCAAATGTAAATTCACTGACCTGCTGTTGACATCTCCATCACTTGTCCCCCAGCTCCAATTCTGTTCCTGACAACTGAATTCTGAGAGAACTTAATGTAATTAAGGGAATAATGGCCTCATTAGTGAAATGACTTGATCTTTTCCAACCCAATTCTCCCTTTCTTTATATTTTGATTTTGTTGCCTCTATGTTTGTGCGCGGGACTGAAGGCACGAGTGTCGTTGCTTATATTTATCTCATTGGATGAGGTGCCTTCTTTGGTCAGTACCTTGTACCGAGTGAAGGAATTCAAAGGCTAAAGACAGTTGTGGAGCTGAGGACGTGGTCCACCATGGTTGCACACATGCTATGTGAAGTTTCTGGCATTCACACTACTGCCCTCAAATTCTGCATTACCATATGCACAGGGATTCATCTCACTCACCTTCAGACATCCAAAACCCATCTAAAGCAGTAATTTAGTCTTCTTCTACAGCTGATGAAAGAATAGACCCCTGTTGGCAGCAACTCATTCCATTCCTCTCTGGGCACAATTCCACTCTTTAGACACAGGGGTCGGTGCAATTTGAGATTTCCTAGAGCACCTCTCAGTATCCAGTTGACACTCTGGTAGGATACAGGTTCTATATGATCTCTGCCAGCCCTGTGAGGATGTAGGCTTACTCTGGGACATCTCAAGTATCGCTGGATGTCTGTGTTCATGTGCTTGACTGATGCCTCAGATGCCCATTCTCCCAAATGTTTACTCCCACATCAGATATATCTTTCTGCCTTTGTTGACTGGAGAGGGTGTGGGGATGGGGTGCATGGTTATCTGCACAGAGCTGACAGTTCTGACTCTGTAGATGATTCATATTGCCTAGAAGCAGCTGCAGGAGGTCAGGTAGGATACACTGGGATGTCTAACTTAGCATTTATGTTTATATGCAGGCAAATTAATCATGTCACAGATGATTACCTGAGCCTAAACACTGCACTGTGTTTTGCTTAAAAAAGGTGAAGTCAGCCCTAAAATTCTCCTGCCTTGACCTTAGGAGTTTTGTCCTTTCCAGCACAGGTCAATGCTTCAGTCTGCTCAATGCTTCAAACCCTATGGTTTGTATCTGGCAAGAACCCACACCAATTCTGCTGCAATGCCTTGTAGACAGACCATGGTGGCTTTATAATACCACTTGGGTCTTGTTTCCACTGCTTTGAACTTAACTCATGCTTCAGAGAGGGAAGTTGGGTTATTAAGGACATCTTGGTCGCACTGAGCTGTTTGTAGGGGTGCTGGACTGCTACCTGAAACGAATCCTATGACTCGAGCTCAGATACTCCTATGCTCCACAGCAGTTGCCTGTATTGCAGACACATTCATTGTGATTTCCTATGACAAGAGAATGAATGTAAATATACTTGACTGATGTTAGTAATCATTTTATGTAATGTCAACTTCATGCAGTGAAATGTTTAAAACTGCTTATTATTGATGTGCTGAAATGAAAATGCAATTACGCTGTATTTGTTGCTATCAAATACAGTTTATGTATTCCTGGAAAAAGTAGATGTGATGTGGAAATGAGCTATTTCCCAGATGAAGAATGAGAGGAAGCATGATCAAAGATCTTTCTCACTCATTTTCCCCCTACTTGTTGCCCACGTCTTCTCTCTTTCCCATTAGTTTTGTCTCTTTTCAGTAACTTTCCGAGACTGTTTCCCACTGGATTTATAACAACACAATGAGTCATGTTTACTGCTTCTCACCAACTCTTCTGACGACATGTTGGTCTAATATATGTATCAGCAAGATCATAGTCCAGATTATGCATACTACCACACAAACGGTATGAACCGCGTTACTAGTAGGGAGTGGCATCCTCACTGAAACATAATAAAACAGGATTGAACTTTACTCCAAACATTCATTGGACTTCTGTGGGGACTCCTATCTATGTGTCCAGAGACAAAGGAGAATTCCTCAAAAATGCAAATTCTTAGAATACAGGAATTAAAATACTGTTTTTTACATCCACATGGTGGTTTAGGGTGGACATGAGAGTATTGCTGGTTTTCTATGTCCTGTATAACAATGACGGTTTCTAAGGGGAGGAGTTAGCTTCTTATTACTGGTTATGACTGAGAAGTTTATTCCTGGAATAAGGTCTTGGGAAGTCTTTATTCTTGGAAAGCCAGTTCTTAGAAGAAAGGATTTCTCAAAAATACCCCAATAATATTTTAGCTCCCAGAGATTTATGAAACTAAATATGCTGTGGTCAGGCATCTTGGTATGTTGCAGGGCCTTTTGCTATTAGAAATCTTCTGCACAGAAAGAATTGATCAAAAGTAAGAATTGATCAAAAGTCAGCATATGCCAGTTCTTCCATTTTTATATCACTAGCCCAGTTCTGGACTGATTCAGTAGAGATATGGACCATTCATAAACTAGATGGGATCATAAAACCATGCAGAACACTGTAAAGACCATGTGAGTTATACTAACTGCAATCAAGCATGGGAAAGGCCAATGCTCATGTTTCACACTTCTGTGTAGGATAAAAGCAGGAGTATATTCTCCATGGACAATACAAAGAGAGTAGATGTGAGCAGTGACACTGATCTGGGAGTAGAATAAGGGGTTTAGAAAGGTGGTGTGGTCCCTCTATGACCCTTCTGTGAAACACACACACATTCCAAAGCTGTTGTACTGAGCTTTTGAAAAGCTTTCACATTCCTTTGCACACTCTTGTCTTAGGACAAGAGAACATCTTTGAAGCATCATGGGCCAGATTAGAAAAATATCCAAATGCAGCAAAGAGCAGTTTCTTTTTAGCCCAAATTCTTTAGAAAGTGTGGCATACATAACAGTGTTTTTAACATATGCCTACCTTTTCCTGGGTAATATATTTTGGAAGGAGTTGACTAATTTCTGCCACATGGGAAAGAAAAATGGAGTTCCTAAGGGTGTTAAATTTCCCTGTATC
This sequence comes from Trogon surrucura, assembly GCA_020746105.1. Taxonomy (NCBI): domain Eukaryota; kingdom Metazoa; phylum Chordata; class Aves; order Trogoniformes; family Trogonidae; genus Trogon; species Trogon surrucura. Next base: position 32,833,568 of record CM036617.1, on the reverse strand, counting down.
TCATGAAAATTGGTAGCTAAGTGAAGGAGTACTTTTAAGGATTTCAGAAAGAGGATTGCTGGAGGAGTTCAGGTTAGAAACCAGAGCATCCATACAGGAATATTTTCCTCAAAATGTAAATTGTCCACAAGCATAGTTTTAATTTGTTCTGCTACTCACAGGACTGCGTGTTCTGCTCTAGTTGTGCAAGCCTTATCTCACTTCCTTCAGCTTCTTCCTTTCTTTACCTATCTGCCTTTCCTCTGCAAGGGAGTGGGAGCCTGCTCTTTGTTTTGCTCAAGCTCCAAATCGGAAATATGGCATGTGAATAGGAACCACACACACCCTGGGGCAAGACAGTGACAACGCCAGTGATGAATAAGAGTGTCAGGAGCTGCTAGAAAGCTTTAAGTTTGGGAACTTCATAGCGACAGACTTCGGGGAGATGGGATGTGGGTATCTCCAGACATGGTCAAGCAGCAGCAGGGAGAGAAGATGGATGGTATTGACACACCATGGCTTGTGCTTGGAGACAATCTGGAGGTAGCAAAGTGACCCAGATGTAGCATGAAGCAAATAGTACTTCCCCAGTGTTAATATAAAGTAGTAGAGTGTGCGTAAGCCCAGGGAGCAGAGGTGAGCATTTAGGAAAGCAGCTCTGCAAGGCCAAGGGGCTGGCTCTCTGCAGCTGCAACAACATTCATACAACTTTGGATAAACACCAACATTGCAAAAGATCAATGATGACTTATTTGTTGAACAAACTTAATGAAGCCATAACTGCAAGGATAAGAATGACATTTCTATCAGTTCGTAGCAGTCCCTTTTCTCACTCACAGTTTCAGTGATCTCAATGACTAGACCTGTATTTAAACCTCTGTGCCTGCTGGGGAGTTGGGAGAGATTAACATACTGTAGGAGTTCATATTCTAGGTCTTTTTCTTCCAGTATTCTTGAAAAGTTGCTGTTTTCTTTAGAGGTTAAAAATGTATGATGGAACAATTTCAGATTTTGTACTTCATTATTCTTTATGGCCTTATAATTGTTTTATTTACATATTCATCAGTCACAGAAAACACAGTTGTACCAAAATTCCTGTGTCAGAGTTTTGCCTTTGAGTTTCAAAGACAGGTACCACCTGGCCACAAGCCCCTATTACTTTGAGCACCCTCTACTACCAGCTCACAAAAATGATCAAATTGAAAAAAAGAGCAAGCCTTACAGGTTGTTTTGTCTGCAGCTTTGCAAGTATCCAGTTATTTGTACTCCTCTTTTCATTAGAAATACTCTATAGGGAATCTCCGGTGGCTTTCCTGAAATTCAACCCAAACTTTGGCCTCTCCTGAACCTACCATTTTGCCATTAACTTTTGCTGCTATCCCCTCTGTGGGCTTCTTGTTCAGATCAGGAACTCCCGCTCTTTCAGCTTGGGTGAGAAAATATGAACTTGGTTTCTGCAGATCATAGAATCATAGAATCATAGAATGTTAGGGGTTGGAAGGGACCTCGAAAGATCATCAAGTCCAATCCCCCTGCCAGAACCTGGGGTTGTTCCTACCCAGATGCAAGACTCTACACTTACCCTTGTTATATTTCATTAAATTTTTCCCCGCCCAACCCTCCAGCCTGTCCAGGTCTCGCTGAATGGCAGCACAGCCTTCTGGCGTGTCAGCCACTCCTCCCAGCTTGGTGTCATCAGCAAACTTGCTGATAGTCCCTCATCCAAGTCATCGATGAATATATTGAATAATACTGGTCCCAGTACCGACCCTTGAGAGACTCCACTGGATACAGGCCTCCAACCAGACTCCACCCCATTGACCACAACTCTTTGGCTTCTTCCACTTAGCCGGTTCACAGTCCACCTCACTACCCGAGAGTCTAGACCACACTTCCTCAGTTTAGCAGCAAGGATGCTGTGGGAGACTGTGTCAAATGCTTTACTGAAGTCAAGGTAGACCACATCCGCCGCTCGGCCATCATCTATCCACCTTGTTATATCCTCGCAAAAGGCTATGAGGTTAGTCAAGCACGACTTCCCTTTGGTGAAGCCATGTTGACTGTCTCTAATGACCCTCTTATCCTTGATATGCCTTGAGATGGCATCAAGGATAAGTCATTCCATCACTTTCCCAGGGATGGAGGTGAGGCTGACCGGTCTATAGTTACCCGGGTCCTCCTTCTTGCCCTTTTTGAAGACTGGAGTGACATTTGCTTCCCTCCAGTCCTCAGGCACCTCTCCCGTCTCCCAAGACTTGGCAAAGATGATGAAGAGTGGTCCAGCAATGACATCAGCCAGCTCCCTCAGCACCCGTGGATGCATCCCGTCTGGACCCCTGGATTTATGGATATCCAGATTGCTTAATTGGTCCCTAACCCAGTCCTCATCGACTAAAGCAAACTCCTCCACTGCCCTGACTTCCTCTGGGGCCTCAGGGGAACGGGGCTCCTCAGGACAACCTCTGGCAGAGTAGACAGAGACAAAGAAGGCATTCAGTAACTCTGCCTTCTCTGTATCTTCTGTCACCAAGGCACCCACCTCATTCATCAGTGGGCCTACATTGCCTCTGGTGTTAGTTTTATCTGCCACGTATTTGAAAAAGCTCTTCCTGTTGTCCTTGACCCCTCTCGCCAGGTTCAATTCTAGGGAGGCCTTTGCTTTCCCAGTTACCTCCCTACACCCTCGGACAACAGCCTTATATTCTTCCCAAGTGGCCAGCCCTGCCTTCCAAGATCTGTAAATTCTCCTCTTGCCCTTGAGCTTACCCAGCAGATCCCTGTTTAGCCACGCAGGTCTCCTGGCTCCCTTCTTTGACTTCCTACGTGTCGGGATGCTCTGATCTTGAGCACGGTAGAAGCAGTCCCTGAACGCTAACCAACTATCTTGGGCCCCTTTACCTTCAAACAGCCTTGCCCATGGGATTTTCTCGAGTAATTGTTTGAAAAATCCAAAGTTTGCCTTGGCAAAGTCCAGGGTTGCAATTCTGCTTGCTATTTTGTTTCTGCTACATGAGATCCTGAACTCCACCATTTCATGGTCACTGCAGCCAAGGCAGCCCTCAACCTTTACTGCTTCAACCAGATCCTCCTTAGATGTCACAAGGCACCATGTGCCTTTGGCTTTTGTGGGATGTTGGCTACCTCAAAGCTGACAAAGGCAAGGTGGAGGTGAAGAGAAGCTGTACTTCCTCAAGACTATCTCTGGTACTCTCAAGGCCTCTCCCTGGTGCTCATATTACCCTTCTCACCTTAATAAGGGCATTTTCCAATGGCACTATTTGAAGGTTCTGTTATATTGGTTCCCTGGCCAGGTTATCAACTTCGTTCCTGAAGGAAATGAACCTAAATACTTGTATGCCTGCATGACTTCCAGAAATATTGCTGGTTCTTCTTTTAATCCTTGTTTGGTAAGGTGTGATAATATCTCAGACTGATCAATATCAGCTCTGAAAACCAGAAAGTCTTTTGGGTTTATGAGTTTTGCACAGCTTGGTTAAATAAGAGTCTGTACACCTGAGACACTGTCACTTACTTGTATTTTGTGTACCATCTGGTGCAGCGCTACGAAGTGGATCCTCTCTTCTTCAGCTGACTTAATTTTACCAAATCACAAATAGTTGAGTGAAGCAGATATCATATACCCTTATAAAACCTGTGATGAGAAGATGTTCACCTAACAATTTTTCTTCAGGATCAGAGATAGTAAAGATAAGCTAAGTAATCAAACTCTTAAAATTCAAGTAAAAATCTCAGGAGTTTTTGGCTTATAATGTCCAGTGATGCAATATCAGACCAGGAAAGAAGGTTAAGATTTGCAATGAATGCACATTAGGGTATAGTCATTACAGAGAAAGGGGTATGTTGAAAGGCCTTGGTCTGCACTGTAGCTTTAGCCAAATGCTCTGTGCTCCAGGGAATGTACCACCATTGCGCTAAAGGTACCCACTGCTTCATTTACTTACAACTTCACTAATGAAAGAAATGAAAACAGCCTACAAGAACGTTTTAGTGAAATGTCTGCAGATATGCTTCCACCAGTGAGAGTGGAGATGCTCCTTGTAAAGGAAGAAGAGCAGGATGGTTTATGTGTACCTGCCTGGCCAGTACTCTTAATCCTACTCGTGGCACGATTCATTTTTCTAGCAGAGTTTTTCCTGTTACATCACCTACATGTCCCCAGAAACCCCACCAACAGCCACTTTCACATGAGCTTATTTAAAAAAGCTCTACTTGGATCCTTAATTTCAGGGGTACTGAGAGCTGAAATAAAGAGCCAACCTGCTAAAATGGAACGACGTTACTGAGTGTAAAGGGATAACTTAAGCAGGTTGTTTCGAGTTTTATTCCTTCAGTCTCATACTTGCTCTTGTGACAGGGGAGTCATCTGTCATCTCTTCTTTTCCCGTGGTAATCCTTAGGCTCTTTTTTCTCTCTTCTATGTTCTTTGGGAGCTAAAACGAGAGCCAAAAGTCATGTTTATCTTCTCCAAAGCAGCCATTGAACTGGAAAAGTCCTTTTCTCTCCAAGTTTCCTTCTAACTTAGTGAACCAAGGGCTCAGGGAAGTCAGCTGCAAAACACACCAAGCCCCTCCTATCAGGCAGTTTCTGAAATTTTGCTAGTTGTACCTATGAACCCTTCCTTCTGCCTTCTTCTCCCTCCCCCCTAAAACTCTCTGAAGGATAAATAAAACTTAGTATTATTAATTGCAATTATTAATAGCAGACTGCAACAATGTGGATGTTATGTGACCAGTGAGAGTAGTTTGTCCTCTGCAGTGCAGTCACACCATCTCCTGTGCCTGAGCTAAGTAATCCAGGTCAGTGAGAGTACCCTGATACTGCTTGACAATCTGCAGTGTACATAAATCCCTGCGAGCATAAACCCTCAGGGTGGCCCAGGAAAGATTTGCAGTGAAGACTCCACATTTTGCTGCTTAAGTATTAAGTAATTCAGGAGAGAATGGTAGAAAGTTAGAGAAATAGGGCGAGAAGTCAGTGCCAAGGTTGGGAAAGAGAGGCTAAACAAGCTGCAGCTTACTTTTGTTGATATTGGAACCATTATTCTTAAAATAATGAGAAAAATAGAAACTGAAAACTAGTAAAAGCAATGCTAACTGCATTTTGAAGTTTGGCTTTTCTTTAAGCTCTAATAATATTCCTAATTATGATGAAAGCAAACTTGGTAATTTTTGTATTTCTTTCACACAGGAAAGTCTTTAGAAAGTTTCCCACCCAAAAGCTCAGAGCTGGAGGCAAGAAAAACAACAGGATTAGAATAAAGCTCTTCCATATCTTGGTAATCATTTCCCATCATGCATGTCTTCAGACCAGAGCACAACTCTCAGATCATCCAGAAGCACACTCCCACTGAAATTTAACCCCTTTAGCTGGAGTATTCTGCCATGTTGTGATTACCACGTTTGCCTAAAAGATGAAAAGCCAGCGGTTTGAAATTGCCCAGAAACGTCATCTCTCTGGGCTACTTTCCACCCATTTGTCAGCCTTTCTCTTTGCTCCCTGTCCCCATCATGTCCAACACACCAGGAGTGGCACTCCTGGAGTTTGTAGTGTAGTGAGCAGTTTCAGGGAAGCATACTTAGAGAAGGGTGGCACAGGCTGTGGAGGACAGCCCACCTTTAGGCTGGCCTAATCTGCCATGAGATCACCTCATGAGGGTACAGTTTAACCAACATTGTAAATTAGCAGCTGCCTAAAAGGAACACAGCTGAAACCTAGCACTTTTTCTCCTCCTGCTTCCAAGTATGGACCCAGTGTAGGCTACAGATCCAGATGGAAACAAAGCAGGCTTTCTGCTAAGTGTGAATTTGAGGAAATTAAACTGAAATCTGTTTGCTAGATATGGGTAATAGTGTGTAGAAATATTACATAGAAATAGTGAGAAGCACTGAAAGCTTTTCCCTATTGGCTTATCGCCAAGTGGAATGGCAGTTTCTTTTTTCATAGTTAATGACTCCCTTTTAAACATATTTCCACTAAATCCAGAAGGAAAAATTATAAAGTAAGTACGTACGAGTCACTTACTATAATTTCACTACACAGATATACCACTAAGAGCATGTACTTTACTTCAATTTCCTTCAATTAATGAGCTGTTCCCTGGACAGTTCCATGAAAAATACTCTTGTTCAGATCTCTAAAATCTGTTTTCTCAAAGTACTTCTTTGTGTTCCGGACAAGTCCTTTCATACGTGGCCACTCTTGTTTCCTGACTGTGAGAAGGCCTACAGTTAAATAAGGAGCAAAACCACAGAAAGAAAACTCAGATCAATACCCACGTCCTATGTGAGGCAGAGATCTCCTAAGTATGGCTTAAGTTCTCTGTTTCAGTCTTAGATCTTGAAAGCTTAATATGTTCATCACTTTCTCCAGCTTGCATCCGCTGGCAGCTGGAGTTGTTAATCTTACCTTGGAGGCACAAACTGTAATTGATTTAAGAAAAAACAGTGAAGGATAGCCACTGTGGATGCCATGTTGGAGGTTTCTGCCCCTGAGCAGCTACACAAACAAGAAGCTGTGGCAGCCAGTCTGTCACGGCCAGCAGGAAATGCCTGTTTCCTTTCTCCTCTCTCCCAAACCAGAGACCTTCCATTAACCCAGTGTCCCAGGCACACTAAATGCCACCCATGCAGGGAGAGCACTTCCCATTTGGCTAGTGAGAACTACTGGCAGGACTGTGGGAGTGAACAGTGAGCATCCTGCAGATGTTGATCAAACTCTTTGTGATCAGAGACATGGGCACCATTTACCTTCCTGCAGCAGCAGTCCCTGGCTGCGGACGCTGTGTTGCCCGCACACCAATCTTCCCTCTTCAAATCCAGACCTGCCATAGAGAGACATGGAGGAAAGCCTGAGAAGTTATCTACAATCAATGCCAACCCATTGCAAGGGACATATATGTGATCACTTTAGATCACTCAGGCTGTGACAGTAAAGCAAATCTTTCCAATGACCTAATCAAGCTCTGAGATCTGCCCACAGGCTAAATTTGCTTCCGCATTTAAAGGGAAGCACTTTAACATATCCAGAATAGGAGCATTTACATCTGAGCTTGTCACCATAAGCTCCCATTATAGGCATCTCTAGGACAAATTCAAATGAGAATTAGACCTCGTATTCAAATGAGATTAAACCAAAAATAGGTCAAATTAATTGTGTCCTTATTTCTCACCAGTGAGCAGGACAGGAACAGGCACTACCTAATGAATGCGTCTGTCTGAAGATCAGGTAATTCACATTCCAGAAGTGGCAATTAGGTGTCTAAACTTGGAGAAGAATCCTGTGCTGAAATGACAAGCATCCTGTTCTGTTTTAGGCCTTACATCTGTAGCCTGATGACCATTTCGTTTCACTTCGTGGTAAACCAGCACAGTCTGTGAAAGCAGAAACCTCCAATTTCTTTCTAGCAAAAGATAAATAAAAATGAATAGAGAAAAAATTTATAATTTCAAAATTTTTTTTTTTTTCCAAAATGGAAGATGCTGATTCTCTTCCTTTTGCAGATAAAAGGGGCTCAACTCAGTTGCCCATAGGCTCTGTAGAGTTTTGACACATCATATAATATCAGAGACCTCCACCAGGGCTGGCAGATTTGACACCAAACTTAAGGGAGCCCTATGCCTTCATTACCAACAGGTGAGAGAATAATATTTTAGGGCATCTTAAACAGCAACACATACCCATGTTTAGGTAAAGGACTCACACCCATAATATAGTATATGTGTTTTAATTTAAGCATCTAAAAGTTTGACCTTATTTAATATTTGCTTTTACAGTTCCCCTTTGGAAGTACCTGTTTCTTTCCATTGACTATAAAGGAAGACTCAAGATGTCAGGTTTAAATTTAGGGTTAGAGTGGCAGGTTTAAGTTTAGATATGGATATGTATTTTAGGTGCTCTAGACCTTGGTAAAAGAAATCCTACCCCCAATAATTAACATGTTCTGTTATCTGCCTGATTGCAGAGCCCTGTATGTTCTGCCTTGTCTGGCTTTGGACTGCACCCACCTCATACCCACAGTCCCACTTTCAGACACTAACTGCTTCTCCCTCAAAGTCTTCACAGTTGTATTTACATAGCAGCTCCAATGAAGACTTGCATATACATATCTACTTTCTCTACCTACTATTTGGCAAACAAAATATGCCTCCAATTTGTGTTGATCTCATTATTCTACACATGCCTCCCTCCAAACTTGGATTTCTTTCTCTCCAATTGAGCCAATAAACCACTTTTTCTTTCAAATCCTGCATCAATATTTACATTGCTTGAGTCATTTCCCCTTCACTTTTCTTAGTGAAAAGGAAGACACTGTGATTTCTTTTCCATGAAGTAATAATCAGAAAAAAAGTAAATGAAAAATCTTCATTGTCATAGGAAAGAACTTTTTTTCTGGGATCCTAGAGTATTTTCGGTCTCCAGCTCTTTAATCTCAGTCTCTCAAGAGAAGGTAGAGTTTTCACACATATTATCACACATATCATATGGATGCAGTATATAGTAACTGTAAAAAAATGTGGTTCAATACCAATGAAGATTAAATACATAAGTGGGTAACAAAGGGAAATTTATCCCTGGACATGTCTCCCTGAATTGTTTCTTTACAGCTGCTCCCCCATGGCCTGTTCTCTATGCACCTCCACAAACATGTCTATGTTCTGTCTCTAATTGCCTTTTCTTCTGCCTCTGACGCTCTGTAGATTGTCTGGTACTGTATCTTGCTGTTTTTCAGAATGCTCTGTTGGTTATCTGAGGTAGCATGGTACTTCCTAAGATAGCTTTCAAAAACATTACTTAAAAAAATTTGGAAATTATCTGAGGTCAAAAAACCATGGTAGATAACAGCAATTCAGAGAAGATACCATTGGTCCTCTTCTTATTGACATTGATGGGAGAAGTTATGTTAATTTAAGCACCCTGACTTATTCTAGGTGATGACTGGAAGACCTCTAGAGGCTCCTTCACATATGAATTACTGCATGATCTTATGATTTTGTGACCCACTGTGTGTCTTGTCCAGAGCCGAGTCTATGGTCAGCACTTCATCAGTCAGTAACAGTAATGCAAGCAAACACCTCCAGAATCTTTTTTTAAATTAGATCTGGTATTTCCAGTTTTCTTATATCTCATCATTGTTGCAGCATGCTAGAGATTTCCCATCTATGTACTAGTTAAGAAGATGTGAGGAACTACTTTGGTAGCCACTCATTTAGTTAAGGACCCAGAACTGAAGGCCAGCATGCAGAATGATCAGAACTGCTGTTTGGATCTCTCTATCTACCAGTCCATCTGGTAAAATGCAGTCATTACCTTAGATTATGGTGGATATTTTTTAATTTTTTTTTATTCAGTGGTAAATCACCCACTAGCTTTATTATAGCACTTATGGGTCTTAAAGAGCAAGCAAGCTATGCCTTTACATAATTTGGGAGCCATAGCCATTGATCCAAGGCTTCATAAATTCTGTCTCCAAATATTTTATTTTTATAACGACAAGAGCAGACTGATGATACTCTGCTTACAGAAGACGTTATTTCCATTGTGCGCTGTTAAAAGTGTCACTTTAGCATTTCAATTTTTTCAGTATAGGATCTGGTCTTCTGGGAATCCAGCATGATGGATGACCTTTAAATTGTGACAACCAAGAAAATTCTGCCATCCTCTACAATCTTCTTCCATCACTGTTCATTCTCTTTGAATCAGAATGAAGAGTTAGCAAAACTCTCCATTCACTTTTCTTTTAAACTTCTATTATTCTTCCTTCTCTGTAGGGGGAAAACTGGATAATAGTCAAGTTAATCAGTTCACAGACCCATGAGTAATATGTTACTGAGACAGACTAGAGTACCTAAGACAATGTGAACATTCATTTGTCCTGACAAACTTGCTGATCTCCCCAGAACTCTACTTATCCTTCAATTTACATTTCCCCTTTCTTCTCACTTTTCCCTGGACCTCTTTCCTCACTATGCAGAAAACTTTCAACCTCCTCCCTCTTAAAACATTTCTTTCAACTTCACTTGCCTCTTCTGACTACTGCCCCTTGCCCTACACCTTGGCAAGAACACCACTCCTGCATTTTCATTACATCATATTGTGAAGGTGGTTTCCATATTTTACACTGTTTCCTTGAGCTTTCACTCACATCTAATCCTTCAGTGAGTCCTCCTTCCTGACCCATTGTCTGCTTTGACATCACTGATCTTGTTGTTCTTTGAAAAAACCTTATCTTACTCTGGTGTCAGTGACTGTCTTCCCTTGGATCTTCTTCCAGTCCTCAACAAGACAGCCCATGTCTCTAGCCATCTTTCCTCTAATGATACACACTGAGATGTCAGTGTGTTTCCTTGACACCTACTGATGAATGTTCAGCTATTACCTACACTTAGTAAAGTGCTTTACCAGTCCCTTCTCCTTTTGATGTTAGTTCCCTTGAGTAGTACCCATTCCTGGATCCTTAGTATACATATACTTCATCTGTATCTTCTCGATATCTCCTGACATCCTGAAGTTCACCCTGAACAACACTGCATACAGGCCATACTTGCAGTCCATCCACACAGCTAAATCTCTTTTACAGCTCTCATCATCAGCTCATCTTTATTGTTGCAACATATTTTCCTCTGGTTTTGATAAACACATTTTTTCCCCTTATCTGTTCAGAATGTTATCACTTACCTGTTATTTTCCACGTCTTTGCACCCTGCTTCTCTGCCTCAGTAAATTAAAACGTCATCTCTATTTCCAAAGCCTTTCATGGTCAATCCCTTCTCCACCTGTCGCTTATCATTCAGTTCTTTAAAGATCAAAGCCCTATCTTTGACTGCTCTCCATTTTCCAGTCTCATCCTTGCTAAATTCCAAACATATTTGTGATGACTCTTTTCCATTCTCACACATGCTGGGGAAATAATGCCATTAAACATCTTCTACTCTATCTTGCTGTCTTTCAGAATACTCCTTCTAACTTTCTTTCACATAATATCTACCAAAAAATTGGGAAAGTCTGTCCTTTTTGGCAACCTGACAGGCCCTCCCATCTTGCCAGTTAGCACTTGTTTACCTGAAGATCTGTCTTCTCCTCTCTGGTGTTATTAGTAGTCTTTTGTCTTAAATTTAAATTGTGGCCTTCTGTGGATCAAGGGACATCTTTTATTCTCTGACAGCCTCTATATGTCACAGTCGTAAAGATAATGGTAATAATAACAGCAATAATGAGATGAAATCTGTTCTGAATTCAAACTCAACAGAAAAGATTTAGTGGCTTTTAAAACATCATTCACCTGTTACATTGACACACATTTTACAGCTCCTTCACTGCTGTAGTTGGCCACAAAACATTGTTTATGGAGCCATGTCAGCTGTGCCGAATAAGCTCATAAATAAATGACAACAAAGCATCACTAGTAAAGAAGGTTTCTTCTTATTTTATCACATGACTGTGACAAATAAATGTGAAGGCATACTTTAAAAACACCTTGTAAATTCTCCTCCTCTGACACACTTGGTGACTGGATGGCATAGCTCTCACACTGCCTGAGCCATCAGCTCTGGTCTCAGCAAACTCTGATCCTCCAACCCTTCCTCCTCTTCAGCTGTACTTTCCTGGTAGATAATATGTGTCTGTGGTGACTGACTGGTGTTCCCTTCTACCTCCAATCCATCTATTGTCAGTCATGTTTCTTTTCCTGAGTTCTTTACGTGAATTACCTTTTAAAGGGTGTATTATGTGCCATTTCTCTCTTGCCCAAAGTGGCGTATGATGAGATGTCCTCAGCATCTTCCAACTGCCAACTCTGATAGCTCGCTGCCCTGCCTGCCATTTTGTGTATCAGACTGACAAGAAATTTCCATCTGCAGAAAGAGGAAAATACGGAGTGCAATAGCCACTGACGTTCAATATTCCTGAGCAGTCAAATTTTATAAAGTGCATGTATAGAAAAAGAATGACAAAGAGCCAAGCACTCTGTGGCTAAATGGATGTCATGGACACTGTTTGCCTTCTTCCTTCAGCCCCTTCTCATCCCTCCTGAGGAAGACAGCTTACCTTGGGATGCACCAGAGTTCAGCAGGACCGGAGGGCACAGAGTCTCGCTGAGCTTCAACAAAGCAGTGACTGTGAAACCACCTCATTGTTGTTAAAGTGTCCATGAAGACCCTCCTGTCAAGTCGTGAGGTTCAAACTGGACCCTCTTGCTTTCTAAACTTCCTCATGGAGAGGAGTCTAGGTGTGGTTGGATCCAGTTTCAGCCCCCCTGACTAGAAAGAAGAGTTTGGACCCCAGGTTCTGCCACAGAGTGGGTTTATTTCAACTTGAGCTGGGACCCTCTGAGAGGGACCCTAAACAAAGAAATCCCTGGGCAATTATAGCCTTACTAGCCGAGTTCACCTTCCCTCACATGATGGTTCAGTCCAACAGTAATATTTGGGTCTGAGGTCTTCTTGTTCCTCATTGGATCCTTTCTCTCTCTCCAGGTGGGCATTCTTTTCTTTATCTCAAGGATGCAGTTTCTGTTGGTCTTCCTCAATTAAGATTGGTTTCTGGGCCTTTCTTCAGCCTCAGCTAATCAGTACTTACATAAAAGTCTGCAATCTGAGCCTAAGGCTTCAGTAAATCTGGCTACTCATGCTAAACAATGTCACTCATAAGACAAAACAAATTGAGATTCATTGTAATTTTAAGCAATCCCACAATTAATTCTAATATGCTACAAGTAAGCTATTTTAATCTCCAACACTCATCAACACTATATTTAGGCTGCTGTAAAATTTGTATTTGGGGTAGTTTGGTTTCCTTCTTGGTCAAGAGGGTGGAAAACTGGCAGAGTTTTTGGTCCCAGGTTTCCTTTTCAGAAACAATACAATCCTATTTTGCTAAGATGTTTGCTGTTTCAGCAAACAGCACCAGGCAGAGGACAGCTTGCTCTGAAATACGTAACATGGTGCAACCTGATGTGACTTGCTGACTGCCGTTGGGATACATGGGCCACATGCAGCTCCCGTTTCCACTTGAGCACTGCAATTATTGGGGGCATAAAAGCGTAACAACTAAGGAGAAAAAATTAACTCATTATACTTACAAATTGTATTCACAAGTACTTAGATGACTGATTAAGCTCTCAGTTCATAGTTCTTCAAGTTGTGGTATCATCTTCCACAAAGGAAATACACCTACTAGTAGATGTGCAATTGAATATATATACATCAATAAAAGTAACAGGGATAACTCAGCCAATTAATTTAATTAATAGTGAACATTTCCTGGTAGTCATCTCTGTTGTACTCCAGCCACCATCAAGAAGAAAAACACTTTCAAAACTCCCTGAAAGGGATATTGAAATGTGAGACCTCCTTTTGCTGCTCTTAATTTTGTTTATTTTTTCACATTTAGAAGTCTAAAGATCATAGGGAATCATCTGGCACCCAGCCCATCTCTGATTTCTTTCCTGTTGCACATACGCAATCACAAAAGAATCAGTTCATTGCAATGCATCCTGGAGACAGGTAGAACTGAATGTGCTTTACAAGAAAGTTCTTTTTTTTTTTAGTTTGAAAATGCCAGTTTGTCAAAACTAGACTTTTTATATGACAAAGGATCACTTTCAGTGTTTTTTTACAATTCAGAAAACTTGACATTTGTTTAATAACTTGTTCCAGTATCTTCAAAATGAAATGCTCTGCTTTTTCATTTCAGAAATACTTTCCTTCTGAAATGTAACTATGGAAAAAGGTAAGACTTTTAATGAAAAAGATCAACATCTAAAAGTAAGCATTTCCACTGCTTTAAAATTGTATTTGTTGAGGAGAGGCGTTGTTTATTTGTTTCATTTCAGACTCTTTTTGATTCTTGGGTTTTGTCCCAGTTTCACAGAGGAATTTAAAATATTCCAAACCTGGCAAAATGGGAAAATAACTTCTTGCCCTATTCTAACATGAAGTCCACGTCTGCCTTCAAATGTGGTAAGAAGCATTGTGTGATGAACTGTATCACTTCGTGATCTCCTGGCTTCTCTGTAGTTATACTGTTGGACAGCCTCATGTGAAATCCAGTTATATTACTACCCTTTTTTACTTCATCACAAATGTCTAATTAATTAATTTAATTGCACTATTTATTCTTAAAATCCATCTGTGAAATAGTATTAATATTTAACCAAGAACAATCTCAGGACTGCAAGCCCACTAAATATATTTTAACTGATGAGTCAATGTAACAATTCATCATAGACACACACAAAACTACTGTGTTTTGTAGCTCAGATTACTATTTTTTGTCAATCTATTTCTGAAGATTTCCAACCCCAGTGTTTTATTCCCAGAAAAACTTTGGGGGAAATATTGTTCATAAATAACAGGATATTAACCACAAAGCACATGAATAAACTGCCTCAAATACAGCGATGATATTTATTAAGAGCACTAAGAGAATTTAAAGAATAATCAAGAATGTGTATACGATGTGTTTTTTCAGTTCACCTACCAATTCACCTTAAACAACACATCCAGAATCTAAAAGGTTGGTATACTTTAAATGTAAATTCTGTGTGAAATTCCCTTGTAGAAACTTAACCCACAGCTAGTAATTACTGCCACTTTGACCTTAGGGAATTTTTCTTTTTTAGATAAATATTACCGATGTTGAAAAACAGCTTTTGGATCCAATTTGTCTTTTCACAATAGTGCATAAGTAGATAATTCTAACGTTGAAGAACATATTGTCTTTAGTCGTATTAGACTACTTAACTGCAATTATTATTCAATTCAACTTCTATCAGTCATTTATTTTAGTCAGTTTTCTTGTAGAAGAAAGCTTTTTTCAGCCTTTTTTTACATTTTAGTTGTTTCTGCAAATCAGAATTTAAGAAGAGATTCTTCTTGAACTACCCAGTGTATTTGATCATAAATTTCTTGTTCAACAATTGCCTTTATATTTGCATACAAGAGAGTATGATTTTTATCAATAAATTTCAGACTTTCTCCTGCTTGGGGCACTGAAGAATATGAACTGTAATTGAGCAAGTGCATTACTCAGTGTATAGCATTAGCTCTTTTTTGACTCTTGTTAATAAACTACTTGCATGGATCAGATTTTTTTGGTTGACAGAGTCCACATTTAGCAAGTGTGCAAACGTGCGCTTGAGCTCAGAATTCAGAAGACTGTGGATTTAGGATTTAGGACATTTGGGCCTTCAGGCCAATTTTCCATATTTATTTTCTTCAGCTCCATCTTTCTGTTCTTCCTCACTGCATAATAGAGTGTGGTGGTTTTGAGGAGTGTGTTATCTTCAGCATTATCCTGTCTCATGTACCTTGGAATGAGACTGTAGAGTCAACTTTTTTCCCTTTGAGGGTCTGCACTGCTGTGGAGAATCTAAGCCTGGTGACTGGAAGTAAACATTCTTTTTTTTCCCCCTAGTATTTAAGAGAGCAAAATTATGGGCTTTTAGCAATAGCATCATAATTTCTTTCATATTAAACCAGGTGGAACTAAAATTCCTTTAGAATGGGTTTTATCTTCTTAATACAAATATTTGAACATCGTTATTGTTAAAACTTCTGCTGCTGAGCATATCAAACTCTTTTCCATGTAGATTCTCTGCTCCCTTGGATGCCTTTCTGGTGGTTTGATAAGTCACAACTCTTGCCGCAAGATTCCATCAATCCAAACTGAAAAAACAATATCATAAAATGAAGAAGTGTGTAATGACAAGCACACTGTATTTAGAAAATACCAGACATGACTGTCTATGCAACCTTGCATGTATGTGTTGTGATGCAGACTTTAGGGCTCTGGTGACTACTCCCCTACTGTACTGTAATTAAGACACATAAATTGTTGAATTAAGGTTACTTTTTGCACTCCATGGTTATTGTATGACAGCACTGCAGTGCCAGAAATTAAGGACAGCACTGTCCATATTGGGATCATCTGGTAGTTACAGATCCTGCCCAAACTCTCCCGACTCCAACCACAACCATACATTCCCAGATACTGACTTTGCTTCTGCTATCTCTTTCCTTTCTCCCTGCCTTCCTCTCCATATTTAGTCCACTCCCTTCCTTTGTTTAATTTTTGTCCTGCATCTTGCCACCCTCCTTTTCTCATCCTTCTGTAAATCATATTCACTTTTGACTGCCAGGTTCCGGACCTTGCTCCTCTGACCATGGCTGACCTACAGCAGTACCAGGGGGAGGAGAGGAGAGGAGAGGAGAGGAGAGGAGAGGAGAGGAGAGGAGAGGAGAGGAGAGGAGAGGAGAGGAGAGGAGAGGAGAGGAGAGGAGAGGAGAGGAGAGGAGAGGAGAGGAGAGGAGAGGAGAGGAGAGGAGAGGAGAGGAGAGGAGAGGAGAGGAGAGGAGGGGACGGGACAGGGAGAAGAGAATACTTCAGTTCGAATGGACCTGCAATGATCAACTAGTCCAACTGGCTGAGCAATTTAGAGCTGACCAAAAGATGAAGCATCTCCTTAGGAAGCTCTAGAAAGCAATGAAATAATGCCTCAGCCTCCTTTACGCCAAACTAGACAAGTCCAAAGTCCTCAGTTGCTCCTCACAGGACATTTCTTCCAGCTCTTTCACCAGCTTTGTCTCCTCTGGACACGTTCAAGGACCTTCACATCCTTCTTAAATTGTGGGATCCAGAACTGCACACAGTGCTCAAGGTGAGGTCGCACCAACGTTGTATACAGTGGGTTAATCACACTTTTTGACTGTCTGGTTGTACTATATTTGACACATAAGTACAGTCTTTCTGGACTGTTGCAGTGAAAGTCCTAGGGTACGACATGCTCATTTGGGTCACAAGGGAATACTCATATGGTTAGGCTCAGTTTGTGTCAGTAAAGTTGAGATTCGGCGCAAGATTAATATGGTAATATTTAGGTGTCTCAAGATATTCACATGGTTGCTAGGAGCCTTCTAAGTTCCTATTACAGGCAACAGAAATCTTGCCAATACAGTTAGTGGAATCTTAGGGTGACTAAGCAGACTGAATGTCAGTTTGTACTTCAGATCCTGTCACAGATCACAGGATAACTCAGGTTGGGAAGGACCTCAGGAGGTCTCAATTTCAACCTCCCATTTACAGCAAGGTCAGTTCTGGGCCCTGAGCAGCTTGCTCAGGGCTTTATCCAGTCAGGTCTTTAGAACCTCCAAAGCTAGAAATTATACTATCTGGGATATCTGTGCCCCAGCTGGATTGTTCTCATGGGGAAAACATTTTCCTTATATCTGGTCTGAACTTCTCTTGTTTCAGCTTACACATATCATCTCTTATCTGCCTGTCATGCACCTCAGTGAAGAGCCTGGCTCTGTCTTCTCAGTAACCTCCCCATAGATATTGGGAAGCTGCTGTGAGGTCCACGTGAAGTTGTCTCTTCTCCAGGCCTCTCCTCACAGGGCACATGCTTCCGCATCTGACCAGCTTGGTGGCCTCTTCTTAACTAACTCCATTTTGTGTCTTTCCTGTCCTGAATGGACTAAACTGAATACAGTAACCTGATGGGCTTAAAGGGGAATCATCCATTCCCTCAACCTACCATATCTACTCCTATTAACACAGCCCAGGAGGCACACTGTTAGCTCCTGTGCAACTCACAGAACAGCCTGGCCCACATGTCCCTTCCACAGACTTGCTTCCCATGCAGCCTCCAAACCACAGGGGCTTCTTCCTTCCCAGGGGCAACATTTTGCATCTGTTTTCATTGTAGTTCATTAGTTTTCTGTTGACCTCCCTCATGTAGGCCCCTCTGGATGGCAGCCTTTCTTCTGAGTTGGTCTTCTCATCTTGCTGTCGTGTTGCAGCAACCTTGATGAGAGTGCGCTGGGTTTCCTCTTCCAGGCCACTGATAAAAATGTTAGATAGGACAGATCCCAACAGGAGAGGACCCTGTGGTATCTGACTTGTCACAGGTGGAGTACAACTTGTTAACTGAGACCCTCCAATCTTCCAACCATTTTTTATCCATCTGCCCGCTTGTCCAAAATATGTGTCTCAACTGGATACAAAAATATTACGAGAGATTGTTAAAAGCCATCTGCACTGCTGTTCCTTCTCCTTCTTTAAAAATTTCATTAAGCACAGATATCTAGGAGACATATATAGTGAAGACTAAGGCAAAAAATATGTTGAATACATCAGCCTTAGCTGAAACTCAGGCTGAGATGGTAATAAACTTGCACATGGATTGCGCAGAGAACGGCTTCGACACCAGGTCTGCATAGATGAACGTTGTCTTGGCTGTGTCACATGAAGGTGTTAGAACTTCTTAACTGAAAAAAACATAGTAAGACTTGTGATGAGCAAAAGAAGATGTTTTTTCCTCAATCTCTCTCTCAGAAAATGTTGGATAGCATTAGACAGAGCTTAAACAAACACATTCAAACTATGCCTCTTGTGAAAAGCATTGGCCCAAAACATTTGGGTTTGGCAAAGAACTGAAAATAGCAGGAGTCATCATCCGTGACATTAAGAGGTTTTTCTGTGTCTTAATAAAGTAGTTTCTGTCAGATCCATGGTGTTTAATAATAATGTTTTCCTTTTATTTTTAGCTACCACTTTTGAAACAGCTTTCTTCAGAAACCAGTAGAGAAAATTTCCTGTATGTCCAGGCTCAAAATAACCCCATTACAGTCTATCGGCAACCCCGGACCAAGCCACTCACCCAGCTTCAACTATTTGTAATTATTTTTTCCCATTGGCAGGATAATGGCCTTGTTTATTAGTGAGGGTTACTCACTGTAAAAGTCATTCTTCTTCTTCTTGTACTTCTGCTGCATGCTGAGAGATGCCAGGAGTAAATAATCATTTGGCTCTCATGTTTTATCATATAGAGATGATGTTCAATTTGTAATGGATAAATTTAATGGACTGTTCACATACAATATTTGTGCAATTTAATTTGCTGGGCTGTTTTTTCATTTTTTTATTATTTTTAACATTCTGATATTTTTGGTTTCAGTTGTTAAGGATCTATGTGTAAAGGAGTTCTCCTAGTTGTCTGTTACAAATATAGTGAAAAATCTAAATTATTATTCTTTCTCTTTTAAACCTTGGCCTCTCCACAAAGGAGAGGAAATGAAAGCAACATTTTTCCTCGTTTCAGTTACATTAGCTGAAGAAACTTCATCTATTTTTAAGGCATTTATGAGATAAAAAGGTATGTTGTTGATGCAGGGTTTTTTTGCCAAAGCTCTGACAGATACTTCAAAATGAATTGCTCCAAAACTTAAAATTATCAAAGAGGACTGATATCTTATGCAATTATATAGAAAAACTTGATCTTCAGTTCTTTGCTTAAAAAATAGTTTGCGTTAATACTGCTATGTCTACATTTTTGTCAAACATATCAGAAACTGCCAATCCCCATTTAAAATAAAGTGTTATCGAGATGGTTGCATTTTTCATTCATGTCAATTTAAAAATTCAATTCAAAAAGTTAGTAAATACATTTGGGAAACAGTGCTGAAAACACGTCTATTTTGAACACTGTTGAGTGTTTGTAATTTTATGAAATATTTCAGTATTATTTTCTCAGTATCAAAAGATCTTATTCCTTCTACAATATGTGGCTGGCACTGTGGACTTAGAACAGTTTTGCTATAAGACATTTTCTGCAGATTAATATTTTATGGCCTCTTTAATCCCTTTGAATTGGATGAGGATCATTCATATCTACTTCTCTACGGAAAATATAGTATTCTCTGAAAACAGGTTTTAGTGTAAGGTCCTTCAGAATTTATTTTCTTCCTGGTAAGTTGATTTTTATGGAGTCAGACTGGAAAATAATGGCTTTTTCTGAGAGGGTATTTTTCAGAATTGTTCAGCACCTAACATACCCAAGGATGTGTCTAGGTAATTGACTTGGTATTAAAAAGAGAGCAATGAGAACAGTAAGGAAGTCCCTGCCCTTGGAAATGTGGTTCAACAGAGAGGCTACTACCCAGCGCATATTGCTTCAAAAGTGCAAACAACAGAGCTTGGTATGTGATTTTACTTCTTTTTTTATACTATCCAGCTACAAGGTACCTGGTACAAAAGCCTAACTGTTGTTTTCAAATCAAATGTTAACATTTCCAATTTAAGGTTAATTGAACACCCAGTCCAAGGCATACTACATGACTTTTTTCTGGTTTAATTTCCTATGGCTTCGCGTTGCGGATGGTAGGAACATTAGCCGAGTGAGCTCCCTCTGTTTATATGTCTTGTCATTAGTTTAATGAGAAACTATTGCAGTGACTCATTCCCTCTATCGCTCTAAGGCTCTTGCCTTTAAAAACCTGGCAAAAAAAAAAAAAAAAAAAGAAAAAGATGAGGATCTAATAAAAGCAGAATTGAACTGTGTCTCTCCTTCTTTCTTTTTCTCTGTACTTGTAATCATGGGGTGAGAGCAGGTTCTCAGCGTCGTTTAACCCCCCCGCTCCTACTGAAGTGCCTGATGTCCAGCAACTGTTCTGGGAGAAGGGTGCCCAGGTATCTCTGAGAAGTTGTTCATCCTTAGGGAGATTTCTCTGGGAGGATAGTTGGTTACACAGAGGGCCCGGTGAGCAGAAACACTCTGGGAGAGCCTGGGAAGCTGTGCTTTGCTCTCCGTCTTCTCTGGCAGTGGTGACCAACCCATCCCCACTGCACATTGAAGGACTCCATTGCCCACCTCAGGAGGTCAGACCTCAGGCAGTCTGCAGCCTTCCTGGAAATGCAGAGCAGCTGAGTGGTATACACAAAGGCAAGTGCCAACGCCATGATGGTCATATTAGTCCTTGACATTCCAGCCCACTCGCCCCTTTGAAATTTTTGCAGAGCAAAAAACTCACTGTTCCAGTGCTGCCTGTGGGCTCAGGTGTCTCAGATGTACCACTCATATAGAAGGGAACTACTCTAGGTTGTCTCAGTTAGATACGTGTAGTTAAGGGAGAAATATCAGTGTTCTGGAACAAGCTGATTGACATCTATCTCACAGAATCAAAGAAACGTTGAGGCTGGCAGACACCTCTGGAGATCATCCAGTCCAAATCCCTTTGCTCAGAGATGGGCCAGCTAAAGAAGTTTTCCCACAACTGTGTCCAGTTGGGATTTGAATATCTCCAAGGATGGGAACTCCACAGCCTTTCTGGACAACTTAATCCTGTACTTGATCATTGTCACAGTAGAAGGGGTTTTTTTCCTATGTTTAAATGGAATTTCCTGTATTTTAACTTGTGCCCATCGCCTCCTGGCCTTTCACAGGATACCACTGAGAAGAGTTTGGCTCCATCTTCTCTATTCCCCAGCCAGACATCTGTACACACGAACCTTCTCCATTCTAAACAGTCCCAGTGTCTTCTTTTATGAGGAGTTCTGCAGTCCCTTCACCATCTTTGTGGCCTTTTGCTGGACTTGCTCCAGTACATCCATGTCCTTCTTGCAGTTGGGAGCCCAGGACTGGATCCAGCCCTCCAGGCACTACTTTGGAAGGTTTCTGGGCAGAGCTTCACTTGCACTTCAAGTTGTACTCCTGTTTGTGGCTGGGCAATGCCCTGATCTCTCCTCTAAGACACCTCTATTCTTCCTCGTCCACACGTAAGATATGACAGAGATGGAGTTTTCTTTCATTTCTTCTGTAAGAAACATTTTATTCTTCCAGCAGAAGCAGCTGCTGTCTCCAGTTTGGGCAAGTGGCTGGGTGGATGTGTTTCATTGATGGCTTGAACTGGTGAAGATTTGACTGCTGAGAGAGTATGAACTGAACTGGTAAGGAAAACCAAAGCTGCCTAGTTTCTAAACATGTGAAATATTTGGCAGAAAAATCTAGTTTGGATAGCTTACATGATCCATGTCACAAGACCAAAACCAACTGAGTAGAAAAAAAAGCAGTCCCTTCTCTCGAGGCCTCTTTGCAGCAGCCACAACAGCTCCTTGCATATTTGATACCACTCATCACCCAAGCTGTATGTCAATTCAGATATCAGCATACAGCTTGGATTATAACCACTGTCAGGTGTAATGTACCTTTTTTCGCTTTGTTTCCCCTTAGATTCCATCGTTGCCCCAGGTGATACCTAACTTATAACCCTCAAACAGTATTTGTTCCACTGGGACAAAAAAATTTTGTTGGGTATGACGCAGAAGGTGCAGATGAAGTAGTGTTATTTGTTGGAGTCCTGTATTTCTACTTCAAATATCTTTCATTTACCTGTGTGAATGTTCTCTCACCAATCTAAATGAGGGCGTCAGAAATCTCTCAGCTTAGAATCAAACCAAGGGTAAAATGCTGCCCTCACCTGGCCTCATGTAGCATCATTAACCCTCATGACGTATATATAAATAAAAGCAGTATTTTACCACAATGTCACTTGATCACTTTCTAATTTTTCTTATTTCTCCCTGTCTTTTTCGCTGTAGCAGATTTTCCTGAAGTAGCTGAAAGTTACACAGGACTGAGTTAAAAAAAAAAAAAAAAGCTTGTTAAAAAATGGGAAATATATATTTATCTGAAATAAATATAAAAGATAGTAAAATAATAAAATGTCTGAACAGGAGGGATCCCAGGAGGTGCACATCTCAACATGTTCCTTGCTGTAATACGAGTATTGTCTTAGAGAACTTCCTCTGTCTCCATGCCACCATCCTGATTACTGTGTGACCACACAGGTGACAATACACCTCTCTGAAGTGCTGGCACAACGTGTCAGCAATGACCAGCCAAGTCCTACAGCTGCTTCCAGCTGTTGATGTGTTACGTATTTCCACAACAGGATTTAAGTTTAAACGAATGCATTACATAGGTGAAAACAAATAAGATTATCTGACAAGCCAAACTGCAAATATTCCAGCTGGTGCTGCGGTTATCTTCCCACTCTCCAGCAAAAAGGTTTTCTGACAGGAGTATTTTCTGAAACAATTACTTTGTCACTGCACTTTGTATCAGCAAAGACTCATTTATTTTCTCTTGTTTCCATCCATGTTCTCTCTTTTTTAGTATCTTTGTCCTCCTTGTCATTGCTTTGGTCATTTATTTTCACTTTCCTCTTCCAAAACTGGAATAAGAAATGTGGAGAAGGCGCAGTGGAAATGAACAGCAGGTAGTGAGGCAATGAAACACCAGCCATCTCTTCTGGTGGCTTCTTTCTCAAGGTCTCCCCAGTGATTTGAAGATACACGTGCCTCTTCTCTCTCCAAGTACATTGCTAGGAAGTATTTCAAACTGGCAGTAGCCTTCATATCCTTTTGTTCTAAAATTAAAAAGTTATTTCATAAGCCACTTAATAAGGAATACTTATAGTTAATTGGATTTTAATGAGAGAAAAGGGCATTAGGAAGTTTGTGCCGAGGGGTGCTATATAAAAATAAATGACTGGTGTGAACTATATTTTCCCTCTAATTAGTACTCTTGATGGGTGGATAGTGTCATAGCAGTTGTTGAAGTGCAAAGACTTCAGGAGCTCAATATGAATCCAGTATTACTATGCAAGCAAGCATCTGACATAGCTCTATATAAGCATCCTCCAACTCTGCAACATAATGAGCAAGACATGGAAAGATCTAAATAACACATAAACTTTGCATTTACACCATTTTGGAAAAGCAGAATTCCTCCTTTTCAGAAATTACAGCAAATATTCCTAAGGACACACATAAATGGCTCTGGTTCTTCAGCTCCTGGCTCCTCACGAGCCCCTAACACTGCCACATTTTAGATCCTTTTCTCTGAGGAGCCCTCTGCAGTTCCTAGAGCCCAGGTGGGACATTCTGGCTTTAATTTTCACTGATGGGAAGAAATTGCTGGATTATGGTGGCCAGGAAAGGACAGGGTGTTTTTTTGATGCCTTTTGCTATGTTCTTTGGAATTGGCTTCAGCTGCTCGTGCAGAATGGCATGGGTTTCCAGTGGCATTTTTGATGTATACCAGACCCATCCGAATGTCTTGTACACCCTCAAATGACAGGGCCTTGGGATTTAAGGAACATAGTGCTTCTTTTATGTTGGAATAGCTAAACAGAAGTTTGCCTTAAAAGAGAGTTTCCTGCCCTTTCTGTATACGAAATACAATACATGATGATATAAACATAAACCTGCAGAAGGCTACAGTATTGCTATGTCTTCTATTCCTTGTCCAAGAAGAAATATTCCTGAGGCCTGTTTTCATCTTCTTTTAGGTCCTAAGGTAAACAAATAGTGACGGAGCACATAAGAACCACTGCTCACAGCGTTCACGAAATTCTCAGAGGCCAACCTAACCTTGATCTTCCAGAAAGAAGAAGAAGGAACATCACACGCAATACCAGTAGTTGTACATTTTAGGCCAAATATTCAGCTTATCACTGTACTCTTCCTTGGCCTCTGTGTTGCAAAAAAAAAATATTTCAAAGTTAACAAAAGTCCTCAAATATTCATTTTAACTCTCCCTGTTAAAAAGCAAAACTGAAACGAGCAATTGTTTTGTGTTTGCTGCATCTCAGGAGTCCCAAACCAAGCTCAGATTTTGACAGCCTCAAAAACTGAATTGGGGCAACTTACTGTAAGAAGAGATGCTGGTACAAGCTGCCTGTGACTGCTGCCCCAGCCATAGAGCACACCTGTGTTAGGGGGAGACATTTGCTCCCGACATAGGAATTTACTGTGTACCCATAGAATCACAGAACCATAGAATTGTCAGGGTTGGAAGGGACCTTAAAGATCATCTAGTTCCAACACCCCCGCCATGGGCAGGGACATCCACCACTGGATCAGGTTGTCCACAGCCCCAGCCAGCCTGGCCTTAAAAACTTCCAAGGATGAGGCTTCCACCACCTCTCTGGGCAACCTGTTCCAGTGTTTTATCCCCCTCATGGTGAAGAACTTCTTCCTAATGTCCAATCTGAACCAACCCATCTCTAGATTCAGTCCGTTCCCTCTAGTTCTACCACTACCTGACATCCTAAAAAGCCCCTCACCAGCTTTCTTGTAGGCCCCCTTGAGATACCGGAAGGCCACAATAAGGTCTCCTCAGAGCCTTCTTTTCTGCAGACCAAACAACCCCAACTCTCTCAGTCTGTCTTCATAGGAGAGGTGCTCCAGCCCTCTGATCATCCTCGTGGCCCTTCTCTGGACACACTCCAGCACGTCTATATCTTTCCTGCACTGTGGGCTCCAGAACTGGACGCAGTACTCCAGGTGGGTTCTCACAAGTGTGGAGTAGAGGGGGAGAATCACCTCCCTCAACCTGCTGGCCCAAAATACAAAGTAGTTGTGGTTTGGTTTTTTTTGAAGTACATATCTACTTTATCAATTTCCTCCATGGCAGGTGATCCTCAAGACCTTGAGAAGGAGGGCTTATGTATCTATTTCAGAGATACATTTTGAGGAACACAAAAGTGGTCTGTGGAAACAACACAGCCTGTTACTTTAAATGTGCTCCACGCATTTTCAAGATAAGTTGATTTCTTAAATTTTGCACTGATGATTAAAAATATGCCTGCAAATAGCACTTGGTAACATTGGAAACTAAAAAATTGCAAATCACATTTCGTTAAAGATGTAATGTTTAAGTTTTACAGAGGAGAAATGAAGACCCTGGGTTGAAACACGCATTTGAGTTGTCAGCAGCTTAATCAAGGCAAACTGATCCTCCTTTGTGAAAAAAAAGAAATCAACAAACAGCTACCATTAACTAGCTTTTACTGAAAAAAAAAAAAAAAAAAAAGAGGTACGCCAAACTACCCACAGGTTCTGTCTCTTTTGGCCAAAGTTTTGGGAAGGAATTTGAAGGAATTGGATCCAGCTTTTCTGGATCTTATCTCTGTATCTTCAAACAATCTGAATGTCTGTTATAAGAACCAGGAATGTTTTTTTTTCATGCTCATGTGCAGGCACACAGCAGCACAAGCACTCAGCTTTAGAGTCTAAGCTTCCAGCTTCCTTTTGCTATGTAAAAATAAAAAAATGCTAGAATATTTAATGCAAATTGCACAATGATAAAACTACCCGCAGGCATGGTGTAACATTCACAGACTCCTAATGTGTAGAGGGTAATTGCAGGACATCAACTGTTACTATGTCAAGAAGCAGATTTCTTTTTTTTTTTTCTTTCCTTTTTAAAACATCTGTTCTGATTACAGAACTCTTCACTTTGGAGATTTTTAACTCCTTACAAGCATATAAAATAATGATACCTGTCAGTTTCTATTTGATTTACATGCAAAATTTTGGATATTTTTTATCATTTCAAATCCCAATAATAACAGTAATCAGTCATTTGCAGGGCTATGTTAAAAATAATTTTGTTGTGTTGTTCCCCACTACTGTAATGATGCAAGGTTTCATCAGATTGAACATGGCGCAGCATGTTGAAAATTGTATTAAAATGATAATGGCAACTCTTGATTTCCTTGAGATGTCTGAATCTGAAGAGACCTTGGAGAACAGAACAGATTATTTTACAATTATATCAACCTGAACCAAGGGCAATTTCTGTGAATAGAAGAGAGTTGTTGCTATTAACACCAGTGAAACCAAAATTTGGCTAGCTGTCCAACAAGGAGAAAACCTACCTTGTTTCTGCAGTTATTTGTTTCCTCTCCTTTGTTGCTATGTCTACAGCAGCATAGCTTAACCAGTAAAATGTGCAAAGGCTCTAGGTCTGCATGCAGACCTCTGCTCATCTGTTTTAGGAAGATACTACACTGACAGAGGATGCTGTTTGGAGCAGCTAGCAGCATGGGCACCTAAAACCTAAATTCCCCCCTCTAATGTAATACACCTAACTGAAGGCACTAGATCTCAGACTTTGATGCTGCCCGGGATGAATTATAGGCTTCTCCAAGAGTAATTCAGGTTTTAGGAGAAGATCAATCAATCTAGGAAGGTACCTGCCATACTCCAATATTTACAGAGAGAGAGGAGGATAAATATGCTTCAGGTAAGAAGAACCTGGAGTTTGATGCAGTAGAACTGGGCGTGTATTGTTTTCCCTATATTCACGGTTTTAACTAAATAACTTGTGGTATCATTATGTTACACTGTGCTAAAAATGTATCTTGTCTGTAATGAAGAATCCCTCACATGGTAGTGGAATTTGTAAGATTTCTTATATATAAGGAGTAAAAAAGGGAATATTTCTAAATTTAAGTTGTTGTACAGGGAAGATTAAGGCAAGAAAAAAATCAAGCAGAAAGAACAGCATGAAAGCAGCAATGAGAGAAATCTGTGCAGTATGTTTCCACAACAGTCTCCAATGTTTTGGTAACAAAATAGTAGCTGTCTTTGCATGTCCTGCATGTACAGATCTTAAAAAAGAGCAACTAAAGATATTGAGAAAGGGGTGAGATTTCAGTAGATTTGTGGAAACCAGAAGCAGGGAGACCTGAGGAAGGATTTGAAATGGGAGGACAACACTTTCAGGGTACCAATAATTAATTATTTATTTTAAAAATTAATTATATATATACACATATTAAAAAAAACCCAAAAGACAGACAAAAAAAAACCCACCAAAAAACCCAAGAAACCAAAAATCTTTAAAATGGAAAATTGCTAAGTATCATTATATTTAGGATACCAGAGTCACAAAAGGATTCATGAATATAGAATGTGCCTAATCTGAACGCTATTTAGACTCTAAACATTCCCATTTCCTTAGTTATTGCCCAGACTTTCTCAGTCATTTGCAAAGGTCTTATGACATTTAGACCTCTCCTCTTGAGCATGACCAGAATGCCTCCCACCATACTAGTGCTAAGCAGCTGCATGACTATGATCCTCGTGAGCACATACACGTATTCCACCTTCAGGACTAAAAGGAGTAAGACTTCTTCCTTCTCACTTGCTGCTATCGTATCTGATAGTGTCCTGGTCAACACACATTCTGAGGCTCTTCTTTCTGGTCTTGGGTTGGTGTCTCGCCTCCAGGCGAAAAAATCTGAACCTACTTCAAAGCCAAGGCTCTATTTGGTAGATGCTGCCTAGCACTCCTGTGTGGAAAGTCCTCTTTAGCCTTGTTTCTAGGCCCACTATGCAAGATGCCAGATTTGGTGGAGGATTCAGCTGGGAATTTCAGTACATTAAATAATGGTATTTAGAAATCCACTCTTGTGCTTTGTGAAGCAATGAATTCAGTGTTAAAAACACAGAAAGAGACAAGCACCTCTTTCTGGCAGGAACATTAGCACTTCTGCTCCTGAGAGAATAGTGACATTCCTCCCATAGCATTTTTTGCCAGCTTAGCTGTCCTCTCTGGATGGCTCCTGTGCATTGTACAGGCTGCCAACACCCCTAATTCAGGAGCACGGATGCCACTAGGCAGCCTACTTTAGCAGTCGCCAAGGGAAATCTCAGAGTTGTAACAGCAAATGTCTTCTAAAGAGATAGCTTTTACTAGTAACAAGCTTTTACTTTCCTTTTTTATCACAAAGGACAGGCTTACATTTACCTCTCAGCTATCAGAGAGATGATAATGGAAAAAGCATAGGAAAGGCAAGGTGAGTTTTGGAGACATTGAGGGAAGACCGTAGCATAACAAAATTATCCTTTTTCTGTACAGGACAAGAATACTAATATAAGGCAGAAGAACCTCACCCAACTCCAGGTAGGATTTCATCCCATGCTTTACTAGAGAGCTCAGGACAATAGCAACAGCATGTCACACCCTCCTGCAGCACTGCTTTCCGTTACAAACCCATAGAGATGAATATACGTTCAAGACTGACTTTTCATTGCCCTCCTTTCTGCTACCTATTAACTACTCAGAATGACAGTGTCATTATTGTTACTGTTGTTCAATTATGTTGCACGGTTTTCCTATTTTGATTGAGCAGGCAGGAGAAATAGGAACATTTAAAACCAAACACCCAGAGAATCTCCCCACTGCTGAGTACTTCGGGTGAATTGCTGCATGGAGGAAGCTAGGTGCAGTACAAGGCATTTTACTGATCCTCCTAAAGATGAAACTAGCCGATGGATTCTTAAATGCTTAAATATCTACTAAATGATTATTTGCTTCTACACTGATGTCAAGTGCTCTAGTAACAAATAAATTTACACACTGGCAAAAAAAAAAAATTAGACTAACTTAATTTTACAACCAGTCACTTTTATTATTTTTGTTCTGCCTTGTAGATTACATTTAAGGTACTCAATGCTAACACAATTTAAATAGGATACTAT
Organism: Trogon surrucura; assembly: GCA_020746105.1. Classification (NCBI taxonomy): domain Eukaryota; kingdom Metazoa; phylum Chordata; class Aves; order Trogoniformes; family Trogonidae; genus Trogon; species Trogon surrucura. The sequence continues at coordinate 32,804,459 of CM036617.1, read as the reverse complement.
TTAAAAAAAACAAACAAAACTCCCCAAAAAACAATAAACCGCACTGCAGTCTAGTGCAGTAGTATAATCTACCAACAACACTTTGTGTAACCATCAGAGTTCTTTAAAACTCAAGGCAGTTGGGGTTGGAGATGTCACTCTGTCCCAAATTCCCCTTTTATAGATTGAACTCAGTTTGGAGGGGAAGAAAGAGGAGAATCTTGTTATGAGCCACAAGGGACCAAGGACTCCATATTCTTGCTTATGACCAAAAGATTGGGATGCCCACAGCATCCAGCAAACATCTACAACAGCTTTGGATTGAAGCCAAAGTTCATGCTTTAGACAAAGATCTTGTGAGCTTCCCAATAAGCCAAGTCCCCTGAAAAGTCTTCATGTTGCCTCAAATGTTCAACTTTTTTGGTCACTGACTGACAGAGCTAACATACAGTCGAGTGCCAGAAGGGTACATAAGAAATAAGTCAGAAGGCTCATTCTCTGTAGATGTTTATCCTTCCATGGAGGGTAAAGGCAGCCTATGGTGATTTTATATTTCTGTCAGCAAATAAACCCCCTAAAACTAGTTCCTCCAGTTCCAATGCTGTGCCATGGACAGAGACACCTTCCACTAGACCAGGTTGCTCAAAGCCCCATCTAACCTGGCGTTGAACATTTCCAGGGAAGGGGTACCCACAACTTTTCTGGGCAACCTGTTCCAGTGGCACGCCACTCTCACAGTGGAGTTTTGGCCAATATTCTTCATATAATAAAATCTTCCCAAGATCCAAACTGAGTTGGAAAAGCTATTGGAGCATCACCATTTTACAATATGGAGAAAAAAAAGTATCTCTAATGTGTTCTCAACGGAATTCTTTAGGAATAGGTTTGGTGTCTGAGGTTTTGGTCAAATACATTCCAATAACCCATATTAGTCTCACAAATAAATGTTAAGGTAGGCTTTATAAATGTATTGATGATGGCTACCATTTTCTTGCAAAATTCCTGTGTAAAGAATATTCCATGATAAACGTGGGAGAATGGCTAACATAGAGAAGATTCTGAATAAAATTCATTCCCTTATAGCGTAGTACCACAGTTGTGGATAAAATTCACAGAAGGATGAGCAATGATATAACTCAGAAATAGTTATTTCTTCAAGAGGGTAGTACTTTGAGGTATATACTACAGAAAAATGGCTAATATGTGTTAAGAGTTTGTCATCATTTCAAATACAGCCTGATGGTTTTGGGAAGAAATCAGTATAATTCCCCTGATTTGTCATCACTAAAGCTTTGCTGATCTGCAACAGTCAAGAGTTAGATCCACAGCACAGTAATATTAGCTGCAATTATTGTCATTTATGTGCCCAAATGATTTTGCATGCACAGTTTGCTAATTCAATTGGAATATATCTTGAACACTGAGGAAATGCGTTGCTGTATTTGGACACAATGGATCCAGAAAGGCATCTGACTGCCTAGGGCATTGAATACAATGATCCCATGTATTTGTGACTACAATTTGTTTTCTTCAGGTTCCGCTACTTTTTGCAGGCTTAGGGCTTATGTAGGAGATGATTGACACAAGTATAAATATGGGTGTGTTTTTAATGAAACAGCCCCAAATTTATCAAAATCCTTACATGAGCACAACTAGCAAAATCTATTAGATCCACTCACCTATGTAGACCCTTACTTCCAGATAATATTCTTTTATTTCTAAATATTCTGAAGTTTGGAAGACAGCAGCAATTTACTTATCAATGTCATTTTTTATCAATGTCATTTATCATAACTGAACAGCATATCATGTTGGTCTGGTCCCTATCTTTATTTAAAATTTCGAGGCCATTTATACTCAACTGTGGGGGTTTAACCAGCACCTAACATGAGGTGAACTGGAAAGGAAAAACAGCCCATTAAACCATGAAGGATTTTTGACTGATAAGCTACAGAAAATTTTCAGAAAACCATGTTTTTTTTCATCCTGGACCTGGCAGGTTGATGGGAACCCCACAACAGGGATCTAGTCCCAATGTGGCACAGAGCGCTCAGAATATGGAGATCTCAGATCATCTAGGGAACTCTAGGAGCCCACATCACCAAACAGGGAGCTCACGAGTAGACTGAGGAGACTGCTTGCAGATGATCTGGCTGTTCCCATGCTCTGGTAACTCACACACTAGCACGGTCTGGAGAAGAACAGGAGATTAAGAGGCAGCCCAGAAGGCAGCCTACTGGTGTGCCTGTTGCTCGGCAGAAATACCGGGGAAATTCCAGCAGAAAACTATCCCATTAGGATTTTTTTTCCCTGCTCTACACATGTCAAAGCAAAGATCGTTTCATCCACATGAGATTTAGGGTGTCTGTGTTGGACCACAAAATAAATAAAAAAAAATAAAAATCAGACGGAAAAAAAGTTGAAGAAATCAGAAACCACTTGTCTGTATAGCAGGAAAGAGACATCTAAGGAAAAGACTTTGTAATTTAGTAAATGCAGTTTGTCTAGTTAGCAAATAAAACGAAATATCAACTCTGAACCAAATTGTACTCATTGACTTCAGCAGAACTTCTAAGAACATAGAGTAATACTTCCCACTGCTCCATTTCCCAGGACCTGACTGAATAAGAGTCTTGTCTTGCAGCATCATTCCTGTGTAAGCAAACAAAAAAAGACTGATCAGAATTTATTGTTTTGAAGAAAGTTGTAGCTGAGTGCTACTTCCTTCACACAGCCTGGCTGAGTCCTCACAAAGCTCTTTGCCTTACCTCCTGCCTATTTCAGAGCTTTATGCCAAGTATGACACATACAGCACACTTTGGAGATAACGAGATGAGCAGTCTCTACTCTACTATTTCCAACATTCTGTATAATTGCTGTTATTAACTCAATTCCTTTCAGTTGCCTGAGAACTTTGCTCTCCTCTGCTGAAAATAATAGAGGAGAGTGTAAAGAATAACAGAACACTTCAGAAGCACTTCAAAATAGCCTTCACTTGGTCAAAGTTGAGTTTGGGGTTTTTTTAAATCCTCTGTATTTTATTTTTTGCATCACGCTTAGCTTTAAAATATAATTTTTCAAAGAAATTACATACACTCAGGATTCACTTGGATTCCTTCAGGTATTGTTGATTTTAAAGTATTTTTCTTTTTATTAAAGGAAATTTTGGGTTTGGTTTTGCAGTTCTCTAACACATTAAGATGCACATTAGAATTCAAGTCTGTTTTAAAGGTTTTCAAAGAGATCCCCATTTTTATTCCCACGCTCCTTTTCACAAGGGAAGATATGTATTTCTTGGTTGCTATTGAAGCCTCTATATTCAATAAAGGATTCAAACATCTTCGGTGTCTCTAGTTTTAAAGCATTTCTTAGGGTTTTGATTTCTACCTCGCATGAGGAAAATTGTGGAGTTTTTTCTTTCCTGTATTTCCATGAAATCTCTAAGAAATTAACTTGGAAATTGTGGGTGCAGAAGAAACATTGAAATATCACATATTCTAGTTCTGGTACTTTTCCTCTGACACTTTTCCTCCTTTTGCAAACAGTACGCTGCTTTCAATCTCCTTTAGAAGAATCCAGTATAATATTGCACACAGTATTCGCTCTGTTCTTGACAGAATCCATGCTCCACATCTACCACTTTTTCTGGAAAGGACAACCTTCATGGATCCACTCCTCTTTCTGCTCTGATTCTGATGTCTTTTATTGTGGAAGCCAAACACTGAATCATTTTATATAGACTTGCTTCTAAAACACAAGAAAACCTATCTATCTATCTATCTATCTATCTATCTATCTATCTATCTATCTATCTATCTATCTATCTATCATCTATCCATTTTAAGGGCATGGTCATTTTTGGCAACTTGGTAAAAGAATTCTGATGAGAGGTTCTAGATTTGCAGCACTAGGGACTACACATTCACTGGTGTCTAGTTGGCTAAATTAAAGAGCTGTCTATGCAAACTCATCTACAAAAAGTAATACATCCTCCTCTAGTGGAAGCATACTCACCTTTGTTATGTCAAGAAACTTCAGACTCATCTCTATTAGCTACAACTTTGGTTCAGGCACCTTCCAGTTTTCTGAACAACCTTTTATTCCCAGTAATTTTTTTAACGTTCTTTTCTGATTTTGCTGTCCAGGTAAAATTTCTCCGCCCTTGTGCCACACCTAAATTTGGAACCTCTTCAGAGGAAGCATTATGAAAACAAACAAACAAAAAATCCAAACAAAAAAAAAAATCCACATTTGCTGCAAATCAATAATCATTGTTACTTTTGCACAGGGAGGACAAAACCTGGAAGGCAGTGGGTTTTAAAAGTAGAGTAGGAGAAGAAACAGCAGAAGAAAGAAGAGTTATCTTTCATGAGAAACCAAAGGTTTGTCAGGTCCTGGATCTTCTTTCAGACTGTCTAATAATTATTAGCTGACAACTTTGTAGGTATAAAGTGCTCCCTACACTGTATTCTCTTAGATAATACTTTGCTAATGATACCCAGGGTTTTCCAGATAAATATGACTATAATATTACGCATATATTCAAGACAGCTAGGTGTGATCTCTACATCCAGCTGGACCCAGATGTTTAAGCTGAGCCCTTTGGTGGAAGTTCAAATTTCCTCAGATATTAAATCCAGCACCTTGTAGCTGGCAGCTGTTTGTATGGTCTCACCATCACCCTTAGGTTATGTTCACACTCAAAATCCAAGTCTGAAAATTCTCCAACATTTAAACCACAGAAAACATCCTGCCTTTTCTCTATGTTATTTAAATACTGAGATATTCTACCCTCTTGCTCTTTAAACAGTTTGCTTCCTTGTACACTGCTCATCATCTGTTAACTTCACACAGAAAATGAAGGAAAAGCTGTCCCTGGCAGTGGGGCACCAAATTCAGATGCCTGACTTAGGAATGCAGCATCCCTGGTTTCCCTGTGGAGTCTCTAGCAAGATATAGAAATCTGAGGAGGACGACAGAGAGCCTCTGCGCTATAGTTCTGCTCTGAAGTATTCTTTGGAAGTGCCAGGCATTTTGCATTATCTTTTCAAGGAGTTTATTGAAACCTCCTGAGTTACAGGGAGGGAAGGAGGGAGGGAAGGAGGGAAGGAGGGAAGGAAGGAAGGAAGGAAGGAAGGAAGGAAGGAAGGAAGGAAGGAAGGAAGGAAGGAAGGAACTTGAACAATTAACAAAAATGTGAGATCAGGAGCAAGATGCAGATGTAGCGAGATTTTTCATCACTGCTTGAGTCATTTTCACATGTGTCTGTTATGTGGGTGCTCTAGAAACTGAGAAAGAATCCAGAAGAAATCTTCCCTTTTGTTATCACTAGGCTGTGGAGTGAAGTAGGAAGCATTAGGAAATGCAAACCTTAATGCTATTTCAAGTGCAGTTTTCATAACAAGGATTGAGTAGGAGGATTAAAAGGTTCCTACAGAGAACACAAGCTGTATGTGTGCAAAGGGAGAAATAATTTCTGCAGCTATGTCTCTACATTAGTGATTATGTAATCTTCTAAATTAATTTGGTATATTGCCAACTAATTCTACTTAACACGCACCTTGGAAAATCACGATCCTAACATTTCATACAGCCATGTGTTTAGATCTTAAGGCTTTGGATGCATGGTACATATAGGAAAAGCTCTCACTGAGCCTTGCTCTAAAGCATAGGCTTAAATTCAGATGAGGAGTCTAATCCCATCTCAGTCAGCAGGCCTACAGCTGTGGATATAGCTAAGCGCTCTGTGGAACTGGGACTAAACTGCCCTTTTTTCATTCCATCTCCTATTACCCTTTCTTACAAAAAGAGTCTGCAGAAATCACCGTGTCCAGAGTGTGAAACTGGGAAAACTGAAGCAATTATGATTCTTCTTGCCATGTCTAGAGCTCAAAGTCTTTCTTGTTTAACTCTCTCAGTAAGTTGTGAATGGGTTTCTGGGGCATATACATGGTGACATTCAACATTAACAAAAAATAATCAAAGAATAAAACATGCACATTTTATTTGCTCTAATGAGCAAATGTGGAATTGAATATTGTGGACCATTTTATATGGTAATTTTTACATTTACAGGAGAAAGTTTAGTTTGGGCTCAAAAACATTGAGTAGGGAGAGAATCATGATTTGGCTGGTGCTGCCTCTCTCCCACTGCCTTGGCACTGGAGGGTTTCATGTGAACAATATGCTTAGTCAAAACACACATTTTACTTCATTGTTGAGAAACTGTTCATCAACTTGAAGAGAATTGATGCTTTCACACATTGCTCTGTGTTCTTGTGAAAGATTTGAAGAAAAAGAAATCTAAGGTTTTGCTGAAAGCAAAATAACATCATTTTATGTTCTGAAGTGTGAGGATTTCTGAGGACAGTGCCCAGCTTAGACATACTACAGGCCATTGAAAGCAACAAAGTGAGTACTGTTTGACATCCTTGTGATTTCTAACCTTCCTTGAAGTGCTCAATGTATTAGTACATGCTGTGTTTTTCTTGATATTTACAGTCACACAAGGGATACCCTGAATACTGTCAACCTAATGTGCAAATATTTACAGTTCTGCCAAGGGACCCCTTGAGAGCATCTCTACTTGTGATCTGAAAGCCTGGAAATCCCACTCCTAAGCCTGGTAACTGAATTAACTTCTACCCTGTTAAGATCGTTTTTGACCTTGCTCTGATCATTGTCTTACTCCCAGTTGAAAATCACTGCATGCCACACACACAAACCAACATGACTGTTACCAGTAGTCATCCCTCAGCCACCAGAGCAATGCATCCATGCCACAGGCCCCTGAAGCCAGGATAGGATTTTTTATTCATCCCCAGCATCACTGGGCTCTTTCATTTGGAAAGATTTTGATTTAGCATCCTATAAAACAGTCAGGGAAAGTAAAAAGCAGCAGAGACACCTATATAAGGCTGACCAGTGCCACCCTGAACTCAGCACAGGATGACAACTCATGCTGGGGACAGCCAAACACGGAAAGTCTCTGGGGTGTGGCTGTTCATGCAAGTAAAAAGGTCATACATGTAACATTGGGTCATTGTCTAAATGTGGATACACCGTAGTCTGGTGGGAGTTCATTGTAAATGAACATCCACAGGCAGTTCTTTGCAGTTCTTTGTAGTGTAATGAAACAAACCAGCCCCTGAAATTGGTAGCTCTTGTCTACCAACAAAGTTAGCTGGCATAGGCAGAAAGCAAATCAATCTTCTCAGCTTGTTCTTCAGCCCGGAAAATTAGAGGAAAGCTTAATTCCTTCTAATTTTGGCTGCCTAACAGTGGTCTCTGTATAGGCACCTTGGAAAGACCTAGAGAGATCTAGAGAGTTCAGACACCTTCTGAAGTTGGTAACATTTCAGGGACAAGCACAGAGCCTCATCTCCACACCCAGCTCCTCCGCAACCCTTCCCAGAGAGCCTGCATGGTGGGAGAGGGAAAGCCCAGTAGAGCCCAGTCCACTGAGATGAAGTCTTGACTCTGCATAAAGTTGCACCAGTGGAAAAAGCGATTTTTAGAGGTTTTTTTTTACAGTTACTTTACAGGACTTTATATTGTTAACAGAAAAATGGGACTCAGGTACTGTGCAACAGACCTGTCACAATGTCTGCAGAGAATAGCTGTGGTAGTTTGGCCCTGACTGGAGGCCAGGACCTCACCAAAGCCGCTCTACCACTCCCCCTTTTTAGATGGACAAGGGAGAGGGAAGGTATAACAAAAGACCCCGGGGATTAAGATAAAAGAAGTTTAATACAGCAAAAGCAAAGACCACATGCAGAAGCAAAGCCAAAGATTATTCTCTGCTTCCCATCAGCAGGTGATGTCCGACCACCTTCCCAGGAAGCAGGGCTCCAGTATGCATAGCTCTTCCTCTGGAGGACAAACAAAAATAGCAAATGCTCCCCCACGTCCCTCTTCCTTCTCACTTTGTATCTGAGCTGACGTAATATGGCATAGAATACCCCTTTGGTCAGTCTGGGTCAGCTGGCCTGGCTGTGCCCCCACCGGAGATGTTGCCCACCCCCAGCCTACTGTTGGGGGAATGTTGGAAAGCCACAGGCTTGGTGCTGTGTGAGCACTGCTCAGCAGTAGCCAAAACACTGGGGTGCTATCAACACCCTTCTAGCTACCACTCCAAAAACACAGCACTGAGAGGACTGCTGTGGGAAAATTAATTCCATCTCAGCTTGACCCAATACAAATGCTCAAAGATGTCTGCAGAAGTGATTAAGATTTTTAACATAAACTGGAATCTAAAATGGTATTCTAACCAATTATAAGATGTTTAAAAATCATTGAATGATTAGAATTGGAAGGGACCCTGAAGATCATCTAGTTCCAACTCCTCTGCTGTGGGTAGGGACGCCTTTCTCTCACTAGGTCAAGTTGCTCGAAGCCCCATCCAACCTGGCCTTGAACACTTCCAGGGAGGCAACATCCACAACTTCCTTGGGAAACCTATTCCAGTGCTTCGTCACCCTCATGGTAAAGAATTTCTTCCTAATATCTAACCCAAACCCATCATCTTTCAGTTTCAGGCCATTGCCCCTTGTCCTATCGCTATAGGTCCTTGTAAAAAGCCCTTCTCCAGCTTTCCTGTAGGCCCCTTCTGTGCATGGAAAGTCCACTATTAGGTCACCCCAGAACCTTCTCTAAGCTGAATAACCTGTCTTCATAACAGAGGTGCTCCAACCCTCTAATAATCTTTGTGGCTCTCACCTGGACTCTCTCCAGCACATCCATGTCCTTTTTTGTACTGTGGGCTCCAGAACTGGACACAGTGCTCCAGGTGGGTCCTCACCAGAATAGAGTAGAGTGAGTGAATCACTTCCCTCGGCCTGCTGGTTACACTCGTTTTGATACAGCCCAGGACACAGTTCGCTTTTTGGGCTACAAGTGCACACTGCCAGCTCATGTTGACTTTTAAGTTAGAAGTTCTTACTTTTTGAATACTCAGAAAACTCATTACAGATACAGTTCAAACTGGGTTTTATCCAAAGATCATATTATAGACCCTTAAAGAAACTTTTTGTTTTTTAATGTCATGCCACATTGTTAAAGCAGCTACTCTGTTTGTCCAACGAGTAGAGTATATGCAGAAGGTTTGTGTGTAGGGATTGGATGTCCATGGTGCATTTTAAACCGCTTTTCGTAATGTCTTCCGGGAATCTGTACATATATGTTAGCTTTAGTATAATCACTGATGTCTTACGCATAATGCATTCCCCTTTTTTTTTCCCAGAGAAGCCACAGAAAAATCTGTATGTGTAATACAGACTCACAGAAGTAGGTAGTTTGGAAGAAGCTTCTACAGTCACATGATCTGCTCCCTTGCTCAAAGGAGGGCAAATTGCAAAGTTAAATCAGACTTTTCAGGACTTTATCCAGTAAAGTTTTGCAAACTACCAAGGATGCAGATTTCCACAGCCTACTTGGGTCCCTCTTCCAGTGTTTCATCATTCCCACTGTGAGGGATTTTGTCCCTATCCCTAGTTGGAATAAACATTTCACAGTAAGGGAAACAGTGTACAGTGTACCAGAGAGCTGTTAAGTCACCTGCAGATCACTGATTCAGTTTCTGAACTGCCCTTAAGTAAGGCAATGTCGATTTGAACGGAAAATGCATGTTACATAGCATCAGGCATTTTTACAGGGCATGGTCTAAGAAAAAATGTAAAGCTAGATTAAAATGTTTAAGATACAAGTGATGTTCTGGCTGATTTTGATAATCATTGTGTAGATCTGAATGGAAAATGCTTTGTGAACAATATCAAGGTAATAGAAAAGAGGTGGATAAAGATTGTTGTGTATCCTTCTGGAAATAGCTTTCAGATAACATTTTTCAAAAGTTATTTTGGCCTGTCAGATCACATAAAAAATGCCAAATGCAAGAATTGATATTTTAAACAAGACTAGTCTTAGCTTCTATTTCTTGACTTTGAGGTAGTTCTTGGAAAGGAAGCATTCACATGGAATTATTACTGCAGTATTTCAATGAATTATGTGTTTGAGAGTCACTAGGAAACAGCATTGCAACCAGCTTGTATTTATCATAATGTTGTGGTGGTGTATTGTAGAGGTATGCAGGGAAAACCTCTGCGGTGGAAGTTGATGTTTATCCCATGATTATGATGCCAAGGCTTAACTTTGAAGGACCATAGAAAAGCCACCATGACTTGTGTCAATCCTTAAATCTCAGAAAGGCAAACACTGCAGTTCAGTCTATTTGTCATATCTCATCATTTGCAGTAGCAAAACTATCCAGAGGAAGAGAATAGAAATCACACAGGACCTGACAACAGAAGGATGACATGAATTTCTATCTGCTCAGTATTCTGCAACTCTCCCGCTCACTTTTATTCTAGGAGATGTGAATGAAATCAAGGTGTCCCAAAGTGACCAGTGATGTTCAGTGTCTGCATTTTGTGGTAACTTCAGGAGGGCTGGCAGGAAAGCTTCCACTTCAAGCGGCAGCACAGATAAAAGGTTGTTTTTCACCATGGAAATCCTTTGGATTCATTTTCCCCTTGTAACGAAGCCTTGGACAACTACCTTGTGCTTAGCCGTATACTGTCATTGGGACTCTTACTGTTCACGTGGCATTAAGGTGGCATGGGTGAGAGTCTGGTCTGTTCCTTGCCAGAAATCAGGCTTAGGTGACTTTTGGGTATGATCCCAAGAGTCTGCAGTTAAGTTTCAATTTGTGCTTCATCAGCAATGGGGATATACCTCTACTGGCTTGAGTTTCAAATTCTGCACACTAACACTTTTGAAAAAAAACATCTCTTAAGGGGCCTGCAGATAGTTACCTCATGGCGTTAGTCAAATGGCCTGAGAAAGCCAAGAGCAACTTGTTCTAATATTCCCCCTTTTCTCCCCACCATGGCTCTGTGTGGCAAATATTTACAATGCAATAACCTCCTTGAGCCATGCTCAAACACATTGAATTCCTAGTTGAGTTAAATAGCCAACAGAATGTCAATTCCTCAGTTCTGCAACTTTATATTTTAATCCTGAAATTTTACTTAAGATATGTTTTTTTACAAATCCTGAACTCTTGAGTTGAAAATCTTGGTCGAACTAAGTGTCAGATTCCCTCTTCTTCTAGTTCTGTTGCCTGCATTCATTTTAATTCTTTTCTATGAGGGTAGTAAGACACTGGAACAGAGAAGTTGTGGATGACCCCTCCCTGGAAGGCCAGGTTTAAGGCCAGGTTGGATTGGTCTTTGAGCAAATTTGTCCAGTGTAGGGTGTCCCTGCCCATGGCAGGGGGTTTGGAACTAGATGATCTTTGAGGTCCCTTCCAACCCAAACCATTCTGTGATTCTATGATTCTATAGTGGTTTGTCATCTAATGGCATTGGCAAAGTGCATTGTATTCAGGTTATACCTTAGAAAGAAATAAAAAACATCCAGACAGAAACAATACAAAAATCTGAAAAAAATACATAAATTAAGCTGTTCATTCCCCCTAAAGAACTTCTGGGTTTTGGTGGGGTTTTTTAATTAAATGTTGGGGTTCTTTTAATTAAATACCAACTACTTAATGAACTCTCAGTTTTCCACAACCTATTTGTAACCAGGGCAAATTACATACAGCATATTCAGGCAAGAGCAACAAGGGCTTCAGCAAAAGAACTAAGTTGTTGTAAGTAAGTGGATAAGCCAAATCTATTCTGAAGCCCAGTGTTACTTCCAAGTGATAGAGGGAAAGAAAGTTTGTAACTCTTTTTCTCCAATCAAATAACTTGTTCAGGAAAACTAAGGAAGGTAAGGATAGTTTTGCCTGTACATGACGATATTTGGCTACAATTCGCACTTTTTCCAAGCCAGAAAAATTCAAGATGGATTGAATTCCTTTTCTTGTTTATGTTTCTATCAGGACAAGTTGAGCATATTGCAAATTATTTTTGAAATTATAGAGGAATCGTAATATTCCTCACTTCTCATTATTTTCAGATTAGAGCAAACCACGGACATGAAGCTGTTCATCTTCATTATAACCAGAGTAATACACTCTTGTTATAGAGAAGGGAAAATAGATTAAAATCAAGCTTTTCCATTAACGACTTACTTTCGAATTGTCACACATGCTCTGACATTGGCATTCCTGGTTAATACGGGATGGCCTCTATTATTGCTGGAAGGCAGCACTACATTGTCTTGTAATAAAAAAAACAAACACAACCAAAAAACACCACAATATTTTTGAGATTGTTTTTTTGTTCCACCTAGACAGTTCTTCAGCTAATGCAGGTGTATACCCACATTACACTGAGGTTTATTCCGTCCATTGGGCTATAGCATTAAGGGTGATAGTAGAGGCATCCCAGGTGGATCATGTTTTAGTTGTTTATGCTGAGAGAGAGATGTGGACACTGGTCAGACCCTGTGCAGCCCCAATAACTACACCCTGGGGTGCAGTGTGGACCATGTCCAGAACACCTCAGTGCAGTGGTACGGGCAATGTAAAGCCGCTTGCTAGAGTTTACTTCACAAAGTTCCACCTTCTCACTAAAGTTAGTATTTCATCTCTGGTGGGAGATGGCCCTTCAAAGCTCTAAGGTAAAAGATATTGTCTTTTTATCCTAAATCTCCTCACTGTCTCATCCACAAGTAATCAGCTGGCATCTGATGTTCCCAAATAAATCAACCTAATATCCTGAAATGTTTAATAAATAGTACAGTAAACTTGATTTAAAACGAGAACACTTAAGAATGCCCTGAAATACTAAGAACAATATCTTACCCTGGGATCGTTTTTCTCTGGAATCATTTCACTGTTTCATTCTTTTTAACATCCCCGGTATTTGAATTTCATGAGGTAAAAAAAACCCAGAGTTTGACAACTACAGCTAACTGCTCAGTCTGCAGTGCTGGGATTTGCTTGTGGCCTCCTTGTCAAATCTCTACAGCTCTTCCTTCATTAGCACTTCTTGTAACATCAGCAGAATGGGATTAGTAGAGCATAAGGCTGCGCTGGGTGGAAAAACCCTGTGGTTCTTCAAAAAACCCTGCTCAGCAGCTAACAGTGCAGAAGTAGTTTAAATTTGAGTTGGTTGGCGTACGTAAAACCAGCAAAATCTTTACATCAGTCCTTTATTCTTTTAATATTTAACTATTAAATGAAAGAATGTACCAGTTCAGAAGAGCTTAAGGAAAGCTAGACCTGGAAGACCCTAGAGCCTGGTGATTACTGCCCTCTGATGAGATAACAGTTGGATTCGAGATCTTCTTTTAAACTACCACCCATAGTGAAATATTTGAACGTATCCTGGGAATGCTGTTGACACCAAATTATCAGCTACAATGCAATCACCCCTGGTTTCTGGAGACAAGGTTGACTAGATTTACCTGCAGACTCAGATAGGTGGTTCACAGTTGAGAAACTCAAAAGGTGACAAGCTCCTGTATCTGCAATTGATAGAAGTGATATGTTGACTCTGAGATCTGGGACAAAGCAGGGTACTTGTAATTGATGTTTTTCACCAGCTATCTTGAAGGCTTCTTACTCATCCTTGCTGATTTTAGGAGTCATAACAAAGTTATACATCATTTTGCACATGTTCTTTGACCTATGATGAATCACAAACAGAAGGGCAGGCTGCTGTTGGCTAGGAAATGCTCAGTGTAAAGTCAAGGTTCCCTCACAGACTCAACCCGAAGGACCTGATTCAAGACAGGCTTTGTTTCTGCAGTGATGGCTGTGTTTTGTCCATGCCAAGTGACATCTGAATATCAGGCAGCCTGTGACAGCCTGCTCTGAATATCAGAAAGAAAGTGACATGTTCAGTTCAGCACTGCTGAGTCGTCTCATTGGAATTGGCTTGGGCATTTGCAGTCGTGACCACTTGAAAACAGCTGGCAGAAGCCAGGGTCGTATCTGGGAAGAAAAGGCCAAGTGAAAGGATTGTTTTGCGGGGGAGAGATGAAGCCACTTATAGGTGCTTGTCTCTAGTTCTGGGGCTCACAAGTCCAAATTCCTTATTACAAGATATGAAGAGATAGAAGATTCTTAAACTGGGCCAGATAACACCCAGACCAGTTGTTCTGCATGTGTCAGTGGAGACAATCAAGCAGAGCACAGCACAACCCAAAGGTATAGACAAAAGAAAAATAAATGCTGAGAGCAGGGACAATGCTTCAAATGTACCTTTCAAGGCTTTGGAGAATACCATCTACATATCTGGGACTGAGACAACTGAAAAGAATTGACTGTAGTCTTTCCTCTAGCAACTTGGCAAAGACTCACTCTTTTCATTAAGGTTTGTCTTAAAGTTTGTCTGAAGGAAAAGCTACTCTCATTTTATATGATAATGAATGTGTGCGGCAGGATGCGTCAGTCAAAGGAACAATGAAAAACAGTTTAACTCCATCTTCTATTGTGAAAGGACTCAAATACACAACTCTCACTTGTGCTCTAATCACTAGACTGCAAAGATATTCTTCCATCCATCTATTTTCATGGCCCAATGACTGTGAGGTTTTTTCCACTCAAAGAGACAATAATTAAGCATATTAGACCAAGTCTCACATTTTATGTGGATTTGTTGCCTGGTGTGCCCTAAAGTTTCCATCCGGATCAGCACTGTACCTTCCTACTATATCTTGAGCAAACTTAGTGGCCCCAAACCACCTCTGTGAGGTACATACACTTGGAGGAAACCCACTAGATTTATTTGAATGCTTTGAAGTGGTGGGTAGGCTTACCTCAAATAATCAAGTCACACAGATGGTTCTTTTTTTATGCCATAAAAAGACAGGCAGTATAGTAGACACAGAGAGGCATGAAATACAGGAAACATCTGCATCCATTTTCTCACCATTTTTGAAGAAACTGTATTATCTCAAGCATTTGTTTAAGAGGCTTGTGCTGAACTGTACCATTCCACTTGGAGTATTCTTGTCCAAATTGACCTGGATTCATCTCATTTTACAGTCTGTCCTGGAAAGGGAGGTGTCTTCTACAATCCATAGAGACAAAGTGGCTGTATCCAGAGAATATTTCATCCCATTTTCCTCAGACACAAGCTTTAAAATGGAATATATTATGCAAGAGATTATGGTTGTCTTAGACTAGATTTACAACTTTTAGACACTTGAATTTAACATAGTCTCATCCTTGGTGCTAACAGTGAGACAGAAGCTTCCCCCAAAAGGAAGTACTTTTTGTCCTTAAGTATCTATTATCCAATCAGAGAGTCTCTGGTTTCTCCAAAGCTTCCATCTGTTCCAGCCCTTCCAGTCTTCCCAGTCAACATGAAAGCACAAGTGAGTGGGGCTGGCATGTGGAAACACAGCTACCTGCTTCAGTGGTAAGATGGAGTTTCTTCATCCTTTGGTCTGCTCTTGCAGGATTGACTCAGGTGTTCATAGCACTTAATTGATGACTTTTTATTAAATGTGTGTCCAAGTGAAAAAGGGAGGTAAGAACACAGTAAAAGACTTGGAGTACCTCTACACTACATAGTTACACAGAAATATTTAAATTTGTTCCAAGCCCAGCAACACTTTAATGCTGTTTCAACACTGGAGTCGTTTATTGCAGTTATGTCCACTGTGTTATTTTCAAAACCAAAGCACCATGCTCCACGGTATAGTGCAAAGCTGCTGTATAAGTAGTACAAGGAACTACATAGTGAAATTATATCCAAATATACAGACAACTCGTGATGGTTAAGTGAAATGCAAAAGTTGTACACAGCTGACTCCCTACATAGTCCCCATCACCCAGAACCCACATCCAAATCATCTGCAATGTAATTTCATTCAAGTAAACAGACACTCTGTTGAAGTCAATGGAGTTACAACAGAGATTAATTTGTCCCTTAAAGCTTTAAGAACAGGAAATAACCATCTGGCTCTACACGTCTGCTTTATTTAATTTTTATAAGACACAGAGTGACAGTCTTTATAGGAAGATAGATTATTATTGTGCACTATCCAAACATCTTTTCTCAAAACCAGGCTTTATTCAACAGGAAGAGCACATGCACACTTGTTTCACTTACTGACGTCTTTCTTCTTTTATAAATATAGATGGTTTACATTATCCTGGTAGATGTAGGTAAAGTCTCTATTCCCATAATCCCTGTTCCAAGCAAGTGATGCAATGCTTGAAGCTTGCAACTCTATTAAAAATAAATAAATAAAATAAATAAGTATTTTTTTCAAGGATCACATGCACAGAGTGATGAACTTAGCTTATTGTCTTTCTGCGTCATTGCCTTCTCCATTTTGTGGAAATGAAATTGATTTGCCAAGTCTTGGCATACAAAAAAAGCATATTTACTCACAGAGATTTAGCTACATGGGTTCATCCCAATATTAATAGAAGTTGGAAAGCCAGATCCCCACAGAATATATAGGAAATATACCCTTTCCCAGAAAATGCCGAATTTTACTAACAACATCAAGTATGAAAACAATAGTTTTAAGTCAAGAAAAGTGGTTGTATTGAATAAATTCATAGTAGTGGTGTTCTGTCCCCCACAACAGAAAGCAAAATGTATGCAAAGAGCCATTAAAGTCTCTTCAATGCAACTATTTTCACAGAGTCTCAGAGAACACCTTTTTCATCTGATTCCCATCAATAGGCACAAAATTACAGCAGATTCTATTGCATCTAAAGAGTAGGCTATAGATTGCCAAGTCTGGAACCCCATCTTCCTCCTAAACCTCTTTAAAACTGTGTAAAACTTGAAACTTTCCCATTCGTTGTGAAGATGCCTTGAGTGTCATTGCGGGTAAATTTGCATGCAAGGCCAAAAGCAGAAGTTGAAGATATCTTAAACTTTAAGACAATATATAGAGGCTGTTGCTTACAGCTAATACAAATATTTTTGATGGGAAAACTAGTGGCAGAGCTGGTTTCCTCTGTGTCTTTGTATATAAACCCCATCTGAGAGCGTGATTCAGTAGGTAAGAGACTGAGCCAGTGATATAAAACAAAACCCTTGGAAAATGCGAAGTGTGTTAGAAAGGCTAACAATTAGTATATTCTTTTTAATGGTCTAACTTTGTGACATGATTATGATAGGATTTAGCAGAGTTAATTCCATGCATACAGGAAGCAGCCCATTCCCCATTTCACGATATATGGTGTCATGCTGAGTTTTTTAATAGAATTCTGTGGGCATGATATAATTACAAATCTAGTAAGGAGTTTGTGTCTGCAATATTTGTCATAATACAATGTGTAAAGTTTTACTAGTGTCTCTTCAGAAAGCTCTGAGAGATACAAGCAGCCAGAAGCTAGAAATGTGCTAATTAAGGTATACAACAAAATATTAATCAAGAGATCAGGAGGAGGAGGGAAAGAAACAACTTCAATTAGTCACACCATTATGTGGCATCCAGCATAGTCTGAAAGAAAAATCTAGCTGAACTGATGAAACAGTGAAGGAAAATAGCCAGAAGACCTGTCTGGCATGCAGTCTGAGGGTGGGATCACGTGTGGCTGTGTAGATCCACATGAATTTCTGACAAAGACCATTTGAAGCACGAAACAGCGCTGGGAGTACTGTGCATGAGCTTTGACAAGAACATTTCCTCACATTCGCCCTCCCAAGCCTCATGTTTGAATAATAATTGCAGTAGGGAAGTTAAACATGCCATACTAAAGAAAGCAATGCTTAATTACACTGTAAGCCTCCCTTCACCATTAGGTAAACCAGCACGCTTCCCTCTGGGATACCACTACCATTGCTAAAGGCAGCACTAGGAATGTCCCTGCCATGTACTATAGGGCTCAGCTACTTCAGCCTTTCTGTGTATATTGTTTGTCTGAGACTCTCAAACAAATCAATATATCATTGATTCTTCTCTCTAGTCCCTTTAAAGTTTGGTAATGGGAGCTGCCTACATGTTCTGTCATGTGTGTGTCCCTGGAATTTGTCTTGTGATTCCAGGTAGACCTCCTGTGCCATATTATTTGCAAAACATTATTTGTCATTGCATTGGCTCTAACTGAGATGGAGTCGATTTTCCCTGTAGCAGGCCTCCTAGTGCCATGTTTTGCAGTCGTAGCTACACTGGTGTTGGTAACACACCAGTGTTTTGGCTACTGCTGAACAGTGCTCACACAGCGCTGAGGTTGTCTCTCCAACATTCCTCCCTCACCACTGGGTTAGGGGTGGGCAAGATCTTGGGAGGTGACACCGCTGGGACAGCTGACCCAAAGTGACCAAATCACAGAATCACAGAATGTCAGGGGTTGGAAGGGAATTCGAAAGATCATATAGTCCAACTCCCCTGCCAGAGCAGGAGCACCTCGTGTAGGTCACACAGGAACACAGGGACGTTATCACTCTCTACAACTACCTGAAGGGAGATTGTAGTCAGATGGGGGTCGGGCTCTTCTCCCGGGCAACCAGTGACAGGACAAGAGGACACGGCCTGAAACTGTATCGGCGAAGGTTTAGGTTAGATATCGGGAAGCACTTCCTCACAGAGAGGATGGTCAGGCACTGGGATGCACTGCCCAGGGAAGTGGTGGAGTCACTGTCCCTGGAGGTCTTTAAGGAGAAGCTGGATGTGGCATTTAGTGCTGATGTGATGGTGTTGGGACATAGGCTAGACTTGATGATCTCAGAGGTCTTTTCAAGCCTCAATAATTCTGTGATTCTGTGATTCAATCCATCACTCTTTTGTTCTATTTTCCTCTCCCCTGTCTGTCTGAGGAGGAGAGTGATAGAGTGGCTTTGGTGGGCACCAGGCATCCAGCCAGGGTCAACCGACCACACAGACATAGGCACAACATCAGACTAGACCACATAGAGCTTTTTAGGTCTGCTTTGAGACTTGCCAGTTTTCAATGCACTGGCAAGTTCATTTCAGGCCAATCATCTTACTGTTGAATGAATCGGAGTCTTATAACCAATGTGGTCCTTGTTCAGTTTAACATCTGAGATGCTGCCTCTGTAGTCTTCTAGAAGCTTGGTATTGTTTTAATGTAATTTTCTACCATTTCCTATCAAAGCAAGAGTGATGTAGCAATGTAGTTCCACATCCACACCCACAACATTCTTCCGAGTTCAGTGAAGTTATATCAAAGACAATCTATAGAGCAGAACTAAGAAATACAATAGACAGGACAATAGTTATGAAGCCACTCTTTAAGAGAGATTGTAGTGATCAAAGAAACACTTTAAATGCAGTAATCTTTGCAAAAAAAAAAAAAAAAGCTGTCAACTGACAGCTGCTAAAGCTGGACAGCATCAGGATTTATAGGTAAAGAAGACACAAATTGGCCCCTCGGAGGGTGAAAGAAAACCCATGCTCAGCACACATTCACAAGGAAGCTTGCAGAAAGTCAAAAGGTGACATTAAACAGAACTTGCACTGATATCCTATAGCAGGGTTATTTCTCCATGTTCCTCTTCACATATAAACTGTGTTATTTTTTCAGTAAGTCTGCTGCCATTTATGCTGAGAGATTCCTGCAGGAAAAGTCAGTGTAAATAGGCTCCCAGCTTCCTCAGACTGGTATGCAACATGGTTGTAACCTGAGATCTTGTTAAAAAGTGGAGGATTGCAAACTCCCACTCCAGACACTGTAGGCATCATGGCCAGGTGTACAGCCTTAGGAGGCTGGCAGAGGATCTGGAAGAGGGAGCCCAGCCATGCACTTTGACAGCATCACTAGAAAAGTTCATTCCTTCTTGTGACCAAAGGTACAGATATGGCAGCAGCCAGTCACCATCATTGCACTTTGAAGTCCTGGTATGAAAGGGCTCCTCTCCATCAACTGAGCCAGATATCATTAGTCTCAAGTGCCGGAATCTTGCTCATCTCAGACAGACATCTACTGTTTTCACAGAATCACAGAATCACAGAATGTCAGGGATTGGAAGGGACCTTGAAAGACCGCCTAGTCCAACCCACCTGCCAGACCAGAATCACCTAGAGTAGGTCACACAGGAATGTGTCCAGGTGGGTTTTGAAAGTCTCCAGAGAAGGAGATTCCACAATCTCCCTGGGCAGCCTGTTCCAGTGCTCTGTCACCCTCACAGTCTTTCCTAAAATAGTTTTTGTGGAACCTCCTATGCTCAAGCTTGCATCCGTTGCCCCTTGTGCTATCATTGGACATCCCTGAGAAGAACCTGGATCCATCCTCCTGACACTCTCACCGTTTATATAGTTATAAACATGAATGAGGTCACCCCTCAATCTCCTCTTCTCCAAGCTAAAGAGACCCAGCTTCTTCAGCCTTTCCTCATAAGGGAGATGTTCCACTCCCTTCATCATCTCTGTGGCTCTGCACTGGACTCTCTCAAGCAGTTCCCTGTCCCTCTTGTGACTGAGTGTTAGAAACAATATATTGCAGAGAATAGCTGCTTTCAACTCCTTTCCTCTAAGCACCTTTTCAAAATTGCTTTAATTACTCTGGTTACAGAGGGGTGTGGAACAAGAGAGGAAAAGCAATTTCCTGTAGCTTTCACCCAGCTATTCCGCTCTGTATATGCATTTACCTTTCTCTTTGCTGCAGAAATGTGACGATTATCAAGACAACTGGGTTCAGAAGTTATTTTACTAAAGTGTTTTCTGTCAACCACACTACAAGCATTCTGCATTTTTCTGTTGTGCTGTCCTGGAAATTCTAACACATACACTTTTTATAGTTCTAGCAAAAAACTCTACTTTGCTGAGGAGCCAAATTCCTCTATTCTCTCCTTGTTAACTCTGGAAGGTGACTGCTTTGTCTTCTGATATTTGAGAATGGAACCCAGTGCCCCACACTAGGACATCAGCATGTGCCCACAGTGTTGCAGTTACACCACCAACTTCATGAGATATTGACCTGCTAACTGGCAGCCAGTTTTACTGGCAGCCACTTCAATTTTTATACAGCAAAATCCTGTGGATGGCTACTTACCAAAACGGACTTACAAAGTCAAGATGAGGTCTTGCCAAATCCAAATCAAAACATCAAAGGTGGAAATTCTGTTTTATTGGAATGAGCTAGGGAACAGTATGAAAGACAGATAGCTTCAGTTTGGATTAATCTTTATTTTGTTCCCAGGCTCGTATAATATGCATTTAATAGACAATCAGGTCCTCTGTCACCTCTGTTTCTCAGGTTCTGTTTTCATCAGGCAACTTTTTCAGTGTTCCAGCTATAGCATTGGAGAACAAAATTCTTATTCCAGCCTCATACACTTTTCCTTCCTACAATAATTTCAAACATTGTACTGAAGGAGGGAAATTTGCTTAGAATTTTGTCTTGGTTTTTTGTGTTATGGAAAGATCATGTCTGAAGAAGTGAACCCACGTGCTCAACTGCACCAACTGAAGTGTGTGGGTTTATAATGATTTCACATCACACTGTGCCCACGAATCAATCTAGATAACACGGCATTTACCTTGGGCTTTTTGATCGGTACAAGTCAACAGGATATTAACTGCCTCATGAGGACTAACACAACTTCTGTTTCCCCATCAAAACCTTGTTTTGCTTCTAATTTATGACTTCTGGAAGCTTTCATCAACATGGTGATCATATTGATTACTTGAAAGGCAAAAAATGCACTCAGAAATTGCAGGGCTAGTATTAGGAAAAAATATCTCTAAAAATAGTTTTTAGTCCTAATAAAAACATCAAATAACAGGGAGGATCATAATAGAATTACACAAGTCAGCAGGATCATGATCACATCACTCTATATCTAGTTAAATTTCAGATGCACAGTTTGACAGCAGCAGAATGCCATGTTTGCATAGTGGCAGCAGACAGAGCTTCATATTTAAAGTTTCGTATTTGTGTTGCTAGAAAAACAGATTGGACATTCTCAAATCCTTGTCAAAGGAAGAGATGACAGTTTCCCTGATGCCCTAAGCAAAAATACGTCCTTAAGGATGAGAGCCTAATTCTGCAATGTGAGCCTTGCTCAGTAGTAGTGCGTTAGCTTTGAAGCACTCAGAGTTATGGGTATAAGTAAGTAGATTCTAGCCAGCGTGAGTTAGTCTCACCAAGGCAAGTAATCGGTGTACAGATACTGGCCTTGCCTTTTATTTTCAGGGGTGCTTGAAAGAGGGTCTGAGTAAAAATGCTGGGGGATATCTACAGCCAAATGCTCTCTGGGAATGTCTCACATAAAAGAGGAGAAAGACAAGATCTGCATAGGCCCCCAGGTCACCATTGCCAAGCCATCACTTTGAAGACCTGGAGAAAAAAAAGAGAGCATTGAGCTTTGAAAAATTTGTCCTCAGCATGGGGTTATCTGACTCATCCAGACTCTGGAAATGATTGCTTTCCTCCTCTCCACACTTTTTTGTGTGGGTTTTTTTTTTCAGAAATACTGCATAATTTTTCCTTTCCAGAAGAACCCACCTGTCTCTTTAACCACCTAATTTGCCACTGCCTTTGTGAGGAATCCAAGCAGCTTCACTTGCCCAGATCCTTTAAAGTCTGATGCCTGTCTGCTGTTTTCTAGATCTTTAGCCAACAATTTTACTGTTTTTTACCCTTGCACACATTCTCTAAAGGCCTTATCTTTAGAAAGCGTCTTCCCAAATTTAAGATATTGGCTGTCATTCAGTCCATATTCCTCAGAAACAGCTCTTAGATGTGTCTGCGTACATCCCTCTGGAGTCTGTGGCACAGTGGAGGGTAGAACTGGGGCTGAGGTACAGCTGTGATATATCCCTTCACACAGTTGCCTAGCATGGGGACCCTGATACTCTCCTTCCTTTTGTTAAATTACAGCACAAGAATGGTGAATGTTACCTTCCTTAAGCTTCTTTAAATCTTAAATTCCACTTCTGCCTGTCTGTGCTTGTGAAAGCTTGTATTAACACGAGATGATCTGGGAAGCCAGAGCTATGGACAAGTCTCACTTACAAACTGCATAGTGTTACCAGAGCACCTCGTGACAAGGACACTGTCAGAGGTTGGTAAGGGCTTTACACTCTCATTCAGAGCTAAACCTCACACAAACCTTTCTCACTTCACTATACAATAGCTAGAGGTACACTAAGTCTTAGAGAATTTAATCCAGCATCCACCTTTACAGCAGCAATGTTAATTAGCAGATGTTATCAGGGTGTCATAGCAGTCAGTGTCATCTGTCCCCATGCAACATCAAATGACAAACTTAATTAAACATGACACAGGAGACACTTCATTTCTTTAACATTAGGTTCCACTGGTTTATCAAACATGAAGTGGGGCATTTCTGAAACTGTTCAACCATAATATGAAAAAAAAATCTTGTTCTTTACTATTGTTACTCATTGATCTGGCTGCAGTAGGTAAAATTTCTAAAGAACAAAGTTCCTATAATTATGGAGGAGACATTAGATAAAAATTACACTTTTGTGTTCAATGACTTTGCCAGTATCTGGAAATATTCATCGAGTGTAAAGCTTTACACCATTTGACTTGATTATTCTTGGATACTTGTATAACCTGGGATTATTAGTAGTTATTGGTAAATAACTGGGCCGTCAGTCCAAAAGTAGTTTAATAAAAGATTTAGGGCAATGAATAGGGAAAAAGAGTATGGAGAAAAAAAACAGATTGGATGAAAGACTTGAGTGCAACTTATTAACTGTGTGAGGGCACTGGAAGATTAAAAAATTCTGGTCAAACTCTAGAACCGTTATGAGCAACAACGCTCAGGAAAGACATTCATTAGCAGCTGCATGATGTTATGTTGATGACCAGAATTACACTGGAAGACATTGTTCTGCTTTTAAAGATCTTGTAGTAGAAAAACCACACAGGGAGAAGGCAAAAGCTAACACAGTTTGGCAGTTCAGCACTTGGCCTTGTTTTGTTTCTATTACAGAATTAATCACACTTTGTTTTTCTTTTTTTTTTTTTTACTAAGGGGAATTCAGACTGTGTAAGTGTGGGAAAGGGTGATGAAGGACTGTTGTTTTCTTCCATGTAAGTAGCAAAAGAAGTTAAGGGGTAACAGAAGAGGAAGAAACTGAGAATAGTTCTCTTAAAATACAGTGTAGGGCATGAAAAGCATTAGTTTTTATAGGCTCAAACTGGTGCTAAGAAAATAATAAGGATTATGACTCTGTTTGCATATCTGAAAAAAAGTTTGAGAAGTATTGTGTTACATCTCTTGTTTCCTAAAAGGTTGTCAGTGGTACTAAAAAACATATAGTGGTTTCATCCTCAATACATTTTTAAGTGATATGGACACAAATATCTTGGATTTTGTGCACTTCTGTACATAAGGAGAACTTGGAAGAAAAATGAAAAAAGGCATTTTCAGAAAATTGGGTCACAGAATCACAATATATTTTTCATTCTGGAAACAAATGATTGGAAGATATTTAAAAACCTTTTTAAGATAAAGAATAGTAGTAAACAGTAAAGTAGCACAGATGTAGCTGAAATTGGGTTGTGAGTTTTCTGGAAGCTTTTTCAGTCTTTATGAGGTTTTATATTTGGTACAGGTGGAGTTTCCAGCAGGATTATCTTTCAAAGCATCTGCAACACTTAACAGAATCTCCTCTGTGTACACGTAAGTCATTTAATAAAACACACAGAGAAAATACAGCTCACTGGATTCTTGCAGATAGATAATTGACCAGAAAGAAACGTCCCTCTCTAAAGTTGATTCATCTGCAAAGAGAAACATATCTCTATAAATACATGAAATTGTGCAATTTATTCTAATATGGTCTGTCTTTCTTCTTCTTTTCCTATGTAAAACAGGGTAATTTACTGGTAAACAGGGATTATAAGTGTTCTAAGAAGTATACATATTTGGCTCTGAAGACCTACCGTTTAATCTGCTGTTGAATAACCAGCCTGAGCTGCGGTCCCCATAAGGTGGCATTAGCTAGCAAACACTTGGTGAATCATGTGAGCCACATTTGCTTCCAGGTGTCTTTCATGATCTTGTTTTAATGACTTTTATTGACAAACATAAAAGCCTAATGGCCTAGAATTGAGCAAGGACTTACTCTGGGTTTGCTCTCGGCTGTCTTGCACAACACCCTGAGTGTCTCTACAGAGAGTCAGCTCCAGGAGGAGGGCGAATTCACCTGTGAGTATCTCCTCATGAGGCGTGAGCTCTGGGTGACCAGGAGGTAATGGCTAACCCCTCTGTCCAGTCAGCTGTAAACTCAGGAGAGCTTGGGCATCACCATCTGTGCGAAGGCCAGATCTCGACATATTTAACTCAGATCCTTTCCCATGGGAGAGCCACAACATGAGCACCATGGGTGAAAACATATGTAAATGACAGAGGAAATGTACACCAGACTCCTCTGCTTTTCTTCTCTCTTAGATATCAGGCAACACTTCCTCATGGAGAGAGTGGTCAGGCATTGGAATGCACTGCCCACGGAAGTGGTGGAGTCACCGTCCCTGGAGGTGTTTAAGGAAAGGCTGGATGTGACACTTAGTGCCATGGTCTAGCTGATGTGGTGGTGTTGGGTCATAGACTGGACTTGATGATCTCAGAGGTCTTTTTCAGCCTCAACAATTTTGTGATTCCCTGATAACTCAGAGTCATGGTGAGACTTTCAGCTTGTTTAACACACTGCAACAGGACCAGCCCTTTCAGTAAACTGTGATGCGTCACAGAGGTGGTGGTATTTAGTGGTTTATATGCTTCTACACAGCACCCTCATTATTTATGTGACAGAGTAAAGAACACTGATCTATTTATATACACTGTGCATATGTATGACATACACAGAAGTGGACAGTTTTCTTACGACTGTGTTATTCAGTATTTATCTCTGTCCTTCTGAAGCATCTGGTATTGGATTCTGTGAAAGACCTTTCCAGAACTAGTCAGATCTTTGGTTTAAGTTTGGATATCAAACCCCAGTTTTTAGCTGCTTAGAAGAACATATAGGACTGTGTAATGAAAGTCTGGAAGGAAAATTATGCCTAGCATGGAGAGAAATCTACCTGGTGAATTTTCTTGGAAAATGGTAGCAGTAAAACATAAATAGCTCTTTTTAATAGCAAATGCTGAAAGAAATCTGTGCTGTTGCCTTGGATTCAGCATTCTGCACTGCACAACAAGAATTCCCCTGTCTCTAACAAGAATACCTTTCAGGCTAGAAGGGCGAGTAAATGGACCAGCAGAGCAAGATCAGCTCCTCTAAACTCTATCAGTGATGTCATTGTCTAATTATCACTTGACTGTTGTTGGAAAACTCATTTCATTGCAAATTAAGCTAGTACCCTTCAGGACCAAAATGGAAAGTTTGTCATAAAACTGTACCCACTCTTAATGGCATTAGCTACCACTAATGATGCCAGCTGCAGTATAACTGATCAGCTCACTGTTCAAGCTTCTGTGGCAGAAGCATTCAGGAGAAATTTGTTAATTCACAGGTCTCTGAGAGTGGTGTCATGGTTTACTGGCATGGAAATATTCACCTTGAGATATGGACTTGGCTTGAAGCTATAGAGGAGTTTGGGACTTGCAGGTTTTGCATTGTTAGCTCTTGTAATTATACAAAACATTTCCCACATACAAGTACATTTCATTGACTCATAACAACAGTTCTAAGCAGAACTAAATAAAATACAGCATAAATTTAAATACATGTAATCTTATTAGACATTTGCAAGTTAATCTTCTCATTATAGCTAAGTGCATTTGTGAGGGTAACAGCCATTCCAGAAAAAAATCTAAAAATATTACATTTGATTTAGGTAGACCATTTTTTCTCTTTATTCTTTAAACTTCTGGTCTGCAAGGTTTGATTATAAGTGACTGTCAATAATGGTGAATTTTCTCCTCAGAAGTCTAATGCTACAAGGCTCTTACAACCACAGGGGGCACAAGAGTCACAGGTGCTGGTACACTAACATACCTGGAGACCACAAGATCAGTTTCTTGCTGGAATGAAAGAGACTTAACAATGCTGATTTTAACATAAATACAGGTAAAGAGGATCATCATATTGCTGTGCGTGGGAAATAACTCACACTCCATACATTTGGCCTGTCCTCACACTTAGGACATTAGTTTTGGTTCAGCAGCACGCAATGCTGCCTCTGGATTACCATCACAAGTTGATTGTTAGTTTTCACAGCAATCTTAAACTCGTTCCCAGTCACACAAATGTATTACTGCAGCTTAGCAAACTGTGCTGTGTTAGTAGCCTGTTCATAGACATGGTAAATAAACGTTGTTGAACGTTTCTCTGCTTTTGGACTCACCCTGAAGTCTGTTCTTTGGATAGTTCTTTAGTTGCTATGATAAATGCTTCATGCACTCAGTACTCACACCAAAAACCTGTGCAAACAGTGAACACTGTGTTAAAATACTTTGAAATATGATCCAATCCATGACTGAACTTCCTTCTTATTTCCTGGAATGAAACACCATCTTGCAGAGAAAAAAAAAACAAAAACAGTGCAGTAGAAGTCCTGACACATGAGGTTCCTCCATGGATTGTCTAGCATCAGGCTCATTCCTTATCGCTGAGCTGCTAAGTGAGTGCCCAAGCCAAGTGTTTTCAGTCCTACAGTGTTACAAGGGTGAAATATCTCCTCAGTAGGGTGATTTGAACTCCTCTCTACTGATGCCCCTCTCTCTCCTTTGGCCATGAATCAACCTGAATAAGGCTGTGGTCCCAAGTTTATCACCTGAGCTGCATGCAGATAGGTGTGTTGGAGCATAATTCCACCCTGATCAGGTTATTTTCACCTATGTTACAAATTATCAGTGGCATTGGGGGCTGTAGACACACGAAAGACAGCTCCTGACATAAAGAGTAAGTAACAAATGCTTGTAGAGAAGGCCATTTTAAAGAACACTAGTACATGTTTGCAGATTCTAAGTGGCTCAGAGAATGTGTAAGTTGTGGTTTTATAAGGTAAGGTATAAGCCACAGACAAGGCACTGTGGAGGAGAAGAGTTTTTTGTCTTCTCAGCAAAAACTCATTTCTGAATATGGTCACCACTGGGTACAAAAGGGAGGTTAAAAGTTACATCTAGTCTGTCTGGAAACAATGTTAAGGATTTCTAGTTTCTGTATTTGGAAAGTAATTTGATAGAGCATTTGGTATACTACCACAGTTATACTGGTTATTAGATAAAAGAAGGTCTTTGCCCTTGAGCAGTGCTCTTTTGGCCTTGCACTCGAGCTCAGGCTGAAGCTCTCACTTGCAGGTAAAATGAAACCTTGTTATTTTGTGCTTAAAATCTGATGCTCGGACAAGCTTTATCCCTGATATGCTACCCTGTATTTTAAGAACTTAACATATATGTGAATGTTACTAGGAAGACTACTTTCTTGCTATTAAATTACATTGCATGTGCATTTTCTTTTTTTTATTCTCTTATTGTTTAGAGCAATTAAAGTGTTTAGAAAAGTTCTTTTAAATTTAGGAGGTTTGAGTATTTGGGAGGTTTGGTGAACTGTTTTCTTCAACTCCCTTGCCTCCCAGTTGACAGTACTCCATATATGCTGGTACATCAACAGCTTTCACAGAGCCTAGTATAATAGAGAAATTTCCTCCAGTTAATTGTCATTGCAGGCACAACAAAAAGAGAAGATAAAGCAAGTGTGGGGCGCTTTCACATTAGGAAATGAGGGAAAAGTAGTGTTATTTCAGTAAAAGGCTTCTGGAAAAATTTCGCAGCAGCCTAGGGAACTTCACACCAAATAAACTAAGAGATTTGCATTGTGCACAGCCCTTCAGGACATGCTACACAATCTGTCTAGGTATACTGGTGACATGGGAGCAGTAATTTAAAAGATCAGAGAACACTTTGCCTTGGAGAATTATTATCCTAGTCCTTGAATCAATGGAAGAATATCAAATACTGTTGCAAAAACACACAAAGACTCAAGGCTGGAGATTGATCCTTTTCAAATCAGTGTCCAGAGCACTTTTTGCCAAGTGTCTTCTGACCTTTATGAATGCTGAGAACCTTCAGCTACTGTTGACATTAAAGGCATCTCAACTGAAACATACCCAGAGATTATGCACTTTTATGTGTCTCATTTTTCGTAAGTGCTGCCCACTGAGGCCACACAACATGGCCTGCATATATTTGCACTGCATATTTTTTGCAAAGCTGCAAACTGAAGAGGTAGTTACATGAAAATAACCTTCTGCACTGGCACATTTTCCAAAAGTTCTCTTTCAGTGCAGCCTGAGAAAAATAATTCCCCCTTGAATTTTCTTGAGGATAGAGATTGTGAGTCATCTTCCTTGTAAGAGGTTCTGGAAACTGGAGGAGATAAGAAGGATGATGCCTTTATCAGCGTTTTAAATTCGATCCATTCCTTCCTCTTCTGAATGGCGTATTCCATATTCGCAGGTGGCTGCTCCATCAAGCTCTTCATCCTCACATAGCATAAACTGTGTGGGATCCCATCTTCTTGAAGAACAATGAGCTTTTCCACCTACTTTTCACATAGTCATTCTTCACAGGGAAGTCTCACTCTGAAGCCATACACTGCTGATTGCTCTGAATCTTTATGTGGTTAATCCGATTTTCAATGGTAATCCAGTCAGTGCACTAGACCAAAGAGCTCATAGTTGCCAAATAGCTGGCAAATTCTGGTAACCTATCTCCCAAAATAACAGGAAGAGTCACTCCCACCGTGTGAGTTCAGATTCTCTGGGCAAAGTAGAAGATACAGGCAACACAGGAGAGTGCATTTGGAGATCATGCTCAATCAAATGTACCAGTTAAAATTCTGACATCTAAATAAAGCATGAAGTTCTGCAAAGATGATCCCCACTGCCTTGAAAGAAGGAGCAGAAAGGTCCATGCTCCTGCTGTGTAGAAATCACAGACACTCATACTAAGGAAATGACAGTCCACCGAAAAGGCCACTGGGGGGTTCGGGTAATGCAGAGCTCCCTGTAATGATTCGGTTGGTGTCAGGGGTTTCCGAGAATACCAACAAACTGACTGAGAAAGTGGAGGATGAGCTGGCAAATCTGGTGGCATAAAAATAGCTGTCCAGTAACAATTCTTGGGAGTCTAGAGGAAAAAATGCTCCGTGCTATTTTTAAGGCATGGATATTTCAATTCCCAAAGTTCAAGATGTTCTTCTCAAGACGGCAATACAGTCCCTGTGAGTCAGATACAAAGAATAAGGAGCTGGTGAAAAACTCAGAACAAGGCCATTTTACAAGTTTTTTTAAAAATTACAGTATTTGAACCCTCCATGTTATCTTAAATTCTGATTTCTTTTGAGTTTGTTAACTGTATCATTTGGTGCCCGAACTGAATTTGAACAATATTGTAAGCTCCACCCTTTCTACTAAAATCTTTTTTGCTCTTAAACTATACATATTTGTAGCATTAATATAAAAGCAAACAAACAGCAAGAACACACGTACAAAAAAAGGCAAAGTATTTCAGTTTTGCTGTGCAATAGTTTTGCTGAGATTGGTCTATGCTTTTGCCTTAGGTTTTCCTGACCAAATATTGGTTATTTGGTTAGATCTGGTGAAGAAGAAAGCAGATTACATGGGAGAAAAAAGAGCTGAAGGACATAAGGATTCAACACAATCTTGACTCTGTTTCATTCCATTGTCTCTAAGAAGAAAAATCCACTGCTGTCCCAGGTGGAAAGTCTTTAAGTTTGTAAAACCAGTTCAGCAGCAGATGAGGAAGGAAAATGAATCTGTCTTTCTCATAGGTTGTGCAAGTGCCCTGCTTGCTGGATTATAGAGCCAGCTGGGAAATCCTCTCTTAGCAATATGAGAAAGGGCGAGTATTGTTGGCCCTTTTTGAAATTATTTTTTGTGCAGAGTAGAACAGCTAATAAGGTGGGCAAAATCGGCAAATTTGCTTCCTCCTGAGAAGAACCAACAAACCAGAAGGCTGGCACTCACTTGAAAAGTGGAGTACAGATTCATTTGCTACTTATGCAAGCACAGCAAATTCCAACTACCTTTTCCTACAGTCTTGGAGATACCGTAACCTATAGGCTGTCACTTGTTTAGCATGATCCTTTTTCTCTCTCTCTCCGTCTTTTCAGAAGACTTTGTGAAATGTTGGACTAGGTGACCTTTAAAGGTCCCTTCCAGGCCAATGTCTCCCATGATTCCATGACTCTGTGTTAATTTTCCTCATGTCAGAAAGGGAACACCTTTAATATATTGAATGTGCATGTGGAATGGGAAATCCAGCTGCACTCAGGACAGCTGAGCACTTTCGTTACTCAAGACAAGAAGACCTGTACCTTTGTCACACCCAAAGACAGGTCTTAAAAAAAATTATGATATCTGATATTGCCAGGCAACCTGAAAATTTCAGGTGTTTGACTGCAGTTAAGTAAAGGCAAAGACTTCTAGTCAGTTTTCATGCTAAATATCTCTAGTACCAAACCAAGTGTTTCTAGGCCAGGACAAATATCTACTGAAATCATTATCTTCAATAGACATTGCATGTTTTTTCTGTCTGGCTAATATACAGCAAAAGGTCTGAATTTGTCTTATTCTCTCTCCCAACATTACCCTTCTGCTCAGCTTCTCCTACAGTAGATATAAAGCATTGATTTTCCTTTATTTTTATTTTCCACACAAGCATAAACATTTACATTCCAGACATGCAGTAGCTGGAAAATGAAAGTGAGCAAACAAATAAATAGATTTCACAGAAACTGCAACTGTTCATCAATATTTCCAAATCTGGTTAAAATTTTATTCATTTTTCATAGGATTTCAAAACAGTTCTGTCTGTTTCTCGTGACTAAAGAATGCAAGGGAATACTGACATTTGACACATACGGAAACCATAATATTTTTCCACATATTTAACCCTATAAAATTTCCCTTAGTGTAAGATGAATTCTTAAAGACCCAGAATTCTAAGTACACTAAGAGCTCCTGAACATCTAGTATTTAAAATCATTTTTTTCATTAAAAGCCTGTCCCAAGAATCCAAGAGAATGCTGGGAACAAAAGAAGTGTACTTGGCTTTAGCTGCAGGAGATAATGGAGTAAGCTACACTTTGAGTTGAAGACCTACACGGTGGCCTAAAATCTCACAAAAATCTTAAAGTAGGACTTATAAGGGTCTTACTAAACTTTTGACTGGATTTCAGCAAGGTTCAGCCTGTAGAGAAGATGCTACAACAGGGGCCACAGAGAAGAAGAATATGTGCCCTCTGTCATCAGTATTACTGTAAGTCGTAACCAGAAAACAAGAGTAAGAGGAGCTCATTTTTTATCTTGATCCTTTGACTGACTGTCATGTGCCATGGCACTCCACATTGCAAGGACACCCACTAAAAGAGTTCCTGCACGGAAGACCCCCACTCAGTTGGATCCTCTGCTTCTCTGTACACACCCATAAGGGAACAAATGGCCTTGTAGCATATACACTGGTCTTCTGATTCACTCAGCTGATTCGTTCAGGGGAGGATCCTGAAAGGAGGTAAAGAAACAGGGAAGATATTTTTGCCCCAGTCATTCATTACCCAGTAATACAAATTAAGGAACAATACGTTTAAAGTTGTTCACTCTCTGAGTCCAGCACAATGTCTTCTACTTTTACCTTTCTATTGTTCTTCATGACACATTCTTCTACATCCCACACACCTTTTTTTTCACGGAAGAATCATTATTTTATTCCCAAGACCTTATTAAAAACATGATCTGCATTGATTCCCTCCTAAGGCTTGTCATCAGCTCCCATAGTTTACAACATAAATTAATTGTGTGTTTTGATTTATAAAATACTGTACATAACCTCAAGTCAGGTTGCTCATCCTCTTCCATTGTTTTTCTCATCAACTTAATAAAAAATGTTTTATGTCTTTAAAAACAATATAAATGAAAATTGCTTATTTTCTCGTCACTTCTTATCATAGTTCAAATGATGATGTTTTCTGATTTAGCAGACACTGCCAAACACCTCATAAAATGTCGCTTGTGCCTTAGGAGGATAAGCTACTTAATGAGACGTTTAAAAAGGGTGTGAAATGAAGGCAAGAGCTCAGTGAAAAAGGGGTAACATTCGTCTGTTGTGTTCTTGAGAGAAGTAAGGACTAAAGCCCTCCACCAATGTAATTACTTTTGATACCTACCAGCTGAGAATCCACTCTTGAGCTGGTAACTGTGCTGTTTTCTGTTACATATTTCTTTTGCTTCTCCACAGAACCTTCTCTTCCTCAAACACTTTCACAGAATCACAGAATTACAGAACCACAGAATCACAAAACGTTAAGGGTTGGAAGGGACCTCAAAAGATCATCTAGTCCAGCCCCCCCGCCAGAGCAGGATCACCTACAGTAGGTCACACAGGAACACGTCCAGGTGGGTTTTGAATGTCTCCAAAGAAGGAGATTCCATACCTCCGTGGGCAGCGTGTTCCAGTGCTCTGTCACCCTCACAGCGAAAAAGTTTTTTCTAATATTTTTATGGAATGTCCTGTGTTCCAGTTTGTACCCATTGCCCCTTGTCCTGTCATTGGATGTCGCTGAAAAGAGCCTGGCTCCGTCCTCCTGACACTCCCCCTTGACATATTTATAAACATTAAAGAGGTCACCCCTCAACCTCCTCTTCTCCAAGCTAAAGAGATCCAGCTTCTTCAGCTTTTCCTCATAAGGGAGATGTTCCACTCCCTTCATCATCTCTGTGGCTCTACGCTGGACTCTCTCCAGCAGTTCCCTGTCCTTCTTGAACTGAGGGGCCCAGAATTGGACACAATATTCCAGATGGGGTCTCACCAGGGCAGAGTAGAGGGGCAGGAGGACCTCTCTTGACCTACTTGCTACTCCCCTTCTAATACACCCCAGGATGCCACTGGCCTTCTTGGCCATGAGGGCACACTGCTGGCTCATGGTCATCCTGCTGTCCTCTAGAACCCCCAGGTCCCTTTCCCCTGTGCTGCTCTCCAGCAGGGCAGTCCCCTACCTGTACTGGCACATGGTGTTATTCTTTCCCAAGTGCAAAACTCTATACTTGCCCTTGTTGAACTTTCCCTCTGTCTCTCCAATCCATAGTGATCTACACACACTGATGTGCCCCAGCCCTATGTTCACCCATACCCTTGGTACCACACTTCTTAGCATGGGCAAAGAGCGAGGATGACTAAGAGTTTTTTTGTTAGAGGAGGAGGATGTTGAGTGCCAGGGGAGACAGACTGAGAAAGAAGAAGAAAATCCTTCCACCAAAAAGCGAACACCCTGTACCCCACTGCAACTGGTACTTTCTCTCTCTTGTCATTTTGAACTCTTTAACAAGCCTGCTTTTCACCCTTGGGTTTCAGTCATGATGATCAATGCAACAGTTTGTCCCTCTATTTTCCCTGCAAATCCTAACTGAAGAAGCAACACCTTTCCACATGAGTACTCCAGGATTAGGATTTATTCCAACTAGTCTTTATGGTTGTATCTACTATCATATCCAGGGTCCTATATACCAGTCATGGTGTACTGCTATGTGATAAAACATACATTAATCCTGTTAATTCCTCATGATCTCAGTCAAATATGCCAAGTGTTTAGTACTACCAATTTTAAATTTAAACACAGTGGTGACTACTCTTTTTTTTTTAAGGTTCTGGCCTTGCTTGTGTGTCTACTGAACTCCAGACCTAATTTGAAGGCTTTCTTGTTACCATATTCTGCTCTGTTGTAACAGTCTTTTCATTCACCTTGACAAAAAATTATTTATTGAGAAGCATCCCACACTGAGCTTTGTCAATCCTATTACTGCCTCCCAGAGCCACCACTCAGGTCAGAAGGAAACCTTTGCAGAATAATCTTTTACTCCTCTTTTTTAGTTGTCAGCATGTATGGTTCTATTCCTATGGCTGCTCTTGGCCTAACCAGACAGCAGACACCGACACCTGGTGTTGCTGGCAGCCCTTTCACCTCTAACTCACTGTGCAGCAGCTCAGTAAGCTCCCTCTGAATTCAGTCTCCCTGTCGTTGGTAGATCTGCACCTGGGTTCCCCATAGCTGCAGGCAGGCAGGGAGGGAGCTTAGGGCAGCGGTCACATCATGACATTTTCCAAGCTCTCCAGACCCTTTTTCAGAAGTCCTTCCCTTCCTAGCAGCCCCTCTGTTTTCTTCCATTAATGAGCTTGGCTGATTAGCCCCCTTGCTGCTTCAGTTTCTCCAAGACACAGTAACCCAAGCACCGCCCACACACAGTTTCTTGAAACATAACCAATGTTTGTCCT
Organism: Trogon surrucura; assembly: GCA_020746105.1. NCBI lineage: Eukaryota > Metazoa > Chordata > Aves > Trogoniformes > Trogonidae > Trogon > Trogon surrucura. The sequence continues at coordinate 32,769,384 of CM036617.1, read as the reverse complement.
TTTCACTGTCTTGACCTATTCCATGTCCTCCTTCAGCTGTATTTTATCAGTGAGCCACAACAGGATCTGACTGCTTTTATTTCGAAGCCTGGTAGTAGTTCGTATCATAGAATCATAGAATGTTAGGGATTGGAAGGGACCTTGAAAGATCATCAAGTCCAATCCCCCTGCCAGAGCAGGAATGCCTAGGTTATGCTACACAGGAACGTGTCCAGGCAGGTCTTGAATGTCTCCAGAGAAGGAGACTCCACAGCCTCTCTGGGCAGCCTGTTCCAGGGCTCCGTCACCCTCACTGAGAAGAAGTTTCTTCTCGAGTTTAAGCGGAACCTCTTCTGTTCCAGTTTCAGCCCATTACCCCTTGTCCTATCAGTGGTTGTCACCGAGAAGAGCCTGGCTCCATCCTCGTGACATTCACCCTTGATATATTTGTAAACATTAATGAGGTCACCCCTCAGCCTCCTCTTCTCCAAACTAAAGAGCCCCAGCTCCCTCAGTCTTTTCTCATAAGGGAGATGCTCCACTCCCTTAATCATCCTAGTTGCCCTGTGCTGGACTCTCTCCAGCAGTTCCCTGTCTTTCTTGAACTGAGGGGCCCAGAACTGGACACAATATTCCAGATGGGGTCTCACCAGGGCAGAGTAGAGGGGAAGGAGAATCTCTCTTGACCTACTAACCACCCCCCTTCTAATACACCTCAGGATGCCATTGGCCTTCCTGGCCACAAGGCCACAGTGCTGGCTCCTTCCTATTAATCCACATTTAGTGAACCAACCTGCAGGGTCCTCTCAGCAAACAGCCTAGCAGCCAAACAAATCCCAAATCCTCATCTGCAGATATCTTTTACCTTCTAAAATATAGAATGGTGGAGTAGAAAACCTTTTAGTTCTTCATGCTTTGACCAACTAATAAGACAATGGGACTTGAGTGAAGTGTCTAAGGCAGTTTTCAAACATGGCAGAGAAACTAAAGAAAGTGCACTGCAGTTGAAGTAAACTCACATCTTAAAAAAAAAAATAGAAAGAAAAAAAAGAAAAAAAAAGGTGGCTTTAAAATCTTCAGATTCACTTGGTGAGGTTTGAGCACAGCAACCTGAGCAGCAGTGTCACTGGCAGAGGGATTGGACTTCTGGCAGGGGAGTTGGACTAGATGATCTCTAGAGGTTCCTTCCAACCCCAAACATTTTATGATTCTGTGATTCTATGATTCTATGATTCTATGATTCTATGATTCTATGCTTGCTGCTCATGACAGGCACACTTTTATTATTGGTACTTTTCACAGGGTTGATGAGATACTTTTGTTGAAGGCCACAAAAAAGGTCTACCTCATCCAACTGATCCTTCCTGCCTCCTAGTTTAACACTTGCCTACGTGCCCCCAGGCAGTATTCACGGGTCTAGTGAAACAGAAAGAACTCTTTTCACCTTCTTCTGGGACCCTAGTGGGGCATAATCTTGCTTTTCTACCAACAGTTCTTTTCTGACTGAATAGCTGTAGTTATATTTTCCCTTGTGCAAATGTTTGTTCTTTCAGTTCTTTGGCTGGTTTTTTTTTGGTTTTGCCAATCTGTTTCTTGTTTGTCTCTCCTAAATTTCATTGTACGTATTTCACATTCTACTTACCCAGTAGAAACTAAAATATTATGCTGCCCTGTTATTGAGTTTGTGACCCACTTGGGTGTAGCAGGAACAGGCTGAGGATTCTTGGTGGGTAATTGCTGGGAGCAGAATCTCAGAAAGGTAGAAAGCCATCCTTTGGCCACAGCTTTTATGTCTCTGCTATTCCCACTGTCTCTTCATGCTTGCAGAACACAGAAGAAAAATTTCTGAGATCACGGGGAGCTCTTGTTTGCTAGTGCAGTGACAGTAAACAAGAGTGATGTGACTGATTAGAGAAAGGGAAGCCAGTTCAGCAGGGACAAACATCACATGCCTTACATCTTACAGAACAAGATTAATGAAAGCATCCATAGAGATGAGAGGAACAAATCAAGAAAGCAATATTATGCAAGCAGAGATTGAAACTTGAAAATGTCTCCCTGAACACACTCTATTTTTGTTCTAATTTTTTGCAGGTCAAAGGTGAATTGGAAGCCTTTGAAACAAAAATGTGTGTAACTTCCAAAACCAGTAGTGCAATTCTATGCATTGAAAAGCACTGGTCTACCTGAAAATACAACAGTTTAGAGCTAAAGTCAACATCTAACACATTCTCTGTTTTCTGGGACTCTTCCTCCCCAAGAACATTTGATTTCTGCTGGCTTTAGTTACCTGTGATTTAAAATAATGACTTGGAAATTGAGAAATGTGACCCTGATTCAGGAAAGCCTTAAAAATGTGCTTCAGCAAGTTTTGAGCTTTTCTTCAGTATTGACCTGGATGCCCTTAACAAATTATACAAGAATGTATTCTAGGGTGTTATCTGGTATGCTACATTGATCTAATGAGTCAAACAATTCTCTGGTGCTTGTAGGGACAGATGTGAGATTTATGCATCAAGAAAATCATTAATAATGTGTAGGATGTGGTGAGATGAGAGACTCAGGACAATGTATGAAGTCATGAATAGGGGTACCTGGCACAGCCAGGATAATGAAAAATTACGAACGAATTTATTTAATAGAAATAGATTTCTTGTTGGCAGGCCGGGCTGCCTTCCTGCCTTCATGACGAGCACGGTGAATGAGAATACAATCTGACACTTTTAATTTGCTGGAACAGTAAAGGGACTGAAGGATGGCAATTCAAACTGTACGTGATGTGGTTATTACAGAGGTTTATTTATTCTTTTTAACCCTGGGCCAGAAGATTGGGTGCTGCTAGAGGAGCTGAGAATCCTTTATCACAGAATAGTAGAACTGTTTAGGTTGGAAAAGACCTATAAGATCATCGTGTTAACTCAGGGGTGATCTCCCTGAAGTTTGAAAAACCGCAGCTTTGTGTTCTGAGATTTAAAGACGGTTTGGAGATACAATTTCAGATCTGTGAATAATCCTGTTCCTTTTGTCTATTGACCTCACTGAGCCATGCAGCTCACTTTGAAGAGTTGAAACATAGACTCTGTTTTGATTCTCAGTCAGTTCTGCCCTTACCACCAGACACTTGCCATTTGCCTGTTCACTGAGTTTGCTGATCTTTCCTTCTACTACTCCATCTTGCCTGCCCCAGTTTGCTCCAGTGTTGAGGCTTCACAACCTCCAACAGGGTGTTGTCACCCTTTCAAACCTGAGCCCTTTCTGGGGCACCACTTATTTTCACGTATTACAACCTGTGATTCTGTTCCTTGGTGTTTCACTGAGTTGCATCCCAACGGTCTCCCAAGATCACTTGTTTACTAAATTTGAAGTCCCACTGCTGACTTTCACAGTGGGGAGGTAGTCAAGATCACATTTAACTTCTGCACTCAACTCTTTTCTTTCTCATTGCCATTCTCAACTATCATTTTCTCTTCATTGCATCTATGGCTCAGAAGACGTCTCTCTCCAGGTGTTTCTTTTATCCTCTGGTGCTGAATCTATACAGTATTTCAGTCCTGAGCTTAAACCTAATTTTATCTTTGATTATTAATTTCCAGCTTGTCAGACTTGTATGGTCTTGAATGCTGGGAAAAAAAATAGAAGAATTCTTGATATGAAGTCCACAGAGCAGTTGAGTTTTTTTCCTGTGAGTGTCAGTCAGAGGGTAACTCTACTGTGAACTTGTGATGTCTTTGTCTGAGCTAGTCACCCTAAACTGCCTTCATAGCCATCATCAGCATTTTAAAGGTGGGATTTCTCCAATATGTTGTAGATGTCTTTAAGGGTACGATGCGATTGGCTACTCTGAGTGCATCCTACACTTAGAAACAGAATTTTTGGACACATTTAGTATGGTACCAACAACTTCTCATATCAAAGAACTCATCTATTCAGATGTGGATTTTCCATCTGCTGACTATATGATAAGGAAAAACATTCTGTGAAAACATAACTCCTTCAGGGATGGCAAAGCTGGACATCAGAAGGGTGGAATGACTTGCTGAAGCTTACAAAGCCCTCTTTATTCAGCAATGAACTACAGTAGTAGTCACTGATATCTAGATTGGGACAACTGGAACCAAAGCATCCTGATCTGGCAACCATTACCTATTCCTTTGAATAGCAGTACCTGCAGAGACATCACAAAGAGGACAGACCCGTTTTCCTTTCCTTTGCACCCCAAACTTGCATATACACCCCAGCTGTGGCTGGTAAACATCATTAAACCATGATTTATTCAATGAGAGAAAACAGCACTGAGATTTACAACTAATACTTTAGTCTGTAGGGGCAAAACTGTAGGTGCAATTTACCAGTACAGAAAGTGGGCTCTAGGATCTTGGACCTTCTAAAACATTTACTCCTTGACAATTCCTGTGTCTCCCAATTTCCCTGCCTAGAGAGAAATATACTCATTTTTCTGTAGTCATGCTCATGCAACAGATGAACATTAAATGCTGACATTAACTGTAATTCAAATATAAATTCAAATGTTGTGGCTGCTCTTCATGCTTTCCAGCAACCAGAGCTGTCTGCAACACCTAGTAAAGCCGGACAACCTTCACATCATGGCTGGAATATAATAAAGTAGACATAGTTTGACAAACAATCCAAATTTGATATTGTATACAAAAGAAAAAAATGAAGAAGAAGGACAAAGAAATCAAAGTCCTTGATCCTGGCTCCTAAATGAGACACTGCATAAAATACAGATGCTTAGGCTTGAAAAGATACAGAATCCAGCAACAAACAAACACAAAACAATATTTTAGAAGTGACATGTATTTTGCTCCATATGTTTTGATGGTGCTGTCAGGTGAAAGTTTTGTATGAAATTAAATGACATCAGACCTTGGAGGAGAGTTACAATGGAGTCTAAATGTACACTACATTTCCTTCATTTCTTTTTATCTACATACTTCATGCTTCTATGGATTATTCTTCTTATGTGGCAGATGCAAGAATGTCACTTGCAATGTTGACAGGAAAACACTTGTTAAACTTTCACATGCTCTTTTTTGGACACTATTTCTGACTTCCCCCCAGAAGATAACTATAGGGTGTACAATATTTTTTGTTCCTTCTGTCAGCTTGAGATTTAGACTAGTTTAGGTAACCTTTCAAACGACATACTCCAAGGATACGCTCCTTCTTCTTCATTTCTTCTTCAGAGTCAACCAAGAATTTGAAAAAAAAGATATCACATTGGCATCTATCTTAATAGCTTTTTCCAGATTCTCCTCCTCTGACCTTTGTTACTGTCTGAATCATCTTCTGTTGCATTGAAGTGTAACTTCCTTCCTTGTCGTTGGATATTTTGCATTACATTAAAAATAATAGCCCCACAAACATATCCTGCAGCTCTATTTGCTCCAGTTCACGTACCTTACCCTGACAAAGCAGAGCTAAAATCTCTGAAACTACCATTCTGCCCCTTTTGCTTAGATCTTTGTGTGCTACATAACCTCATAGCTCAGCTACCTTTTGTTACTGGGATAATAACATATTTCTGCAGACAGTGCACATGCAGCTTCATTTATTTTCATTTATTATGCTGCTGGGTAATTGCAAATTTCTCTTAAATATCCAGTTTAAAAAATAATGTAGAAAAATTCTCTTATAAATAAGAGCATGCATCAACTTGCATCAACTTAAATCAACTTCTACGCTCAAGAAATGGACCCGTATGAGGTTCAACGAGGCCAAGCGAAAGGTCCTGCACCTGAGTCAGGGCACTCCTGAGTATCGTTCCAGGCTGAGAACCGAGTAGATTGAGATCAGTCCTGTGGAGAAAGACTTGGGTGTGTTGGTGGACGAAAAACTGAGTATGAGCCAGCAATGTGTGCTCGCAGCTCAGAAGGCCAATTGTATCCTGGGCTGCATCAATATAAGTGTGACCAGCAGATCAAGAGAGGTGATTCTGCCCCTCTGCTCTGCTCTGATGAGATTCCATCTGCAGTGCTGTGTCCAGCTCTGGAGTCCTCATCACAGAAGAGACATGGACCTGTTGTAGCAGGTCCAGAGGAGGGCCCCAAAAATGATCAGAGGGTTGGAACACCTCTCCTATGAAGACAGACTGAAGAGAGTTGGGATTGTTCACTCTGGAGAAGGCTCCAGGGAGAACATATAGCAGCCTTCCAATACTTAAAGGGTGCTGATAATAAAAATGGGGATAAACTTTTTAGTAGGGCCTGTTGCGGAAAGACAGGGTGGTGGTTTAAAACTGAAAGAGGGTAGATAGACTAGATATAAAGAAGAAATTTTTTTACAGTGAGGCTGGTGAAACACTGGAACAGGTTGCCCAGAGAGGTGGCTGATGCCCCACCCCTGGAAACATTGAAGGTCAGCCTTGACAGGACTCTGAGCAACCAGATCTAGTTAAACGTTGCTGGTCACTGCAGAGGGATTGGATTAGATGACATTTAAAGGTCCTTTCCAACTCAAACTATGTCTGCGTTTATTCCCTTTATCATGTCCCCTGAGGACATAAGCCTGTCTCTGGTGAAGTAAGAGCCTTACCATGGGCTAAAGCCTGAAATTCACACTGGTTTTCACTGCTGCAAGCAATGCTCCAAAATCACTTGTCATCCAAACGTAACACAGGTCTGAGTTGCAAAATACTGATTTGACTATTTTAGTGCGTGGATGCCATCAGTCCACCGAACACTCAAGTTTCAGGTCCAGAAGAGCATGAACATGAGTTTAACACTTTATGCTTGGTACTATCTGTGAGAGATGTCTTTCCAAGGAGTGGTCTTCATGCATTCCTGTCAGGCAACACCACCAAACTTACTCCTTCCTCTGAAAACACAGAGAGGAGCAGCAGGTTGAAAAATCTTCTCCTTCTACAAACAGATCTCCCAACTAAAACGAAGGTGAAGAGGAAGAGCACTGCCTTGCCAAAGGCAAATTGCATATCCATACGCTACTGCAGCGAGGGGAAGGGAGAGGAAGCATGCAAAACATAGAGGTAGCAAGTTCTGCTGGAAATGACTGACATCCTAAATTAGTGACAGCACCACCAGACTCCCACCTGATAGCCTCTGAGAAGCTCCTGATTGCCAAGCTTGAATTGATTTTATCAAGACTCTGAGTGCAACAGCTGATGAAACTTTTAACAATGGCTCCTTCTGCCTTACCCAGCTTTGGGCAGCACAGCACCCAGTCTCTGCTCGATGAGAAAAAACACTAGTGTGGGTAGGTGTTCTCTCATGTGACAGAAATGCAAAGCAGCATCTGGAAGATATTTGTCCAAAAATTTTGCTCCTAGACACCTGTTCCTCTCCAACCACTACTTGCTACCATCTGCAAACTTCCTTTGCAATTCATTCACAGAAACACAGAATCACAGAATTGTTGAAGCTGGAAAAGACCTCTGAGATCATCAAGTCTAGCCTATGTCCCAACACCATGACATTGGCTAGACCATGGCATTAAGTGCCACATCCAGACTCTCCTTAAACACCTCCAGGGACAGTGACTCCACCACTTCCCTAAGCAGTGTATTCCAATGCCTGATCACCCTCTCCGTGAGGAAGTGTTTCTTGAGATCCAACCTGAACCTTCCCTGACACAGTTTCAGGCCGTGCCCTCTCATCCTGTCACTGGTTGCCTGGGAGAAGAGCCCGACCCCCACCTGACTACAACCTCCCTTCAGGTAGTTGTAGAGAGTGATAAATTCCTCCCTGAGTGTCCTGTTCTCCAGGCTAAATAATAATAAATTATTATTTCCAGACCTATGGTCATTTAACTAAGTACACAGAGTCACTGAATCAAGAGTTGCTTCTGCTGAGGCAGTGGCAGAAACCCTTCTGTTTGTCACAGTGTGGCCTGGAAAAGAGAAGTCCCAGGCATAACACCCTGCAATTCTAGCTGGTTTTTTATATGAGACCGCATTAATACAGGAACTTCTAGTCTTGAAATATACTTTATATAGCTTTTTCTACAGCACCCATCTTCCCACAAATTCATTTTTCCTCACTTTTTCAACAAGGATGAGAAAAGATGAGCAAATATTCCTCTGGAAATAATCCAGTGTGCACACCCAGGCCCACGTCATTGTGGTCTCACAGTGCAGAACATCAACAAGTAGTAACAGGCCAGAGTAAGGGGAAAGATATCAAGAAAGTCTTCAAAAGACTTAGAGAAGTCTGTCAGATATCTAATTCTTACGGGGTTTGTTCATTTCATTGACCTATTGCACATTATCTAACATGTGCCACCTCCTCCTAAAACCCCTAGATATCTCTTGCCGTGTATACTCTGCAGCACATCCCTCTTTGCCATTTTCTCACTGGTACCTTTAACGGGCTGTTATCTTTTTCTTTGCATTCCTTGCTTTTCATTACTGTTGCTGTACTTTGTCATGTAGTCTATTGTCAATAAATTAAGTCTATTACTCTCAGGAGTTTCTTCTTGTTTCATGTTACCAGTTTTGATTGCGGTATTCCCCATGTTGGGTTTCTATTTCTCAGTAAAGCATTCAAACAACATTTCTGTGTAGCATCATAAAATAATAAAATATTTTGGCTTGGAATGGACCTTGAAAGGTCATCTAGTTCCCCCCACTCCCCCATGAGCAGGGTTTTCTTTAACTAGATCAGATAGCTCTAAGACCTGTCTAACCTGGCCTTGAATGTTTCCAGTATGGGGCTTCCACCACCTCTCTGGGCAACTTGTCCCAGCATTTTACTATCCTCATTGTAAAAACTTTCTTCTTTATATCTGGTCTAAATCTACCCTCTTTTAGTTTAAAACCATTAGCCCTTGCCCTAGGGACAAGCTGTGCTAACACTGGACACCAAATTTTCATAGTGCAACTTAGAGTAACCAATAGATCTGGTTTCATGTCTAGGCAAAGTAGCCAATTGCTTAGAGTGATGGACATCTGGGGACAAAGAGTCGCCACTGCAGTCACAAAGTAGGCAGCTGGACTTTGTAAGGTGAAGGTTATTGTGGAGTTAACTGAAGAGAAAAGCCAGTATGAGGAGCAATATTTTGGAAGATGTAGATCTGTCTACTACCACAGTTAATGGGGTCTCCCTCTCGTGGAGGCTGTGTAATAGTACATTATGGCAGGTTTTAGTTAAACTTATCTGATTCAAGATGTTACAAATACAGTCATCTGCTTTGCTCCTCTGCTGACAGGCATTTCCCTCCAGCTGCAGGGGCAGAGGGAACGGTGCACATCTGATCCTCCACACTCCCACAATTGCTGGTAAGGATTGAGTCACTGCTCCATGGGCTTATCCCTTTCATAATCATGGGGCTGGGGAATAAACTTTGCAGCAGTCTAGACTGCAAGTTCCTCTGCATCATGGCAGCTGCAAGCTCCCCTTTGAATTGACTCAAATAGGGTGGAGAACAAAAATCCACGAAGTGAATATGGCAACATTTCATTCCCGTGCAAATCTGCAGGCATCAAAATGATCGCTACCTCTGTCAGTCTGGCAATTGCAGCATTTCCTGCTATATTGAGGTATCAGTGCTGAAAGTGGATCTGTCTCCAATCCATCTGAAACGTCAGCATCTTGCAGTTTTGGAATTACAAACTTTGACTCCAACAGAAACATAATGACTAATATTAACTCATTCTGCTAACCCCTTGCTTACTCACATGTGATTTTTCTTGTGTTCAGTGTCATTAAAAGTTCACATCTGGAAATGACATAAAATATCATAGCTCCATTGACCCCTCAATTGTCTCCATTCTGTATTTATTTATGTATGACCTGTATGGTATCTTGTACCAGTCCTTATTAATTTTTTTATTATTTTTTTTTTTCACAGACCAGTTTTTCAATTTGTCAAGTTCATTTTGGAATCTGAGCCTGTCTCATAGTCTACCCAACTTGTTTCACAGGCCAACTTAGTATCTGTATTCTCTCCTTTATTGTTCAAGTAACCGGCAAAAGCGCACAATAGAAACCACTTGGGTTATTTATACTTCATGAAAGTCTTCAAGGAACCTCTTCCTTTTTGAGAACAAAACATCAACAGTTTCTTTTTTTAGAAAAATTGTCCTCCCAGTGTTGCATCAATGTTTCTGTAGTTCGTTAAATATACTGGTTTCAAATAGTTTGCTCCTGACTAATCTACATTGACATTTACTCAGTCTCTCATAGAGGCTTACAGTTTCATTTTTGCTTGTTTTGTTCCAGAGTTTTTCCAAGAATTGAATTAAGCTGTTTGGTTTTGTTGTGGTTTTTTTGGTTAGGGTTTTTTTTTTTTAATTATCTGGTTCTTTTGCCCGTCTTTTTCAAGACAGGCCCCACATTTGTTGTTTTCTGGTTCCTCCAGGAGCTGTCGCTCATAATGGACTCATTCAGACACTGCTTCAGCCTGCCTGCTAAGTTAACCTGAAGACAACGTGCCTCAGACCTAGCTCACCAGAAAACATCTCACTCGGTTAACTATACCCAAGGCAGTTCCTTGTTTAGGTGAGGGCTTCTATAAAAACGACATTTTGCTAACTCTGCTAGCTACATGCTATTGGCATCTATGACTGAAGGCCATCCTCCCTCTCCCAAATGGTGGTTAAAAAAGACATGTAGAAGACAAAACAAGGAAATCTGGATCAGATTCATACTACTGAGAGAACCACAGCCTTGTGTGATGGGCTTCTGGCCACCCTGAAGGGGACAGGCAACTTGGTTGGGGGGAGAGGAGAGAAGTGTTTGTCTAGCCTGAAAATGCAATTAGGACAAAGTGATAAGGGGGGGCATAGCTACTTGCGTGTAGGAGTAAAATTCATCAAGTACTTTCATTCCCAGGAGGGAAAAAGCCAGATGAAAACATTAAAAATGCAATCTTAAAACTTTTTCAGCAAGTTAAAATCCCCATACCGAAGAAAAACATTGCAAGAGTTGAATCCTGCAATGGATTTTACTCTACAATTATTTTGTCTATTCTTTAAACTAGAAGAGAAAGAAAAGTTGCCATTTGACAGAGACTGTAATTCATTTCAATCTCAATTTTTCAGGTTAGCTGAAGAGCTGAAAAAATCAATTTTGTGCACAGCTCCTGTCCTGGAGCCTTGGAAAATTACCCTGTAGAGACAACAATTATGAGAGTTATGGTGCAGAAAGCTATCATGGAAGTTTAAATCAGAATGAACTGAGTTTTAGGTCATTTTGGAAGATGCCATCAGAGCCGTGTTTCGAAATGGGCCTAAAAGCAGTTTCTGAAGCAGTAATGAACATGGCTTGGCCTTCCCTACGTCTTTTAATCTGACACGGTTAAGTATAGTTACCTCTAGTGCTCTCCAAGTTGACAGCATCAAATGATAGGTGGTTTTCTTGTTGCATAATGAGATCTCTAAGACATATTGCTGAGCAAATGTGCTGCTGGGAAGGATGAGCTGCTTTTACCTTTGTTCACCTTATTTGCATGCATGGACACTAGAATGGAATGGCCTTTCATAGGGTTTCTCAGAGATGCATCAAGGTCAGGCTGGATGGGGCTCTGAGCAGCCTGATTTAGTTAAAGATGACCCTGCTCACCGCAGAGGGGTTGCACTAGATGACCTCTAAAGCTCCCTTCCAGCCCAATGCGTTTTGTGATTCTGTGATTCTATGAATTCAGTCACAGCAATTCTGAGTTTGTCCATCAGGGCTCAGCAAATGGGTTGTTGCTTTCTTTAGACATTACCTAATAAGGAGAGATAATGCAAGCGATGAGTTAAAAGATTGATGAGTCTATTTTTTATTTTCCAGTAACATGTCATTAATAAGTGGAATTAATTAAGAAACTATTTGGTTTAGACTTCTTTTTTTATATATATATATATATATAATATATACACACTGGGTATATATATACATATATATATATACACATATATATATATATATGGTAATATATATACTGGTAATATATACACACTGGGAAAACAGATACAACACATAAGGCATCAAGAGGAGTGGTTCGTGTGTTCTGTCACTCCTGCTAAGACAACACTATTTTAAAGTCTATTCCCTGTAAATATTATGTTATTCAAATGTGTGACAATACGCAATTTTCCCCTTGAGTTTCCCCCCTTCCTGAAAAATAAGCACCCATTTCTACAGCTCTTTTGTGCACTCTTTTCTGACAGGCTTGTGCTAAACCAACATATTAGTGTGGATATTAAGTAGATTTGTTTGTTTTGGTTTTTTTTTCTTTTTTGAAACACAGGTGTTTTCTTTTACTAACTGAGAACTGATTTTTGAGTGATGGGCAGGAGCCATTGCACTGTTGAGTAAGATCAGGAAGGGCCTGTGTTTAAATCTGGGTCCCAGGTACCCAGAACAGAATGCAGATGGGTTTATTCTTTCCAAGGGGCCCAAAAATACTTGGGGAAAGCTTGAGCTGTTTTCTTTCTACCATTGGAGGATGTTACAAAAACAGAGACAGTATTTGGTGCTTGGAGACACAGAGTAGGGTGTAGTCAAAACCTAGGAGTGTACAAATGCCAAATACATGACAAAGCAAAGGGTATTGTAGGGTAATACTCAGGCACATCTGTATCTTCTTTATGGTGCATTTGGAGTCATCAGTGAAGAAATGCAAGATGCAGAAGGTGATCCAAACACCGGGGGACCCTGCTCTGGACTGTCCCTGAACACCAGCAGCCAAATCTGCAGGAACAGAGATGCTCAGCAACCTGGGTTTTATCTGTAAGTGCTTGTACAGAGTTCAGGAGAGAGCAATGTGAGCACAAACCACTCAGCTGTGCTAAAAACTGTCAAGGTTCCCCAAAATGTGCTGCTGCAGGCACTAACGCTGATGATACTAACAGACTGCTGTAATCACTCAGTGGGGCAGTATTGTTGGTGGGTTTTTATGAGACAGATCAAGAATTTTTGGCTGCCTATCACAGATCACAGGCACCCAAACTGGGTTTCTGCCCCTGGTTCATCTGGTGCTGGGGCAGGGGCTGGGTGGGGAAGGCTGACTGGTCCCAGTCAGAAGGGAATTTGTGCTTGTCACTGCGAGGTCTCAGTGAAGGGAAGATGAGACTTTCACACACTTGATTAGCAACAAAATGCCATGGATACCAGAACAAACCGTCACAGATTATGAACTTCACTTAGGTTCAACCTGTTAAAGAATTCATGAGAAAGGTACCTGGAATGTCTTCTTCAAGTATTGGCCATTCAAGGCCTTTGGTTGCTTTGCAGAAACCACAGTTTGATGAGCTATGGAAATGATCTGTACAATAGCTATCTTAATAATTTGGTTTTCATCCCAGCTGTAGAAAGAGAAAAAAAAAGAATCGGTCTGTGTGAGCATGTGTGCCTGTGTTAACTCACAGCCAAACCTTCCCGGAATTTTAAATGAAACCAAAGAGAGAGAGTTGCAAGTTGTGTGTTGTATTCATCTTCCTGAGTACTTTTGTAATGGGGCATGAGTTCAGTTCACAAAAGTACGGAAGAGAGGATCTCTCCCTCATTCAGTGCTGAGGGCATATCTTCAGGGTGTGCAGGACACAAAGTTTGTGTCCTTTGTCTGTCTGATAGACACTTTGACAGCAACCAAAGGCTCCCACACCCCGGAGAGGTGTCTGATCCCTTCCCTCAGCATGCTCTAAGGGACCTTTTCCAGTATCTGATTTAGGGTCTCTTTTCCTTATAAACAAGTCTTAATCGGTCGCAGAAAAAGACTAACATCAGTCACAGAGGTTACTCTTACTAGGATCCATGTATAGTCAGTGGACTACCTTGTCTTATTTTGATGTCTTGTTGTGATTTGAGTTCCTTTTCAAAAATGAGAGGTACTGTCAAGATGATCCTCACATGAGGTCTGTGCTTTCAAAATTCATTCCCTGACCTAGAAATGTGCCAGATTTGGTATTATACAAAGTCTGATTCACCTCAACTGCTTTCCCTCAGCTTTGCTCAGAGGTGAACTGAATAGCCATATTATTAATGTAAAACAAACCTCATTGTGATTTTGTGTGTTTTAATGTCTCTTGTAAATCATATAAAAGTAAAAATAAGCAAATGTTGTAATGTCTCAGTAGCTGATATGTTGTATACAGGCAGTGGTAAAAGATCTGAATCTCACTGCTTGGAGTATTGTTTCTTCATCCTTCAGTAACAAAAAACAGAAGGTTAGTAGTTCACACCTGTGAGTGCCCAGCACTTTCTTTTAGCAGGCACTCTGAGTAGTCAGTAACATGTCTTTTGAAGCTTTATCAGACGACTGCTTTTGGGGGACAGATCCTTAATGCAGAAAGATCCTTCTGGGTTTTGCTTCTATTAATTTTACATAAGACATTTTTATTAGCCAGAATTAGATAGCACCACTTATTTATGAATAACCCATGAAGGAATGCATGAGTCAATATGACACACTTTCCCAGTCCCTGGTGCTGGGTATTCACAAATCAAGAATGGCATCTATGCAGAGTAATCATCAACAGAGATAGTTTTGTGGTATGCCTGGATTAACCTGGAATGAATTATCTTCCCAGATATATGACTTGCTTTCCCTGAAGCATATTTCTCCCATCCTTCCCCTATAGGGAATAAGTAATTATTATAGTGCAGTTTTTTTAACTGTGCACTTTGAGTGGCCTCGGTTTCCCTCTACCCCTTTATCAAATTGTTCTAATGAGTGCTCCCGTAAAAAGAAACATCTGGCACATGTTGTGCTGGAGAAATGTGAAGTGATAATGGTAAAATCCTTGCCACTCACAAGATTTTTTGAGCTCAGCCAGTCCTGCCTTTTAACAGGCTCTTTAACAATCCTTCTTCAATGTGGTACTATTCATTCAGTTCTAGAAATAAGCACAATGGAAAAAAGACCTGAACAAAAAGTGAATTACAGCACAGCAAAAAAAAAAAAAAAGTGTGATAACCTCATGAAGGAGGTTATTGCAACCACACTACATATGTAAGCATGTATGCAGGCATGAATGTATGCACTCACAAATTCCTGGATTGACAGTTCCTTACACTGCATGTCCTGAAGTAACCTGCTTAAAGCAGTTAACCTGTCCATGGCTGTTGTTCAGTAAATGTAGTAATGTAGGTAAAAAAAAAAATATATATAGTTTCCTCTAAGAAATATCTACAGAACAAAAAAGAAAATACTAAACCCTACTAACCCAAGACTAGATTTCCATAGATTGTTCCTTCTGCCCTTCTGAATTTCTGCTTTGTTCTCATCAGGAAAAAAAAAAAGGTAGTTTTGTGTCCTTCCTTTCTCCCACACACCCAGTTCCTTCCCTAACCCTGTTTGAAATTTCTATAGAAAAAGAGAGTGTCCTGGAACTCCAGGATCAGCTTTTCTAATCCACCGCACCCGCGATCTGCAGCAAAGGAAAAAATAACAACGTTTATGAGTTGCACCCCAGGAAAATGCAAGTCTGGAAAACGGAGTGTAACACACAACACTGCTTAGCTCAGTGACGAGAAGTAATACCCATCTCTTTTTTTCAGACCACACTTGAAGCCTGGCATGCCTCACAGTTCAAACAAGCTCACGATACATTCACAAAGCACTGACAGAAATTCCTGCGCGACTTTAGAGGTAGACTGGAGGCAGTTTTTGACTAATACAAAAGCCTGATGGACTTGGATGTGATATCAGACTGTGACTTCCCCCTGAGATTTTGGACTCCTTTCAAAAGAGGGATCATGCTGAAATTCATAGGCTACATTTTCAAACTTCAACTTACATTTTCTTAACAGTAAGAAATAACGTTAAACTATCACGGCTTGGCGTGTGGGTGAGCACAGTTTAGGACTGCTCACACAGGAAGGTGGCAGCTGCTCTGGCAGGGTGAGATACAGACACAGGTCACAGGAAGCTCAGAGATGTCACAAGGATTGTCAGTGATCTGTTACCAGATGATGCTATCAGCATATAACGAACACAAATATACTTGTATCCCTGGTCCATTTGCTTCTAGATTTTGGCCACTTCTGCAGGAGAGAGAATTCACAGGGAAATCAAGTACACTGAAATATGGGAGATTGGGCAAGAAAATCCTTGTGAATTTGAGTCATATCGTCTAAGAACTTGTCCAAACAGCATTTTCTTTCTCTAGCACCAAGAAGTTGGGAAAGGCTGGGTAACATTTTCACCCTGTCCCCTGCAGTGCTCAAAATGACTAGGAGGAATTACTTGTAGAGGGACCGCATCATCCCTTACAGAGAGGCAGCAATTTCAGTGTGCTATAACCCCCTTAAAATCTCCAGAAGAAAATTTATTTCTAGTGTGCTTTCTGGAGCACGCTGCTGCTCCACGCAGCCATGAGGCTGCCCATTTTTTGTGTAAGTGATATATAGCCCATAGCAATGCAGATCTTGAAGCATGGGCTAATTTTTTTGTAGTATAATACAGAAGGAGAATGCTGACTCATAATTTGCCAGAAGCTTTCCATGACTGGTAAAATATTAGGTGAAATTAGAAAGTAGATTAAATACGTTCAAAGTATGTGTTTGAGCTCCAGAATGCATCCAGTCTAAACTGGTGTATGAAGGCAGTAAAACATGACAGTGATTTGTTTGGAACTGACATTTAAATTACAAAGCAATTGTTGAAATGATTAGTAAGTCTAGCTTTTTTACATTTTGGTAACTCATAGATATCACCATTAAAAAAAAATGGGTATAGGCATAATCAACTTTAACAGGATCACTGCCAACACTCATGTCCAGAAAAATCACACTTTTCCTGAATAGTAAGGTATAGTTCATTAAAATTACTACTTTGCAGTGATTTTTGATAACTATGTCAGTTTTATTACACACATCTGTCTCTTCTAGCCAGATCTTTCAGCTTTCACTCAGCATACTTGTAAGAATGTCTGCTTTAGACATTTGCAAGTTTGTGTATTGAGAGCACAGGTAGTTACTTGGAATACATGGAATTTGTGCTAATTCCCTGTGTAGAGATTAAATTGATACAGCTGAGAGCAAGCACTGATATTTCAACTCTTTCAATGGGTCTACTCACAGCAGTGAGTCCTAAACCCATGAAAGAGGACTGAAGACTCTGAGAATGAAGATCTATGAAATTTCAATCTGCAAAATTAATCTCAGGCACACTGGTCCTTTGGGGGAAAGGGTGAGGGAGGGTGTTTGGCTTGCATAATAAAAACGGCTTAATAATTCAGGCTCAGAAGTTTATACAAACAAAACCGAAACCCCTTCTATCAGTAGAATAGTGAGTAGAAAGCCCAGTTTCTCTGGGCACAGAAGAATTACTACACAAATTTTTGAATGCAGTGGTTGTTGGCTTAGCAATGTTAGACATTCTAGTCTTCTGGAATCAAATTTCAGGTTTTTCTTTCTCATTCTGCAACAGTTCAGCTCTTATTTCAGACATGCTGTCCTTCCATAATATGAGGCATGTCCAGTGATGTAGATACATGAGTCATACATTAAGCAATCTAGTTCTGAGAAATAATTGTTTTTATTTTTAACAGACTATATATTTCTTCCAAAATCATTCAAGATCAAAAGTCCTAATAGTCTAGACAAGAGAATCATAAAATCCTAAATAACTTAGGTTAGGAAAGAGCTCTGAGGGTCATTGCTCACAGCAAGATCAACTCTGAAATTACATCAGATTGCTCAGGACCTTCTTCTGTCAATTCTTCAGTATCCCCAAGGATGGAGATGCTATAAAACAATTTGTGTGGCTCCTGTACCAGATTGCTAATATGAAGCAATGCTCACAGTAGAAACATTTTCTACTTCATATAATACAAACTGCACAGTCACATTTATAATTAAAGAAACAGAAGAATATTAACTTTCTGGTTTCCTAGATTTTTAAGATCAGAGGAACAAAAGTGATCACGAATTCCAAACTCTTGAGTAGCGTATCTGGAAAGTTGTCTTCAGACAAGCTGGGAAGTAGTGTTCAGGCACCTATTTATATCTCAATGCTGTTGAAACTCTCAGATCACTTGTCAAAGCAAGATTTACGTGAGTTTGAGTCTGGTGGGGTTTTTGGTAGTGAGGGGAGGGCTTTGGAGGGTGATTCCTGAGAAATTTCCAGGGCTTTTCCCAGCCCCTGGTAAAAAGTCAGACCTGCCTCTGGCCAAGGCCTGGCCAAGAAGCACCTCTGCAATCAAGCTATTTAAGAGGTGAACTTATCAGGCTACTTTCTTTTTTTTTTGTCTTTTCTTGCTATCTTCGTCTTACTGTTCTGTCTTTGTGTTGGAGAGTTGGGTTTTTTTTTCTGTCTGGAGGAGGGAGAGGTGAGAGGAAAGCAAAACAAAGTGGTTGGTGAGGAAAGGGAAGAAAGATAGGCACCGGAGCAGAATGTTGCTTTGGAGTCCCGTGGTAAGACGTCAGGGAGAGGATTGCCTGCAAACTGAGGGGATCGATAGCAGTGAGAACATCCAGAATGTGGCAGTACATGGAGAACCCTATGCCAGGGGGCAGAGAGACCACTCAGGAGCAGAGGACATGCCCAAAGCAATATGAGATCCCGAGGTCAGTTCCACACTGGTGGGAGGAACTTACATGGAGGGAGAGGATTGCCTCCCATGAGACACAACACGACATCAGGGGAAGACTGTGAGGACTCCTCTTTCCTGAGAAGGAAGGATTGCCATGGAAAATAAGTAATGGCCAGAAGGACCGCATCCCACACCTCCTGCCCCCACCCTTGTGCCAATGAGGAGTGAGGAGGTAGCTAGAAAGAAGGGACGGATATAGCAGAAAATGTATTTAAGATCGAGTTGTATTTATCTGTGTATTCCTCTCACTCATATCTAGTCAATAACTAGTAGTGGTACATTAAATGTGTGTTTTCTCCCCAAGTCTACTCTGGTTTTTGCACATGAATGAATCCTTGAGCCTTTTTGGTTGATTTTTTCCCCCTCTGCATCCCTGTGAGGACAGGGTTGGGAGGAGGAGGGAGCAAGTGGCCATGTGGATTTTTGTTGCTGGCCCAGGCAGTCAGCTCGAACCACACCGGTTGTCAATCGCAAAGGAATCTTAGCTGAAATCCTGCAACTAAGCTCCACTTGCACAATCTCCTACTCATTTGTGGAGACTCCTTCATTTCTGTCTAGCAGGTAAAGAAGCTTCAGGGACTCTCTATCCTGAGCAATCATTTCAGGTTAATTTTTAGCCTCTGTGGATTGGTTATGAAGTTGTTATTCAAACTCAGTTGGAGCAAAAGGATAGCGTGCATGATTAAAGGCTGTGAGATTGGCCCCTTTGTACTGCAACTGTAAATCAGGATGCAGAAACAAGCTCTGTCTACATTCGAATGAGCTAACAGCCAAGAATTTCCAAATCTCAGCAGGTGCTGTTAAGAGGAAGATTTTCAGAAAGGTCTAATCCTTTATAGTTGCTGGGTAACTGAGGTAAGGAGTCTGTTAACATCTTATTTCATCTCCTGCTGTGTTGAACGATGTAGCTTTCTTCTCAAACAACATTTTGGTCTCCACATGGGCCGAAACACATCTGCTGTGGCTCTTGTGGTGATAAGGTACCTTCTCCTGCTTTCAGAGTGCTGATGTGTTAGGCTACAAGCAGAAGCATGAGCTGTATGGCTGTGCTGACCCTGTACAGCTCAAGGCACTGGTTCAGCAGTTCAGCACTTGCCTTGGAGATGTATAAACATGTCAGGAGTACATTTACTCAGCTTCACATCACACTGGACCATCAGTGCTCCTGCACGTCCCCTGCATTGCCTCTGCAAATGCACTTGGCTGCAAAAACATAAATGATTCTTCCGCACATTGGAAGTTTAGCCATCTTTTCTCCTTTGCTATATTTGTAGTCTCCCAATAAGGCATTTGGGGTTCTGGACAGTAATGACTCGGTAGCCCAAATTCAAATTTCAGTGAGTCTGAGGTACTTAGCTCCCCTGGTTTCTGATTTCTTGTTGACGATTCCTGCTGCGAAGACAGAAATCCTAAAGTTCAGCTGGTACATATGTGTCTTTAACACGTAGCAAGGGGCTTTTTTAATTTGCTACATCTTCTACCAGTCTGACATATCACAGAATCACAGAATCACAGAAAGTTAGAGGTTGGAAGGGACCTCAAAAGATCATCTAGTCCAACCCCCCTGCCAGAGCAGGATCACCTACAGTAGATCGCACAGGAACACGTATAGATGGGTTTTGAATGTCTCCAGAGAAGGAGACTCCACAACCTCCCTGGGCAGCCTGTTCCAGTGCTCTGTTACACTCACAGTGAAAAAGTTTTTTCTAGTATTTTTGTGGAATCTCCTATGTTCCAGCTTCCACCCATTGCCCCTTGTCCGATCATTGGACATCGCTGAAAAGAGCCTGGCACTGTCTTCCTGACACTCCCCCTTGACATATTTATAAACATTAATGAGGTCACCCCTCAGCCTCCTCTTCTCCAAGCTAAAGAGACCCAGCTCCTTCAGCCTTTCCTCATAAGGGAGATGCTCCACTCCCTTCACCATCTTTGTGGCTCTGTGCTGGACTCTTTCCAGCAGTTCCCTGTCCTTCTTGGACTGAGGGGTCCAGAACTGGACACAATATTCCAGATGTGGCCTCACCAGGGTAGAGTAGAGGGGGAGGAGGACCTCTCTCGACCTACTTGCTCCTCCCATTCTAATACACCCCAGGATGCCATTGGCCTTCTTGGCCATGAGGGCACATTGCTGGTTCATGGTCCTGCTGCTGTCCACCAGAACTCCCAGATCCCTTTCTCCTATGCTGCTCTCCAGCAGTTCTGCAGCAGTTTCCATTTACACTGCACTCGTGCTGCTCGACTGTCTCTTCGGGCCTTTCTTCACCTTCCCAGGAACTGGCTAGGAGGTAAGAGTCAGGGTAACAGCCTGCATTACTGATGCTCATCCCACTGCAGTCCTGTGTTTCTGGTTCAAGCTAGCACTGAGCAAGAGTTGCTTGAATAAAACAACAGCTTATGGTTCCCAGTGTAGTTTTCTTATCTGCTCCTGGTCTGGAATGATCTACCTGATGTATTACCATTGCCTTCTAATGGCATGTTTGCCTTAAATAGGTTTCTAGTTCTGATCTAATGAGCACTTGCTATTCTATTCAGTGAAAATATTATTTATTTTTTTGCTGTGCTAGATGGAAATTTCCTGCTAGTATGGGGTGAATCCTGGTTGCAATGACACGTTTCCAGCTCATCACACCAATTTAGGACCTGTAGGCTAGCACAAAATAACTTCAGAGTTGCCGAAGTACGGATACCCTACATTTTACATCTAGCTGTGCTGGCAGCACTGTGTTGCAGAATTAAGACTTTCGTCCTTGAGCTCTTTACTAAACAAGTACATAACTCTTGCTTGCTAATAATCAGAAGAGACCATGACCAGTCAAGTACTGCTCATGTTGGGAGTTTGCTCATGAGAATGGTCAGATAAGATGCTTCTTGTACACCAAATGTTCACGGGAGTGAATGGGGGAGTATGATCAAAACAGGCCTGGGAAAGTCTGTTCTCCCTGTGTGATAAGAGAGTGATTGAAGGAGTACATGAGCTAATAACAATCCTGGCTCCATAGTCTGGTCTTCTGTTTGTAACCCATAAATACTGCTTCTTGCTAACAAACTTTGTCTTAGCTTCTCTCAAGAGCTGAGTCCGTGCCTTTCAGCCCGCCACACCAAAGAGACTCCCAGTTGAAGACCACAAAAGATTGATTTCTTTTGCATCTATGAATGGGATAGGGGTGGGAACATACTGTATTTTAATGTGCTGGTTTAATTGAGGCTAACCAGGGACAAGACGCATTTGACTGATACCCTGCTCTTCCTGTCTGCCATCAGAAGTGGAAAAAAGGTCTGTTTCACAGGTCAATGTTAAGTTACAAACTTTGACAGGTTGGTTTTTTCCCTTCAGGACTCTGTTCCAGTTTACACTGTGGCTGACATGGGATTATTGCCCGCTCTGCTACATGCTAGGCAGTCTTATACCACACTGAGGGATGACATCTTTAAAGAAAAATTCAAGTATATTGTCCAAAGAAAAAAAAGCTATTGTTTCTACTATGTTTCTACTATAGTTCACTTAGTAATTTAGGATTCACCTGCCCGGACTATGTTTTCCCAAGTACCCTCAGTATTACAGATAATGACAAAGTTGTGGCATTCAGATTTCATGGAGCTGCACAGCCAGAGTTTCTGCAACATATAGTTGCATTCCAGGCCTGAAAAATTAGTTGGAAACCTCAGGCAAGGTGAACTTGCACATTGACTGTTGGTCCTCTGGAAAACACAGAAACATACGTGCTAATTTTGCTCTAAACCCCCACTAATGCACAGAGGAAAAAAAAAAAAAAAGAAAAAGTAACTGTTCAGTTATTTAACGTATTTTATCATCTCAGAGGAGGTTTGATTTAGGCAAAAGACTAAAGGGTTGTTAATTGTATAAGGAACTTGCCTACCCACGATTAATGAACCATAAAGTACTTTGTTAATCATCACCACAAGCTTAATGGGAAAATTTATCTCTTAAATACACTATGGCAACTCCATTCATATCTTTACTGCAAAGCTCTTCTCCCTGTTAAGCACGACTGTGACTGGAGACACCACTGCAAGCACCATTGCTGCAAAACTTCTCAGCATTCTCTTTGGTCTGTACATTTTCCCCATACTTTGCTGAAAAGGGGCAAAATCGAAAACTAGCACTACGCAGCACCTATTGGCAAGTCTTATGTGATACTTTCCTGGACACGCAGATAAGACTTCCCAGGCTGTGCTGCTGCCATCCTTGTTTCAGATATGTGATATTCAGCCCATCATAGAGTGCATTCAGGAATATGGATGAAGCTGAAGATTTTTGGGATGTCCTAGGGCAGGACTCACACAGCCCAATTATCCCAGCTGGCTGATCTATGACAGCTCTGAGCAGTTCCGTATACTGGGTAACTCAGAAACAAACAGCATGTTCAGAGAAACAAAATGACTTGTTTTTACAGAAGGTTTCATGACTTTGCATGAGATTGGAACATTATAAAGTGTAATAAGAAAGACTTTCAAAACTGAATATTTCCTTCTAGGATTCTGAGCACAGATTTGGTGACTGTAGAAGTGGTTTCACTTTCACATGTACCTAAAACCCTGTCGAGCTGATGAAATTAAACAGTTTCAGAAAACACAACTTGAATTTTTAATTTACTTTTCCTGGAATTTTTTCTTCCAGATGAGCTTCAAACTCCTGCATTTTTGTAGGGTCAATAGAAACATCAAAATTTTCATCCCATGAGTAATCCAGATTTCTAGGCAGTTGCTTTTAATATTGAAGCATTATACTGATTTTTATAGCATTTTTTTTCTCAGAGTGCACCATTTCCATATGGTTTGCTGTGTGAAAACAGCTTGTTTCAAGTCAGTATCAGCTACATATCTACTTTAAGCTATAGCAGACTCCATGTAGAAATCTTAGTCTCCTGTTCTTCCTAAAGGTTTCGAGTTACCTTTAAACTAGATCAACCATGAGATTGTACTATAGATAGTAAAATAATGTACAGAAAATGCTTTGTCCTGAAGAAATATCTGGTCTATTAGTTTTGTGAGACTGCAGGATCTCATGCAAATACACGTTAAAACTGGACTGTCCAAAATGGAATGAGATAATTGATTCAGAAAGCTGAAATGTGTGGATTTGGGTTGGTCTTTCAAAAAAATAATCCCAAGTTGTTTTGTTTAATTCCCACATAAAATATAAACTTAATCAATAACAGTTAAGTTTTGGTATAGAAATGTCTATGTGGAAAAAAAAAAACTTTCCATGAAATATGACAGTTGGGAAACTCCTGAATACTGCTATACTATTACATAAGAAAAAAGGTAAAAATTTACACCCTCATGGAAATAACACAAAGAAGAACAGCCAGAAGTGTGTTGCATAGACAAGTGGGGTTTTGGAAACATACCACTTATCTCACTGAAAGAGAGGTAAATCTTGGTTTCAAGTTATTTTTCTTACCATTCAAATAGATCTAATATGCTCCTTACCCAGTCTCTCTGAAAATTTGTTAAGTTTCTGAAATTCAATATTTAGGATGAGCTGACGTAATTGCTCTATTGTTATAGAAGAAAGACTTCCCAACAACAAGATGACATTAGCCTGTCTTTATTATTAGTCTCTGTCAACTTGGATATGAGTGCAGTGGTAGTTATAAGGAACAAAATCACTCTGATGACTGTTACTTTGTGTATTTATTTTTTTGAGGAGGAAGGTTTTTGGATGATGCTCTTCTTGAACTGCACTGCAATTAGGAATAGCTTTAAAATAGACTTTTTAATAACTGACTCAATTTTGCATATGAGATCTATGGCTTTTGTGCTTGTCTACTTCCTGAAATGAATGAGAGATCATCAACATAAAACTAAAATGCTAGAATGATAGCAGGCTGAGAAACACCAAAGCCAGAAGAAAATTATCAAGAAATACCAGAGGAAAATGCCACCCAAATTTAGCCAAAGACACTCCAAAGCTTGATTTGTGCTATCAAGTGAAAGAATTCAGTCACATCCATGTCCTCTGAATCCTTCTCTCCCTTTGCAAAAACAAAAATAGCTTGTATATTAAGATGTTACCTCTCTGCACAGAATTGAAAGGAGAAAACACTGAGAATAAAATGGGATCTGCTGGTAATTGTGCAAGCTGTTTCGCCCCTGGTGAAGGAGCCATGGCTTTCTCCTTGTCATAGAATAAACACAGAACTAACAAAAAAAGAATAATTAGGAAAAAAACCCGAAAACCTAGGCCAGGAGACAGAAGATGATTTGTACATGTGTCTGGCAGGGAACCAATAGAGGCAACAGAATCTGTCTCTGCTTAAAGGCAGCAGCTGCCTGCTGTGGGAGCAACAACCACTTATTTCTTAGAGGACTCTGAGTCAGAACATTTATTCTCCAACCTTAAGTATACGCGAATGTTTTCACAGGGGAGTTCCTGTGAACTGGCTGCATGCAAGAAAAATTATGTTTACTTGTTTTTGTTGCCTTGAGACTTGAATGAAGAAACAAGTTCTTAATACAACAGAT
This sequence comes from Trogon surrucura, assembly GCA_020746105.1. NCBI lineage: Eukaryota > Metazoa > Chordata > Aves > Trogoniformes > Trogonidae > Trogon > Trogon surrucura. Next base: position 32,744,414 of record CM036617.1, on the reverse strand, counting down.
GTGATACTTTGCTAACATTTTATTTACCTTGGTGAGCACAAGCAAAATCTACCAAAAACATACATAGTCTCAGAAAATCAGAATATGGACCGCAAGAGACAATCTGAGACTATAGAGATAATCCCTGCCCTTCCTTTCTAGAAAAAAACTTTGACTGAGGTTTGCAACTACATTGTTTTGCTCACTTCATGGAATGAATTTAAAAAAATGTACAAAAATAAAATGTACAAAAATAAAATGTACCAAAATAAAACACAGACATCTAGACTGGAAAAAAGTTTGCCCTTGTGAATGTATACCCATGGAAAGCCATTGACAATTCATGGGCCTTTGCTTCTGAGTATCTCCTAATGAGTTTATCAAAGTTAGATAGAGTCTATGTAGACTTTACAAATATTACCCTTTACAAATGATCACCCTTTATAATGTGATATATCACAAATATATGACAACAACTTTCTGTGACTTACCTGACTTATCTTTGGTAAGTCGTGGGCAACAGGTGAGGTGTCTGAAGACTGGAGGAAAGCGAATGTCACTCCAGTCTATAAGAAGGGCAGGAAGGATGACTCGGGTAACTACAGACTGGTCAGCCTCACCTCCATCCCTGGAAAGGTGATGGAACATCTTATCCTTGATGCTGTCTCTAGGCATGTCAAGGATAAGAAGGTTATTAGGAGCAGTCAGCATGGCTTTGCCAAGGGGAAGTCATGTTTGACCAACCTGATAGTCTTTTACGAAGACGTAACCAGGTGGATGGATGGTGGCTGTGCAGTGGATGTGGTCTATCTGGATATCAGCAAGGCCTTTGACACGGTCTCCCACAGCATCCTCATAGGTAAACTGAGGAAGTGTGGTCTGGATGACCAAGTAGTGAGGTGGGTCACTAAATGGTTGAAGGGAAGAAGCCAGAGAGTTGTGGTCAATAGGGCAGAGTCTGGCTGGATGCCTGTGTCTAGTGGGGTCCCTCAAGGGTCGGGCCGGTGTTGTTCAATATATTCATCAATGACCTGGACGAGCGATTAGAGAATGTTGTCAGCAAGTTTGCTGATGACACAAAATTGGGAGGAGTGGTTGACACATCAGAAGGCTGTGCAGCCATTCAGAGAGACCTGGACAGGCTGGAGGGCTGGGTGGGGAGAAAGCTTATGCGGTTCAACAAGAGCAAGTGTAGAGTTTTGCACTTGGGAAAGAACAACCCCATGTGCCGGTATAGGTTGGGGACTGCCCTGCCAGAGAGCAGCGCAGGGGAAAGGGACCTGGGGGTTCTAGTGGACAGCAGGATGACCATGAGCCAGCAATGTGCCCTCGTGGCCAAGAAGGCCAATGGCATCCTGGGGTGTATTAGAAGGGGAGTAGCAAGTAGGTCAAGAGAGGTCCTCCTGCCCCTCTACTCTGCCCTGGTGAGGCCACATCTGGAATATTGTGTCCAGTTCTGGGCCCCTCAGTCCAAGAAGGACAGAGAGCTGCTTGAGAGAGTCCAGCACAGAGCCACAAAGATGGTGAAGGGAGTGGAGCATCTCCCTTATGAGGAAAGGCTGAAGGAGCTGGGTCTCTTTAGCTTGTAGAAGAGGAGGTTGAGGGGTGACCTCATTAATGTTTATAAATATGTCAAGGGGGAGTGTCAGGAAGACAGTGCCAGGCTCTTTTCAACGATGTCCAATGATAGGACAAGGGGCAATGGGTGGAAGCTGGAACATAGGAAGTTGCATAAAAATATGAGAAAAAACTTTTTCACAGTGAGGGTGACTGAGCACTGGAACAGGCTGCCCAGGGAGGTTGTGGAGTCTCCTTCTCTGGAGACATTCAAAACCCACCTGGACGTGTTCCTGTGCGCTCTGCTGTAGGTTATCCTGCTCTGGCAGGGGGGTTGGACTAGATGATCTTTGAGGTCCCTTCCAACCTCTAACATTCTGTGATTCTGTGATTCTGTGAAAAACTACATTTTCTGAAAGAGAGGAACAATAAATTATGATTAAAACAAAAAAAAAAATAAAAACATAGCTAACAAAGCATGTTTGTTGGTACAACTAGAGATAAAAAGAGTTTCAAACAAGGATTGAGTAACACTTGCCAAAATTCCATCTCTGTCTAAGTGAAAAGTTGCAATGGTTGTTGTTCACAAAGTGGCAATCATAACAAATCTGCAGTGAGAGCTATATTGGTATATTTGTTTATGCAGATCTTGGAAAGATGTGCAATCAGAAAATGCTTTTCTTTTCCTTGAATCACCTGCAGAGGCAATAAAAATGCTGAATGATACCCATGCAGTTAGTGAATTCGCTTTGCACTGATATCCATGTTCGCAGAGATGAACCTAAATTGTACACCAGATCATCTACTGAGAATCTGGCTGAATTTCTATGACACAGAAAACAGCTCTGGTTAAAAATGCTAAATACTGAGACGTATAGCTTCTAGCTTGATTCTAGCAAGCATTTCAAATCGAGAAAACAAGAGGAAACATGAACAATTTAGTTGTTGCATTGACTTGAAGCAACTCGACTGACAAAGCTGTATGCACATCCTGACACCTGTCAATCCTAAGTAGCCTATCTGGGCCCTGTTCTATTTATTCCTATTCACTAAAGAGATATTGCACAGGAGGCAGCTGGCAGGTTGCAGAGTCCTCCCCTCATTTTCATGCTTCTGCCTGCAAAATCTAGGATCTAGCTGTAAAGACACGGTTTTTCTTTTATATGAGACTGGGAAATAGCTGAGGCAATTCTGGCACAACTGGTGTCACACAGAGTTGGATGGGATTGTGTTGAAGTGACATGAAGGTGGGACATGCCATAGCAAGCAATGTCAACCAGGAGACGGAGACATGTTTCCCTTTGTGCCTTTTCACCAAGTAGTTCCATCTCACAGTCCCCATAATCAGAACAGAGAGCAAAGGGAGTGTGGTGCCTGGCACCATTTACTGCTGTGGACCAGCAAGGAAAAGAACCATATAATAGAGAGGCTCTGGATACTAATATGAACATTATATGGCAGTTTACATGTAGTCTTTAGTCTATGGAAGGACATCGTCTTTAGAGTGGGGAAGCACACCTAAATGTGTCTACTGCCTTATTGGAATCAGAACCACAGGCCACACAGTAGCTTTACCATTTGAAGATTGGTATCATTATATGCAGAATATCAGAGAGACAGTCTGTGCAAGACTCCAGTCTGCCAGCTTTCTGTCCTGATTACCGTGAGTTGAATCTCTTTGAATGTGGGCTTACAAACTGCAGTGAGAGAGCCTAGACTGTCCAAGGAAGGTATCTGGGGGTGTTCAAATTGCTCCAGGTCTGCAAAGCAAAACGTTGTGGGAGCCTGGGTTCTGCCACTGTGGTGCCCAGCACACCCCACCATGACAGAAACAGTTGTATATTCAGAAATGGAAGAGCCTGTGCCTTTTTAACTTTTCTTTATTTCTCTCCTTCCTTCCTTTTCCTTCCTTTCTGACACTTCCTGTCTCCTTTCCAAAATTTCTTTCTCAAATTAATCTGAAAACATTACTTCTTTTTCAATCCATTCAAGCCTAGAGTTGCCAGAAGCAATGAGTCAACAGGTTAAACAAGCTGACCTAGAGCTGCTGTAATAACTACAGTCCCCACAGGGACAGCTTGGAAAGTTAAAGGAATTCATCTGAAAAGGATGCAAGCCTGACAAAGGTGAGCAACGCTACTGACACGCTGTCACTCCTCACTTTCAGTGAATACTGCTCCTGTGATTTGTCTTCAACATCTGTCCTTGGACAAGAAAAGTATTCCTCTGGAGGTGCCTTCTCCTTTCTACTGACCATAGGGGGATGCCAGGGTGACGGTTCAGCTAGAGATGCGTTGAAGCAGGAGCTGACACACAGAGAGCATGTGCACATGCAGGACAGTGTAAAGGGACAAAAATTTTGTTATCGAAGAGTGATATTTTTCATATTGACCAAAGTAAAACTATCTCACACTCTCACCCTTCCCCACTATCTGATCTTCTGGGGAAAAAAACAGAGCTAACAGGGGGGAGAGTTTCCCCAGGGACAGGATGGGCTTCCAGATTGGACAAAGCAGCTGTATGCCATGTGCAAAACCCCTCCCTTCCAATCATCTTTTGATTTCAGCACACAGAGGCAAAGCGTCTGGTCCTTATGTTCTGCTTCCTCCTCTCTCGAGATAAGCTCCCTTTTCTGCTCTCTCAGAAGGATACTGGACCCTTCCCAACTAATTTCCATGCTGTGTAAAGACTAACACAGTACATGAAGAACATCTCTGAACCAGAACTGATCTACAGAACACTTTTGAGGACTGTGAATTCCTAGGGCAATCACAAATATGCAATGAAAGTTGCTATTCTGAATGACAAGCTGCTGCTGACTGTTCCTCTCCTGCCACTTCCATCCCCGCAAGAATATTTGGGTTTCAGCACACACTTCAAAGCCACTGTTCCTTCTGTTTTGTTTGGTAGAGCAGCACTCTCTCTCAGAGGGAAAAAAAGGCAAAAGGATAGCTGTAGAAACATATGGCTTGGTGACAGCCAGGGCACAGTGGTATGCTAACGGCAAGCCCCTGAGCGTTTCACAGAATCGTAGAATACCAGGTTGGAAGGGAGCTTAAGTATTGTCTAGTCTAACCTTTCTTGGCAAAAGCGTGGTCTAGACAAGATGTCCCAGTGCCCGGTCCAGCTGAATCTTAACAGTATCCAAAGTGGGAGAATCCATCACTTGCCCAAGGAGATTATTCCAGTGGTTCATTGTTCTAACTGTAAAAAATTTTCCTCGTGTCCAATCTAAATCTCCCCAGGAATAACTTGTACCCATTACCTCTTATCTTTCCCATGTGATGCCTTGTAAAAAGGGGGTCTTCATCTTTTTGGTAGCCACCCTTCAAACACTGCAACGTGGAGATAAGGTCTTCCCTAACCCTTCTTTTCTAAAAGCTGAACAACCCAGTTCTCTTAGCCTTTCCTCATGTGACAAGTTTCCCAGTCCTTTGATCATGTTTGTGGCCCTTCTCTGAATTCTCTCCAGCCTGTCCACATCTTTTCTGTACAGGGTGAGAATTTAGGTGAGCAGATCCCACTGTCAGTAGCACAGCCAAGTCCCACCAGCCCCGTCCGGCAGCCACTGAGTAGTGTGTCACAAGTTAGAGTGTGTTCTGTTTATTTGTCTCCCAACTCACTTAAACTGTAAAAACACAAATGTTCTTTTTTCTTTCTCTTCTAATTATTACTTTTGATTTCAGCAGATGTCTCGTGAACAGTAGCTGTCTCCTCAATACTCCCGTGTTACAGCTTTCTACTATATTGTACTGGAGGAAAAGATAATTGCATCAGAGGGAGTCCTCTTCCTTCACAGAATAATTCCGTCACCCTGCATCATGTTTATATTTAATTACAGCGTATATTTGGGGTATTTCAGAACTGATAGCTCATTAAAACAGCATCTTAGTCATCAGCCATGACAATCCATCTGGGAAATAAAGGAAGTATAAATTTTAAGCCAGCCAATAAATCAACAAAGTTCTAAACCTTTAAACCAATAAACCAAACATGAATCTGTCAGAGAGGGTCCAGAGGAGGGACAAAAAATGATCAGAGGGGTGGAATACCTTTTCTGTGAAGAAAGTTGAGAGAGTTGGAGTTGTTCAACCTTAAGAAGAGAAAGTACCAGGAAGACCTTGTTGTGGCCTTTCAGTACTTAAAGAGGGCTTATCGATAAGAAAGATGGTGTCAATCTTCTTAACAGGGCCTGCTTCAATAGGACAAGGCCTAACAATTTTAAAGTAAAAGAGGGCAGATTTAGTCTTAGGTATAATGAAGATATTTTTTGTAATGCCGGTGGTAACATACTGGAACAGGCTGCCCAGAGAGGCAGTAGGAGCCCCATCCCTGGAAACATTCAAGGTCAGGTTGAACAGGGCTTTGAGCCACTGGGTCTAGTTAAGGATATCACTGCTCACTGTGGGAGGTCTGCACTAGATGACCTTTAAAGGTCTCTTCCAATCCAAAGCAATCTATGATTCTACACTTCGATGCTAGAAAACTCTTCCGCAGAGCCTTTCCCACAGTTTGATGTACCTAACAAGCCTGCAATGTGAGCAAGCCTGCCTGAAAAGGCTGATGATGCTAGAAGCTCCATCTGTTGCTTGCTCGCAGCACATATTGTCAGGAGACCAGGAATGTCACTCTCCCACCTTTTCATACTCTTACAATGTTTTGCATTGGTAAGATTTGAGAAGCACATTTGTGGCTCTGCTGAGAGGGGAATATGAAAACGCACACGTCATGCTGACATGTCTTCTCCACAGGCAGAAAACTGGGCTGCTACCGACCTTATTGTCTAGAAAGATGAAATCACATGGGATTATTTTCTCACTGTTGTTTTCAGAAGTAGGTGTTTATTTCTTCTTCTTCTTCAGCAGCATTTAATTTTCATGCCTTCAATCAATATTGTGCCTTGACTTTCCTAACTGTGACATAATTTACCTGTCTTTTCCATTTTAGCTTTACGTCATTTCCATCTCTTCCTGGTCTCTTGGACACAATTCTGCCAAGCAGGGCACATGAAGCACCGAGTACTGTTGGCTACATTGGATTATGATGGAAGTAGGAAAGGCAGAGCATAGGTCCAGAGGCATGTGGAACAAAAATTTTAGAAGTGCTCAAGGACTTCCAACATTTCCACTTTGGAGTGCCCAACCTGTGATGATCATAGTACAAAACCCTTACTATTCTTCTAAAGCCTTGATTATCCTTTAGAGCATAGCGAGGGATATCACTTACTGCAGGGTGAAGTTGCACTGTGGAGTGGTGTCAGTGTGAACACACTTGTAATTTGCACACTTCTAGATGTCCAGGTGACTAGGATTTGTGGACAAATTGGTATCAATTCATGGTATCAATTCATGATCCAAAGTGCCAGAAACCTCACAATTAGTTGGAGTAAATGGGACTGCTCTTCTTGTTCCCCGGCTCCGCAGGGTATTGATTTCCAAATTTCACCCCAACACACACATGCGTGAGTGAATGCCAAGATGTAAATGAGAGGAGCAGATTGACTTCCCCTGTGGCCTGAAGACATGATGAGAACAGCAATGAAAAACATTTAAGCCATCATCCCATACAGCATTCACATTCCTAGCTCCGAGTCACACCTTTTCTTCACCCTAGTAGATTTGGTACTTAGGGACATGGAGCGAAAGACAAGTGGTGGCTGTGAGACAGAGACAGGACAGAAACTCTGCAAGGTGGTGACAGAGGAAGGGGGTAACGGGAATATTACAACCTGATACTAGACTGAGCTGATCCAGGACGATATTACAAGGTATTTTCACAGAAAGCAGCTGTCAACTGCTGAAGAGCCAATATGAATTAAATGACTAGTAAAAGGAGATACAAATCATTGAGTGAGCATCACTGCTGAGTGTTTAATGGAATTAAGGTAAAAGAGAATTTAGAATATGAAGCAAGTTTTAATCCTGAATACCAGCATCTCAAGAAAAATGGAAAATGGAACTTATTCAAAAACAGCTTCTGGAGGCAAAGGAGGGAGATTTGTTCTTGAAATGACTGCATGTAATTGTTAAAGAGAACTAAGTTCCTGTTCGACTGATTATCTGTTTTGCATAAACATTCTGGAAGGGCTCTAGGGCATTACCAATTTATCACAAAATAAAACATGACTACTTATAGACAAACTTCTGAAGTTTATTTAAAATGGCAATGTGACTTTTCAAGCGATGTGTATTTGATTTTACATGTGCAAATGTAACAAGAAAAACAGTCTTTGCAAATGCATCCCATCTTAACATAGAAATCCATAATGATGACATACTTAATATATTCAGTTCACATTAGTCTAGTGATATTTGTCTAGCAATACCTTAGAAATTACAGTTAGCTTTAACATTAATTAATTCGGTGCCATTCTCATGTGTTATCAACATATTTTGCATCCTCTGCTGGATCCGGATTACCGTAGGATAACAGAATTTTTTTTCTATGCATCAATTTTCAAAATGTCTTTCAAATACAACAAAGCAAACAACAAAGAAAAGCAATCTTTTGGGAGCATCAGCATGCAAGACGGAATTTCTAGTTCATGATCTGCAAGTGTTTCCTGACTAAGAAGGTGAAATGTTAAAATTAATTGAATGCCACAGTACCCAGATCCTTGTTTCATGGTTATAGCAAATCATTAAGAATTAGGTTTTAAAGTTCATATCTTAGCAAAATAAGCTGTCTGGGAGAGGAAATGAACATTGTGATCAGTTTTAAGCAACTCACAGAGAAACTTCTGATTGATTTTACTAGTACAATGAACAAATTTTGAAGATCAGTAGTTTTGTGTGGCTAATGTCAACACAAATACCTTGAATTTAGCTATCAAGGAGGAAAAGGCATTACTTCAGCCACATAGGAAGGAAAAGTTAGAAGTCAGGAGAAGAAATTAAGCAATGGAAAATAAAATATAAATATCGGGGGTAAAGCAGATGACTGTGAAATCTCTAAGTATAAGCTGCCAAAATTGCCACAAAATATGAGCAAAGGCAGAATCTCATAGGCAAATTAACTGCACTGCTTGGCAGTGGTTTACCTGTCTTTTTCAATTTGGCATATTCCAGATCCGAGTCTGCAACATTTTATCCATTCATACTTAAATCATATTTCCTTTACTGCTTGCAGTTCCCGTAGCTCAGGACAGCAAAGGCAGCAAGTGGGACAAAGATGAGCTTAATACCGGAGGTGAGGTGTTGATGTCCATGCTGCAGAGCATGTGAAGGAAGAGCTGCTATTTTGGGGTTTTACCATGCTGAGGATGCTGGAGCCCCTGGCTGATGCTGCCCTAGGTGGGACAGAAGAAGGACAATTTGGCAGAGGTAACCTCCATAGAGAGGGTAGAAATACCCCAGGTCCAAATGAAGTGGTGGAGTCATCTATGATAATCGAGTTGAGAATATTTAAATCATACTCTCTTTTCACATTTGTCCACAAAAGGGAGCAAATACCTGGTTAATCATGCCCATGTGAAAGACGTTTAATAAGAGCAGTTACATTTAATAACCAGAGGCACACCATCACTTCATCTGGATAACAAACAGGCAGGAGTTGAAAGAAAATCTCGCTGTACCTTTGTTACTATGATAGCCTTATGAAAAAATATGACAGAAGATAACACAATCATCAAATTCAGGATGTGAAATTCCAGTGAAGTCAGGATATTGCCTTGTAGACTAGCTTGGTAATTCAATAAGAGCCATTGTCTTCAAAAATCATGCATACAGAGACTGGTACTGGTGTTCAGGAAACACAACAGAGAGAACTGCTGCATGCTCCCATTCAGTCATCCTGGTAAATGGTGTGACAGGGACATTAGCAGCAAGGCTTTTTGATGTAGTCTTCCTTTTCATGGCCACAGAAATATTTAGAGTTCATTTTGAACCTGTCATTCTGTCACCCTAGCTAGATTTTGGTCTGATCTCTCACATTCTGAAAACCGTAGTGCTGAATAGACTTTACCCTCACTCAAAATGACCAGTTACTAAGCACCAATTTTTCAGCACAAGTAACATGAGATGAGTTCAGGAAAGCAACCCAATGAGAAGTAAGCCCATAGGTCAAACGCTTTTCTCTTTAGAGAAAATCAGTACAGACAAGTGGTTGCTTAGGGCCAGAACCCAAGAGGGCTTCTGTGCTTGAAATACTTCCGTAGAGGAAGACTACCTCACTGCCAGATTGAAAGTCATCTGCTGCATAACTTCCATCTCTGTCTTATTTTTCATAAGGATTATAACACTGACAGTTGTAATTCATGTTTGGAGTGAGCTCAGGCCTACACAGTGCAGGAACCGACCAGACCAAGACATCTGCATGTGGCACATGTCTCACAAGGCCACCACTCTCAAAACCTTCTGGACATCCAGCATCAGGTTTCTTATGAAAAGAATCAGCTGCTGCTTTCCCTCCATCAAAAGCCCAAAGGTAATGAGAGTGGTTTGGGCAATTGCTACCTGTTACTCACCCATGGTTTAGCATAAGAGCACCAGGAAAGCCTTGACAAACTGGAGCAGCTCAGAGCCATAATTTGTACGAGATTGTTGGTTGAATACAAGATTTGAGGAACCCAGGGTAGGGACAGTGTGCACCCTCACATCCTCCCTCCATGAAGCTAAAAGCAGAAAGAGCCCATGTATGCGCCGTGCAGGCAATACCAGGCTGGGATGGCTCACCTGTAGATTGAAGTTCATGGTCCCAGCTTTCCAGTTTGCTTAAAGACATTATTTGACACACAGCACAGGACTCTCCCCTGACCTGTTAGTGACCACCTCAGCTTAGGATTGGTCTAAGGAAAAGCTCTAAGCATCAGGCATGTATTTGCTGCACAGTGGCGTAACTTCAGGAGAGGCAAGGACACTCCTTCACTTCCCAGAGCCCCCTTTGAATCCTACAATGCCAAGGCCAGAACTTAACCTGAGACTGTAGCTGTAGCCTAGGATCTTGATATTTCACCATGCTAGTCGAAAGCAGAAACACCATCTTGTCTCATCAACTTGAGGGAAGAGGATGAGCACCACATCATCTCATAAAGAACACTGTCACCTCACAGACCCGTGGCCATCAGTTTGGCAGAAATTCTTCCTTGAATGAAGGGTGGTCAGATGTCAGTCTCCAGACAGGTGTAAAATTTCAAGACAGGTCCTGTCAGAGTATCTCCTGAGATGTCCTTTAACTCTGCCCCAGGCATTCTGCAATGAGGGAACTTCTGATAAACATGCTGCTATTTGGGGTCTTCTGACACATCTTAGTCTATGTCTATAAAGCTCACTAAAAAGGACCAGAGAAGGATCCTTGCTCCATGTAGCTCTCTGTCGAGTAGAATGACCACAATCACCCAGTGACACTCAGGAAAAAATATTCTTCCTTGTGTGTGTCTTGGCAGTGCAAAGTATCTGAAATGTTGAAAATGCAGCCTAGCTAAGTGGTGTTGCTATGGCATAAAGCTGAAAGTGAGTAGCAAATCATAGAGTATGGTGCAAAGGTAGCTGCAGGTGCTATGATGGTAAAGCTGTTGAATAGAGTTGAAAGGGCTGTATCTCATACCTGATGCATGCAGAAAGGGATACTTGGAGTGAATCATTCCCAGGAGCAATGTCCCACCATTGTCTTGAAAAGGACTCATTGGCATTGTCCAAAAGAGAGCTATGAAGTAATGTAATACTGACATGCCTTCAACCTCCTCATGTGCAGCACATACCCATTGAATACACATTGCTGGATTTCACTCCTAGGATCTGGCACAGTAAAGTTAGATGACACAGCACCCCAGTTTCAGCCAAAAAAATCCTCCATATCCTTTACAGTCCTACAGTCAATCTGAATCCTAGTGGGAGAATACTCATTAACTTTGAGAAATACAACACTTCCGTTAGTCTATTTTTATAGACTCATTTTGCAACTGAAGGCTTACCAGCTAACTTTTACCACTTTGACCAAAGCCAGTAAATAATAGAGACCAGAGCTATTACTTTTGCAACTGTACATCCCTCAAGCTGCTGCAAGCACCTGATCTTTCCTTCAGTTCCCATAAATCTGTTAACTGTAAGTGACATGAACTCTACAGCACATAGAGGACTGTGCGATATCTCTTTTCAGTTTGTTGTCTACTGGTGGCCATCGAGCAGTGTAAAACTTGAAGGATAAATTAGAGGCAAGATCTGGAAATGTGAAAGAAAAGTGACACCAAAATGGAAGAGTCTATACCATCTCAGTAAAAAAATAAGGGTGTGAAGGTATATCACTTTGTAGATGTTGTCCCTCTGCAGTTCAGTGAGGCCTGATCCAGGCCCTGATTAACATATGAATTTCTTTTACTGCCACAGATAAACTATGACCTTTTTCAGGTTAGAAAACAACAGGAGATCAGAATGGTCCTTAAAAAGAGATTATAAACAAAGGCACCTGCTGGGATGTGGCTTACATAACTAACAAATTCAGGGACATAAACAGTCCATGCCAATGAAACTGAAGACGCACTACTTGTAGACCCAACTCACAGTCATGTACTAAGGTATATTCAGGGCCTGACACAATTTATTTTAAATTCACTGAACATCTCGAAACCACACCAAAAAAAAAACCCAAACCAAACAACAGCTGACTACATTTCTCATTTACTAGGAACAGAAAATGATGAATTTGATCTTCCTAACTGCCTTCCTTGTCACACACTCTCTGGCACATTATTTTGATTCCATGCAAAACATACACCACTTTTGCAGATCTCATATTTTCTAAAGCCAATAAAAATATACAGCTTCAGTGCTGCACCAATGGTCTCTGTCAAAGGCAAGCACCAAGCTAGCGGTGTGAAACATTCTCAGCTTCAGATGACTGGAGGAGAAGTCAGAGATAGCCCTTGTCCTCCTAAGAAAGCTGCTCTTTTTTGTTCCTAGAGATTTTATTCTCCTGCATGTAGGACAAATGAACTGAAAACACTTGTCTCTTCATACAGTCAATTCTTCTATCAAATGTAATCTATTTTCACTCAGTTATACTTGTACTGAACCCAGTAACTTGGTTTTGGCTACAGCATATCTTACAGAAAGAATTCCAGTGCTAATTTGCAAACACAAATGAAAAATTCACTGCTTCCAAAGCCAGTTCCTTCCCAATAATGAATCACCCTCACTGTTAAAAGTGTGTATCTTACATCTCTTCTGATTTTTAACTGAAATTCTCATGTGCATGTTGCTTCTGGTTCCAGTAGAATTAAGGCAATGAATCACCACAGCTCTGATCTAGCGTGACAGCTCCTATGTGTAACAAAGAAATATGTGGTTTTATGAAACACAGAAAGCTAAATGGACAAAAGCATCTTGTATGTCAAATCTACTGGCACATGAACCCCTGCACGCTGCACCGAGTGAACAGCATTCCAGGTACAGGCAAGCATTAATTAAGATTTTTTTATTCTAGTACCACAATCAAATATTCAGGAAGGCAAATGATAATAGAGATCATTTTCAAATAGAGAACTTCAGTTAAGAATACAAAATCAGTGGGCCATAGGAAAAGAGACAAAGACAATACCAAATAAATGTGTGAGCTTAAGGCTGAAGCTATGAGGACAAAATAATAGCATCAGCTGTCTCTATCTTGGATGGTTTGAAAACTTTATTGGAAAATACCGAATGCTTTCACAGTGCTACACTTAAACACTGCAGTTCGTCTTCCTCATCTATTTTCTCATCAATTTATTATGCAAACATTAAAGAAGACTAACATTAATGATCAAGTCCTCTAGACTGATTTCTTGGTTAGTTATGATAACTCCCTTTGTGGAAGCAAATATTATCAAAAACATGTTTTCCCACAATAAGGACTCTGCTTTCCCCACCCTGAGGTCTGTCTGCCTGGTTCAACCTGAAGAAAATCAAGGTCCCAGTGGTTTCCAGGGGTGTGAATGTAGAGAACTGCTGAATTCCACAGAAAATAAACACACGCAAAATTAGTGTCTGCAACAACTCAGAATATTGAGCATGGGACTGTAATTAAAAACCTTCCTGACAATAAGGTCTTGTACTGCTCCAGCAAAGAGCAACCTTCCCAGCGCTTTGCTTCAGGATGGTTTGAGTGCCCTGAAATATCCTTGCACATTCATTTCGTTCACAGTGAGGCTCCACACTTTTGGAACTGTTTACAACTAAGTATCTGCTTAAGCCTCACAGAAACTAAATCGCAGTTAGGTAAATATTGTTAAAAACAGGGTTGTATTGAACAAACATCTGTAAACAAGGTCATCAATAGAAAATACTAATATAAGTAAAGTGATAAGCTTAGGCACACTCATTAATAAACCTCATCAGTTTACGTACTCGAAGCACAATGCAATTAGCTTTTTTCAGAATAGCTTTGTGTGCAATGCCAACTAGCAATGCCAAGCCTGTTTACTACAGAACTGAGTTTTTCAGAAACGTGCGTGCACGTTTTGTGGTGACTTCCTAATTGGAAGCACCAGTGCACATAAATCCCCAGAGCAATGTCTGATTAGATATTAGTACCCACACGTAACTGAATGAATTCCAGGTAATTTCATGCGCTAATTACACATGGATTTGTTCTGTTGCATTTCTGGGAACCAGATCCATTAAAATAATCCAACACATCAGCCACGGGATATACCCATAGCAGTAATCGAGAGTTTCTTGCTCTTACAGTCTTGCTACACTGAAGTCCGTTATGTGTTGCTCCTCTTTGCAGGGACGATGGTGCCAACAGAAAATCTCTGTAGAGATTATCAAATGCTATGAGTGTATCTGAGTCACTGAAGGAGCATGAAATGATTAAATTTTGCTGCCACGGAAAAGACTCAAGAAGGGGCCCATGGGACTGCTTTGCAGGAGGGCATAAGGATACTCCTGGCCTGCTGGGAAGAGCTTGAGACCAATCAACTAATACCTGCTATGAACTGAGGTTCAAGTCTGAGTGCTTAGGAAAACTTAAGATACCTGCATGTATCATAACATTTTTGAAGTGCACATAGTAATGAGTTTAGGATGCTCTTTATGTGCTGTCGCATACTTTAGTCATCTATCTGTGACAGGATTTTCCCCTTTACAGCTCCAGGTAACATCTTCTTACCATCCGGCATACTGTTACTTTTGACATACAGAGTGATAGACTCTAAGATGCCTGGAAATCCCCCCACTTAACAGTGAAAGAAGCTGTAAATAAAGCTTTCTTCATGTCTTGAAACAAGTTGGGAAAAACTTAATGACAGACTGACATAAGTAAAGCGAATCAGGATTTAAACATATATGGCCAAAAGGTTTAATTGTTGAATTGAAGAAGTCAGTGCACTTCCCTCATGGCAAGGAAAGAATAACCGTCTTATACAGGCATGCATGAGGTTTAACTGCAGAAACTCTCATGATCAAGCAGATGTCAGAATAGAGGTGGAGAATAAAAGATCTCGCCACCACTGTATAATCCAGTATAAGAACTGATATAGAAAAGGTACTGCACTAATTCAAAATCAATAAAGTTAAACTGTTTGTTTGTAAATTGGGGAAAACAATGTGCAATTCTTTTGCCACATCTTGGTTGCTTGAAAGTTACAGTTATGAGCTGATCATCTTCGACTCCCCTCACAGCTGGAGAAGAGTCACTGTGCTGGTGTCTCTAATGTCTTTTAGCTGGTAACAATCTCTACAGGTTTTTTTTAATGAATCTTTGTATGCACAGGTGGACATGTGCACACAATATAACACATGGAATTTTAAGAGAATAATATTGTACAGAACAAAAGTAGTATGCCTTATTAATTATCAAGGTAGTGAAGAATATAAAAACAATAGTTGTTATACACTGGAACACACACAAAATAAATAATCATGTTCGCCTTGTAATGTTCTCCTCTCATTTTCATGTTTGGCCTGAGTTGCCACATGCCCATCTCTACAAGCTTGGAGAGTAAGCACTGATATCCCCCACCAAAGGCTACTCTGGAAAGGCACAAGCTCACAAACACTCTGTAATAGATTCAAATGTTAGCATATATACTTTTTTAAAAGCACAAAAAATTATTGAAACTTGTTATGCATTGTTACATGTTGCTGTAACAGTCTTGCATGTGTTAAAGTAAGCTTGTGCAAGACTGGTAGTTACTCCCATTGCATTATGCCACCACTAAATACCATTATTAAGAAAAAAGGACAAAGATTTTAGGGAGAGTAATAAGTTTCTATTGTGTATGAATGCCACCATCTCCCCAAAAAGAGCTGTCTTTTACAGTCTTATAGGAAGTCCAGCATCTCCAACAGCAAGACAGATCACATCCATCTCTGCTCCTCTCTGCATCACAGATAAAGGATGTCTATGGGACTGATTTATAAATTTTACAGCTGAACTTAGTGCAGATGAATGACACTAGGAGTATTTCCACACATGAAGAAAGATCTGAATAATAGATATTTTTATATCAAGCCTAAACTTGTTATTTTCCCCACTTAGTTGGAGAAAAAAAGAACCTTTCTAAGGGCAGAAAAAAACTAGTGTAGTCTGGTAAGTATGGGGAACAAAACAGCACCATGGTACCCTGAGTCCATCACTAGCAGAGAATAATCCATTGCTCTTCCCACACCTGACCTGGATGGTTCAAGATGGCCCAACTGCCTCCTCCTGGCCCAGTACAGTGCACAGGAAAGAGAAGTAGCTCATCTGAAGCTTTCCAGTTTCCACCCAGATGCAGCAGTGTTTTGCATCAAAGTCTGCAACTTGATTATTTGTTTACTGTACACTGAGCAGCATTTAAATCACTTATACTTCCAAAAAGAAAGCTGAGTGCAAGTCCTCCAAGAGACCTGTGTCTGAATCTGAGGGCTGGTTTTACAGAGGACTTTTAGGACAAAACAGCTTTAAGAATCTACATGGACCCTGTTCGATCACCTCTGCTGCTGTTACCTGTTCCTTAAAGTTCAGACATATTTGGTGAGCTGAGCAAGAGAGAAAAGTGCAGAAATCTCACCCCTCTCTGGTTCTGGCGTCAGTCCCGTGTGCTCCCCAAACAGCCTACATTACTGGTGTACCTAAATATCACCTCTCACCCAGCTAAAATCACACAATAAAATCATGGAATTTTTGAATGGTTTGAATTGGAAAAGACATTAACAGTTATCCAGTTCCAACCCCCCTGCCATGAACAGGGAGACCTCCCACTAGACCATGTTGCTCAAAGCCTCATCCAGCCATTGAACACTTGAACACTTCCAGGGAAGGAGCATCCACAACTTCTCTGGGCAACCTGTTTCAGTGTTTCACCACTCCCATAGTAAAGAACTTCCTCCTAATATCTAATCTACATCTACTCTCAGTTTGAAACCATTACCTCTACACTACAATATTTTGCAAAAAAAAAGTTATTTTGGAGCTTTTTATTCATGATTCCAGCCCCAGGTCTGCAAATTCACCTTCATACCTTCTGCTCACAACCTCTCCCCACTCCCTCTGTGGTAACTCTTGCGTTAGGGTGTGCCTTTGCTGCAGGGTGAGTCTGGTTCTTACTCAAAGACTGGTTTCCTTTGCCGTGCACATAGGAGAGAAATCTTGGATCTAGTGGCTGCAGCAAAATCCACTGAAGTCAAATTTTCTTTGGATTTAGCCTGGACTGGCAAATGTCTACCCTGCAAATGAACTCAAAATCTGTTACTTCTGCCATCTGTCCTGCAGATTCATAGAAGAACCTTGTTTTCTTGCCCCTTTAACTCCTCCTTTCAGCACTGGAAGTTGCCTAGATGGTTGTAGCATTTAAAGACCAATTCCTTCCCATTGCTGCATTGTGTTTCTCCCATTCTTGTGCATGAAGAGGAACTGCATGACTGGACCTGAACTTGTCTGCACTAGAATTTTGGGAAGGGTTCTGTAAGACTCATTACTTGTGAAGACCCCAGAAATCAGAAACTCTAAAATTTCTAAGCAGACAACAACAAAAAGACTCCCAAAAGAGAAGCCTAAGTATAGGAAATAAATAAAACACTGAAGAATGTGTTCTGGACGACCAAAAAAAAGCAGTTCAGCATTTGACAGATTCGTAACGCCTGTTTGATATTGCTTCTGTTGAATTACTGATAGTTATTCTCAATTTACTGCGTGGTACTAGCCAGTCTAGTCTCAAGGCTGCCTTGTAAAATAACAACTGACCAGCTCAGGGGGATGTTTTTGATTGTTTCACTGCCTGCATTTGCACAACCTGACATGCTTCTGCATCAATGCAAAATGCCATCAGCAACCTTTTTTCCTGGAACATGACTTTCGTTCACTGCCACAACAGTGTATCCCTTCCAGGCGTTGGCTTAGTTTACTAAACCAGAAGAGTAATGACACTTCCAAACAGCTTTTCTCACAACGCCAGTTTAATCTTGGATTGGTACATCTTCTGATCATAGGCAGAACTTCAACCTAAGACATGGGTTTATGCAGCACTGAAGTGAATAAAGCAGCACAACTAGAATTTTGTGTGTGCTGGCTCTTCAGTGAAGACATAACCCTTAACATAAATGACTCTCGTTTTATAAACAATAATTACAGTACAAGGAGAAACTAAATTTGTGTTGAATTTTTGTAGGTTGGGGGCTGAAATAAATAATCTGGATAAAAGACATTTATGGCAAAATTAACTTCCATTGATGTGATTGTTTCACAAAAGGGATTTTACTGTAGTTTGTCACATGCTATTTAAGACCATCATAACATTTATTATTAACACGTCCATATTGAGTTCCAAACTATTATTGCATTACCTGGAAAGTGGGACATCTTCAGGTTCAGCTTAACATGTTCGATGCCTTTGTTACAAAGTGAAGACTGAGAAAAGCAGATCTTCTGGGAGAAACTAGCTGAAGGGAGGGAGTCACGAAAAGAGGGGATAGCTTAGTGGATAAAATCCTGAATTCCCACAAAACAGGGTTGTCATGGCTTGTAGAAAGGACTTCACACTAGAAGTAAATGAAGGGAGGAAACTGGGCATGGTTTTAGTTGTCAGGAACAACAAATGAGATAACCAAAAACATGATAGTAGTTGATGGAGCACGAGGAAGAAAACTCGTAACGATAGGAACCAAAGTCAAGTAGTTGATAGTGCTTCTAAGGGACTGTTGCTCTGCCTGCTGGGTTAGCAAGTGTGGTTGCTAAAATACTGCTTCCCTGACACGCGCTACTGCAGGAAGCTTGGCGAACAGACCAGGCAAGGTCAAACTATTGGAACAGGGTGTGAAATCAGACACTGTAAGGGATAACAGCATGTAGGAAAATAGCAGCCACATTTAGAGCAGATGCATGGAGGAAAAGCAGTCTGCAGAAAGACAGAGATGAAGCTAGAAGCGGTGGGGTGCATTGACAGAAGAACTGGACATGACTGCGTAAAGGTAGAAGAGACGGCATGGGCAAAACAGTACCTCTCTCAATATCACTGGGGGGAAAAAAGGGAGAAGAGTTTTTACTAGGCTGAGAAACCACTATATAATTACATGATGAAGTATGACTGTTACAGATATTTTGGCAATATTATTAGATAGAGACATTTAATAATAAATGCATCTTTAAGGGACACTTATTTGTCCTACGTAAAGAATGTAGAATAAGTGTGATGAGTAATAGCAGGGTAAGTTACTTCTAGATAGCATGAGTAGCAGATTCTCTACCACATAGCAAAAGACCTCCAACAAATTACATGTTATTTTTGTTGGTCTTGTAGTTGCTGAAACCATTTTAGAAGATTTGATAATTAAAAATAAAATCCCTAAGACTTAGAAAATAAATTTATATTAAACAGAAAAGTATGTGAAAGTAGGTCTGCAAGTACCTCATTGAATACAGAGTATTATTAGAAATGAAAGAAACTATATAAATCACCTAATGATGAGAAGATCTATATAGTGATTAATTGCAAATACTTCTTCTGTTAACTTGGACCTAACTACTTCTTAATGGAGATGGACATAAAAAGATACTAGAAGTATTTTGTAAAAGACTGGAAAACTGGGTAGAATTCCAGTCATAGATGTTCAAGAATTTGAGTGAAGATTTAAACAGATGCAGAGCAGCACTGTTCCTGTGGCCAAAGTAATATATAGTTTATCCTGGGGGAAAAAATGGAAAACAATTTGATTTGTTTATCTTATAGAAAAGAAGTAGGTTAAAATCAGACACTGTGGAGAAAAGATCTGTGTTTATGTATATATGTATGTATATAAAAAAGGCATTGCTTTAAGAGCAGGTGGGTTAAGTAATATGTTAAAATGACCAGTTGTGCACACATTTAGTATGGAAATTGGAAGGTTGCTTGCCTTTAAAGGAGGAAGGTTATGGAACAATGTTTTGGTCAAAGCAGAGGCACAAAACGTAACGAAAAACTGAGACAGAGCTAGACCCATTGATAAGGTTATGGCTGCAGCAAGGGACAGCGGCTCTGAGGCTCAGGAGAGCCCTTCCTGGCTATTGTCTGCTCCAGCTATTGTAATGCCACATTCACAAGTGCAGTGCTGCTTATTAAAAACTGCTGAAAAGTAGGGCAAACTGAACATCTTTGTTGTCTCCTTACTAAAACAAACAGTACAGGAAATAATAATAGAGGAAACTGAAGACGACCTAAGTTCAAACCAACAATATTCAGCTGACACTAATGTTCCAATATTGGACTCCAAGATTTTACTTTTGAGTCAGTGCAGGGTGTTGACTATTGGGCTGGAACTGCTGATAATTACATGGCATTGATTTTTTTTTTTTCTATCATAGTACCAGAGTCGATTTCCCTCATTGCTAATGCACAGAGCTTGCCAAAGTGTGTGGGCTGAAGGGCAAGAGCTTGGACTTCTTAAAATATCCCCTTCCATTGCTTCAGTGTTGAAGAAATAAGGATTCAGCCCTGTAGAAGGCATCCTGTGCTACAGCCCACAGTGTCAGTGACTTCCACTAGCATCAAAGAATTCAGTTGCAAGGATCACCATTGCTTGAAGCATTTGCAGCCACCCTCCAGCGAGCATCCTGTAGACATAATTCAACTGACCTCCTGTTTGCTAGGTGGGATACTGATAACGATACCTCTGTAGCAGCTGAAAACTCAGAAACAGCTTGAAATTTCTTGCTAGGAAGATGAGTAAATATATTGGAGCAGCCGGCTGCTGCTGAGCTCTGCTGCAGCTATTCCCACTGCGCGCAGGGAAGCTCAGGTTTAAGACAAATTGTCCCAAATGCAGCACAAGGAAACATACTGAAATCATGTCTGGTAAACAAAAGGAGCAATAAACTGAAAAACAATGAACCAAAGCAGGTGTGGCAGAAACTAAACCTAGATAGTGAGAAAAAAAAAATGAGGGAATAGTCTATTGTCATCCCACTCCTCTTCTGAGGGCTTTAAAAATAGCTCAAATGATAGAAAATCAAGACAAAGCATAGAGGGACTGAAACAATGGTTTACACTACCCTCATGGCTGCTAGCATATACTCTACTCTCCTGGGGCCTTCCTCCTCGGATATATTCTACCTATAGCACAGAGAGGAAACCTGTTACACAGCAGCACCCATCAGCTTCACCTACATACTAAAGAGCACCCAGATACAGGACATTATTTCTTCTCTCCATTGTGTGTAATTTTCTTTCTGCATCCTTTTGGTTGGCCTTTTTGCTTTGCTGTCTGTTTGCTTCTCTCTGGCAGCACCATAGAAGTTAACTAGTTTGGTCTGACAAGCACAGCACTGCTTAACATTCAAGCATTATGCTGATATTCTTACAGCCTCAGGGTTCCCCAGAGGGGCCACTAAGCCTTCTTCAGTGACTAGGATGCCAAAAACTTGTGGCTAACAGTAACACCTGGCACCAGGGAGTGGCTGATGTCACTTCCATGGCAGTGAAAAACCAAGAGGTTACACATCTTGATCATTATTTTTTAAATTCTAACAGTCTAAGAACAGATTTGTTTTGGTTTGGTTTAAAATGAAAATAGAGGACAGTTCGTGACAGCTAGAACAGCAGGTGGCCAGCAATCGATTCATTTTAAAAGAAGATGACTAATTCTCTCCTGTCACACATGAAAACTATTTCACTACCAAACAAAGAGTCTAATTTTGAGAGTTTGCATTATCCTCCAAGCACTTGAACCCTGAGATCTTCTCTCTCTATCTCACACAAAGTTCCCCTTGCTTCTCATGTGCAACTCCATAACATACATCTTAAGAGATTTTTGAAACAAATTGTTCCCTTGTACCAATGAGAATCATCTGGCTTCAAATGAAGATGCATGAAACATCATTAATTCTACTGAGAAAAATGTAGTGGTGATCCTCATGTGAGCTTCAGTTGGAGATAGGCAAGATGAATGTATCAGAGACAGAGGGGGAAAGGACACATGTATAATTTTGTGGAAGTAGAGGATTTCAAATAGTTTGTTAATATTTGAAGGACTTACGGGTTTTCAGATTTTTTATTTCTCCTCATGAGGACAGATCACAGTGCTATTTAGATAGCTTAGCACTGATGCAGCATCAGAGAGCAACCCTAAGGCCTTTGTCATTGACTTTTGAAGGCTTTTGACAGCAGAGCTCCTCCCACAGATCCGTTTCCCACCTTTCCTTAGAATAAAAAAGAAATTCTCCACATGCCTAAGAGCTTTTTCCACCCAGATACTCTGACCACCAGAAGGATATCAAAGAGATTGTAAAGCACCATATTAGCTAAAACAGCCTGTATATTTGCAATAGAGCTGAGCTCACTGGAGTCTTGGAAGTGAGACTACATTATTGCCCCATCTTTTAGTATTTCATGAAGCATGGGACGGAAAGATCATCACATTTGACTAATATTGCTTCAGTGGTTCAGAAGGAGCAATCAAGACAAAAGCTCTTGTCCCATCTGCAGCGTGCTAGAGGGCCTCAATCACTTTATGTGTTGTTTAAGTCCATTTAAAAGCACTGATGGCACAGTGTCTGCCTTAGAGTTTCTATCTACTCTTGAAAAGAGCAAGACAGGGAAAATCAAACTGTAGCAACTGCCTCTTGAGCACATACAAGCTTGTTTTTCAACAGGTTCTAAGCGGGAATACCTGAACAGATTTTCAGCAGAAGAATAAATGGCATATTCTCAACACAAATTGTAAGCCAATCAAAAGGAGAAACAAAACTCCTTTGTAATTCCACATAAGTAGACATGATAGGCAAAGTTTCACTTCAGATGGTTAATTACCAGCCACAAAAGAAACAACTGAAAATGGTGTCTGAGGATGAAACACATCACATTTCTATTAACCTGCACAGCATTCAGTCCTGTCCAAAATTATGCATTTATTGTATGTCCCATTTGACTGTAATCGTTTGAAACATTCTCCCTCCAACAGAAAAGTTGTAAAGTACTTAGGTGTTTCATCCATAGATCTTTCTGAATGTTTTGGTTTTTTTAATAGCATTTTATCTAATTGCACATAGACAGGAATCACAGTCCTTGAGAAGCAGTTCACAAAATGCCAAATGTTAAAACTTAACGAAGTCTCACCAAGAACCTGCTCATCTTGCTGGCTTCCTGGCTTGCTCTGGTGCTCAGCTGTATGTTGCTAAGCCTTGCCTCACTGCAGCAGTATTTCAGAGCTGTGACTTGTACATGATTGTGCACTTGGTGCTTCAGGTTATGGAGTGAGTAACATAAAAAAGGGTAACTTCGACTGGAAGCCACTATTGCTGTGAAAATGTCTCACATTTCCACTTTCTTTTAAGTCTGATAGCAGCAGGCTTTTGAATAAAGAGCACCGTATGGCATTTAAAAAGCAGATCTAATGTAATTATGTGTAAGTTGGAACAATTATATGAGAAACATGAAATAAAGTAAGGAGGCAAAGCACTCAGTCATCTCAAATGAAAATGCCAGAAGGGACCTAAGCCTTCATTATAGACAGATGACCTGCTAAATTACATTGCCAGAGCACACGCAAACCCATCATTGACAGTCTAATGCCAGGCTACCTCTGCAAAGAGATGAGAAATTCTCTCAAGTCTATATCCAGAAAGCAGATGAAACGAGCAATGAAAATGAACAGCTTTGTAGGGATCTGCTGGACCTCACTGATACTGCATCAAAACTTGATTAAAAAGGTTACGGGGGGCTTCATATTTCTCTGGTTGTCTCAGCAGAGAGACTGTAAAAAAGAAATGTAACGAATAGATTGAGTGTGAGTAAATGAGGACACTCACTGACCCATTAACTCTGGGAAACCAGTTATTCTCATAAATGTATGAGAACAGTTATTCTCCTAAATGCATTCTTTCGAGTTCTAAGTATGGTACAAGCTTGCCTATCAGGAATGTGCAAAGCAACCACGTGTAAAGGATGCTGAGACCAGTTCCAAAAAAGGCAGATTGCCTAGGCAGAAAGGAACCAAGGAACAGACACAACTTGATTTTGTGAGATGTCGCAGCTCTTCACAGGCCTTGGGTAAAGGGAGCACAATATCACTTCCCAGAGATAGTCAGAAGGGAGCTGCACCCTGGTCTGTGACCATGTGGGATTGATGAAGACCTTCATGATCCCCTTCACAGTTTCATTGTGAAAAGAAATAGAAAGCTTTTACAACTTCATATATGTGGCCAGGGAGAACTCAAAATTTCATCTGTATTGGAAAGGGCAACACAAGTCTCTGCAGACTCCTTTAGTTTTCCCTCAGAGTGAATACATTGCTAGCTGTTCTTCTTATACCATCAAAGCAGTCATGAAACATAGAACACATGACAGAAAATGGAAAAATAGCGACAAAAAGCTTTTCTTTTGTATATATATATATGTGTATATATATACAGAGAGAGAGGATGGTGGTTTTTTTCTTGGAGAAGCTACTTTGGGTTCTGCCAAAAAAAAAAATGTTCACCCATTCACATTAAGGACAGAATTATGGAGGATAATATTTCCAAGATGATAAAGTTGTATGGTATAAGAGAAAATTTTGTGGGTACATCAGTATCAGCATACCAATAAACTATAGCTGTACATTTCAGGCACGCACATCATCACAATTATCTTTCTGTAAGGCATGAATCACTAATTAGCTAAGCCAATTTGCCTGTGATTTTTAAGCTTGCTGACTTAAATCTGTGATTTTGATGGCTGTGCAGAAGCATGAAATTTGGGCATGGGCAACAAAGACTTCAGAGGGGATGTGTTTGCAAATCATCACCTACCACACTGGCTAAAAGGCAGTTCTGAAACAATACATCCAGATGCTGGAGTTGAGACTCAGGAACATTGCAAGCAGAACAGGAATGCTGCTGGAAACTGTATTACCCCAAGAGAAGTATAAGAGGATGCCCAGCTGACAAGGTCAAAGTGAGCAGACCACATAAAGAACATGTCTGTGAGGTAGTTTGACATGAGAAACACAGAAAATGGGGTAGCACTGGACAAACAGTTGTACAGCAGTTGTTTCTCATGAGTAGTGCCCAAGGGCTTTGATTCACTAGCTCAGACAACTACTGTCAACTACGTGGTCCACACAGACAATATCCACTGTGGGGTAAAGGCACCCCCAAACACTGTTTTCCTAAGGACTCAGCAGTGCCAAGGATGCCTTGTTGCAGTAGCTCAAGCCATTCACGTCTCTAGAATAGTGTCAAACAGATTTCAAGCCATCCACACTGAAATCTCATTATTTTTCACAAGTGGCTTGTTAATTTGTGCATAGCCTCTCATGTAAATACAACACCACAACTTCATTTGCAAAACTCCCAGAAACACGTGTGGTGAGATAATCTGATCCAGTACACTCACCAATATATCCTTTGCATAGAAAAAAAAGGCTGGGCCCTGGGCTTAGCCCTTAGCTGCTTCTTCCATTTTTCAAACTGTAATCTTGACAAACACTCCCAATTCTGTGGTGTATATCCTGGGGGCCCTGCGCTCAGAGGTCAATACCATGAGCTCCTCAGGTTCTCCTGTAGTTCAAATGGGACAGAATCATTGCTGAGAGACAATTTAGAAAACTGTTTCTGTCTCTCAGCCATTCATCTGTGTTTGACCCCCTAACCCAGAACCGGGGAGCACAAAGGATGCAAACTCTCTGGACTGCTGTCCTCAGGCCAATGTTTGGCCTTGGAAGCTCTTGTCCACTTCTGATATTTGCAAGGTGGTGTGAGTTGGGCTGGGGAGCAGATGCTCAGGGGAAGCCTCTGAGGTCAGTTTGTTTCACGCAGCTTCCTATGCTGTCCTTGGTTTTTTTCTTCAACATCCTGCCTTCATATTGATCCAAACACGGGGCACACGGTAGACCCTGCTGCATGTACTGATATCTCCAAGTAAAAATTGATGCATGCAGGTTGGAGGGAAACTGGAGTACACTCCATGCAAATCCCAGGAGGGTACTTAAGAAACATAGTGTGATACACATCTTGCACTCCATCTAGAAGTGCTCCAAAAGAAAAATTTTGGTTTTTAAAATTCTCCTTAATATGTTTTTTTCATCCTAAACTTCTTCACAGAAAATAAGATAGTGTCTTTAAGCATCACAAAACATTTGATTTATCCACTGCACAGAAAAACCAGAAATTATAATAGTGTGTATAATCAGCCCACAGTTTTGTTACGACTTATCTTGGAGACACTTTGAGAGCACTGAAGCAAGGATGAGCCAAACATGGAAGCTAACAGTCACTGTTCCTGGGTTAAGACCTGGCAGGAAGAACTTCTTTTCTGTGAGGTTGACAGAGCACTGAAACAGGCTGCCCAGGGAGGTTGTGGAGTCTCCGTCTTTGAAGACTTTCAAAACCCCCCTGGATGCAGTCATGTGTAATGTGCTCTAGGCAATACTGCTTTAGCAAATGGATTGGACTAGATGATCACTAGAGGTCCCTTCCAACTCTGGCAGTTCTGTGATTCTGTGAGACCAAAACCAGTCCCGTTCCCAGACCTCCAGCAGTGGAAACGTGCATCTTTCCACGGTCATTTTGAACATAATAGCTAACTGCATGTTGACTATGGTTCTCATATCTCCATAGTCAGCTGTGGATTTAGACTACCTAAGATGTGTTTGATTTTGGCACCACTTTCTCTCTCCTTCAAACCTGACTGTCCTATCAGCTTTGAATCAGAAGACAACTCCTGTCCCTTTCCCCCAGGCAAATGCAAAACTGTTCTGAGACAGTTTTCACATTCTCTATGGCTTCTTATGCAGCAGAACCACCTGTATTTTGCTCTGATTTGGGTGAAAATCACTTCAAAGTCATTAAGATAAATTCCTTGAATGATGACTACAGACTTGCATGGTTCCCTGTGCAGTAAACTACTGAGATCATTAACTATATTATTAGAAAAGGTAACTGAAATAAACACAGCTTAAATAAGTCTTTAGGAATGTGGTCCAAAGTCCATCAATAAATCATGTTAGCAAGTGTCTTTCTAGCAAACAGGAGAGGTGAGCTGGCTATTTATGTCCACAGCTATTGAAAGGCCCCATCAGCCTCAAATGCTGAGGGACTCAACCACCCTCTTATCCCTGTAGAAGCTAGGAAAACACATTTTCTATGGCAAGGAATAAGACTTATCCATCCATTTATCCTTATCCTTATGAAGATGGATAACTCATCCCTTAGCTGAATGTGTGTGGAGTCGTAAAACACAAGGATCTCTTCACATTTTTGTGCTGTGATCTAGTTGTTAGGTGTTATGAAGTGGGGGATGGTTTGTGTAGGCAGAAGCATGTCCCCTTGGTTTAGTAGTAGGCAGACAGACATGAAGAGATGCTCTGCCAGAGCAAACCTTAGTCCAGCTCTGAGATTCAGATAGGAAGAGCTTATCTCTCCTAGACTGTAGAGAAGTACAATCAATATGGACTGTTCAGAGTTAACCTGATGAAAAATCATTTGCAAAGAAATGACACACAGCCCCTGCCACAGACCCTGGGAGCAGGATGCCATGCTCTCGTGGCTCTGAGCCTGAGCAAACTGGGCTGCTGGTTTCTTATACAATCTTTGGTACAATCTGTCATCAAAGTACACACCAATAAAATGCATTTGGTCGACTCAGTGACTGTGAGGACAGTAGCCTCACTATAGCATTAGGATCATACTCAAGGGTGACACTGTCTCTCATGTTGAGGCTGATGTAGAGCTGTGGTACACTGTGCAGGCAGGTTTATCTATGCAGAACTGTGGTTTATGAGAGTACAGCCTCTGTGGGTATCCAAAGATCAAAAATGGGGAGAGGAGGAGTGAGTACGAGCAGCTGAATCAGACCCCTTTTACTGCACAAGATGACACATGCCCAAGTACTGTCCATCATGGTCATGATCTCCTTAGCTCAGCATCTGTCACAGAGGAACATATGAAAAGCACAGGAAAAGCAAGAGCCCTAATAGCAAAGTGTGCTGAATCACAAACACAGGAGGAAACCCATTTCAAAGAGTTATGATTTAACTTAGACTTGAGCTGGAACATTTTCTTGGATCCAGGTACCAGACAGGACTGCTGGAAGGGAAGAAGAAGAGTTTGACATGGGTGGTTCCAGGTGGACTTTAGGCTGTTATTGTTCCAACAGATTAATACCTTCTTTTAAGTGATGCGGAAATGATGAAGATGTTTTCTTTACCATCATTCCTGCCTTGATGTGCAAGGCTTGATAAAGACAAACCTCAAGAAACTAAAAAAGCAATAGGAATTTGCTTCATGTCTTTGTTTTGTGTTTGGATTGAAATTTTCTAGCCAGTGACTGTCAAAAAACAGAGAAGCATGTTACTGTGATTCATCTGCTAGTGTGAGTTTTTTCAACTGAAGAAAAAAAATCAGCATTTTTAGATGGAGTTAATTCCACATAAACCACAATTAGTTCTTTTTATGTGCCTCCAGAAATGATAACTTTCAATTTCCATAATACACCCTCGCTTCAGAAGCATCAGAACGTGTGCCAGCCTTGTGTTTTTTGAATAATGAAATCACGATGTTTGGTATGAAAACATAGATTACAGCAGTTTAATTAAGACACTTCTAGAAAAGTGAACAAATACCAGAGCAAATGTTCATCACTAAATGAAAGACAAATTGCTACTTTTTGTTTGGGTAGTTTGTATATTTGGCAGGGAAAGATATGTCCTAGACAAAGACAGCATTCTTCCTGCTATTCCTGGAGTGGAGCTGTATTAAAAGGTGCAGGCAAGATGGATTTTAATCACGATTTTGGGCTAATCAGATGTAGGCTGGAACAGGAGAGACAGTGTATAGTACCTACTTAGAAATGGCCCCTCATCCTTCTCTGTGTGCAAATCTAATGTTAGAAAGTCTTTGTTTTCCAACACGTGACAAGCCAAGGTACTTATGTAGGAAGGGATATTAGCATTGTAATTCAAGTTGGTGAAATTCACATTTGTTATCCTGGGAGGAACTTCAAGGCACTGGCATTCTACATCCTACATCACAAAAGAAAAACAAGAAAATGCTTCACTTTGACTGTTCTTACATATTTTGTTTCAGTTGTCTCACTCTGAAAAAAATGAGTGTAATAACAAAGGCAAACTGAAATGTTACAACCTTTTATCTAACAAATATTTTGACACAGCCATGGTACGTGACTGTGAATTCATTTCATTTATTTCAAATAACATTTGCTGACAGAAAGCTGTTCCATTTATGATTGTTGTCAAGCTGTGATTAGAAATTAACTGATCTGTTAATGGTGAATGTATTTCTCCACCAGTGACACATATCCATCCATGGAATGATTAAATTTCACCTAGACCTGATAGCAATCTAGTAATAGAGTGATGTTTCTGCACAAGGAAGATTGGGCTCTCCCTAAACCAGCCTGTCTCAGAAGAGTTGAGTTTTCCAGAAGGAATGAATGTTCACATCATCATCTGCTCCAAAAATGAGCTATCCATCCTTGACTACTTAACTTCTGTTAAGTGAAAGGATGAATAAAGAAAAGGAAAGAAAACCATGTCTAATCTCCCCCAAGTGCCTGAAACATCCTTTACTTAATGCTCTTCAAATTTCTTACTGCCTAAACAAAGTCTTTCAAAGACCCGTATACCAAAAACACGTTAACTGCAATGCACTCATCCCTAGTCTGTGATTGATCTTGTTGTTTTCTCCTCTGTTTATTTGTTTGGGTATAGATGCATTATCTTCACACTTTAAGGCCCTCAGGGTACACAGCTATTATCTGTCACACCCCATTTACCACAAAGACAACAGCAGTTGCAAAATCAACCAA
Organism: Trogon surrucura; assembly: GCA_020746105.1. Classification (NCBI taxonomy): domain Eukaryota; kingdom Metazoa; phylum Chordata; class Aves; order Trogoniformes; family Trogonidae; genus Trogon; species Trogon surrucura. Next base: position 32,714,707 of record CM036617.1, on the reverse strand, counting down.
AGAGAAAAGGGGCCCCCAGATGTCCAGTGAATGAGTGGGAACAACAGAAGAGTGAGGAAGAAAGCACGGCCAGAGGACAGCAGGCAGTAAAAAACTCCTTAACCCTGGCCTGCCAGGTGGGATATTGGTCCCTTGGGGTGAGCTGGGACTCTCAGGTCCAGTCAAGATGAGGAATTAAGAAAGACTGTGGTATGACTTGGTCTTGCACCAAGGGCACACATGGGCTTCAAATTTCTTGTCTGGAGATATCGGTCCCAATTCGCCTCCATCTCCAGTATGGGCACTTAATGGAGGTGCCCAGGCTGGAAACCTGGCCAGCACCAGCCTTGGTGGAGGGAAGGAGACATCTTCCAGCTGGGCACCCCAAGCTGGAAGGGATTAACTGGAGCCATCCTGCCAAGTGGACAGCAACCCCCTCCCACCACACAGGCACCGATGGACTCAAACATGAGTAGCACTGCCCAGTGCAAAAAACAGAAGCTGTCACTGAAATTTCATCCATGGTTGGAGGACAAAAGCAGGAAGCTTTCAGAAAGGGAGACTTTCTCTTGCCGTGTACCTGACAGGAACTAGCAAAGTCGGGTGCTGATCTCAGTCAGTGCCCTTGGGTGTATCAAATGAACAATCAATCAGTAATGCAAAGTAATAGGATGAAATGAAGCATTGTTCAAGTTTAAGCACTGGGAAATCATCAGACTCTTGAGAAAAAAAGTGAAATATTATCTTAAACAAATCTTTTAAATGCTAAGTCACCACTTCTCTTTCCCTCTGCATTAGTAGGTAATGTCTATATAACACCAGGCTCAGATGAGATCTGATTGCTCCCAGGGTATCATGAGATACTTGCTATTCCACCATAATAAAGAACAAAGGATGAGAAAAGTCCTCTAAGAGAAAGGGATTAGAATACTTTAAAAACAAACCAATCAAACAAACAAAAACCCCAAAAATTCCTAATGAGCAGACACCAAAGAGCAGCAGAAGTGCAGAAACGTATCTGGCCAATCCACTGAGAAAAAAACATATCTGTCCTGACTACCTGTTGTATCCCTGAAACATTGGGACAGAATAGAGTTCTGATTAAATCAGCATCTAAGGGAGATATACCCCAATTAACCCATTCTGAATGGTCATAGGCAGCAATAGTCAAGGCTGAAAGCTGCACTGAAAACAGCTGTTCAGAAGTGAATAGGATAAATATGAAAATGAGGAACTCTGAGGGAAAACTGAGAATAATCAGGAAAAAAGTGGTAATGAAACTATAATAGCTTGTATGTGTCTAATGAGTCTCAGCCCAAAGGAACCCACATTTTGCAGCATAATAGGGAAACTAATTAAGAGAGGTCACTTTACCCAACATTGAAATGGAGCTGCCTCTTGTGTAAATATCTGCTTGATAATAACGATTATTAACAGCGCACCAGCAACAGTACAAAACTGCTTATGTCTGGAAGTACAAAACAGTACCAAAACCATCTGAAGTATCTGGTACACAGGTCACACAGCCCGGGTTCAGATTTGTTTAAGAAGGAAGTTTGAGTTCATCCCTTCAAAAGTTGTGTTAGTAGGAATCAAACTCTCTGAAGTCTGCAATGCAGAGATGTCTGTGCCTGAACTATTCTCCCTGGCTCCTTTTACAGATAGCAAAGAGAAACAGGTAATTTTAGGATAGAATTAATGTGATCAGCAATGGGCATTTATTTTTAAATGAGATTAATCACATCCTAAGATTATAATCATATGCTGGCTAGGCAAGAAGTTTGAATGTGAATAGTCTGACTGTAAATTTCTTTAATTCTGCCAGATGAAGGCAACTTGATATATATAGAAAATAGATGCTCTGTGTATGGCACCAAACTTTTCTGGGTGGATTTATTTTCCTGTTTAATGAAGAGAAGAAAAATATAGCAAAATTAAAGTGTCTGCAAGATAGCAAAATGTATGCTTTTTGTTCACCACTTATACTTAAGGTGATGCCCATATTTTTTTCTGCATTCCTCACCCTCATGTTTCTTACCATTGCAGCGTTCTCTGTTTTGTTTTCTGTATAAGTTCATGCTTTGCAGGTGTGAGCAGCTCTCTAGTGCCAAATCACCATATTATGGGAGAAAGAAGAGTTCAGTATAGTTGAAGAAATGCTATAAAAACCACAACCCCCTTCCTGTCCCCTTCTTTTTTTCCCTTCCTTTATTTTGAGTTTAAGATCGAGATATTAACTGCTTGGGGAGCACAAACAACAGTGAGGACTGTCAAGAATAATCTAAGCAGACATTCAGGAAAATAAGGAGAAATCCGGTAGGTGCAGTTTCTGGAAGAAGAAATAGTTGCAGAAGAAAGTTAGGTTTTCTAGAACAAACTTCAAGGTGTTTCAGTAAGCATCTGTGATTTTAACAAGCTGCATTACTGAGTTGGAAAAGAGATGTCTAGCAAATCCCTGCTTTGATGCTTTTGCTCTTATTCTTTAAAAAAATAAGTATTATGCGTAAAAAGCGATACTTCTACAGATTCTGTAAATATGGTAACCTGGATAAATAATAAAAATTATAACACTAATTTCCCAAAGATGGCATGAGAAATAATAGCTTTACTGACTAGCATAATCCTTTGCAACATGGAAAAGTTACTCATGTCTTAAAGCTTTGTACTATTTTTGAGAGTTACTATTTTCTCTGAGCTTGATCTTTTTCAAGAATACTAAAGGAGATTTTTAATTAAACATAAATGAATAATTATGCTCAACATTCAGAAGAGGCAAAACTGAATAACTAAGTACTGCCTCCAAGTAGCTGATTCTGAAGATGCAACCAGAAGTACTACAGAAAGAATCTTCTGCAAACTTTTCAACAACTACAATTACACTTAAACCTTCATATTCTTCTACATTTACAAGAAAAAAATTTCATAGTAGGTGGATAATTTCTCTGCTAAGTATATAGCGCTATATATTGTCCAGGAGTCTTGCTGCAAATGGATGAAATTCATTACATAAAAACATGGCAAAATTGAAACATGTTCTGTAAGGGAGGGTGCGATGAGAAACCACATACAATGCAATGTGGAAGCCTGTCAATAAGCAGTGTTATGAAGATCCAGCAGGATTTTAAAAAATGTATTTGGAACAGATGGTACAATAGGTCCATGTCCTCTATGCAAGAGAGATCAGAAGCTGGAAGAACGTTGCATTTTCAGCTCATTAAATTTGGACCATCTGACTGTAGCGGGAGATTTTGAACTGGATTTAGGTCTTCACAGAGTCCTGATGAGTCAAAGCATTTCAGTCCTCTCGGGTTTTTACAAGGAATATGTCCAAAAGTTACAAGTTCACCTTTGCCTCATTTTGCCAGTCAATCCTACCTGTCCATATTCTGCATCATCTCCTTGCATTCAAAGCTCTGTGCAATTAACATCATCATTAAACAGCAATTTACCAGTCAGATCCTGCTTTATGTTTTTAAGTGCTCTTACAAGCTTTCTTTAATCATTTCTTTAATAATCATTTCTTTAATCATGTCCTTGGAGACATTGGAGAGGAGGAGCAGTTGTCTAGGCTTTCTAGGGGATGCGGAGGACCATATGCTAATAGGAAGAGTGACAAAAAGCTAAGAAGAACAGCCAAGTACAGGACACAGTGAATGAGAAGAGGAGGCCTGCAGTCCAGTGGTTAGAGCAATAGCCACACGTTAGGATCAGGGCATCTTCTCCTTGAGCGCATCCTGTGAGACTTTGGACAGTCACCTTGGGCCAAACCCATGAAAGGGACTTTGGCACACAAAGTCCATGCCCAGGGAGAGGTAAGAATGCAGTGCCTCAAAATAAGGTTCACAGAAGCAGCGTGCTAAGTTTTGAGGCAGAACATAAAGTCATTTAGGAAGAAACCTCAAAGGGGAGGAAGTATCCTCCTTCAGATAGACATAGCAGAGTTGGACTCAATGATATGTCTTTTCCAACCTAAAAAATTCCATGATTCTACAAATCTAGAATCCCCACCAGGCACACACACAAGGGAATCCTCCAGAAAGGATGGGAGGACATGCTCCCTTTCCCAGGAAAAAATGGGCTGTGGTACCTCTATAAAACAGGGCAGATTCCTTTATTTTTCTAGTTCCAAAACAGTTCTGGAGCTGGCAGTAAGTAGAGGAGGAAGATGGCATCCTTCATTTTTGCCTGTGTTACAGAAACACGAGGTCTCCAGTGCTGGAAGGTGAGAGCACATCAGATTCTCACCCCATGGCTCAGCAATTTCAGAGTCTATGTGAAGAGGGGATGTCTGGAGCTCCAGCTGTGTGCTCTATATGAAAGCATCCCTAGACAAAACTGCACATTGGGTGAGAAACAAGGACTGAAACCAGTGATGCTGCTGAGGCAAGTCATAGCTTTGCTTTGCCTGCACAAAACCCCCCATGAAATCCTCACCCATGATCCAAAATCATCACTGCAACTGTGACCCACAGCACAGATCTGTCCATCCCAAATGTGGTCATCCTCACAGGCTTATCCAAAATGAGTGAGACACGCTCTGCTGCAGATAGGAGATGCATAGGCAGCCTCACGCAGCCACTGCCCAGCAGACAGAGATGATCTCAGCCTGTATTCACATGAAGGGTCTTAACCCAGCCCTCAGCAGTGGAGAGACTTCTCTTGCCATCTGTATGTACCTGGAAATGGCAACTGTGTGGCTGTAACCATAGTTGTCCAACTAACTTTAAGGGTTAGGCAGAAGTGACACCATCTGTTATACTAATTACTGCATGCAGGACCACAAAACCTTCATCGGTTCTTTTTAAGTCTCTTTTTCGCTGTTGTTGCACACAAATCTCAAGGTAAAGTGTGTTGTCATCCTTGGAGTATATTAATTCAGGTGAAAATTGAGATTAATGATCCTTTTTCAAGAAATTACACATTCTAGTGTAGCATTTGGTCTGAAGGCCAATTTACCCATGTTGTAGTGTTCTGGGATTTCTGGAAAATTATCTTATATGATCACTGGATAGCAGCCCAGGAGAGTTTTGATTTTGACTGGGTTACTAATACTTATCCCTGAATGATGGATCGGCTACATTATACAGTTCATATTTCTCATAAAACTTTTTCTCATAAATCAAGAGGGATACAGCCTCTTATGTACTTGAAATATAGATCCGTCTGTGGGAAGATTTCTGGAAGTCAGTTAGATGAAAGTCAGTCTGTGTTTCTTCTCACCAGCCCTTTTTGTGAAAAAAAAAACCAAAACCAAAACAAACAACTTGAGCAGGAAACATTCATTAAGAAGGTATTAGCACAGAGATATTTCTTGGAGTTAAAGTGAGAGATTATTATTCATGTATGAGCAGGCGAGTACCTGGCTCAGATTATAAACTGCTACCGAGGTGCAAAGCTATATCCTAAATATCCTATTTACTGAAATCCTACAAACTCATTAAGTAGGTTTTCTTCCCCAGAGTTTATCCAATATTGAGGGTCACCTTGTAATGTTGTCAGTACATGCTGACACAGCACAGCTTCAATGTACCTTGCAAAACCAGTGAGTTATAATTACAAAATGAGGATATTCAGCTCAGGACACAGGCTAGCTGTAAGAAACTGTGGACCAATGCAGTTTCACTTCTGTTCTGTGTAAGTCATCCAGACCTCACTTTAAGGCATCTGAGTCTCATTTTCACTGCACACAACTCCCACCTTCAACTTGGTGCTAATTAGGACCAAGGCAGGGCCAAGTGAGGTCTCCCAGTAGTGGTTTTCTCCACAAGAAAGCAGCATGTAGCCCAGCTATCAGGTGGCAATGCTGGAAGACTCACAGGAACAGGGAGCTCACTTGCCTGCCCCCCTAAGAAGCTTGTTCTGAACAACTTCCCAGGTGTCATGAGCTCCCAAATCCCAACCATTGATGTTTTTCATAGACAGATGAGACAGAGAGCAAGGCTGGTAATGACTGCAATGTCCAGCACAATCATCTGGGTCAGGCTATGATAGCTACCAAGGGCTTCTCACAGGCACCACCAGAACTAAGAGCTGGCCAGGATGCAAGTAAAGCGTCCCTGGTCCAGAATGGGGGAAATATGGAGAAGAGGGGATGGCAACCCCTGAGAAAGACTACAGCAAAGGAGAAGAGGATGTGTTGTGGCAGAAAGGAAATAAAGGAGCCCGTGGAGCAGTTCAGCAAAAGACCCACGCAGAGACTAGGGCAGGCTGATGCCAACCACTGCGGGTCCATTTCACAGTGGAGCCAGTGGAATGACATTAATTCATAAAAGCTGTTGTGTGACCCAAGGAAATATTATAGGATGGACTAGGAAACTGCTGCTCACATGGAGCAGTCTCCTTCTTTACCAGTTCTGAGGACTGAAGCAGAAATCATCCACACAGCAAAGCAACACAGAGCAAGTAGCATATTGCAGTGGCTGAAAGATGAAGAGGACGTATTAAAGAAGCAGCTCCATTCTCCCTGAAGGACGTAACAGAGAAATAATAGAGATTTCTTGAGAGAGGGAGATGATAGAAGAGCTCATTTCCAGCTATCTATGCATCAAAAGGGTAACTAGTGGGTGCCACTCATGATCAGCCTTATAGAAACAGTTCACTGTACCTTCGAGCGCTACACTTCTTGTCAAATTCAGATTACAGAAGCATAATCACTGTGTTAATTTCTCCCAGGAAGCATACTCTTTTAATTTTTTAGATGCAAAAGATGTCCAAGTGCAGCAGCTCATACTACCCAGGCCCCTGGAAATTTCTTTGTAAGGAAGTTGGGGAATAAATAATATGGTGAGAATCCATTTACCTTTTCTACTGCAATTTACTTCTGCAGGGAACAGTTCAGATTTGCTCCATTGTTCTTCATGGATCTTGAGGGATCTGTGCCTACCACAGGTTGACCAACCTCAGCTATGTCTCTCAGAGAATATGGCAAAATGATCTGAGCATCCCCCTCTGCTATGAATAGCCATGGTGAACATTCAATAGTCCCTCTACAGCTTTTCAGTGCAGTCAGAGGCTTGTCTTGGAAAGAGGAAGGATCAATTTTTAGGAACTTCCTCTTTGGCTTTATCTTTTGTCATTGCCAGTTCCTTGGTCAAATTGAAAATGATGTGTACTTCAATGTTAATAGATGATCCTTTCCAGCTTTGTCATATATTTAGTGTTCAAGTCCTGACAGCTTGTGGTTCTGAAGATTTTCTTAGAAGAAAAGTAGGTTCTACGTTTCTGTCTTCTCCTCTCCTCCTCTTCCTGATTATGGTAAGAACTTGACTGGGTATTTATTTTTAACTGAATTATTTGCTGCGTCCTGCTGTGGCTATTTACACACACAAAACCAAGCAGAGTCAAACACTACACACAGCATGGGACCATGTGTAAACTTCTCATAAGAGAGTCCAAATTTCAAGACTGAATGTAAATAGAAGTGCTCACCAGAGCACGACTGCTACCAAGAATAAAGTACAGTATTAATGACCAAAATTTTCCTCAAAGAATTAAGGAAATGGCAAAAGGAATAAATGACAAGGCTGACATTTTAATAGAGAACTTTCCTTCTGAGTCACAGCTGTGGGTTGTGAATTGTGTTGGGCTTATATTCAAAGGGTGTTAGCTAATTTTTTCAAATTGCTCAGCAACATGTGCTATTTAACACACTAAGCTCATGTGCCCATAAGCTAGTTTTTCTCCTCTTTTTTTAGATGTATTTTTTTTATTTCTTTGCAGTTTTCCTTTTTCTTAGGTAGCAGATGCTCTTGAAAACCACTAGAATTATTTTTTTTTAAAGGACAGAAGAGGAAGACAAAAATTCCATTCATCCTAAAGATTGTGAGTTTTTCCAGTCCGAAGAGGCCTTCGTCTGTTATTTCTACATGTAATTTATTATATTTGGTTTTGAAGAAATGAATATACAATGTGTAGACATACTAGACTTCCCATGTGCCCTTTGCACCACTGACAATTTACACTCATCTCAAATTATTATTTTTTAAGTTGTTTTCCAGTATCTGCTCAATATAGCTGGATGCTACTTATGTACCTAGCACCTAGATCCCGATTATTTCTATTTGTTCTCCCCAATGGCTTTTTACCATGGCACCTAAAGTTGAGTATTGATTCTGAATGTAAATTAATCACTCGGTTTTAGGTTTATTTTGTTAAAAACCTTGTAAGATCAGAGATAAAAAGCATCAGTGAGTCCACTTCTATGACTCAAAAACTGCTGGGTGTTCTTCATTACTGGGTCTTCCCATTAAAAAAAAAATAAAGGGAAGGGGAGAAATGCAGATATTGTTATGCCTTATTCTTGATATACACCTTGGTCAATTCTGTGTTGTTTTGCACAGACCTGGACCACAAACATTCCACATACCACTGTGCTCATGGGGAATAAATGACAGTTGTTAAGTACTGACAAACCTTTCCCACAGATTGAGAAGACTACACTGAGGAGAAATAGTCTTGGAAATTATTCCAGTAACAAATCTCAGGAGCTAAAATCTAATCCACCTTGGTGAGTCAATCACACTGAAATTAGCTGTACTGTAGCCTATACTTCAGTACATCATTATTAAAATAAGCTGCTGTCTCCTGTTAGAAATAATAGAGGAGTAGCACTAATTGGTTCATTTGTAATATCTTCTCCAAATAACACTTTGAAGGTCAAAATTTGCAGAAATCAATGAATGTCTGAGAAGTCCAACACAACCGTCTGCTTGTTGTAGGTAACAAGAGGCTGACACCAAACATCACAAAGAGAATGGAAGACTACAAAATAGCAAATGACAGTTGTAACTTCTTCAAAATTTTCTCAATTACTAACAGCTACGGTTAATAAAATGCTTAAGGGAAAATGATAAGTACGCAGATAAACAATGGTGGAGAAGTGGAGACAACACTGATAAACATTTCTAAAATCAGGCCATTCTAGCAAGATTTATAAAAAAAGTTATATATCCATTTAGCAGTGAAGCACACATGCATGTCACTTGGTGAGCTAAGAGGGCTGAGAGCAGATAAGAATGAATACAATGCCTCGCATCTTTTTACTAACCATGATTTCAGCACTTCTTTATCATTAAAGGAGCCCAAGGGCCTAAACAGGATAAATAAGCTGAGCTCAGAGATATTATCCCCACTGCCTTATAAGAACAGAATTCACATTACTGAACCTTGTGACGTATCAAGCTGTTGTAACAATTAAGTTTTCGATCTACTAAGAAACTGATAGTTTTTCCATTCATTCTTCCTATTTTTAGTCACTTTAAGACCGAGTTATGCATTGGTCCTTTACAGCCCAAAACTTACCTACTGCGGGTATAATCATCTGTTCGAGATGGTCTCTCTCACAGAGGGAACGTCTCCATCAAAATCCAACACTCACTCGGCATACAAGGGCTAAGTGTCATGATGAAGAGGTTTGCATTTCTAGCCAGATCTTGCGTTTTTGCTGGAGAGTGGGTGTGGTAGATTATAATAAAAAAACTTCACTGCTATTTCCTAAGAAGTAGAATCGGTGCCATTTGTGGGGTTTTTCTTTACTACCCACATTTTATGCTGTCTGAGCACTGTACAGGATTTAGCTGTGTTTCACTTCCTCAGCAGTCAGGCAATATCGTGTACTAACATCATTTGCCCAGTGATTTTCTGGTATGAATAATGAAGTTTCAGGAAACCATTTGTTTTTCTAATGATCCATTATCCTCATTATTCAACCACTGTCTGATTATTGATTTCAAAACCTTCAGCACACTGTTGAGGTTTAGGTTCAGCAAATGAATTTTTCAGATTGCTTTAGGTTAACTTAAAAATAACTGGCAAATTATACGTTTGTTAAGATAAACTACTGAGATCCCTCAGGGACAAAATATTAAAAGTAATATGTTGCGTGAAATATTACAACACAAAGCTGAGAGATTCTTTTATCAGCTTTTGCAATTTCTCCAGATGCTTTATATCTATCTGGGACACATTCACTCCAAAACATAGAAGCTCCAGCCAGGAAGAAAGAAGGAACGTAGAGGCTTTACTAGTAGAGCTAGAGACATGATCATCCCACTCTACTCAGCACTTGTCAGGTTGCACTTGCAATATTGTGTCCAGTTCTGGTTCTCACAGTTCAATAAAGACACGGTGAGACTGGAGATGATCTAAAGGAGAGCCATGAAGATGATCGAAGGGCTGGAGAACCTGTCTTATAAAAAAAAGACTGAAGGAATTGGGTGTCCTCTCCCTGGACAAGAAAAGGGTCAAGACACCTCGTCAGAGTTTTTCAGTACTTAAAGTGTGGCTACAGAGAGAAGGGAGGCTCTTCAAAAGAAGCCACATGAAGAAGACAAGAGGCAACAGGTACAAGTTGCACCAGGCTAGGTTTCATCTTGATATAAGAAACATTTTTTACAGTGAGATCACTGGAACAACCTCCTGCAATATGTGGTAGAGTTCCCATCACTGGAGGTTTTCGATATCCAATTGGACAGGGTGCTAGATGATCTCTTCTAGGTTCCCTTTCCCATGAATGGTTGGATCAGATGATCTTTCTATATCTCTTGCAACCTTGGCTGTTCTATGAATCATGAAAAAAAAACTTAAGGAGAGGTGATAGTGCATGGGTTGTTTTCTTAAAACATTTTAAGTTGGGATGGTCACTTTTTTACAGACAAGTGACAGAGTTATGGGTTGCTCCTGAAACTTTTAGAGCTGCACATTTGACCTAATGCCAATCCCTCAATCTAGCCTCTGCAAGTTCTCCCTTACACTGAGGCTTTGGTGGTTCTGTGGAGCCACTCTGGTGCCTCTTCCATACTCTCGTGCCAGGGTATTCATGTTGTCTGATTTTAGGCGCTCATATGCAGCACAAATCACAGTCCTTAAGAGGCAGCTCATTGCTGCCTGTCTTCAGGAGATTGAAAGACCTTCCCTCCTCTCCAGCAGATCTGCAGAGTTTGTTCGCCTGTCTCTCTCCACTGTAGGTCTCACAGGAGCCATGCCAGTGAAGTCAAGCAACTATCATCAACAGTCTGCTTGAGTTCATGGACCTTCTCCTCTTCCCTTGAGCTGACCGTTCCTCTACCGCACTGTAAAATCAGGCTCAAAATGTCTAATGATGACTGAAGAATTGCTTTTTTTACTAAAACGTGAGATGAAGAATCTCATGTGCTGCCCCATAACAAAATGCGTGTGAAAGATTTCAAGAAGTTAGAGCGCATCTTGGAAATAATTTTTGAAGAAGTATGACTTGTAAACACGGACACCACCGATGCAGAGTACAGAGTGCTTTCTGGATATTTGATGTGCTTCATCTCCTACACATGAAAGGATTTAACAAAGAGACAAATAACACAGATAAGAGGTGCTGGAAATGCACTAAAAGTAATTGTACATGTAATTTTGTTTTCATGAAATCTATAACCAAACCATTATATTCATCTGGCCTCACTGCTGGACATCTAATGACAAAATGTATGCAAAATGAAGAAGGGACACAAAAGTAATTGTCAGGACATAACAGGTTGCATTCAGGCAATTGCAGAAATTATGGAATTGGCAACACATCTCCTGTCTCCAGCCAAGAAGGCTGGTCAGAACTACACAGCTGGAGAGTTGGAACCACTCTCCAACTACATTCAGCAAGACGACAAAAGTCCTCAACTCTGGCTAATCTCTGATCATTCTGGAGATGGATAATCTGTATAGCATTCCCTTACTTCTGTAAATTACAAAAAAACACATATGCTATGTAACTTCATCCCAATTCACACTTATTTAGCAGTTGTCCTAGCTGAACAATTCCACTATCTTGAAATAAAAAAGGAAGAATATTACTGTGAAGAAGGTGAAAAAATGTGAGCAACTTTTAGCACAAAAATTTTGCTTCATCCTCTGTCTACAACATCACAAACTGTCAATCTCATTTTTTATAAACTGAGTTATCTAGCTTTTTACAAGTATTTTGACATTCTTTCTGGAGACTTTGTAACAATGTACAATGAGATGAGCCAAATCTGACAAGGTGGAGGTGACGAATACTGGAAGGCAATGTACAAGTGAAAACCAAGGAATGGAGCTTTTCCATGACCTCCCACTAGTTTCTGACATCCCTAGGCAATATCTAGTGAGGTCATGCAGAGAAGTTTGCAAATAAACCTCATAGTGCTATCCCAGCATATGCCATTCATGTCATGTGATGAGAAACAGAGGAGTCATGCCTGTGACTCCAACATCTGCTCTGTCTCTAATTGATGTGGAGAAAAAAATGAGTTAAACCTGCCTGGATTTCCTCCGTGGCTTTCCCAGTTGTCTTAAACAGCAGCAAAACTTTTGCTCATCTTTCTGAACTCTGAACTATGATTCTATGATTCTATAACTCTGGAGTTGTGCTAAGTTTTGATTCCAAAGGGAAGAAATGACATTTTTTCAGAATTTCATACTAAAAAGATTGGTCCAAAAGTAGTGTTCACAGTTAGAGCAACTCAATGCTTATTTGCTCCTCTGTTTACCTACTTTATCTTTGCAGTTTGGTTGCCACTTCCTGCGAACTAGAAAGAATACCTTCCAGTGTGCAGTCTCTGCAGCATGAAGCTAACAAAACATTCAGATGTTTAATAGATTCTGGTCACTTTTCAGCCATCTTGCCTTGTTAGGCATTTCCTTTGATCTTTAACCTGTCTCTTCTGGCTCCTGAAATATTATTTCTCATGGAAAATTAACCTAATCTGACAAAAGCCACTTGTCTTCCATGAAACTATCTCATGGGTTGAGCATTTTAATAGTGCTGCTGAGAGAGGGCTCACCAGAAGTCTTTGTTGTTCTACGCACTTTATTGACTTTAAGGTTACAGTCACATGGAGAGCTGAGGATAAAAACATCTCCTGGAGTAGGCCAAAGTGATTTCCCACCAGGTAAAATGCATTTTGACTGTATCTTATCTTACACAATCAATTTTTCAGTTTGGAACACTGACTTTTTTTTTAATGTGAAGACAGTTTTTGCTTGACTTGGCTTATTTTTTTTTCAAATTAACAGTATTTGCATTACATGTGAAAATTCTGCAAAACTTTTTAATTTCTTTGCATCGCTTTGAAAGGGACTGTCATTTTGGAGTCATTTTGATTTCTGTTACAGCAGTGTAGTAACGGACTGACAGCTAGTGCTCCCCCCACTGGGTGTTTTGCAATGAAGCATTCATAGCCAAGGCTTCGAAATATCATCTGTGGGCCTGAGACCTACTGTGACATGTGCATAGAAGGTGAGTACCCATCTCATTCAATCAACTGTGGAATAAAACGTGCTTTTCTGAAAGTGTGGCACTCTTACTCCATTTGCTGTGCAGGGAGCAACGTGCAAAGCATGTAGACAAGTCTCTAAGCAGGACATTCCCAGGCTGGATTGGGGGATATGGCTGCCTTGCGCTGTTTCAAGCCATTTCCAGTCACTCTGATTTTGTCTGATTTTATCCTGGAGCTATACTGAGACCTTGCAGGTCCTCCTCAGCCACCTTAGGTTTCCAGCATGGACAGAGGGGTAGAGGAGGCGAGCAGAGCACACTACACACTAGAGCATGGCTAGGTTGAATGTATGCCCAGGATAGGTGTGAGTCTGAGGGCATCTCACATCTCAGAGGGACATGGGAGCTGAAGGAGCAAGTATACCACAATATGAGCCCTTCTGGGGTGAAGTTATCCAAGAACAGGTCCTAGCCCTCCAGAAACACCAAACTATCTGAGGGGTCAAGGTGGGAAGCTAAGGGAGGCAATATACTGAGAGGTTCAGCTGCCCTGCCCAAAAACCTTCCATCTTTTTCCTCTCTTACTTCTCAGAGCTTTACTAATCCTCCCTGTATCACCTCCCTGTCCCTCTAATACCCTCCTGACGCAGGGTGCACCCTACTACCAAAGCACTACCATGTTGAATTTTGCTGCCGTCATCAGTGGGCTCCGCACTCTATTTTACTTACCATTGGCAGTTCCAAACCATCCAGAGCCACATTCCTCTTCGGCACAGCGAGACAAGTAAGGAAGGGAGATGGGGGGAGAGGAGTCAAAACTTCTACCTGAGATGAATCACAGTTCTGAAAACATGCATTTGCAGTACTTCAAACACTAACCCACTCTACTAACACTAACTCTACTCAAACTAGGGCAGCAGCCCTTGAAGAGGGATTGAGTTTAATTGGAAATCCATTTGCCATTGTCTGTCCTCCGTATGACACTGAGTCACTATGCATTATGCACCCTGGAGATACATGTTCCAAACTGAAGAAAAAGAGCAAATAAATAAAGCAAAATATTTAACTCTGTGAATGACATTGTCATGTACTACTGGAAAAAGCTTTTCTCAAGAAATGCACTTGGCGTTACATTGGTTTTATGGTGGTTGTTTCTACGGTGGAAACACAGACTGAGAAAATATATGTACAATTCATAAATGGACTAGATATGAGCTTTGAAAGTAAAAATAGGTCACATCCACTTTTCCTAAAAATTGTAGAGAGCTCTTCAAGGATCATAGGTCAGCTTTAAAGCCAAAAAAAAAAAAAAAAAGGCTCACAGTCATTTGTCCTAACAAAAGATGCTTTTTATATGTCTCTAGGAAACTCAAACTCTCAGTCCAGAGGCTTTTGAACTTTGGTCTTTTGGGGTTTTTGATTTGGTCGTTAGTTGTGTCTTAAATCTTACTTTGGTGATGACTCAAGGGCAAAAGGCATCTGTTCTATAGATCAGGTGGTGAAGCACTCAAACCTTTTCTGACTTTATATGTTGGCAAGAAAGAAATCCATGGCAAAAGACAATGGAAAGGAAATCTCCTTCATCTCTAGGTGGTTGTATAGATGTATGTGCTGCGAGTTAGGGCTGGGCCGGCCACTAAACTCTGATAGATGCTCTCTAACCTCATCTCCCTCCACAAACGGGAAGGAAAAGGGAATGAGGCAGAGACATGAATTGGGGGGGGGGGGGGAGAAAATTAAAACAGCTTTAATGAATAAGGAAATAATAAAAATAGCAAACTATATACATATATATAAAACAGACATCGAACCTGACTCCCCCCCAAGATAGCAATCCCCACTGATACTGCAGGGCAGGCAGCACCAGGGAAGTTCCAGGCTCAGCGGCAGCGGGAGCTGGACACAGGAGCTGGATTCAGGAACTCAGGATCCGGATCAAAAGCAGAAGATCAGACAAAGTCCTCCCTGGCCACCGGTCATTGCAGAAGAGAAGAAAAAGAGCTAAACCCTCATGATCCCTCAGTCTTATACAGAAATTGACATATATGGAATCAAATACTCTTGTTGGTCGCTTGTCCTGTCTGTAACTCCCCGGAGGTGGAGTTTTACTTCCTTGTGACTCCTCTTACTCCCCGTCAGCCCCAGTGTGGCACACAAGAGCCAGCAGTGGCCTTGGTCACTATAGAAACAAGTATAAGCAAGAGCCTTTCTGCATCCCAGTCCCAGGCAGGAACTATAAACATCAGGCATTATCACTGCCAGTAGCAGGCACTGTCTGCAAAAACACGCTGCTAACTTCAGAAAGTGCAGCCTCTAAGAAGAGGATGAGCTGAGAAGCAAAAATCACTGAACAGAGCTCGTTCTGTTTAGCTCAAACCAGGACAGTATGTGCTGGTAATTTCTCAACAGGAAGAAAACTCAAGGAATAACTGCTTGAAGGGAAAGAGCTTGTTCAGCTTTCTTTCAGACACTTTGAGTGTCTTGGTTTCTCAGCTGCCAGTCTGCACCTGTGTCTCCAAGCTGTAGGAGTGCAGGCTCAGCTGTCAGCTGGACAACCATCTGCTGCCCTGAGTGAGGAAGAGGACTAAACTTTCTTCAGTTCATAGAGTGCAGCACCATTATCTGAGCCCAATATGTCTTCTCATTTTTGGGAGCTCCTTATTATTTCCACTACCAAAACCTGCAGACATTTCCTACAGAAGTAGGAAAAGCCATGGGAGAAGTACTATTTAACATCTGTACTGACCTTGTTATGTAAAAGCAGTGCAGTCAGTGGAGTTTGGTGAGCCAATGACCACACGTGTATCTACATCAGATTGAGCTAAATTTTCCTGTAAGCTGTCACACAAGCTCCAATCAGTTTGCCACATTTGAAGTGTGTAACACTGTTTGAGATGCCCTTGGAATCCCACCTGCCGCTTTCTGGAGCTGCCATTCCAGAAAGGCACAAGTTTCCAGCAGTTCCCATGTCATATCAATCAGATACTCGAAGAAGTCTCAGATATCCAAGAGCACCAGCTGACTGTACGCAGGGAATTGAACCTCCACTGACTATGACAGGACACATCTATATTTAGACACCTGAATCACAGAATCGTAGAATCACTTATTTTGGAAAAGACCTTTAGAGTCATCAAGTCCAACCATTAAACTAGCAATGTCAAGTCCACCACTAAACCAGGTCCCTAAGAAACACATCTACATGTTTTTTAAATATCTCCAAGGATGGTGACTCAAGCACTTCCCCAGGCAGCCTGTTCCAGTGCTTAATGACTCTTTTGGTGAAGAAATTTCTCCTAATATCCAATCTAAACCTCCCCTGGTGCAACTTGAGCCCATTTCCTCTTGTCTTATCACTTGTTCCATGGAAGAAGAGACCAATTCCCACCTCTCCAATCCCCTTTCAGGTAGTTGTAGAGAGCAATAAGGTCTCATGTCAGTCTCCTTTTCTCCAAGCTAAATAGCACCAGTTGCCTCAGTCACTTTTCACGAGATTTGTTCTCTAGACCCTTCATTAGCTTTGTTGCCCTTCTCTGGACACACTCCAGAACCTCAGTATCTTTCTTGTAGTGAGGGGCCCAAAACTGAACACAGTAATTGAGTTGCAGCCTCATAAGTGCCGAGTACAAAGGAAAATGCCCATGCTCACACAGCAGAGTCGAATCCCAGCCCATCTGTGCCTGTAGCTCCACCTGGGACATCACCAGCTCTCCTGACCAATGGAGAAACACAGGGTAATCTAACTTAAACTACTACTGAGGGGCAGATGTCAGGAATGTCCTGTACATTTTCTAGATGGTACACAGCCCTAAGGGCCACAGACTGCCAGATTAAGCTTAGAGGTGTTTATGATCCAGACAGTGCTGGGAGAATGAATTTGCCCCCAAAAGACAGTTATTACAAGATTCTCATCAAGATGACACTTGGTGAACACATCCTCTAGATACAGCTAGATAAAACTGCTCATACACTGCCACATATATTTTTTGGTATGACCAAGATTATTTGGGCTGCTAGCCCAAGAGGTCACAGATATTCCATAGGTTCTGCATCCTATTCACCCAGCCCACATCCTGCCAAGCTGTGCCTCAAATGACATTTAGACAACTGAATTGAGTTCCTGGCATTTATAAACCATAGCTTGAGATTTCAAAACCAAATCATTGCTCCCATTAGGATTCTTCTCATTCCTAGCCATCAGGTTTGATTAAGAGAAACTATATCTCTGCATTACAATGTGTCATGTCATTGTTATCCTTCAAGATCAGCAGTCTCACACTCTGCCATGATTTCATTGCATTTATGAGAATGTGTCAAGGCATCAGCATTATAACCAGAGACTTATTTTTTTAGGATAACTTTATAAAAACTTGAAAATTCTTTCAGGATGTAAATCACCTTCAGTATTTCTTTTGTATTTTAATATTCACCAAAAGTGGTGGAAATTAATCACTCTTTCTTTCATGGTTGAACTTCATGCAGGACAGGAAAGTTACATGTCTTCTTCCAAACGTTTTTTTTTGGCAGGAGAGTTAAACATATTGAATTAGTTTTAGTGTTTTACTTTTCAAACGGCAAGCTCATTTTCCTGGTAGGAAAAAAAGAAAGTAAATTCTCTCTTTCACAAAAGAGCGCCTTTTTAGTAGTATAATTGGATCGTAAGCATAGGGTCAGGTTTGTAGGAGGAGTGATCTCTATGACACAAAAGCAGTGTTTTAACAAAGGGTTGCTGATTTTTCTTGTTTGACCTTTGTATCCTTCTTGTGATAGAAACTGATGCAAATGTAGACGATTGCATGTAGACAACTCTTTAAAATTTGCACTTACTTTTTCCATTTTTATAATAAATCCACCCTTGAAGAGCCAATTTGTAAAATGACTGTAAGGTATGTGCTCTTTGGGAAAAAAAAAGTGCTAATGCTTTTCAAGGCCAAAACATACGTGACGCGATTTGTCTTTTTAAAAAAATTTGAATTAGTATTCAGGAAAATAAGCTTTCTTTTTTGTAATAATCAAACTTATTGAACATTCTTTTTTAACCTTGTGGGAAACCATGTAACTGCAATAATTTTAAACCAAGTTAAGAAGTTGTAAGTACTTTCTCCTTTCATGATAAGAGAGGCAAAGTTGAATTGTTGCATTTACTTTTAGTTAATTTTCCATATGGTTGCTCCAGACAAAAGCCTTTTTTAATGACTGATCTGCTCAAGACCCAAGTTCTCCCCTCACCTATCGCCCACCTGATCCTCATGTCTCACCACAGCTCACTCCACTAAGAAGGCACGGTGCACAAGCAAGGACTAGACAGATTGCCTAAACCAGAAGCAAAAGATGGCCACACACTCACGAAGAGCATCTGGTTCACAACTATTTACACTTACAATTCAACAGTGATTTCCCTTTTTTTATCATCCTACTGGCCAAAGACAACTGTCATGGGTTTGAATGTGGTGGGGTTTTTTTATAAAAGTGGGGGTAGACGCATATGAAGATTTGAGAGCCTCCCCACCCCCAGGTAGGATCTGGACCTGCCTCTGGCCAGGGCCAGGCTGATTAGTGGCTCTGTGATCAAGGTATTTAGGAGGTGACCTCTCTCTTTTCGTTTTGTCTTGTCTTGAGCTGTCCTCTCTTTAATGTTGGGGAGTTTTCTGTTGGAGGAGGACGAGGAGGTGAGAGGAGAAAAAAGGAATGCCACCCTGAGAAGAAAGAGAAGAGTCCCAGAGGAGGAGAGGGAGAAGGCCACCAGAGCACGACGTTTCCCTGAAGCCCGTAGTGGGTGAGATGGCAGGAAAGTGATTGCCTGCCAGCTGGGGAAATCCACAGCAGTGAGAACATCCAGGATGCGTTGATACGTGCAGAGCCCCATGTGAGAGGGGAGAGAGCCTGAGCATCAGCGGGGGACATGCTCGAAGCAATCCTTTGTCCCAATGGACTCATGAGGAAGAAGAAAGTTGCATCCTATGAGGTGGACACCATGCAGCAGGAAGGAGAGACGACAAGGAATCCTTTTTTTTTCAAGGATGAGCTGCCGTAGACAATGAGTGATGGCCACATGGACTGCACACCCCACCTCCTGCCCCCCTTGCACTGATGGGGAAGAGGAGGTAGCCAGGAAGATAGGGGGGTGGGGGGGACTGAAGTGTATTTATTTATTGATGTATTCCTCTCACTATCACACTTCGTAAATGGTGGTGGTGAATTAAATCTATGTTTTTTCTCCCCAAGTTGTCCTATTTTTTTACCTATCATCTTAAATGGAAGATTATTACCCTCCCTATCCTTAATCTCAAACCCTTTAGCCTTTTTAGTTGAATTTTTCTCCCTCCATATCACTGTTGAAATGAGGGTGGGGGGAGGAGTGAGATGGAGACCACGTGGTTCTTTGTCCCAGTTGTCTTGAACCTCGACAACAACTAACTCACATACCTAACCAATTCCAGTCCTCTAGTCCCAACATAATCAGGACAACACTGGGAGAGGAAATCAGCCCACAGTCACTGATAGAGGAACTTCCTCCATGAAGAAAAGAAGTCTGGTATCTATTCTCATCCTCCTGGGCCATTTGACACGGGTATGGTTTCAGGAGAAGTGATGAGAATCTGATATAACAAGGTATAATAGACTGAGTACTCCTTCTGATAGAAAGTCACCTAGTAGGTGCTCACGGAAGACTGAACCTGAACCTCTCTTGCAGAAATGTGCAGGGCTAGCTGACTCTGGGATCCTTCTTAGCAGCTGTATGCAGCCCCTGAGTAAACTAGCTAGACCAAGCAATGAGCAGGGGAGATACAGCTTTAGCCACCATGAGATAAAGACATTTCCTGCCACCAAATATACCAGAAAGCTGTAGCAAGGTCAGATAAGATGAACAAGAGTGAACGGAAGTGAAATCTGAGCGTTTTCCTTATGCCAGTGGTGAGCAGAGAAAAGTCAGTGACGAATCTAACAGCAGAGAGCAGTGTTATTTACGTGAGAGCTGTCCATACAATGACCAGCTCATCCTGCAAATTAGGAGATTTTGGTTTGTTCTCATTGACACTAAGTCCTTCCAGGTTGGTGTGGAAAGTCACAGCAGATTTTCCTTACCCATTTTCCTCCAAAATGGAAAGTGTGTTAAACTAGAATGGGACTAAAATAAACAAATAATACATCTCCATGATTTCCACACGAAACCCAGTCTTCCCAAGCATCATCTTCCTCTATTATGCTCAGGCAAAAGTGGGCCAACCTTTTTCAGACCTGTCAGATGAGACAACAAAGAAAGAAAGGTAAAAACCCTTTCTTTCCTGACAGATTTAATCCAGTGTTTTCATAAATTGTCTGGGTTCCTAGATTCTGTCTTGGCTGGCTAAGAAGCGGAGGCGGTGGTAAGTCAGCTGGCAGACAATGTCACCCCATGCTTCAAACTTCCTGTATCTTTTTGCCTAGAATAAAAATAACCTATTTTTTTTTCTGAAAAAAAGGAGACTTAATTGAGGTGGTAATGCATCAAGGCCAACTGCACATTGCACTTCAGCAGCACTGATCAGTAAATTAAATTCTGTTCACTCAAGAGTAGTGCTTTTGATTTCTCTGCTGCGTTTTTGATGGTCTGAAAAAAATGGTTTCCAGAATTCTCAGGATAAAGGCTGTGACTGGCAGTTATATCCAAGGGGGCAGGGCAGCTATCTAGAAAAGGGGTCTGGCTTGTCTGTGCAAGAAAGACAGTGGGGGGGGGGGGGGGCGGTGCTGAGTCAAGCAATGAATTGAAGTACCCCAGTAGGTAGGGACTATTGCAACCCTGGAACATGGTTCTTCCTGGAAAGGAGGTTGCTTTGACACTATCACCTCTGTACATATAAATACATGTAAATATCTGTTTATTTTTCTTTAAAATCCCTTCTGGAACGAGACATGTCACTGCATTCATTTCCTTTCCCCAAATGTGGAAAGGAAGAGAGAACAAACACATGACAGATCTTATTCATATTGCATAAAGCACTGTTGGAAGACATTCACATACTAAGTGATAGTATCTATAAAAATCTCAATAAAATAGATTTCACAGCAGATCTCTCACGTAAGATACGGTCTAATGAGAGAGGCTGGTCAAGGCTTCTTTCAAAAGCATCACCTGATCCTTCCAACACAGGGAGGTGTGGTCCCATGAATCAAAGACAGCACAGGAATGTCCTGATTCCGAGAATGCAGCATGTGCACAGGAGAATGCACATAGCATAGGAGCTGTGGGTGGTCTTAGGATTCTGTTATCTGGAAAGGATCAAATGCTGGGTTTTTTACATTTACCTGACATGTGCTGACTTTGGGGGAAATGTGTTCCACAAAACTCAAGAGAATCAGGCTCATCTGGTGTCCCTGCAAGACCTTATTCACAAACGAGTTTCCTTTCAGCCTCGGTCGAACACTTCTGTCCACTGTATATTAGAAGAAACATAGGATTTGTAGGGAGAGGTAAGTCCTCTTCTTAGGCAGCTGGAAAATACAGTAAAGTTTCCAGGCACATAGCCTGCATTTTCTACCCCAGACAGGAGCCGCAGGCTTCAAGTAAATCATAGTCTGGAACTAACTGCTGTGAATTTAGGATGTTGATGTTAATCAAGCAGATGATTTCAGAGCAAAGGTTGCTGGTATCTGCAGAGCCAAACAGGAGTGTTAGTAAAAGATAGCAAGGTTAACAGAGTGAAAGCCAAATAATTATCACCTGAAGGACACCAAGACATTGTAGACAAGTGTGGGAAACTGTAATATGGCACAAATTTTTTAGTATCCAGGAAGATTTTGAATGTTATTATCTTGGCTTTTCTTTTGAAGATATCTTGCCATTATCATAAAGAGAAATGCATTTAATAATTTTTACTTTGTTGAGATTAAATGAGTGCTTGTGGTGAAATAAATCCTTCAAACCAGTGAGGCTGATTTTGTTTAATCTTCTTGCCAACCCCCACATGAAAGCAGCAGGGCTGATCCTCTTTCCATTGAAGTCAACCGCAACAACCTGAAACATCTTTGGAAGGAAGAGGATTAGACTCTAAATTAGGGCCAAGAACACTCTTCACCCACCTGTCCCAAACAGTGGTCCTTCTGAAAATCAAGTCAAATATGGTTTAGAACAGCTGAGTTTTAGTTAAGCAGTCTTTTACAACATTAATGGCAGCCCTTCAGGTAATCATTGTGGATAAAATTTAGTGCTTACACAGCAGTGATTTGGAAGCAGTAGATCAGTGTTCTTGTTGTGCTATTTGACTTTCTTGTTATGTTGGGCGGGTTTTTTTAATTAAAATTTACTTTTTAAGAAGGAGTTGTTTACAACTGAATCAAGTGAGAATGGATGTACAGAAGCACAGCCATAATTCTCTCCTGCTAGCCCAGTCCCTTTGAACAGTCAATAAAATCACCTTCTCTCATCAATCCCCAGATTGCCTCAGAGCCATGCACAGGAGCTGGGAAACATCTCCGAATGCTGAGCTGGCACTTTCCCTCCTGCCTTGTGTCTCGTCAAACCAGCTTTCTTTCCAAAACTCTGTCTTTCTATCCCAAAAGGAACTATACAAATTTTGATAAGTTTCATACTACAGATGTGGGCTACTGAGGCTAGCAGCCCTCCTGGATTGGCAAGCCTTGGAGTGATGCTGCCGAGTCCTGAAAAGAACAGGCTGGGGCTTTGCTGTTGGCTGTGGAGAGGGAATTATAAGCACGGAGTGTTTTCCAAGAATGATGAAGTTTGTGATTGCCCACATGTCAGAGGAGACTCGAACCAACCTCGACCTGATCTTGTGGGTTCTCAGCCTATTACTGTCTGTGGTTTTAAAATCTTGCAAATTCAAACCTATCTATCCTAAAATATCCCGGCTTGGCCTGAACAGGTGCTAAAGCCAGGGCAGCAGAAGCACAGGAACGTTTCAGGGCAGAGGGAAGAAATTTAAACCAACATAAGAAGTTCATTCAAGACTGAGGCTAAAGGGTTTCTATCTAAAAGCCTTTAAGAATTATAAGTGAAAAAAAAAGATGGATTGTCCTTTCATTTCAGATTAAATTAGCAGATTTTCTCAGGTTCCCTCTTTTCCTAGATGTATTAATTTCTCCTTTAGATTTTCACTGAATATTGGCAATGTTTCTAACTATATCACTGTCATTGCCAAAATTGAAATTTCTGAGTTTCAACTTGGATATGTCCTTTATAAGTTTCACACATTCTGCCTCAGAATATCTAACATCTATAACTTTCAAGAAATGTAATGACCAAAAAAAAAGAAAAGTAGAAGGGAGGAGCCATATTCTGAGTCCTTCAAAACACTCAAAGCAAGAAAATATTATTTATGATAATATACTGCTTGGATATGGTTAACGTATGCAAAACACCATGCTGGATGTCAGCCAGTTTTTCTAATACTATAGATGATAGAACTTGTGCAGAAAACAAGCAAAAGCAGTGTGCATCTGCTTTAATATTTGGGGACAGGAATGCACTTTTAAGCTAATTTCTTTCTGCTCTGTATCACACACCATCTCAGGGTGTGTGAATCAGATTCAATACAGGTGAGGCAAAACCAGTGACATCTAATGAGATACAACCTACTCTCTGCAGGATGGCCAAGCTGTAGAATTAGGCTAGAACTGAGACACCTTAACTGAAAAAAAAAACAAAAATTGCTAGACCACCATCTCAACAAGTTCAATCATTTATTGTATATCCTCCTCTTATTTGCATGTGTAAATGCCAGCAGAGAATTTCTGACCCTAGCAAAGTAAGTGGAAATCTTGCCACAAACAGCAAGAAATGCAGAATTTCTTTCCAAGTATCTTTTGATATTTTATGTTTGTAGTGTTCAGACCCACACAATTCAACCATGTTCTTAGTTTTGCTCATGGGACAACTTCACGGAGAGCAGAGCTGATTTCACAGAATCACAGAATGTGATTTCACAGAATGTTGCAGGAGTTTTCAGTGAACTCTGGACAAATAGGCGTTCCTGCCCATGACAGGGAGGTTGGATTAAATGATCTCTAAGGTCCCTTCCAGCCTAGGCCGTTCTATGGTTCTATGATTCTATGAAATATGTCAGCCCAGGCTGGTTGTTCCACTCCTGGTGCCATCATTACTGCCTCTTTCATCACACATATGGCATTAAAATTTCTGATCACCTCAGGCTCTCAAAACTTTGACATGTCTGACAAAAAATGCCTTGAACATAAGGTGGTTGTTGTATTGCTTATTTTGAAATTTCATGATTCAAATCACTCCACTTATTGTCTGTTTTATTTTATTTTTAAAGGACCTACTACCTTCAGGATTCTGAACTTTCCCCTTCCATTAGGAGAAAGAGAGAAAGCAAATTAAATTAACCACCACGTTTCTTTTTTTCACTCCAGGCATGTTTCTGAGTACTTCCAACACATTTGCCATTTCAGGTAATCAATCTCAGCCTGCAGAAGTGATCATTAACTCCATAAAATGAATGGAGGGAAATGAGGCACATAAAAATATACATTTTGTCAGAGGTCCACAAACACTTTTCCTTTTGATTTTAAATAAATATACGTAAAGGTCCTTGTCCTCCTTTTCTTAAAAGCACAATTTGTCACCTCAGAAACACCGCTTCCCTGCTGTCTTCTAGCAAGATCTATGCTACCTTATAATATCTGAGAATCTGAACAGTCTCCAAAATTTTACACCTATAGTTCAGTAGCAGGCACTTCAATGAATCAGAAAAACATTACTTCCAGAGAGAAAATAGTAACTCACTCAGTAATCATTTCAGTGGGCGAATAAGAGAAGACATATCTTTTTGAGAAGATGGGAAGGTTAGTTTTGATAGTCTGTTTTACTGTAAATCTGCATGTTTCATAACTGTGTATTTTATTATTTTGCTATTCCCATGATTGCAAGGCTAATGCTTAATTCCTGGCAAAAAATACCTATATTAATTGTAAGGCAAATCGTGTATTTGTTGTGGGAAGAAGAGATAAGGAATCACTCCAAAACGAAGAAGGTGTGTTTGTTAAATGAAAAAATGTGTTAACTGTGGTCTTAGTCCCATACCTGTGTGACTGATCTTCAAGACAGATTGTATGAATTGCTCTGCACCCCCACAAATTCTATCTTTTTTTTAATGTAAGATGTATTTCTCAACTCAGTCACAAAAATACTTTAAATATATTAGAGGTACATTCTTTCTCAAAATACCTACTTCCTGGAGTTTCCTCCAAATCTAATGGAAAAGTCGTGATTTTGTAGTCATAATTAATCCAGAAGCTGCTAAAGGATAAAATGCATTTGCACACACATTCATTCAGATTTACAGGGAACAGACCAGTTTATATCGTAATTTGTGCAAAGACAACTCACAAGCAGAAGAAGGATATATAAAAAAATAATTGTTCTCTGGCAATTATTTCTCCTGATCATTTTAGTGTGAGAAAATAATATCATAGAATATTTTTGGGATGGAATAGGTAGTAAAGTCTTCTGGGGTACATCTGGATAACATCCTACTTTCTGTAGGCAGCACCGACATACCCCAGAGAAGTGCCCCAGTTACTTGTTCAAGAGCACATAAGGCTGAACACTGAAAAAGAACCAAACAAAAAACTTGTGAGGAAATTCCGTCCTGGAGATTTGGAAAATAGACCTCCCAGGCTTACATATAGGAACTTGCATGTTTTAGACATTTGAACTCCATGATTGAGGTATGTCACAATTAACAGACCCCTCCAAAAATCTTGTGGTGCTGCAGCAGGGTGCATTTGTATAGTCCTTTCAGACATTTCATCCTCCTTCTCTCTGCGTGCCAGAGGACCCCTTCTTGCTGCCCAGGGCTTCCCTGAAAACTCACTGCCAAGAGGAGTTTTGTTACAGAGAGCAAGCCACAGCAGAGACCTTTGTTCCAGTCCACACGGCCTCTCCTGACACACAATGGAGAGAAGGTCAACGTGTCAAACACTTCCACTTGCCCTCTCTCCCCAAACTAGCCTGCAACTTCCAAGAGCCCATGGGAGATGTTAGGATCTTTGTGAGCTTTCTTTGCAAGAATGAAGAGTTGCAGAAAAGGAGGCCCCCTCCTCGGTATACAGTCTGTCCCTTGATTACTGCAGCCATGATGTCATTTGCTTTAGCAAACTCTCACTGATCAATAACAGGAGTCTCTGACTAGAGGTAGGAGGAGCACAGAAAGCTGAGGCAGTCAATAGGAATAAACAGCTCTGGACCCTAAAGAAGATACTAATATTGCACAATATAGTGAAAAGGATGTAAGGGCAAAGTGATTTATGGAGCTTCCCAAGCATAGATCACCCTGTCTGCATGTGGAAGTGCAAGTCAAGACCTTTCTTTCTAAAGCAGTTTGCTACTTTGTGCCATGCGCACTGGCTTCAATATCATGGAATCATAGAATCATTAAGGTTGGAAAAGGCCTCTAAGATCATCAAGTTCAACCATTAATCTAGTAATGCCAAGTCCATCTCTAAACCAGGTCCCTAAGAAACATATCTACATGTCTTTTAAATACCTCCAGGCATGGTGATTCCACCACTTCCCTGGGCAGCCTGTTCCAATGCTTCATCACTCTTTCAATAAAGAATTTTTCCTTAATATCCAATCTAATCCTCCCTGGTACAACCTGAGCCCATTTCCTCTTGTCCTATTGCTTGTTACTTGGGAGAAGAGACCAAGCCCCACCTCGCTACAACCTCCTATCCAAACCTCCTCTTATCCAAACTCCCATGACTGTTCCCTGTGTCAGTGGTGATACTCAGCATAACTCAGTAACTCGGTGGAGTTGCTCTGTATTTACATCAGCAGAGGACCCCAGACCTCAGCACACTGACGTGTGGACTTGAGTTATTAGATCTATATAATGCCAGTGCTTCTGATGGGACTTTCAAGTGCCTAAAGCCAAACATGCAGTTAAGCGATACACTGAGCTGCCACCTCTCTGCCAGTCAACTTTGACACTGTACGGCAGGGGTGCACCCAAAATTCTTGCAACAAAGATGTTTTACAGCCTCAACACCTATGTGAAGGGAAGTGTTTTCCTGTGGCTGTTTTCCCTACTGTAATTATGATGACAGTTACACTTAAATAACTAGTTGGGGGTCCAAGTGTGCACATGCATATAAAATACAGTATTGACATGAACAAATGAGGAGGGGAGAGCAGAAACTTGGGAGAAAAGAACTGTCACTATGCACAGAGGTATTTCTAGGCCTGGAACAGAAGAGGTAGAATGGGAAATGCTGTGCCAAATCACTGTGACTGTGCTTTGCTCAAAGCTGTTTCTGTCACTAGATTCAGGGTAGATTCATTTCCCATTCTGCAGCATTTACTACTTTGCTGTGACATTTCCTGTTCTGAGGTATTTTTACCCAAGTCTTCATCAACATCATTTCAAGGAGAATACAGCATTCAGTGTTTCACTCAAAGACTTTTTATGAGAGGAATATCTTTTCATGCTAAAAATATAAGATCAATTCTGATAATAAGTTTGCTAAAAGCACTTCATAGAATATAGTGCCTACACATCTGATCTGGAAAAGGGAAGGTGCAAAGAAGAGAATTGTATTGTAAGGCTGCCTTTTATCTGTGAAAAAGAAATAGACATTACGATATTTATCATCTAGCTTTCAGTAGCTAAAAATGAGATGTCTACATCTCGGCTAGTCACCCTTAGCTGATGGAGTATAACAGGCATCTCCACAAGAATAAGCCATCTCATCCCACCGTATATATGTATAGATAGGTAAAATATTTCCCAAGCCAAACAGCTTCTTACACATATAAACCTTAGGATAAGACAGCTCACCCTGGGGAGAGTCTGCCATTTTCCATTGGAAATAGGGAGAGTTTACAATGTAGGTTCTGTTTAAGAGAAAATTAGTTGTTTTCTTTTGTTCTATTTGCCTGTCAAACTCCTTTCTCCTGTGGACCAACTTGATATCGTTTCACATCATCTGAGTCAGATGACTGTTTAGGATACTTCTAAAAAATTAGCAAGGGCAGTTCGTATTTTGGAGTCACCACTTCTCAAGCACTTGCACAAAGATGATGGATGTGGGAAAGATATTGACTCTGTACCTACTGCCAAAGAGCAACTACAGAAAGCACCAGAAAGCCAACAAAGAGAAGGAAGGCAGATGTGTGCTTGCACTGCAGTTGTACAGTCTTCTGGAGTACAACTGGATAATGTACGGCTTTCTGTAGACAGCACTTACATACCCCAGAGAAGTGCCTCAGTTATTTCCAGTAACTCCCATCACCTAATATCAATAGGTCTCCATTCCTGCTTTTGAAATCTTGATGAGCTATTTGGGTATTTAAACATGCAGTTATCTTAACTGCATTCACTTCTCTTGGAAAAATCAGTGCATATTTTATCTTTTTATTTATTCATTTCTGATAATGGTTTTCCTGATGATTTGTGGTGGGTAGAAGTTCAATGCAAGAGTGTGTCTTTAGGATACAGGTTTTTCAGGCTGACTCCCCATTCTGTAACACCAAAGCAGAAAATGTGCAAATTTAGAGATAAGCAGTAGACAACAGAGATAAGAGGTACCAAGTGTCCTCTGAAATTTCAGGGTCAGTGTCCTGGTTTGTATTAAACAGAAACAATTCTGCTCAGTGATTTTATTTTCAGCTCAGTCTCTTCTAAGGGGCTGCACTTTCTGAAGCTAACAACATGTTTTTGCAGACAGCATCTGCTACTACAAGTGATCGTGCCTGATATTTGTAGTTACTACCAGGGACTGGTATGCAGAAAGGCTCTTGTTTATACTTACTCTTATAATAACCAAGGTCACTGTTAGATCTTGTGTGCCATGCTGGGGGTGCTGGGAAGTAAAAGGGGTCATAAGGAAGTAAAAGCTTGCACCTCCGGTGAGGAACAGACAGGTGACTAACAAGAGGATTTGAATCCATACACATCATATTCAGTATAAAGTTGAAGGATCATGGGGTTTAAGTCTTCTTCTTCAATGGCCAGTGTCCAAGAAGGACTCTGTCCATTCTTCTGCCTTTCACCCTGAACCTGAGTTCCTGAATCCAGCTCCTGTGTCTGGTTTCCCTTTGCCACTGAGCCTGAGACTTCCCCAGTGCCCCCTGCTCTGCAGCATCAGTGGTGTTTGCTATCAGGGCAGGAAGGTGTTGGATTCGATGTTGGTTTTGTATATATTTAAATATAGTTCATTATTTTAATTATTTTCACTATTTCCTTATTAGTAATGTTAATGTTTATTAAAGCTCTTTCAGTTTTCTTTTCCAATCCATCATTCTCTCCGCCTTATTCCCTTTCACTTTCTGTTTGGGAAGGGAGGGGGATTAGAAAGCCTCTGTCAGCATTTAGTGGCTGGCCCAGCTCCAACTCTCAGCAGTCAGTAAAACAGAACAACTACAAATATTGAAAAGGATGTTCAAATATTAATATGAAACATTATCTCATGTGTAACTGTTATATATAAAGCGATAAGGGTGATATTTAAACGAGGAAAAAGAATGCAAAGTTCATGAGCACCAGCTCACTTGAACATGCTTTGCTAAATTTAAATTACTTGAGTATCAACAACTTTTTAAAAGGATGTAAAATATCATTGACTTTAATGTAGGAGCTCTTTCATTTAATTCATTTTGTGGTTTTTGCTACTGAGGGAAATAGGATTATGGAATTTGGCAATGCATGGAGAAAAATTCTTAAATACAGTTACCGAAAGGGTTTAACCTGGAAAATGCAACATCAATCCTGAAAATTTCTCTGTGAAAGGAAAAAATATCTTTTGATATTTTTTTCAATGTGGTCCAAGGAATACATAACATTAGACATAAGCATTATGTAGCAATTTTTCTACTTACAACTCTATAAAGCTTGCTGCAGTTCATCCGGAAATTACAGAATTGCTCTGTTAAACTTAATGCTTGCATTATGTCAGAGGGCTTAATGTCTATTAGTTTTACATATCTTCAGACTTGCCAAGGTTCCAGTCTTACCACAGGCACTGCTAAACAGCCTGTGAACATCAGATGTACTTGAATATTTTTATGAGTCTTTTGAGTTTCAAATTTTCACCAATACCCAAGGAGCAAAAAAAAAAACAGAAAAAAAAGCTCATTTATCTAGGATTACCAGCAGCTACTTTTAATTACCATCAAATGACACAGTGATCAAGGTTGTCCCACCTGTGCTTCTTTTCCTGATTTTTTTTTTACATTGAAGGCTCAGAACAGACTTGGTTTACACTTTGTCCCCCAAAATGTAACTCTATATCTGTTTTCATAATGTTTATATCTTTTTTTCATAGTATTTAACAGCTCTTATCAGCAAGAAAAAGACACCAGCTGAACTGAATACTGTTTATATCTATTAATGTTAGGGTTATCTTTAAAGGAGGAAAAAACATTGAATTTGTGATCTGAACAACAAAAGTCATGGAAGTCTTCTGAGAAGCTGCAGAATCACAGAAACCTGGGGAAAAGAGGCTGATATTTCCTGCTTATCCCAGTGCTGATGTGGATTTCTAATCCCACTTCAAGTATAATTCAGGCCATCACCTGTTCAAGTTTTTGGGGGACAGCTGTCACCAGCTGCAATTGTCACAATTCAGGATCTGCATCATATTCATGCCCATGTTTGTGTACACCTGCTCTTCTGACTTCACATCCCAAGGATGTGAAGTAAGTGGCCTTGTTAGACCCTGCAGTGTACAGGTTCACTCACTTACTGTAATTAAATTATCGAATTACAGATTTGTTTAATTGGGAAAAGACCTTTAAAATCATCAAATCCAACCATTAAACTAGCAATGCCAAGTCCACCACTAAACCACGTCCCTAAGAAAAACACCTACATGTTTTTTAAATACCTCCAAGGATGGTGGCTCAAACACTTCCCTGGGCAGCCTGTTCCAGTGCTTAACAACTCTTTTGGTGAAGGAATTTTTCCTAACATCCAATCTAAACCTCCTCTGGTGCAACTTGAGCCCATTTCCTCTCATCCTATTGCTTGTTACTTGAGAGAAGAGACCAACCCCCACCTCACTACAACCCCCTTTCAGGTAGTTGTAGAGAGCAATAAGGTCTCTCCACAGCCTCCTCTTCTCCAGGCTAAGTAATGCCGCAGTCGGTTTTCATGACATTTGTGCTCTAGCCCCTTCATCAGCTTTGTTGCTCTTTGGACACACTCCAGCACCCCAATGTCTGAACACAGTAACCCAAAACCAAACATAGTATTCGAGGTGCAGCCTCACCAGTGCCGACTGGAATCATTCAAATTTCTACTGAACCAGAAGAGGTATTTGCTTGCTTAACTTCCACTTTACAATGTTAAATCTCAGTTGCACACCCTTTGCTAGTCAGTTTTTTTCAGTATTTTTTTTTCTGATGTGCCTGTGGACAAGGGACAGGCACACCAAGAAACCATCCTTCCTGGTCAGACCCAAGGAGCCTATCCTCTTCTCATAGTCTTCTCTGGGCTACGCAAACCCCAACCGCTCTGAGGTGTCCAACCACCCCTGTGCCTGCTACTTGGCATGGGGCTGGGGCACATGGACCTCAGGACTTCTTGACCAGATCAGGAGACCACCCCCTCCAGCAAATGTTGTAACCTTTGAGCTGTGGAGTTAAGTGGAGAAAAAAAGGAATTTGCTTTCTCTTTATTCTGCGTTTCTTCTGGGTGTCAGTGGAGTCAGCTTGTCCTAAACTCAACTAGCACACAAAGGCATGAAGAAATCCAGGCAGGAGATGGTCTTGCTTGTGAGAGCTGCTGGGACTGAGGCATGAGCCCAAGGACCTCTTACTTTTTGTGGTCTTAACATACATAGACCTGGTGAGAAGAAGACAAGCCAGTATCTAGAGAAAGTTATAGGTAGAAAAAAAAAAAGAGGTTTTAAGAATTACATAATAACTGAACAGGGACTTTGATGGTGCAAGTTATCAATTAAGGATTTATATATTAATTGTTTTTATTTACGCCACACACACGAGTGAGATTCATCTCATTCTACTTGAGCTGTCTACAGTTCATGCATATAGTTTAACACACAACTAACACACATACACACGTGTCAAGCATGAAGAATGGAGAATTAAATGTCTAGAAGAAAAACTGGCAAATTTTAAGAAAAATAATTAACTGTATGCAATTAATACTCATCTCAGATTCTATATCCACTGAGTGTCACTGACCACACTCATTAGCTCTTCCTCCTCCTTTCCCATCACTTCTGCCCAGTGAAATAATTATTATCCAGCTCTCACATGAACCAATAGTGGTCACGTGTCTGTGTCTACAAGCAGGATCTGGCCCCACACAGGGTCTTCGCTTACATCTTGGTCGTGAGCTCTAAATCCATTAACCTGAAAGACATCCTCTGACATTTCTCCCAGATATGAGAAAGTGGCAGACCAAATCTGACCTCTCTCAGTTTTCAAACAAATGCTGAGTACAACAACTGTCAGAGATAATCCTGAGTGCAAGTGTAAATTATGCAGCAATTCAGTGTAAATAACTACTTCTTGGGTGACCTGTCTGCACAAACAGAGCCACCTAGGAGGAAAAGGACATGGTATTTCTCTTGTCAAAGGAACCAAATTTTTTCCAGAGAAGATCTGGAAATCTTTTTGGCCAATTAGTTTCACGAAAAGTCCTTCCTCTTCACAAGTTCCCCGGACCCCTTGCAGACTGAACTCAGCCAGCCTGTGAGAGCTGTGCTTAAACCTCCAGTTAATCCAAATCCAAGTTAACTGCAGCAATTTCTTCACAAAGGGCTCTGGGAGGCTCAGAGCATGTGCCATACAACCCCGCAGCCTATTTAGGTTTCACCAAGAGAGTGCATGCCTCTAAAATGAAATGGGGACCAGCCACGTCCCTTCAGAGTGAGAGAGAACAGGTTGGTTCCACATTAAAAGGCAGACGACTTGATACCCATAGTATTCACTGTAAAAGGGAACTGCAAGATCTCCATCATATTTGACTCTTCCCTGTGTACAGCTGTGTTGATTTTAAAGGTCA
The DNA here is from genome assembly GCA_020746105.1 of Trogon surrucura. Taxonomy (NCBI): domain Eukaryota; kingdom Metazoa; phylum Chordata; class Aves; order Trogoniformes; family Trogonidae; genus Trogon; species Trogon surrucura. The sequence continues at coordinate 32,681,518 of CM036617.1, read as the reverse complement.
AATGTCATTTTTCCTTTGCATCTGGGAGGAAACCAGGGATTGCTCTGCATCCTCAGAAGCTCCCACATTTTTCTCTGAAAACTCTGACACCTTTCTTTTTTCTTCCCAGAGGAAGGCAGTGTAACTTTTGAGCCAGAAAACATGAGAAATCCTCCACCAATTAAGTTTAAGAACCACAGCAGATTCATGCCCATCAAAGTTAGTAAAAGCTGGTTTCCCAGAGTTTTGTGTCATATTTGGAGCTACCTCAGCTTCCTCCCTTGTCCGCTGCATGGCACTGCTCCAGCAGAACTCTTCTGTCAGGATGCTGTTTCATAGAATCTGACTCAGGTGAGGAGCAAAAGTTTGAGGAAAATAAGGGGAGCCTTGGAAGTTAAAAACTTACTTTAGTGTTGATTTACTTGCATCACTTTGGATCGCAGCCATAGCTAGCTGAGAGGACTAAACAGAGAAGAAGTTTGTTTACAGTCATAAAGCTGTTACCTATTTTCTGTATAATTATCTGTGTTTTGAAATTCACACATGGGGTCCCTTTGAGTTCCTAGAGGTCCTGTGGATTCCCAGACTGTAGCAGATCTGTTCATGTGAAATCTTTATCAACACCATGCTGTGGACTCTGCTGGGAACTGGCTTTGACAGTTTATCAATATTGTGAAACTAAGGAAAGATACCCTGCTGTCCAGCATCCTTCCACCAGGGAACCTCCAGGAGTCGATGATTTGAATTAGCTGCTGGCTGCTTTCTCTTTCCAGAGCATACGTCTTTCAGAGGCCACTACTTGCTCTACAGGGATCACCACCAGATCCTTCTCCATCTGAGGATGAATATTTGTAGTGACTACTCCAGATTCTGCCTCTCCCACCACCCCAGCTCGCTCCTGTATTTTCAGTCATAGAGTCCCTTCAAAATAGGCTCTGTCATGCATGATCTTAGAATTATAGAACAGTTCAGGCTGGAAAAGACCCTTGGAATCATTGAGTCCAACCATTAGCTCTACACTACAACCATTAACCCTACACTACAAGTTCACCCCTAAACCATACCACACAACACCACATCTAAGCAACACTTAAACACATCCAGGGATGGCAACTCAACCACCTCCCCAGGCAGTCTTCTATTCCAACAGGGTGTCATGACAAAAAAGGATGTCACAGCATGTCACCACATATTGGTCACAAAAACTCCCAGCAAAATCCAGCTGAATCCAAAAGGTCCAAGTCACAACTCCTCTTTGTGTGTTATGTGATAAGCCCCTTAGACAGAAGCTGATAACCCACAGAACACAACTATCATGCATTTTCCTATGGGTTATCACCTTCTGTCACATCTCTAGGCATTAGCAATTTCAGCATACATCCAGTTCATGCAAAACATCTTTGTGCATCGTATTTGGACATCCCCCAGTGTGTTATCTTACTGCACAATAGCAATGTGCAAAACACAAAAGCTTGGATAGGCTTTTGTCAGTCCTTTGAAAGACAGCAGACCTCCTGCCTGCTAGTCTGCTCTCTGAATGCTTTTCCACAGGACTTGCAAGCTTCCGTTTAGTCCATTTCCATAGCTACTGGTATTTTGCTGAATATTCTTCAGAACTGCCTGAGCCAGATAGCCAACTTTGCAACATCTTCATCCTGTTCACTACTAAACATGTTAAAAAGGGACCAGTGCAGAATGTCTTGTGTATCATGCTATCTTGGCCACTGGATAGACCTAAAATGGGCGTGGGAATTCAAATCATCACAGCTCTGTTTTGTAAAATCATAGCTGGCTTTTAGACAAAAAAAAAACAAAAACAAAACACAGTTCTTTACTTCAGCTGGCAAGTGATATAAAAATGTTTCTATGAGGATGTACTACTCATGCCCTTCAGACTAACACTTACTTTGGCTATGCTGTTTGCACTGCGTGTCGTTCTTTCCATTCTGTCATGTTGATCAGAGTCACTGACAGGCAGATTGATGTGTTTGTTTCCAAATTATCGTGACTTTTTGCTGGGGAAAGGATAGAAGGTAGATGCAGACCAGGGTATTTTGGAGAAGAAAAAAAAAACAGATATAAAGTTGTGATGTACATTAGCTGTACATCCCAGCAGAGAGTGTTCTCTTTAGTAAGAGGAAACCACTTTGAAGAAGCTACTTTCTATGCTTCAGCTAAACTTGAACTTGCCGTGGTGAACACCATGAGAGCTGGAAGTAGCCTACATCACTGTCTACTAAGCTGACTCAACTTCCTGGAAGGAGAAGACCAGATTTCTTTCAGTTGATTCTGCTCTTCCTTCCTTGAGTGACCTCGAAGGGAAGCCAACAGGTAATGATTTATAACCCCTAAGTGTGATATTTTAGGTTGAGGGTTTCAGACTTGCTGAACGCAGCTGTTCGCTTATCTGTTGTGCAGACCCAGAGAACGGAGGAAAACAAGGCCTACACAGTGAGAACCAGCCGAAGGAGGGAGTCTTGTGACGACAGGACGGCCCTGTTTTGGCTAAGGAGCAAGGCCGCACGGGAGACTAACAATGTGAACCATCCTGCACATAGATAAGTTTTTGCAAAATAAAATCCTGAAGGCCACGGGGCCCAGAGTGGAAATTTTTACCCTAATATCCCTATATGACTATAGTCACCCACTCTTCACTCAAATCATGCTGGATGCCACCCCGGGGTGGGGGCAGGGGGTGTGAAAGATAGTATATAAGGAGCATAGAGGGTATGTGTCGTTGGGAGGAGAAGACCCCAGAAGAGGAAGAGGCAGTCGACGGGCTGTGCTCCTTCTCCTTCACCCAAGACAGGGACGCCTTCTTGGTAAGAACTGCGCTTCCACCTTTTGGTGTGTAATACCCGGGATAGTATTTTGCTAGCATTAGTATCGTATATTAGCGCTATTGCAGAGAGTGAATTTATCAACGGCAACTCCGAACCTTGTATCTGTCTCTTCAATAAATTACTTATTGTTAGTTACCTTGCAAATTGTCCCAGTGCAAGTCCTTAAACGGGGCTCTGAAAATTCAGTGCAAGCCCTTAGTGGGGCTCTGAAAACTCAGTGCAAGTCCCTAACGGGACTCTGAAACAAGCAAGTGCTTAGCTGGGGTACGTGCCTCTCACAGCCACATACCTTTCACGCGACAGTAAATTGGCGCAGCGAGCAGGGTTGCCATGGATAAACTCCTGCAAAAATATAAGTGTGCACCCTCTGAAGCTAGGAGAGAGTTGGCCCAGGAGTTTTGGAACAAAGTGGTAGAGCGAATAGAACAATGTAGGAGTGAGCAAAGAGTTAAGGAGGGGACTTGTTTATCTTGCGCGCGAAAAGAGATCAGAGATTCTCCTCCACCTGAGAAAATTGCAAATGTGGAATATGCCATGGCAAAATCAGCAAACGAAGTGTTAAAAAACTCACTGGCTTTCGAAAGGGAAAGTCGAGAAAAAATGGAAACTCAAGTAGGAAACCTAAAGGTAGAATATGCTCTGCTAAAATCTAAAAACGCAGTGCTGAAAGCATCGCTGGCCTCAGTAGACAACCTTGAGAGTGAAAATCGGGACCTTAAAATGCAATTGGATGCAGCCGCGATGCGAGAAAAACGGTTACAGGAAAAATTAGATCTTATCTTAAACCAAATGCCTTCTGTAGAGTCGGCTAAACAAATCTGTAAATTGGTACACAATACAGATCCTGAATCGTGGGATGGAGGCGCTGGGTGTGATAACGACACTGAGGAGCTGGTGAAAAATTTTGACTGTGATCCTGTCTCTGTCCAACCATTAATTAAACCTGAGGTCGTGAACAAAAGTAATGACAATGTTCACACTATTGTACGAACCACGGCATATTCTCCAACTGAACTTGCTAAATTGCAGCAAAAGTATTCCAAACGCCCGGGGGAGTCTGAGACAGAGTATGTGTGGCGAGTCTCCCTTACGGGGGGGGATCGAGTTCTGCTAAGTGAGGAAGAATCAGGAGGTTATTGGGGTCCTGGAGTATTTTTAACCACTGTACCAGGTGAGGATCATGTTTATACCTTGACTGCAAGAGCTGCTAATTGGGCTGGCGGCATAGATCCTCAGGAGAGAGGAGATCCCATTGTGATTACAACCCCAGGGTTTAATGATTTAGCCACGTCTGTACAGAAAGCAGCCTGCATACAAGCAATGTATGAGAAGGACTTGCTGAGGACATCCCCGATGACAACCCCTATTGACCCAGCAAGGTTATCTCCTCTTATCCGTGGCTTCCCAGATTGCTTAAAAACATTTGTAGCTACTGTCCAGGAGCGCATACAAAATACCCATGCTATGAATGCTGCGGCGGCTGCTGCAGTTCCCCCACAGGTTTGGGCACATGTAACAACTTGGAATGAGTTTGTACAGGAGTTAGTGAATTACGGGCGCCGTATGGGTTGGGTCGGACCGACTAAAGGGAAACCACCCGAAAACTTGAAAAGAGTTCGCCAGGTCCACACAGTAAAACCTAAGCCACAAGTCAGATCACAGTTCGATAGCGAGCGTAATGGTCTTTGGCATAAAGCCTGGGCTCTGGGAATACCGCGGCAAAAGCTACACGGCACTCCCACCGCCGACCTCCAAACTCTGGTGCAACTACTAAGTAAGAAAAACAACCCGCAAGGGAAGAGTCAATCGGCAGTGAATAAATCAGTCTCTGATAAGCCCGTGCCTTTGGCCTCACCAGAGGATTTAATTGACCTAGCAGACGATTCAATCAAAAACATGCAGCTCCGGGGAGGGCAGTGAGCCACCCTGCTCGGAGGATATTAGCTGTACAATGGCTCCTTAACAAACGTTACGAACCTATCATTGCTGTTCCAACAGGGCCAAAGAGTGTTTATACAAATTTCCTTATTGATACGGGTGCTCAAATATCAGTAATCTCTAAAGAGACTGCAGAATTCTTAAACATAAAACCTAGTCGCCGTAAGATAAAATTTACAGGAATTGATGGAGTTATAAAGGAATGCCCTACTGCTAAAATTGTCTTGTGGCTCCCAGGGGAAAAGAAATTAACTCGTGCTGAGGTTTTAGTCGATGCTGCAAACACTAATATTCTGGGATTTGATTTACTGTATGGTAGAGTGTGGAAGTTACCCAATGGGACAGTCTGGAGTTTTACCGGACAAGGTAACGGAGACAGCGAACCGCTTGAGGGGGATGAGCCTAAAACAATAAACTTACTAGAGACGTCTATATCTCTGCCTCCATCAAAGATAACAAACATAAAGCAGTACCCCCCCACCAGCAGCTGCACAATCGGGTATTGACGGGGTGGTAGAAGATTTAGAAACCTGAGGCATTATTACCTGTACACATTCCCCGTACAATTCTCCTGTCTGGCCAGTAAAAAAGCCAAATGGACAGTGGAGGCTTACTATTGATTACAGACAATTAAATGCTAATACTGCACCTTTAACTGCAGCTGTACCAAACATTGCAGAATTGGTTACTCAAATACAGGGAGCTTCTCACCCATGGATGGCAACCTTAGATGATAAGGATATGTTTTTTATGATTCCTCTACAGGAACATGACAAAGCTCTATTTGCTTTTACTTGGAAAGCTCCATCAAATCAGCACTAGATGGATAATATCTACCTAATTTAACATTTGTCGGTCATACGACCGAGCATTTTTCCTTTTTTTTTATTTTACAGGAACCCCGATGTCAGGAAACTGTACCTGGGACAACGGACTACCCTACACTGAACTGGAGTGCCCCCAGGGACTGTTCATATTTGTGATTGGAATGGTTGTATTCGTGGTACTGATAATAATCTGGAAACCAAAATTTTAAAATGGGGATGATTACACTGTTTATCATGTTCCTATCCACAGGAGCTATATGTGGAGAATACATATACCTAGGGTATGGGGAGAACCACAACATGGTCACTGGGATTACATGCAAACTACTGACTGGTGTATTGATTGGAGTGGAATCATTGGATTACCTGATGATCCCATACGGGTTGGTGTCCAATACACAAACTTTGACACTTCTCATTTAGAGACTCCAAAACACTGCAATTGGAAGTGCACTAAAGCTTACAATTGCAGTAGCCGAGACACTGAAATTCAAAGGCTGGGCCTGATAGCTCAAGCCCTTCGATTAGGTTGTATTTGTCGCAACTACACCACTTCACTCAATGATACCTGGTCTCATGTAACCAATAACAATGTTAAGTCTGATATAATCTGTTCGAAACTTAGTATACCTTCCCTAGGACACACTGTGTGGTTTAGCAGCGACGGCACGTGGACTACTTACTTGACCGTGGAGGTCCGCCGACGTCAACACGCGTTGGGACTGTTAACACTTTGCCCTCTCTGGAGAAGACAACCGCTTGCACCGACTCTGTGGGGACGAGTCAAAAGAAGCTCAACAGATCCTTGGCAAGACCCGACGACAGGAACTGTGGTTAGATGGGTTCTAGAGTCAATCTTTACACCTCACCTAATGGCTTTTAAAAATCGAATGATGCTGTATAACCTCACTGGTCAGATTGAAGCATTGGCCAACGCAACCAGAGTCGGGTTGGAAGCATTAAATACACAATTATAGGCAACATCAAAAATGACATTACAAAATAGGCTGACCTTAGATTTGTTATTATTGCATGAAAATGGAGTGTGCGGATACTTAAACCTAATCAATGATACTTGTTGTGTTCACATACCGAATGTAACAAAAGATCTTGACGAGCAGTTAGATCATATGAAGCGTGTAGCAAAAGCAAGTAGAAATCTTAGAGAAAGCATGGAAGTACAATGGCTAAACAAACTTTTGCATGGTATGGGTTTTTCCCTATCAGGATGGCTTGCTTCTTTATTGCAATCAATTTTAGTCATAGTTATTGTGATTACGATGTTTTGCATGTTATTAGCTTGCTTTAGATCCATGCTAACTCGGGTATTAATTCGTCAGGTACGCATGGTGTCCGGGTGGACGGAGTTGGAGCTACACCCAGGTGAAAGAAAGTCAAACATAAGGGATACCCCCAAGATTGACTTTATGAGAGCATGATTTCAAGCTCGATTGAGTGACTATAGTCACGGGGTGGATAATGTGATATTTTAGGTTGAGGGTTTCAGACTTGCTGAACGCAGCTGTTCGCTTATCTGTTGTGCAGACCCAGAGAACGGAGGAAAACAAGGCCTACACAGTGAGAACCAGCCGAAGGAGGGAGTCTTGTGACAACAGGACGGCCCTGTTTTGGCTAAGGAGCAAGGCCGCACGGGAGACTAACAATGTGAACCATCCTGCACATAGATAAGTTTTTGCAAAATAAAATCCTGAAGGCCACGGGGCCCAGAGTGGAAATTTTTACCCTAATATCCCTATATGACTATAGTCACCCACTCTTCACTCAAATCATGCTGGATGCCACCCCGGGGTGGGGGCAGGGGGTGTGAAAGATAGTATATAAGGAGCATAGAGGGTATGTGTCGTTGGGAGGAGAAGACCCCAGAAGAGGAAGAGGCAGTCGACGGGCTGTGCTCCTTCTCCTTCACCCAAGACAGGGACGCCTTCTTGGTAAGAACTGCGCTTCCACCTTTTGGTGTGTAATACCCGGGATAGTATTTTGCTAGCATTAGTATCGTATATTAGCGCTATTACAGAGAGTGAATTTATCAACGGCAACTCCGAACCTTGTATCTGTCGCTTCAATAAATTACTTATTGTTAGTTACCTTGCAAATTGTCTCAGTGCAAGTCCTTAAACGGGGCTCTGAAAATTCAGTGCAAGCCCTTAGTGGGGCTCTGAAAACTCAGTGCAAGTCCCTAACGGGACTCTGAAACAAGCAAGTGCTTAGCTGGGGTACGTGCCTCTCACAGCCACATACCTTTCACGCGACACTAAGCATGGAGGGATCTAGGGGCATCCCACAGAGCTCAGGACTGTCATCATTCATACCTAACAGATGTGGGCAGCTCCTGGGCAAGGGCTTGATGATGGAGACCTGCATGGTGAAGACCTGAAGATCCAACTCTTGCACTCAGTATCTTGTGTCTCATCCCATACAGCTCACTGGCTGAGCAAAAGTAGAGCACATAAAACCACATATACCATACCCACAACAATTCATGTGGAGAGCATATCTGAACAACAAACGTCAAAGATGCTTCTGCTTTCCTAAAAAGTGGAAGTATTACGGTATACGGTGCAATCCTTCTGCTCTGAGCTGTCAAGAATAACGCACGATAAACTCAGACATTTCTGATAAGCCAAAGCATCAATTATAGGCAAGGACCAAGCAAATTGTCTTCAGATTAAAATGCTGGAAGGCTCTCAGTAAATGCATGATGAAGACCTTGCTGAAACACATATAACATAGACTCACATTCCTGCTCAGTAAAAGTTACTATCAAAGTAATAAATTAAAGATGCACTTCATATTCTTCACTGCTTGACTAATAAGCTAAATCACCTTAAAAGTCTTTGTTTTCAAATCCTATGACTGGGCTTATAACTCTATCCTCTCCCTTTCCTTTCTGCTGGGAGCTACAGCAGTCTTGAAATTTAGTTTTGACAGAGTGGTGCCAACTTAGGTTTGGCGGCTGCTGAACAACGAAAATCTCTCTGAGGAAACTGCATTACTTATTATTAGGAGGATATTGAACTGCTGATTGAAAAGAAAGTCTTCAGACTTCTAGAGCTTATTTCTTAAATTAGAAGACAAAGGAAAAAAAAGGAGTTCATCAGTAAAAGGTGACTTTTTCGCCTTCATATGTTTTCTTTCCTACTACACTTCAAAACTCAGCATTTTTCTTTGATTTATAGTTCCTAGTCAAAAAGTGGGGGAGGTTGAACTTTTCCCATGTGTATTTCAGAATGCTTATAGACTTCCACAAATATTTTTTAAAATATGGATGATGCTAAAAAGAGTGACAACTTTTTATCTGTATTCAAAACAACAGCAAAAATAGTTATGTTATGATGCTTTATGCATGCTGTGTATCTATGTGCAAGGCACTGCAAAATAATCCATCATTACGACTTTTATTGCCTCAACAGTGATAAGAAATAACTTGCACTGTCATTGTTTTACCAAGTGCAGGGAGTTTACTCCTAGATTTCACTGGCTTCTGTGTAATTTAAATTAAATGTTAATTTAGATATTACAGAAAGTACAGAATGTACTGAGTACAACACCAATTTTTTGTGAAGAAAAAAATGTCTTCTGCTTCCAGATAAATTATCCAGTTGTCCCTCGTGTAAGCTGTATGAAGCAGAGACAAGCATGAACACAGAAATTATGGAGCAGGGCACATTTAGATAAATTACTGTTGGGAAACCTTCTTCCATCTTAGATTCAGATTCAGAAGTTTTAGTAGTGAATATAGCAGTCATAAGATTCTAAAGGGAAGTGAGAATGATGGAAGGGTTTGAAACTAATTCATCTGAACTTCGTTATACAACTCTCAGACAGTTTCTGAAGAAAAACAAATCAAATAATGCAAGCTGGAAGAGCAGGGAAATTATTTTTTTTAAAGGATGGAAAAGACACAGAAAAGAGGATCGAAGTAAATTTGAAAGTAAAAGACATTCCCAATATATTTTCAAGGATATATTTAAAAGTTGCCTTAGCAGATTTTTCGAAGATGAGGTACATGGAAAGAGCTGAAACACCACATATGGAAATGCAGGCATTTACAATCCTACAAATAAATAGCTAAGAGATGCTGAGTAACTATTTGCTAAAGGTTATTGGAAATGACGAATATTTCAACTGAGAGGAGGGAAAATAGAAAAAATAACGTACATAATGCTTCCTCCAGTTTCTCTAATGCCCAAATCCTGACAGCTCAGACAACAGTGTCAGATATCTGTTGCACCATTAGTGAAACAGTCTAAACAAGGAAACTGAGGAAGTTTAGCTAAGAGAACAATTCTACTTTGTGGCTCTGTAGTAGATGCCTCAAAGCATCACTGAGCAAACCAAAATGAGATGTGGCAATATTTGTCAGCACCTGTTTCTTTCATCTGAATCTGTTAATTTTCTTCTAATGACTGTAATTTCTCTCCTTCTACTAAGCAGCTCACTCTTCAGCAGGGTTCAAATAGGAGCCTTCGAACACTTTGCAGGCTGTTGGGACAAATGCCATCGTCACCTGCCCAGTAATTTTCATGTGGTCTGGGGGTTTATACATTCAGCAGGAATGAGAAACTCCTGTCACTTCTCATGGTACTGTTGCTTCTTTCCTCTGTCTACTGTGCATCCCTTTCTTATTTTCTTGCTCAACCATTTTGTAGATGCTTTATTCTCCATACTCCTGAGAAATGTCAGATTTATGTTTCTAGAATGAAGTAAAATATTTCAGAAGCTCAGAAGTGCTTTATCCTAAAAAATTGTAGCCTGAAACATTCCCATTAAGTCTTCAGGACATGGTGCCAGTCCTGCTATTACCTCACAGAGGTCCACAGGCATGGACTTTCAGTGGAAGGAGAATTAGAAGTGACCCTGATGCTTGCATACTCTACATCACATTTTGTAGGTGCAGCTGCTGACCTGTCCACCCCTACTACAGAGCAGTAAGATCCAGCCCTATGGACTTTTTCAGTTGCTGTATTATTGGCAGACTATGTCCACAGAAGAATGTTGCTTACACTCCAAGCTGTCTAGAAACTGTACAGCTACATTTAACAAAAGCACAGAGCCTAGACTAGCAAGACCTGCTGAGAGACTGTACCTTTCAAACTGGGCTTAGTACACACTAATAGGACACCATGGCTTGTGGGCATGTTGGTCAACAATATGTGCAAACAAGGAACCATGCAAATGTTGTGTAACCTAGAAGCATTTTAGGTTCACTGTGTTTAGTACCATCTTCTGGACTAGAATCTTGTAATTAGATCACTGGCACTGAAAAACAACCTTCTGGTAATACCAGCCTCGAGGAAATCAAATTCATGAGACATTTCCTATGAAATTAGGAGCTTGGTTTGAGAATCATGAAGATTTTCCAAAAAATAATGAACCTCTGGTTTCCAGTCTTTTCATTAACTCGCAGGCTTTGTTATTGAGCACGTTCATGATTATAAGCCTTTCTGGATTTTATTGCAGTTGTTTCTCAACATCTCAGCCCTGGAACATGGCAACACAGAGGGATGTAAGAGATGGCAGATATTTTACTTTCTTGATTGAAGGTTCTTCTGTTAGAATCTGCCGTGCTGTGCTATCCGTTATACCAGCACAGGGCTTGATCAGTTCACTAGGTGTGGTTTGACTTCTGCTTCAAAGTATGAGACTCTGCCACCCAACTTTGTGAAAATTAAACCGTCTGAAGGGAGAGGCAGTGTTCAAATGGATGCCAGAACCACTGACTAGGAAGGTTTCCAGGGAGACCAACTTGCTATGTGATGGGTCTGGGCTTCTGTGTTTGCAAGTGTGTTTAAAAAGAGAAGAGGTTCTTCCAAGCTCTCCCAAAATGACAGGCTCGACATGAAACCAAATCCTGAAGTCCTTCTGTAAGTCCTCCATCAAAATATACCTATTGAACACATGCTTCTTTCATTTCCTTAACATCAAGCATAACCTGATCTTCCACTGAAGCAGGTGTTGCAAATACATCTACCTAACTTAAAATACAGACATCAGTTACTCTCCTGAGCAGGGGTACACTTCTGCACAGGCTAAAGAATTTTCCTGGATGGAATCTTATTATTTCAGAAAATCTCTTGTGAGATTTGACCTTAATATAAGCACAAGCAAGAACATCAAGACTCTCACTGACCCTGCTGCACCAACTATATGGTTTTCTATGAGATCACAGGATTTCCCATTCAGCAGAAGCTGGAAAATTTATAGTAAACTTGTGTGTCCTCACAACCTAAAGACAGATCTGTACTCTAAAGATTTCTCTAACATCAAAGGATCAAGGAGTACAAACAGTATATATAATTTTAAGCTTCTTCTTGGAAAAGTGTTTCAATTCTCAAACTAAGCCAAGCATTTACTGGGGCTCAGTTACGGATTGATTTTCTACCTGTTCCAGAAGTTTGAAACAGCATATAACCATGTCATTCAGCACAAATCTCTAAAAAGTCTGAGTTGAACTAAGAAGCAATCTTTTTTCAGTATCCTTTCACTTTGTTTTGCCATACTCTCTGAGCTCACTTTTATTCAATTTACTGTAATATGTATACACACAGAATACAGTGTATACAGAAAAGAGTAAATAATAAAGTGATCCTTTTCTATGCTTAAAAAATACACTGTCAAATACCCAAGCCAAAATCTCATTATTAGTAAAAGGAATCTTTCTACTTTTATCAGTGGCCATTAAACTGAACTTTGAGTTTATTGATCTGAAGACACTTAAGGCTCATGTGAAAAAGTATAGGTCTACCCCAGCAGGTGACTTTTAGGCATGTTCACATATAGAATTCACAGAAACTTTTCCTCCAGAAATGGTATGTTGAATAAAATATACCAAGCCAATATTCAACCACTCAGTCCTGGTCCTGTAAAGCAGAAAAGAGTGCAAAGATTTCAAAAAACAGGTCACAGAATTACAACCTTAGCAAAGCACCTTATGATGATGAGGATCAAAGGGAATACCAATTGACTTGGCTGGCTAAATCTCTCCTACCCGCAAATGAAATACAGTAGAAGCTAAAATAGGACAAGTTCATACTCTCTGCACATAAATCCAAGACACGTGCTACGAGATTTTACGGCTATTCACAGATCATCGCTTTCATTCAAGAAAAGGAATTGTAAGAGAACTCTCTTCTATTCACTTTTATCCCGCAGGTAACAATATTAAGATATCTCAGATTTATGAGTTTGCAACTCTCCAGTTCCAAAACTGATTTCCTGTGCTGCCTGCCAACAAAATTCACAAGTCATGTCTGACACAATGTGTAGGACATTTATACCTGAGTACCAAACTTTGGCTTGATCTCAAGGTTAAGGAACCCAGGTTCTTTCATTGTTTTGGACAAGAGATTATCCTGCAAGCAGGCAGCAGAAAAGGCAACTGCATTAGGCTTAGTGAAAGCCAGGTCTGCAATTTTAGGTAAGTCATTGGCATCAAATACTAACCTCAGGCTTTGATGACTTTAAACCAAACTCTCTGTTACTATTATTAGAGGCAGATTATTAGATATCTGAGATTTCCTTTCCTGGCACTACCTATCTGATAAGGAAGCCTCTCCAAAGGAATTGAAAACTGTTCTATATTTTCACAAATACAAGAGGTAGGAGGTGATGCAGTTCAGTAAAAGATGTAAAAGCATGCCAGGTGAATAATATATTTTTCCTTGTACACATTCCTGCTAACAGTTAGCAATGCCAGTTTTCTGACTGAACTTTTTGTTTTATTTCTGATTATCTCTAGCTGAGGAGATTCACAAGGATTACATTCTGTGATAAAAAATTTCTTCCTTCCTCACAGCTCAATTCTAGTCACTTAATTTATAACCCAAGCAAGAACACTGTCTCAGTTAATATAGAGAATTTGCATAGTCATGAGATCATGCCAGCCTTGAGACAGACAGGAAAGAGCAGTGCACGCTGATGCCTTTGTGCAGGCATCCGTTCCAAACAGTAAGTACCACGTGATCACATGCTGGCAGCTCCTCCTTCTCAGTCCATCAGTCCTTCTGTGATAAGAAGGCTGTTAACTAGCATATCTTTAAAAATCTTCTTCTCAGCATGGTATCACCCTGACGTAATGCTAATCAACAAAATCAGTCAAAACCAAGGTTGGATGATGCTCTGTAAGTTGTGTTTCTCACCAACTTCTTCTGATACCACATAGGTATAGCTAATCACCAGGTAAATCTCTCTAATAGATGCTGGCCTGAACTACCTGTAATACTGTCCAAAGACAATGATCTAACAAATTCCCAAAGTGGTGCCTTCCAGTTCCCATTTGAACCCCTTTTTCGCTAGTTAAGCCAATTATTGCCTGTCCAGGTACAGAGAAGAATGATCACCGGTCTAGCTGAATTATCAGTTTAAAAACTGGAAACAATTGTCATGTTTGCTCACGGAATCACAGAATCAAAGAATGTTAGGGGTTGGAAGGGACCTCAAAGATCATCTAGTCCAGCCCCCCTGTCAGAGTAGGATCACCTACAGTAGATCGCACAGGAACGCGTCCAGGCGGGTTTTGAATGTCTCAAGAGAAGGAGACCCCACAATCTCCCTGGGCAGCCTGTTCCAGTGCTCTGTCACCCTCACAGCGAAAAAGTTTTTCCTCATGTTTTTGTGGAACTTCCTATGTTCCAGCTTCCACCCATTGCCCCTTGTCCTGTCATTGGACATCACTGAAAAGAGCCTGGCTCCATCCCCCTGACTCTCCCCTTTGACATATTTATAAACATTAAAGAGGTCACCCCTCAGCCTCCTCTTCTACAAGCTAAAGAGATCCAGCTCCTTCAGCCTTTCCTCATAAGGGAGATGCTCCACTCCCTTCAACATCTTTGTGGCTCTACACTGGACTCTCTCAAGCAGCTCCCTGTCCTTCTTGAACTGAGGGGCCCAGAACTGGACACAATATTCCAGATGTGGCCTCACCAGGGCAGAGTAGAGGGGCAGGAGGACCTCTCTTGACCTACTTGCTACTCCCCTTCTAATACACCCCAGGATGCCATTGGCCTTCTTGGCCACGAGGGCACATTGCTGGCTCATGGTCATCCTGCTGTCCACTAGAACCCCCAAGTCCCTTTCCCCTGCACTGCTCTCCAGCAGGGCAGTCCCCAACCTATATTGGCACATGGGGTTATTTTTTTCCCAAGTGCAAAACTCTACACTTGCCCTTATTAAACTTCATAAGATTTCTCCTCACACAGCCCTCCAGCCTGTCTAGGTCTCTCTGAATGGCTGCACAGCCTTCTGATGTGTCAACCACTCCTCCCAATTTCGTATCATCAGCAAACTTGCTGACAACGCTCTCTAATCCCACATCCAGGTCATTGCTGAATATATTGAAAAGCAGTGGCCCCAGCACTGACCCCTGAGGGACCCCACTAGATATAGGCCACCAAATGGACTCTGCCCCATTGACCACAATCCTCTGGCTTCTTCCCTTCAACCAGTTCTCGACCCACCTCACTACTTGGTCATCCAGACCACACTTCCTCAGTTTACCTATGAGGATGCTGTGGGACACAGTATCAAAGGCCTTGCCGATATCCAGGTAGACTACATCCACTGCATGGCCACCATCCATCCACCTGGTTATGTCTTCGTAAAAGGCTATCAGGTTGGTCAAACATGACTTCCCCTTGGCGAAGCCATGCTGACTGCTCCTAACAACCTTCTTATCCTTGATATGCCTAGAGACAATGCCAAGGATAAGAAGTTCCATCACCTTTCCAGGGATGGAGGTGAGGCTGTAGTTACCCGAGTCATCCTCCCTGCCCTTCTTATAGACTGGAGTGACATTCGCTTTCCTCCAGTCTTCAGGCACCTCACCTGATCCCCATGACTTACCAAAGATGACGGAGAGTGGCCTAGCAATGACTCCTGCCAGCTCCCTCAGCACCCGCGGGTGCCTTCCATCAGGACCCATGGATTTATGGATGTCACTGACCTTCTTTTCTACAAAAAAGACAGTTCCTTCAGGTTTTTCTTATACAATCTAAAGTGTTTATCATTCTTGTTCATATCTTCTCTATGTCTCCTATGTATTCAACGCTTTACTACACTGCTTTTTATTCTACACTCCTACATATTCCTACACTTTAGAGACTGGCACAGGTACTTCAACTGAGGTCTCACCAGCACTGAGGAAAAATATACATTTATTTCCATGTGCTTTACATACTAGAATTCTGCTAATACATACCAAGAAAGGATCCAGTTTGTACTCCACTCCAACTCTCAAATGCTTTTTCACAGTACAGCTGCACTGGCAGAAACTTCTCATTTTATAGCTGTCTTTTACATTCTTCTTTCCTAGTTTTCTTCACAGTTCTCACCACTCTTGCCTTAGCTGAACTCCATCTTGTTGATTTTGGATCACTTCTCCAGTATATCTACATTACTTTGAATTAAAATCTGTCCCATGAAAGTGGTTTTAGTTCTTATCAATTGTTTTTCATTTGAAAAGATTATAAGCATTTGTCATATTCCATCCTTTAAGTCATTAATGTCTATACTAAGCAAAGCCGACAGACCTCTGCAGGACTCCGCTTAAAATGTGTCACTAATTTAAGATGGAATAATTCTTAACAATTTCTAGAGCAATTTTAATGTAATTATTCACACAACTCATTACCATTTCATCTGGCTCATATTTCCCTAACTTGCTTATGTAAGACAGTGACAAAATCTATATTTAGGTAAAGATATATCACACCTTTCACTTCCCCTTAACTGGCCAAATAGATGATTTAACATAACTTGTTCTTCAGTAATTCATAATAGCTGACATATATAATCAAATTATTCTCTGTGTGGGCCTATAGACTACTTTATTCACTAGGTCCTCTTTTTTCTCCTTCTTACACATCTGTGCAACGCCTTTCACCTGCCCTCTGGATCTCTCTTTGCCAGGACCTCCAGGAGGTTCTTGCGAGTCTGCTGCCATTCCTCCCTAAGTATTCATGCGAGGGTTCCTTTGGGACCAGCCAGCTAAAATGCCTCTGATTTACTTCAATGCAAAAATTATCATGACCTTTTCTTTTTCTGGTGTTGCACCTTTATTGTCATAACTCATTACATTAAGTACTTCCTCACAGTTAACCTTCTGGGAGAAAATACAACAACAACAACAACAACGATCTGAAGGATTATCCTGTCCTATGTCACCTGCTATGCTTGTCTCTGTCCTTCTCCTACCTTCATACAGCCTTTTCCTAATGTCTTTCACAAACCTCACCAGCTGGAACATGTTTTGTGCAAACTCCTTTCTGTCCTTCCCCTTGTATATTTTACCCCAGTCCAATAACTAAGCAGTGAACAGCAGTCAATATCTGGGTGAGAAAACGGACATATTTGAGGACAATTCATCTCAAATGGGCATTCATGTAAGTACCTGCTTTTCCTCAATACCTATTGTTTTCAAGTACCTTTGCCTGCGCTCCGCATTCATACAAAGAAAGGATACGTTCCTTTCAGCAGTAATCTGGATACAATCTGCTGCAGCTGATGCTGTGCTAGATAGCTGTCAAAGCACAGTTAAAGCACAAAAAAATGACCAAATTGAAGCTTTCTATGTAACATGGCACAAGCGGAACTGCTTACTCTCCTTTTTGAAAAATTAACCTGTACCATAAACTAGCAGGAATGAAAGCAATAGTGCCATTCCTTCTGGCTGGTGAGAAGCACACATCTAAAATAGCAAAGGCAAGGCATTACTGGCATATACTATGTTAATAGAGCTAGCATTTTCAGGCTAAGCTGTTTACCTCTGCAGTTAATTCTGTCAGTCTTAAAAAACTGTAAAATATTATCTTCTTTAAATCACACGTTTTGCAGTGATTATACAAGATTTAAGCACTGAAGTTTTGCTGATCAGCAAATCTCGAGGACTAGCACCAGTCAAACATTTTGCTATGGAATACTTTTTCCACCAAAAAGCCGCTTTGACAAAATGGAAACTTTCTGCAGGAGCATCTCATTTGTAGTGAAATTTCATCTTGGAAAAAAAATTTAAAAGAAAAACATTCCGTCCTCTCAGGACATTCTGCCAATCCAGTTCCCTCAATCCTTTTCAAAACACAAGGTTTGAGTTTTCAGCTTGAAACGACATTTGATTTTGCAATGTCATGGTATAAAAAGCAAAAGTTACTTCAAGCATCGTAGTGTTATCACTAAACAGAAACACTTAAGCAGATTTCCAAATATTTCTTGATTATTTTTGTGGGAAGTGTCAAAACCTGGCATTATATAATAGAAAAAATTATACCATTTTGAAAACTTCTGCAAAAAAAGTCTGTTTCTTCCCTGCATTTCAGTGGTACTGCCTCAGATAGCGTTTCAGTTGAAATACATTGAAAAAGATATTAATGAACTCCGGAGTCTCCATGTCCTCAGTTGAAGAGCAGCCTCTCATTTCTGACACGCTCGTGTCATTGTGGCACACACTGCTTTTTTGTGGGCCCTCAGAGGATCTTCTTTTTCAGTTGGGAATCTTGGGAAACAAAACCAGTTTTCCTTCATTTGTGCTGAGTCAGACTCCACCTTCACACGCCTAGGACAATTAAAGGTATTTTAGTTCATAAATTTAAATTATTTAATTATTTTAATTTTATGAAGCTATTAATACTATCCTAATTGTCTTTTGTCCTTTAACCTAGATCCAATCTTCAAAAATCTTTTGCTTCTTCAAACAGGATAGGGTTATTGGGCAACACTGAAGAGAAGAGCTCTGCAGAACATTACACAGGTATGGATTTACACTGCATTTGCAACACACCGAGGAGTGGAATGTCCTATGTTTACCACGAAACCAAGTCAAAATTTGTATACGAAGGAAAAATATTAATTTATTGTAATGTCCTCACTACTCAGGGGAGAAGTCACCAAATAGCCGTGTGGCCCTTTGTTGCCAGCTGATCAGCCAGCTCAAACCATGCCAAGGTCCTATTCACCATTCCACCTCATGGCCAGGTTCCTGTAAACTCTTCCCAGCACCACATCTCTTTTCTTACTGTTGCTCAATGGCTGTCAGGACCACCATGAAGGCAATAGCATGGATTTATTCTCTCACATATGTCAAAGTGGCCTTGACTAGTCTCTCTCAGCTGTTTTTCACCATCATGGAACCTGGTTGTCTGCAGCCAGACTTCGAGATGCCACGTGCAAACTGTAAGAACCAAGGCACTACCCCATCTGCCCCATCACCTTGTTCTTGGGCTGTTCTCTTTCTAACATTTTTATTTGTATTCTTGTCATGACTTTTATTTTCAAGATTTTTTTCTCTATATTCATAATATGCTTAATAAATTATGATACGTATAACTTGTTGTATTCAAATCTTTTATCTCCCAATGAACACTACAGAGAGCCTATGTGTGACTTGCTAGTTAAGTTAGGATGGATCTGGCACTAAGAAAGGTTTTGTCAGGTCATTTCCCCCATTATTTTTAGAGGCTCTGCTATTACATTTTTCCAAGCCCACATTCTTAACTTGGGGGGTTTCAGCAGGGAGTTGTTCTGACTGGCACCTGAAGAAGCGGGATGTGAATACATGATTGTATGTGTATTTCTGTTCCATCACACTTTCATGCAGAGCTGGACCCTTAGGCACTCAGAATGACAACTTGCATATGTAATTACCTGTCTTTCACAGGAAGTAGGAAGACATACACAAGTCATGAGGCCTGGACAACAGCACAAAATACCTTATGAGTATTTCATCCATCATTTGTTTGAGAAACTATTTTCAGGAATAGTCACCGAATAAATTTCTTTACTAGTGCTTTGCAGTTTCAGCTGAAGTTTCCTGAAGTTTCGTAGTAAGTATTTACAGCAGAGACCTCATTCTTGTTTCTTTAAATAATTCCATTTTAAAGAAAGAACAGTGACTTTTATTTTCACAGAAAAGATGAAATATTAAAAAAAAAAGAAAATAAAAAAGACTGAGTGGCAGCTATTTTTAAAGGGCAAAGACTAAAGCACAACCTTTGATTTCCTGTTTCAAGTGGGTGGAATTAATTTTTCATCTGAAATGTTTTCCATTCAGACACTAGCAAAATATATGTAATGCTATGGCAATTAAAAATTGATTCATTTCCATGCTGCTACTATTGACACTCATTTATGCAGCCTGCAAAGGAAAAATAATAAATGCAGTTTTAAATAAGCTGTTACAGTTTAAACCGGAATTAAAAATCAGGCAGGTAACAAACACACTGATCTGTTAAAGACAAAATACGCAATTACTGCAAATAATATTTTATCAAGAAAATATTTCACTCTGTTTATTTGAGATTCAAATGACTGCTTAAATAACCTTCTGTGAGTACTGTTTTGTTTCGTTTGTTTTTTTATTCCTACTCCAATGCACTTATGGTGCTGACTGCCAGATGTTAGTGAATCACTAGTCCTGGGTTCAGAAGTTCAGACTTTGCCAGTCAAAGCAGCTCGCCTGACTCGTTCATAATATGCTTGCCCTTAACAGAGGGGGTTCCACCAAAGTGCATAGTAAAACTGAATCATCACTTCTTGGACTAGATGATCTTCAAAAGTCCTTTCCAATTCAAACCATTCTTTGATTCTTGAGGAAAGCAGACAGACTTTCCAGCATAAGGGCAAATCTTTCAAGGTTGACTTTGTTAACAATTCCATATTTTCCCCCAATTCCTTTGAAATGTATTGTACTAGAGAATATGGCCATTTTTATGGTTTATATTTTGCTGAAGGTCTCTCAGAAGAGTGTTACCATTGTAGGATAATCCCAGCCAGAAGCTCAGCCTCAGGCAGCTCCACTTCTCACTGACGAGATGGGGCAGAGAATCGGAAGGATAAAAGTGTGAAAGCTTGTGCAATGTGATAAACACAGTTCAAGAGATAAAGCAAAGCAACTTTCCTGGCTATGGCTGAACACTGTCAGGCAGCTGTTTAGCCATATCGAGGAAAACAGGGTTTCATCTTGCCTAAAGGTGACCTGGATAGAAAAACACCATGACTCAAAACATCCCTCCTTTCCTCATTCTTTCCCATAGTTTTTACTACTGAGCACATCATATGGTGTAGGGGTGTCCCTTTGGTCAGTTGGGGTCAACTGTCCCAGCTGTGTCCCCTCCCAACTTACAAGCACCCTCACCCTCCTTGCTGTTGGGGTGGGGAGAGAAGCAGAAAAAGTAGTCCTTGGCTCTGCTAGCACTGTTCACCTCTAACTAAAACACCTGTGTGGTATCAACACTGTTTTGGTGAGAAATCCAAAATATAGTTCCATAAGAGCTACTGTGAAGAAAGTTAACTCTATCCCAGCCAAAACCATTACAGTTATGGAAGGGGCATGATCCATCTCCTGACAGTATCATTGCCTTCTGTGAAGACCAGAACAGACTTCCTCCTCTTCTTCACAGAGGAGGGGACAAACGATTAGAATTTTTTTTTATTTCTTAAGTTATCCTTGTCATGTATCAGAGTTAAGGCACTGCTCTGGTTAATCATAGAATCAGAGAATGGTTTGGGTTGGAAGGGACCTTAAAGATCATCTAGTTCCAACCCCCTGCCATGGGCAGGGACATCCCCCACTAGATCAGGCTGCTCAGAGCCCCATCGAGCCTGACCTTAAAAATTTCCAGGGATGGGCTTCCACCACCTCTCTGGGCAACCTGTGCCAGTGTCTCACCACCTTCATGGTGAAGAACTTCTTCCTAATGTCCAATCTGAACCGACCCATCTCTAGCTTCAATCCATTTCCTCTAGTCCTGTCACTACCCGGCACCCTAAAAAATCCCTCACCAGTTTTCTTGTAGACCCCCTTGAGATACTGGAAGGCCACAATAAGGTCTCCTCGGAGCCTTCTTTTCTGCAGACTGAACAACCCCAACTCTCTCAGTCTGGCTTCACAGGAGAGGTGCTCCAGCCCTCTGATCATCCTCGTGGCCCTTCTCTGGACACACTGTGATATTTTGGCTTGAGGGTTTCAGACTTGCTGAACGCAGGTGTTCGCTTAACTGTTGTGCAGACCCTAAGCACGGAGGAAAACAAGGCCTACACAGTGAGAGCCAGCCGAAGGAGGGAGTCTTGTGACGACAGGACGGCCCTGTTTTGGCTAAGGAGCAAGGCTGCACGGAAGACTAACGATGTGAACCATCCTGCACATAGATAAGTTGTTGCAAAATAAAATCCTGAAGGCCACAGGGGCCAGAGTGGAAATTTTTACCCTAATATCCCTATATGACTATAGTCACCCACTCTTCGCTCAAATCATGCTGAATGCCACCCCGGGGTGGGGGCAGGGGGTGTGAAAGATAGTATATAAGGAGCATAGAGGGTATGTGTCGTTGGGAGGAGAAGACCCCAGAAGAGGAAGAGGCGGTCAACGGGCTGTACTCCTTCTCCTTCACCCAAGACAGGGACGCCTTCTTGGTAAGAACTGCGCTTCCACCTTTTGGTGTGTAATACCCAGGATAGTATTTTGCTAGCATTAGTATCGTATATTAGCGCTATTGCAGAGAGTGAATTTATCAACGGCAACTCCGAACCTTGTATCTGTCACTTCAATAAATTACTTATTGTTAGTTACCTTGCAAATTGTCTCAGTGCAAGTCCTTAAACGGGGCTCTGAAAATTCAGTGCAAGCCCTTAGTGGGGCTCTGAAAACTCAGTGCAAGTCCCTAACGGGACTCTGAAACAAGCAAGTGCTTAGCTGGGGTACGTGCCTCTCACAGCCACATACCTTTCACGCGACACACACTCCAGCACGTCCATATCTTTCCTGCACTGTGGGCTCCAGAAGTGGATGCAGTACTCCAGGCGGAGTCTCACAAGTGTGGAGTAGAAGGGGAGGATCACCTCCCTCGACCTGCTGGTCACGCACCTCTTGATGCAGCCCAAGACACGATTGGCTTTCTGGGCTGCAAGTGCACACTGGCGGCTCATGTTGAGCCTTCTCGTCCACCAGTATCCCCAAGGCCTTTTCTTCAGGGCTGCTCTCAAGCCAATCACTGCCCAGCCTGTATTGGTGCTTGAGATTGCCCTGGCCCAGATGGAGGACCTTGCACTTGGTCTTGTTGAACTCCATGATATTGGCCTGGGTCTATCTCTCCAGCCTGTCAAGGTCACTCTGGATGGCATCCCTACCCTCCAGGGTGTCAGCTGCCCCACACAGCTTGGTGTCGTTGGCAAACTTGCTGAGGGTGCACTCAATGCCACTGTCCATGTCGCTGATAAAGATGTTAAACAAGACTGGTCCCAGTACTGATCCTTGAGGGATTCCACTTACAACTGGCTTCCACTTGGACATGGACCCATTGACAGCCACTCTTTGGGTGTGGTCATCAAGCCAGTTCTTTATCCACCGAATTGTCCATCCATCAATCCCATATTTTATCAGCTTCGAGACCAGGATGTCACGCGGGACAAAGGTTTTGCTCAGGTCCAAGTAAATGATGTCAGTTGCTCCCTCCTTGTCTATCGATGTTGTGACCTTCTCGTAGAAGGCCACCAGGTTTGTCAGGCACGATTTACCCTTGGTGAAGCCATGTTGACTGTACCCAATCACCTCTTCATTATTCTTCTGCCTCAGCAGTGCCTCCAGGAGGATCTGCTCCATAATCTTCCAGGCATGGAGGTGAGGCTGACAGGCCTATAGTTCTCCGGTTCATCTTTCTTTCCCTTTTTGAAAATGGGGATTATGTTTCCCCTTTTCCAGGCAGTGGGGACTTCACCAGAGTGCTATGACTTTTGGAATATAATAGAGAGCGGTTTAGCAACCTCATCTGCCAGTTCCCTCAGGACCTGTAGGTGAATCCCATCAGGTCCCATGGACTTGTACACTTTCAGGTTCATCAGATGGTCACGAACCTGATCTTCAGTTACAATGGGCAGTTCTTTCATCCAACCCCTGCCATTGTCTTCTGTGACTTCAGGAGTGTGGCTGGAACCCTTGCCAGTGAAGACAGAGGAAAAGAAGTCATTGAGAACCTCAGCCTTCTCCAAATCACTTGTCACCAGTTCACCCGTTTCGTTTCTGAGGGGTCCCAGACCTTCCCTGATCTTTTTCTTACCATTAATATACCTAAAGAAACTTTTAGTGTTTCCCTTGATCTCCCTGGCTAGATTTAATTCTAACTGAGCTTTTACTTTTCTAACCTGGTGTCTTGTTGCTCGGGCAGCTTCCTTATATGCCCCCCACTCTAGCCATCCTATCTTCCACTCATTGTAAAGTTTCTTTTTGTGGGACGGTGTGTCCAGGAGCCCCTTGCTCATCCAGGCAGGTCTCCTAGTGTTCTTTCCTGCCTTCCTCTTTGTCAGTGTACTTTGCTCCTGGACATAGAGAAGGTGATCCTTGAATACTGACCAGCTGTCCTGGGTCCTCCTTCCCTCTAGAGCTTTGTCCCACGGCACTTTGGCCATCAGATCCCTGAAGCTATCGAAGTCTGCATGCCTGAGGTCCAGGGTCATAAGCTTGGAATACACCCTCTTAATTGTCATGAGGATCCTGAATTCTATCGCTTCCTGGTTGCTGGAGCCAAGGCTATCCCTGATCTTCACGTTGCTCACCAGCCCTTCCCTGTTGGTGAGAACTAGGTCCAGCATAGCATCCTTTCTTGTTGGTTCCTCCACCATTTGGAGGAGGAAGTTGATATCAATGCATTCCAGGAACATCCTGGATTGCTGATGCCTTGCCGTGTTGTCCCTCCAGCAGATGTCAGGGTGGCTGAAATCCCCTAAAAGCACCAGGGCCTGTGAACACGAAGCCACTTCTATCTGCCTATGGAGGGCCTCGTCAGCTTGGCTCTGCTGGTCAGGTGGCCTGTAGCAGACTCCTACTGTAACATCACCTTCCCCTGTCTTGCCTTTAATCTTAACCCATACACTCTCAGCGGGCTCATTGTCCTTCCCCATATGGACCTCCATCGACTCTAGTTGGTCACTGATGTAGAGGGCAACTCCTCCTCCCCTCTTACCCTACCTGTCCTTCCTGAACAGCTTGTATCCATCGTTACATTCCAGTCATGGTAATCATTCCACCAAGTTTCAGTTATAGCCACTACATCATGGCTTTCTAGCAGTACAGTGGCCCTTAATTCATCCTGTTTGTTGCCCAAGCTGCATGCATTCACACAGAGGCACTTCAGCTGGGCTGGCTGTGTCACCCTCTTGTGCAAATTCCCCTTGATTCCCTGGGGTGTCCCAGTGCATTGTCCATGACTTGCCTCAGGGCAACCAGTTGAGAGCCCTTACTAGGACTCCATTCCTCTGGCCCTGATGTGCTGATCCACTGTTTGTCACAGGCAAACATGAAATTATTGACCCCTTCCCCCTTCAAATCTAGTTTAAAGTCCTATCAATGAGCCCTGTCAACTCCTGCCCCAAAATCACTTTCCCCCTCCGGGACAAGTGTATCCCATTGGCTAAATGCAGCTCTGGTGTCTTGTATACAAATTTGTGGTCATAAAATCCAAAGCCCTGTCTAAGACACCAGTCTTGGAGCCATGAATTGACCTATTGACTCTTCCTATATATTCCCATGTCCATTGCTGATGTCAGAGTGATGGAGGAGAATAGAGCTTGAGCTCCTGATCCCTTTACCAGTTGTCCTAAGGCCTTGAAATCTCTTTTGTTTGTGAGTCTCTACACATGAGCCAAGGGGAAGTATCCCAGAGTTAGGCATAAAAGGCACAAGCAACGGTAACAGATGCTCCATTAAATCTCTGAAGTGTCTGTATACCAATGCAAGAAGCATGGGGAATAAGCAGGGAGAATTAGAAGTCTATGTGCAGCTGGAGAACTATGATCTTATTGCAATTACAGAGACGTGGTGGGACAGCTCACATAACTGGAATGTGGGCCTTGATGGTTATGTTCTTTTTAGGAAAGACAGGTCGATGAGGCGAGGTGGGGGAGTTGCTCTGTACGTGAGAGAGCAACTGGAGTGTATTGAGATCCATCCAGGGGCAGATGAGGAGCAAGTAGAGAGTTTATGGGTAAGAATTAAGGGGCAGGCTAGCTTAGGTGATACTGTGGTGGGTATCTACTATAGACCACCTGATCAGGAGGAGGAAGTTGATGAGGCCTTTTACAGGCAGATGACAGCAGCCTCTCAGTCCCAGGCCCTGGTTCTCATGGGGGATTTCAACTACCCAGATGTTTGCTGGAAGTCCCACACAGCCAGCCATCCTCAGTCCAGGAGGTTCCTCCAGTTCATCGATGATAACTTTTTGATGCAAATGGTGGATGAGCCAACCAGGAGAGGAGCGCTGCTGGACCTTGTGTTCACCAACAAGGAAGGTCTGGTTGAAGCAGTGAAGGCTGAGGGCAACCTTGGCTGCAGCGACCATGAGATAGTGGAGTTCAGGATCCTGTGCGGTAAAAACAGAATAGCAAGCAGGATCGCAACTCTGGACTTCAGAAGGGCCAACTTTGGCCTCTTCAAGCAATTGCTGGGGGATACCCCTTGGGACAGGGAGCTGCAAGGTAAAGGGGCCCAAGAGAGTTGGTTGGCATTCAAAGACCACTTCTTTGAGGCTCAGGATCAGTGCATCCCATCAGGTAGGAAATCAAGAAAGAGATCCAGGAGACCTGCTTGGTTAACCAGGGATCTGCTGGGCAGACTCAGGTGGAAAGGGAGGGTGTTTAAATTGTGGAAGGAAGGGCTGGCCACTTGGGTGGAGTACAGGGCAGCTGTCAGGGAGTGCAGGGAGGCAATCAGAAAAGCTAAGGCCTCCTTGGAGTTAAAACTTGCAAGGGAGGTCAAAGACAACAGAAAGGGCTTCTTCAAACACATTGCTGACAAAACTAATACTAGAGGCAATGTAGGCCCTCTGTTGAATGAGGTGGGTGTCCTGGAGACAGAGGACAGAAAGAAGGCAGAGTTGCTGAATGCCTTCTTTGCCTCTGTCTACACTGTTGGAGACTGTCCTCAGGAGCCTCAGTTCCCTGAGGCCCCAGAGGAAGTCATGACAAAGGAGGAGTCTGCCCTGATTGATGAGGAGTGGGTTAAGGATCAGTTTGAACACTTGGACATTCATAAATCCATGGGCCCTGATGGGATGCACCCACGGGTGCTGAGGGAGCTGGCAGGAGTCATTGCTAGGCCACTCTCCATCATCTTTGGTAAGTCATGGGTAACAGGTGAGGTGCCTGAAGACTGGAGGAAAGCGAATGTCACTCCAGTCTATAAGAAGGGCAGGAAGGATGACTCGGGTAACTACAACCTCACCTCCATCCCTGGAAAGGTGATGGAACTTCTTATCCTTGGCATTGTCTCTAGGTATATCAAGGATAAGAAGGTTATTAGGAGCAGTCAGCATGGCTTTGCCAAGGGGAAGTCATGTTTGACCAACCTGATAGCCTTTTACGAAGACATAACCAGGTGGATGGATGGTGGCCATGCAGTGGACGTGGTCTACCTGGATATCAGCAAGGCCTTTGACACGGTCTCCCACAGCATCCTCATAGGTAAACTGAGGAAGTGTGGTCTGGATGACCAAGTAGTGAGGTGGGTCGAGAACTGGTTGAAGGGAAGAAGCCAGAGGATTGTGGTCAATGGGGCTGAGTCTGGCTGGATGCCTGTGTCTAGTGGGGTCCCTCAGGGGTCAGTGTTTGGGCCGGTGCTGTTTAATATATTCATCAATGCTCTGGATGAGGGATTAGAGAATGTTGTCAGCAAGTTTGCTGATGATACGAAATTGGGAGGAGTGGTTGACACATCAGAAGGCTGTGCAGCCATTCAGAGAGACCTAGACAGGCTGGAGGGCTGGGTGGGGAGAAATCTTATGAAGTTTAATAAGGGCAAGTGTAGAGTTTTGCACTTGGGAAAAAAATAACCCCATGTGCCAATATAGGTTGGGGACTGCCCTGCTGGAGAGCAGTGCAGGGGAAAGGGACTTGAGGGTTCTAGTGGACAGCAGGATGACCATGAGCCAGCAATGTGCCCTTGTGGCCAAGAAGGCCAATGGCATCCTGGGGTGTATTAGAAGGGGAGTAGCAAGTAGGTCAAGAGAGGTCCTCCTGCCCCTCTACTCTGCCCTGGTGAGACCACATCTGGAATATTGTGTCCAGTTCTGGGCCCCTCAGTTCAAGAAGGACAGGGAGCTGCTTGAGAGAGTCCAGTGTAGAGCCACAAAGATGTTGAAGGGAGTGGAGCATCTCCCTTATGAGGAAAGGCTGAAGGAGCTGGATCTCTTTAGCTTGTAGAAGAGGAGGCTGAGGGGTGACCTCTTTAATGTTTATAAATATGTCAAGGGGGAATGTCAGGAGGATGGAGCCAGACTCTTTTCAGCTGCGTCTACTGACAATACAAGGGGCAATGGGTGGAAGCTGGAACACAGGAGGTTCCAGAAAAATATGAGGAAAAACTTTTTTGCTGTGAGGGTGACCGAGCACTGGAACAGGCTGCCCAGGGAGGTTGTGGAATCTCCTTCTCTTGAGACATTCAAAACCCGCCTGGACGCGTTCCTGTGCGCTCTACTGTAGGTGATCCTGCTCTGGCAGGGGGGTTGGACTAGATGATCTTTAAGGTCCCTTCCAACCTTTAACATTCTGTGATTCTGTGATTGCTACATCATCACTTCCCACCTGAAAGACCAGAAGCAGGTAATAATCCAAAGGACTCATAGGGTGGGAAGTTTATCTGCAATGTCCTTTACTTAGGCAGCAGGAAAACAGCAGACCTCTCTGTGAAGCAGGTTTGGTCTGCGTATCGGTCCTTCTGTTCCCCTCAGCAGGGAGTCACCTACAACAATGACCCTTTGATTTTTTTCTTTTCAGGGTCAGTACTGCTGGCTGTCCTGAGGCGAGTTGGCCTTGGTGGCTCTTCTGGCCTTCTTGAGCCCTCGTCCTCATTCACAACCAGATCCTTCTGCAGAGCCCCATACCTGTTCTGCAAGGGCACTGTAGGTGCTGCGCTTCTTAAAGGAACCCGCTTTCTCCGTTTGTTTCTTCGAGCAGAGACCTGTTCCCATTGGCCCTGCTCATGTGGGTTACTACAGGAAGGCTGGGGAGCTTGCTGACGAGAGGCTACAACATCCTCTTCTCCACCAAGAGTTGCCTCCCATTCCATTTTTGTAGAGGTCCCTTTGTGGAAACAGTCAGTTTCCCTCTCGCTCTCCCTTATGCATCTCGATCTACTCACCTCTAGGGAAGCTCCATCCCTTCATCTTGGAGCTGTGCCACCCAGCTGAGCAAGTCATCACCCTGCTCACACCGCACACAGCCATAGTCAGCAGTGCCCTCCGATGCCCGTGAAAGGCTGTGGCATTCCTCACAGCTTGTGGCATGGATACTAACATCCATTTGGGTGGGTGTTGAGAGCACATCTTTCCTCCTCCAAGTAGCCACCATGACTCCTTGAGTAAGGTGTAGCACCTCGCTTCCTGCTTAACGAGCTGCAAACAGCCACAGCAGCCTCCTCCCCGGAGCAGGAACAACAGGCTCGATTGCCCTGTGCTCAGTGGGCAGCGACCAGTTGTTGCCCTCCCCGAGGCTACTTATAGCCCAATGAGCGGTGGGTGTTGCTGGTTCCTGGCCTTTACAGCAGCCCACCTACCCCAGGCCAGGCAAGAACTTACCCCAGCTTCAAAAAAAGCCCCCCAAAAAGAGCTTTTTGTCGGCCCCTTTTCTTCCTCAGTACAGTGTTAACTGCTTGGAAGCGAGTCACCGCAGAATTGACCTTTAGGCACGTTAACAAACGTTTAATTTTACCGCGGGTGTTGCTGGCTCTGCTCCAGCCTTCACAGTAGCCGCCTACCCCAGCACAGCCTCCATGCCAGGCAAGAACTTATCTCAGCTTCAAAAAACCCCACCTGCTGAGGTCCACCTGGTTCCACCTACTGAGGTCCAGTACAGCCCAACAGTAAGCAGACTTGAGTGATGAAAGCTTTATAGTGCCAGCTACGTGAAATCCCTGAGAAGGTCTGCTTAACAGTCCATGGCCTCTGCCCTTCACCCAGTATTTTCCTGCCTATAATCCTTACTTTTAAGGATTATGAAATGGTCTGTGTCTACACAGGACCCATCATATAGAGCTGTGGTCAACAACATGGTTGTGAGGCAGTCAGAGGTTTTCTACACGCCTCTCCATGGAGGGAGAGAGTTACAGCGAGTATTGCTTCCCTTCCATGTTCCTTTGGCTCTGAATGAGGAAGGGGAGTGCAATGGGCACTGCCGGTGCCCCGGTGCTCCTCAGCAAAGGTGGTCTCCACAGGCTTGTGTCACTGAGTCAGTACAAAAGCTGGTGAGAACCCGCATAACATGCTACAATCGGTTTCTTTCAGACGTTCCTCCATTTGGGACTTCGAATCTGCTCCTGATCCTTGTAGATTTCTGTAATTCTATTTTTGCAGTACTAGGTATTTTTAATGACATTTACCCTGAACTTCAGCCCCCTTTAATTCCTAGCAGGATTAACGTGATATTTCTCAGACACTTTTGGTTTATTTTTCTTTTGCAAGTCCTGCATTAATTTACGGTGAAATGACAATTCACAACCAATTTCACAGAAGAGATACTTTCCAATCTATCTATAAACCTACTTCTGCATACCTCTCAGAAGTTACATTATGAAATATTTGGTGCTGTAGCTGTTTCTCTGTGGACTGTGAAGCACAGCAGTATAATCTTGACCTTTTTTTTAAGAATTAACATTCATTCCCATGTGCTTAATCTATATCCACAACTAACTCACTCACTAGGCCTGACAGGGAAAATTATATTTATTACAACTTACCAGCAACAAAGACAGTGGAAGTTCAACTTCTTCAGTCAACAACAACATACCCAGGATATTTCTGTAGCTATTATATTCATATTGTGGAGGAGTAACAAATTTCTTGTTTAAACTAGGCAAATGAAATGTGACAAAGCAGATAAAGAAAACAAGACTGACGCACTCAAGACTCCATGTGAATGGAAATTTTACTGATGGCAACCAGGGCCATCAGGAAACTTGTGAGAGCTTGCTACCCTAGGAAATGTCCATTCCTTCACCCATACACTTGCTCAAACACCTTTCTGCCTCATCCATTCTGCTACTTTGCCAGTACCTAAATGACTTTGTGAAGATAATAATACTTCTCTGCTTAAATGAAGTATCTCAAAAGGGAATTCAACTAGTATGCCAGTGTTGCAAGAAGGTTCAAGTGCCTTGAAGGTTCAATGAGTTGACTACACATGGGTTTGGAATGAGTTGTCCTTATAAGGTGCTTGAATGTATTCAATGAGTAGAAGCACTTTTAGAAGCAAATGTTACACAGACAAGTGCTCGTTCCTGAAATTTGTTTAAACCAAACAGTGCTTCAGCCTGCTGATCTGACATTTCTAATTTCACATCATGACTATTGCTCAGCAGAGATATCATCCATTCATTGCTTGTATTTTACTTAAGAATAATGGGCATAACATGGATCTAGAGGTTATCACTGGACAACACAAACTGCTGCAATTGAGTGATGAGTCTTTGCCCTCTTCCCTTGTTTTGATAATAAGCATCTTGTACAATTTTGAAAAACTTCCCCTGTTTTTTATGTAATTTACCCAGAGGTCCTTCAAGCATTGTAGATTCTAGAAAACTTGAACCATAGGAAAACATGAACAACTGTTCATTTTTTCACACTGGCTCTCTCTTGACTGTGACATAACCACTACTAATTAAAATCAAAGAGATAGGCTCTTAAGTCATTGAAGTCCTTCACTGTTTGTTTGCTTGTGTGACTGCCTCTATTCCCTATTAAAGTGTTAATCTCACTCCACCACTTCTCTCCCAAAATAGAACAGAATTACAAGTCCCTATATGCTACTTCAGAACTGAAGAAGCCTTTCCTCCCTCTATCTCTGCAAGGGTTGTCCTTGTCACATCAATTATCAGTACTGTTCCCCTCTTGAATTTCCTGAGTCTTTTACAGTCTCCTTGGCAGAATAGGCAGACACAGAGTTCCTGATATTATAAAACAGGGCAACTTTGTCAGAAAATCATAGAAAATTCCCCTATTAGCTTATTGAATGCCATAGTAACATCGCAATGGAAGCTGGGGATGTTTTTAGGGGATTAGATAGGTGCTTAGAAACATATCAAGATCTACACTGACAAATATATCCAGGAAGAATCTTAAGAACTGGCAATGAAAATACATCCTCACAGGAGTGCTCCTCGCTTTACAATCCACTTTCAACCCACTTTACTGTTCAAGTTTACACCACTGTGAATGTGCAAGGAGGTGAGAACTTACACAGGCTTTTCAAGCATACACCACGGAGTCTCCAGCTGCAGATGGATGTTAAGTCTTCTGTAGTTTTTTTGCCACATGTCTTGGGTGCTCAGAGGCATCTGTAAAAGAATTGTATGCCCACTTGAGTCACCTCTCCACATGCATATATTTCACGATGTGCAGCACCACACCACAAGATTTGGTTACTTGGGTATTTAAGCTTTAAGTACATGTCTAGAACTGCTGATTTCAGTGTACCAGTGCCTTTCTAAAGGATGGTGGATTTCAACATGTCTTGAAATGTCTGGCTGAACTGAGGCCTGTTTAAAGAAGCACTTCGTCAGAAAGCATCAACAATAAGTTTATTGAACTGTTTCATCAAAAAACAGCTATTAAAAATCCCATAGGTAGGTCAGGAGCCCAGTGACAAGCTCCAATTCACTTTTGCATGTCCATGCACACCCTTCTTTCCACTCCTCCAGGCACCTCTGAGCTGCAAGTAGGGGAAAGCCCACAGCTCACCAAAAAACACTTCCAGAATAGGCTTAAATAACTAGGTACTTCCACAGGCAATGGCCTGGCAACAGCTGCCATTTATGCTCTTGCTGTTCCTTTGGAGGTCATATTTATTTACTAAATACCATAAGACTGTTGTGCAACACTGAATCTTTTAAAACTTTGCCTTTGAGCTTACATGCTAATTTGGCATATTAGAGTACATGGTTTCAGCAACTTCAAAGCTGTGGAACTACCTTTACAGATGTTTCTCAGCTGTTTAAGTCCTGTCCCTGTCCCTTCTTGCTGTGTTTTATTGTCATGCAGCTGACAGTAACACCCCATCACATATTGGCCATCCTGTCTTCAGTCAATTCAGCTGCACAGCAAAAATTAATTCTGTTCTGGGAAGACATCATTCAGCCAGCCAATACTGTCTGCCTTTCATTTTTTTTTCCTTATAGCTAATCAAGAATCTGACATCCAATGTGTTACATTTATCTCACCTCCCAATAAGATGAAAATAGGGATGTCTTCTTCTGTGGTTTCTGTGTAGTACATCTATGCTACAAACACACTTTGGAGACACAGCAGTTTATAACCAGAGGGCTTTAAAATACAGTAGAGTTTTTTTAAGGGAAGCAATTCTGGGAGTAGCATTTATTTCACACACTGTTATATTCATTTTCTAGTCCAAATGTGAACTAGTCTAAACTAACACCTTGGAGCTAGAAGGGCCATGTTGAGACAGCCAAGAAAAAGACATATAGAAAAAAAACAACCTTACATTTGCACTACTGGTTCCTTCTTCTTTTTCAAATCCACCCTCATCATTAAAAGTCTAGACAACCTGCACAGCTTGATCAGATAGTCTGAAACTTAAACCAACTTAAACTTGAAAATGGCTTTCCACAACAGCAACTTCACTTTACACAGGGCTGGCTGAATAATGCAGTATCTATCCCTGCACTTGTGGAGGCACAGGATTTTTCAATGCCTGAGAAGGAAAAACAAGAGGTCAGATGGTCTCCTACCTTTTACAGTGTGTTAAAAACCAAGCTGTTTCTGCACTACAGGGCTTGACATACCTGTAGACATCAGTTATAACATTATGATGCATTATTAACAAATGCAAAATAAATAACATATTTCTCCAAACCAGTTTTCACTAGTTTTGGAAGTGAATGCGTGGAAAAGATTCAGAAATTAAAAAACACAGTGTGCCTTTAAGGATAAAAATGAGCTACCTAGAATAGAAGTGGAAAACCATAGCTCTAAAATAGATGGGTGGAAAAAATATCTTGCAGAAAGTTCCATGAAACTCTTCAGAGGATGCTAAATTAAATTCTCTGTGACCCAATGTATAAATTCTGAAGGTTTAGCTATACTGAGTTGATCTCTTCCTTTTGTTAGTTGTACTTACTCTGTGATACTTGCAAAATTCTCAAGTACTGTTAAAGCTGATTTGAGATAATCATTTCATTAATTAATGATACAAATGCTCCCTGGTGAGATAATGACAGGAACTTGAAATATGTAATTTTTACTTCATTATTAATAAAATCCTTTCACCAAGATCTTGGCCAATATAAGGAATCATATACTCCAGTCAAGCAAGATATTTAAACATTTATTCCTAATCTGGAGATATGAATAGCCCTATTAACCTCAAAGAAGCCATCTGGTTGAAGAAAGTTATTCGTTGTTTTAAAGTTAGGCATATGATTACATACCTTACTTGATGAGGGCCATGCCAGATCAGCTGTGTGTCTAGGATAATTCTACCTACAACAGTACAGTTAAGCATGGATTAGCTCCAAACTAACCTACTCTAGTGTATTTTTGAAACTGCCACATCTGAAGCCTCCACCTCTATTTCAGTACATGAAAACAAGCTGCTCTTCCAAAATCCAGGAAACCCCAAGAAACTGATTTAGATTCTGTATTTCTTGTGCCATCTTAAACATTATTTGAACTTCTAAAACTCATGTGCACAAAGCACGTGACAGCTGTGGCAAATGCTTGTGTAGGTATGGTCAACAGCCAATTTCATCCCAGTATGGTGGTGTGAGTGGCCTGAGCACAGGAGGCAAAGGGAAGCAGATTTGTATAAATACACCAGTACTCTTCAATATATTTATCAATGACTTGAATGTGGGAGTAGAGTGCGCTGTCAGCAAGTTTGCTGATGACACAAAACTGGGAGGAGTGGCTGACACACCAGAAGGCTGTGCTGCCATTCAGAGAGACTTGGACAGGCTGGAGACTTGGGTGGGGAGAAATTTTATGAAATACAACAAGGGCAATTGTAGAGTCTTGCATCTGGGAAAGAACAACCTCATGTAAAGTACAGGTTGGGCACTGACCTGTTGGAGAGTGGGGAGCAGAGGCTCTTTTCAGGGATGTCCAATGACAGGACAAGGGGCAATGGGTACAAGCTGGAACATAGGAGGTTCCACAAAAACATTAGAAAAAACTTTTTCACTGTGAGGGTGACAGAGCACTGGCACAGGCTGCCCAGGGAGGCTGTGGAGTTTCCTTCTCTGGAGACATTCAAAACCCACCTGGACACGTTCATGCATCACCCACTCTAGGTGATCCTGTTTTGGCAAGGAGGTTGGACTAGATGACTTTTTGAGGTGCCTTCCAACCCCTAACATTCTGTGATTCTATCCAAGCTTAGACAGGTTTAGAGGCAACATTCTTTCTAAAGTTTGAAATGCCTCTTATCTGGCTGGGGGCAAAAATTATGAAATTCTGCCTCCGAAATTCTTTCTGTAGTAAAGCAGATCTAGACCTCTGGCCAGTGTGGAAAAAAAACCCCACGACCCACCATCAAACAAAACTACAGGGAAAAAAAAAAGAAAAATAAAAAAACAAACACAGATCCATTGGCATTAGAGAAAACAAACCATTTTTTTGCCCTTCGTGGTCTGGCCTCTATTCTCCAAAAATACTGTGAAGCAGGGCTAGCCAAGCAAATGACAGATATGCATTGCCACAAAGTAATCTCTCCTTGGACTCCGATCTGAGAATGATCCCTTCATCTTTAATAAATTGCTTTACTTTTATGGAAACACATTTGATTGCATGACAGAAATACATGTAAATGCTGTGGTAGCATATAATAGTCTCAAAAATGTTGTTTATGTCCATTTTATGTGTTAGTTAATGACTTATGACTTTAGATGTCGCTTTAATGACAGAAAATATCAGAAGCTGTTTTGCAGTGCTAAGTCTTGGAGGGCCTTATCCTTGACCCAGCACAGTGACATATCATACAGCACATTTCTGCCAGTGTAGAAAGATAGACTGAGTCTTGAAGTGTTATGTCATCCACAGACAACAGCAAATTTTTTTCATGGCTCACTGAGGTTTCAGGAAACGAGACCAAGCTATTTGTTGTCATGTATCTAGGAGTAGGGACAGATCTGATTTGATCTCAGACTCCAGGTTTTTCTAGCTTTAGCTTGAGTGGAGATTGACCACATGATTCTACCCTGACTAAATCTTGCCTTTTGTACCTTCTTCTCCATGATGTATCATCTCTGGCTGTTTTGGTCCACAAAGCAAATCATTCATTTCTGTTTCTTCTTCACACTCTGTGCTTCTCTGATGCTCAGAGAGAGGGTAATGTCTGTCAAGAGAAAAACTAGCAGTGGTGGGAGAAAAGCAATTATACACAACAGTCAGAAATCAAAACCAAACTCTGACATTTAACCACAGCAACCTGAAAGGAAGAGAGCATTTTCAGCAGCCAAAAAAGCCAGCCCTCCCCCAACGTTTTTAAGAGAAGGGAGAAGTAGTCATCTGTTGCTAATGCTAAAGATAATCTTATCTATGCCATGTTTCAACAAAAAAATAAACCCAACTGTCATTCCTTTATCATAACTGAGTGGTAGAAACCCTTCCAACAAAAATATGTTAAATAAACTTCCATCAAAATAAAACAGATATTTAGTAGCACGAGCAAAGCACAGATAATAACAGGGCATCACATTCCTGCAATGATTTTCAGTAAATTTACAACACGACAAGAAACATGTTCCCCAGACCTGCCTCCTCAGCCTGCATTTTAATCCAAGTTGAAATGATGACAGAAGCAGGAAGATTCTGAGACATTGGGTCTCTAGCTTCTAAACAGTCATGTATCCTTGTTCATTTTATTTTTGATCCTTTCAAGAGACAAGATGCAGGTGTAAGGTAAATCAAACACAGTTATGGTTTGGTGCAAGGACGGATACCCAGAAAGCAAGGAGAAAGAAGGAGGCAGTAGAAGATTAACTTGGGGAAAAGAGTAGTGAAAATTGTGGAGAAAGGGTTGCAAAGAGCAGAAATCTGAGTGGTATTGAAGAGGAAATATTCTCTAATTGGATACAGAAAGTAGTCATAAGTAATCATAGTGAGGAAGATTTTCAAACAGACGTTGGCAGCTTGCTTTGGCTGTTGTCAGTGATCCAGCAATTGGAGCGGGTGGAGATACCCTGGCTGAGACAAAAAGAGCATCCCTACACTCAAGGTGGACATAGCAGCAGCCCATTGCCCCAAGTGGCTTTGGTAAGGCTGTGGATGGTTGTGCTAACGAAAGGCTTGTCTGAGAGCAGGAAGAACAGTGATGCTCTAAGCCTCCAGGGCAGAGGAAGGTGGTAATTACTAGAGCTAATGAGTTCTGGCTCTAATTTCAATGGCATGTCATTATGCTGGCATATACCCTAAAAATGAGGTACAGAGGAGAGAAACATGCAGCAGGAAGAACAGATGCAGGATAATGACCACGTATGAAAACTAAGAAATGTAAGACTACGTTGCTATTAATACAACTAACAGCAGCACAGTCATAAACTAAGATAAATCCACTAATCTAAACCTGCAGTTTTACAAGTGTGTAAGCAGTTGGGAGAAGTGAACAGCAGAGATGGTTTTCTACAGCAACTGTAGAATTCACTTGAAAAGTTAATCACTTTACATGAGATTATCTTCACAGAATCACAGAATTGTTGAGGCTGGAAAACACCTCTGAGAATTCTCTGCTGAATCTAAAGCATTAATTTATCCATAGCTCATTTTTAAATGGAAATACAGCTTACTCCTGCAAACTGAGAGGGAGAAAGTGATGATTCAGTTAATTAGCTAATTAACCAAGTGTGAAAGGAATTTAGACAAGTATGAAAACCCAAGTAAGCAGTGTTCCAGGATGGGCCAGGTCCATGCAAGATTTGCTCACTTAGTGCTCTGTCCAGGGATGGTAACAACACACTATCCCCTCTCTTTGCTCACATAAGACTCCTACAACTATTTGTAATAAAATCTGTCTCTAAATCAGAATTTACTCCTAGTATGCATCTTGGATTTGATTTAAGCTTATGTCTGACTTTTAAAATCACTGCAGTATATACTTGCAGAATTATTTGGGCTGCAGGTCTTAAGAAAAGGTAATACAGAAAATATCACTGTCAGTAACCACACTTTTTTGAAGTAATTTGAAAGAGAGGAATACTTTGGAGATGCTCATGCTCCAGCCAAAAGATATTCCCTTCACATCGAGAAAGGCTCCAGGCAATGCTTGGTTCAGTCAGCCAGTTCTGCCAATCCTGTGCAATTAACTCTCTCACTTAATGCACTCTTGGCTTCAATGAATAGTTCAGGATTGACATAAAATGGGCGTTCACAATATCTCATGTTAGCAGGAATATTTCAGCTGAATTATTGTTGTGGTTTGAAATCTACACCAGCTTTGCTTACTTAAGCTTATATTTGAAATTTTTTTATTATTTCTTTTCTGCATTTGCAAACAAATCTAAATGCTTGTTCTTTTCTTTATGCCAACTGCAGGACTAAAAAACACATTAAGGAAAAGAATCTTTTTTTCCAGCTGTGCTACAAATATCTGAATTCACTGGTAGCCTGTTGTGAGACTACCTCAGTCCTGTACTGATCATTGTTACTTCATTCAGCAGTCAACAGATGGTGGAAATTCACAGGGCTAAAGCTCATGAAAACAAAATAAAAATGTTCAGTCTAGTGCTTTACCCTCCAACCTTTTATTCAGCTATTTATCAGCTGCTCTTGAAGATACCTAGGAAGAACAGGTTTCATTCATGAAGCCTCACAGAGAACAGGGCAATTCTGAGGTAAAATTTTGTACGCTTTTCCCTAAGGTAGCCCAGGTTTATTCTTACTCTGCAGTGTGCACTCAGACATGGAGCTATTCCTGAAACTGCCTTTCAAAAGACATGTGCAGGCAAGCATGCGAACTAATTTCTGTTTAATCAATCAGGTGCTTTTTAGGATGTAAAACATCCTAAAAGGGATGTAATTCTGAGACAGAGGTAGACAGACAACAGAAATAGAGAAGCTTTAACAATATATAGCACACTTTTGGCAACTGCCTTGGGTAAAACGCATACTTCAGCTTTGTGACTTTCCTCCTCAGGTTGTTCATGGTTTGTTTCTGTTTTATTGTTGCTTTATATAGCGATGTTTAAAAGTCCCTGCCAGGAGGAGAGACCCCTCTGAAACAGCCTGCAGTACAAATATTAAGGAAAGTTGAGATAGATGAAGCAGACAGAGAAACGGTGAAAGGACATCTTCTGTATGAATAGAAGACGGGGACACAAAAATGTCGTGATGTTCCTGATGTTAAAAATAAATCCTCCAGCAGAATCAAAATAGAATCCAAGGTCTCACCAGTTTAATCACAGCAGTGTCTTCTCTTTCACTGACAAAGCCATCTTTTAAAGCAGAGAAAAAATGGTGGTGTTAGAATGGCAGTGTTCTTACACCGTCCTGGGACTTTATCCTCAGATCCCTTTCCAAAATGACAGCTGAAGCTGAAATATCATGTCTAAAGGGTAATGAAGTAACCTAGGCAGTTAATCAAATACTCAAAGCATGTACTGAGGGCCAAAGTTATATGTTTTTTCTGTTTAAATCTCCCACTTAAGAAGATTTTGAGTTGTAGGTTAAGTATTTCTAACCTCCAAATATGAGCTGTGTTGTTACATATCTATTACATTTTTTAAAACACTTTCTTCATTGTAGACATGGAGACAGAAAAGAGATTAAAAGAGGTTGTTCCTGTTTCTGCCGTGGTTTCCCTAAGTGTTTCAGCTGATTATATACAAAAAACACCAAATCTTTTCAGACGTCAGAGTCAGTTGTCTTGATGCACCTGTATTTTGGGGACACAGGGAAGAAGCTTCAA
Source organism: Trogon surrucura (assembly GCA_020746105.1). Taxonomy (NCBI): domain Eukaryota; kingdom Metazoa; phylum Chordata; class Aves; order Trogoniformes; family Trogonidae; genus Trogon; species Trogon surrucura. The sequence goes on along the minus strand of CM036617.1, from coordinate 32,642,031 downwards.
TGGTTATGAAGTGCCATGTGTGTCTCAGCCAGATGCACAAAAGTAAATGCTAACCTCTGTGGTGGTTTGGCCCTGGCTGGATGCCGTGTACCCACCAAAGCCACTCTATCATTCCTCCCCATCAACTGGATGGAGGAGAGAAAATATAATGAAAGGCTTGTGGGTTGACATAAGGACAGGGAGATCACTCAGCAATTACTGTCACGGGCAAAACAGACTCAACTCAGGGAGATTAATTTAATTTACTGCCAATCAAATAAGATTAGGGTAATGAGAAATAAAACAAACCTTAAAACACCTTCTCCCCACCCCTCCCTTATTTCTGGGCTCAACTTCACTCCTGACTCCTTTATCTCCCCACCCTGCAGCAGCACAGGAGGATGGGGAATGGGTGTTGTGGTTAGCTCACCACATGTTGTCTGTGCTGCTCCCTCCTACTCACAGGGAGGACTCCTCGCACTCTTCCCCTGTTCCAGTGTGGGCTCCTCTCTCCATGGGTCCGCAGGGCCTGCCAGGAGCCTGCTCCAGCACAGGCTTCTCATAGAGTCACAGCCTCCTTCGAGTGCATCCACCTCCTCCAGCGTGGGATCCTCCATGGGCTGCAAGTGGACATCTGCTCCACCGTGCATCTCCATCGGCTGCAGGGGGACAGCCTGCCTCACCGTGGTCTTTGTCATGACTTAGGGGAATCTCTGCCCTGATGCCTGTAGCACCTTCTCCTCCTCCTTCTTCACTGGCTGTGGTGTCTGCAGAGTTGCTTCTCTCTCCCAGCTGCAGTTGTGCAGCAGTTTTTTGCACTTCTTAAATATGTTATCACAGAGGTGCTACCACCATTGCTGATGGGCTCAGCCTTGGCCAGTGGCAAGTCGGTCTTGAAGCCAGCTGGCATTGGCTCTGTTGGACCTAGGGGAAGCTTCTAGCAGCTTCTCACAGAAGCTACACCTGTAGCCCCTCCTGCCACCAAAACATTGCCACACAAACCAGATACAGCCTCAGTCCAACAAGGATTTTGGGAAGCTGACAAAGTAAACACAGATAATTTCTTTCTGATCTGGTAAAACAATAGTGTTGGCTCTTAGGAATCTTAGAAACTCATTTGGAAGGCTGTTGATAGAAGGCATCAGATGGCAAGTATTTTAGGAGCACTCAGATGTTCCCCCAAGCAACGCTAAATGACCAAGTGCAAACCTCAGCTGAAATTATGTGCTTAGAGCAGGGTGCCTCCATTCCGCTTAGCACCCAACCCAAGCAGACACCTGGATAGAGAGTTATGGTTCAAGCCATGTCTCTGATGAGTCTGTTGGCCACTGCATCATTGCCATTCTCAACTCACCAGCTCAAGCTACCCCAACTACTGTAGAAGAATAAATTACGGCTTTGGAAATATGCACATAAGGCTGGTAAGTCTGCTTCAGTTTTTGGGACAAGGTGAAAGAAAGCTCAAGTCTTTCTCTAGTAGGCATCCAGCCTGTCACAAGTATCAGCAACACTTGGCACCACTGATCTACCACTGAACATCCACTAGAAATTAGCAACAGGAAAAGCAGCTCACTCTGTGTAGTTTAGGGTGGGGCAAGGGACAAAAAGTGCTGAGGAAGCAAGAGATGCAATGGATTGGTAAGGAAATGCAACCTCAACCAACCTCAAGGAACTGGAAACACTAAATAGCAGAAAAAAATCTGTGAATAGTTGCCACAAAGAGCAGCTGAATGTGCACATGACGCTTGAGTAGAGTGTTCTCAGGTATCTGAGGTTTCAGATCACTCACAAGCAGGGTAGTGAGATCTTGTGCCTGAGGACTGAGCCTCGCAAAGCTATGGATACGTCTGCATTCTCCTACACATCAGTTTAAAAACACATTAAATAGAGAGGATTCTCTACCCTTTGTAATAAAATTACTTGCAGTTGCTGCTATCTTCAGCTGTTATTATTAGTGACTAGGGCACAAAAAAGTGTCTGAGATGCCTTCCTTGAGGATTTAAACTTGATAATGAGACCTCCCAACAATTAAAAAAAGTTGCATTCAAATGACTGTGCCTGGTGAATTCTTAAGTACTAGGTTAATTAGTTTATATTCTCAAACATGGGCTGTCAGCCAACACCAAACTGTTGCAAGTGGATTATTAAGACTTGAAATCTGCTCAGTTAGGACCGTTTACAACACAGTCAACAGCAGCTCTTCTGCTCCTGTTTCAGAAGGGTCACATTAAGCTGGTCAAAGCTTAGCTCACCCTTCACTCAAGCTGGGAACCACACTGTCCTACAAACCATATGGGGCTACAGACACCAAAGAAAGGTTTCCAGCACTAAAGGACTGTTTAAATGATGTATTCAGCTAGACATGCCTGGGCACCAACCAGTACCCCACATGGCACCAAACGATGAGCTGAGGGCCACTGAGGAGCCTCAGTGACACCCGCAGACACCATCTGTAGTGGGTTAGGGCTGGGCTGGCCACTAACACGGACAGACGCTCTCTAACCCTCTCTTCCCGCCCCCCAAACAGGAAGAGAAAAGGGAATGAGGCAGAGAGACTTACGGATTAGAGGAGAAGAAACTAGAACAGCTTTAATATGAAATGAAAATAATAGGAATAATGGTAAAAAGACAAAGGTAAAGAATTATATACAACTATAGATAGTAGCCCGATATCAAACCCGACTCCCTCCCCTGATATCAATCACCACTGGTGCTGCAGAGCAGGAGGTACTGGGGAAACCCCAGGCTCAGCGGCAGCGGGAGCTGGATACAGGGAGCTGGATTCGGGAACTCAGGATCCGGATCAAAATCAGGGGATCAGATGGAGTCCTCTCTGGACACCGGCCATTGCAGAAAAGAAGGGCGAAAAGGCCGAAAAAGGGGCGAAACTCTTGTGATCGCTCAATTTATACTAGATATGACGTATATGGGATGGAATACTCTCGTTGGTCACCTGTCCTGTCTATTACCCCCCGGAGGTGCCACCTTTTACTTCCTTGTGCCCCCCTCTTACTACCCAGCACCCCCAGCATGGCACACAGAGCCAGCAGTGGCCTTGGTCACTATAGGAATAAGTATAAGCAAGAGCCTTTCTGCACTCCAGTCCCAGGCAGTAACTGTAAACATCAGGTGTTATCACTGCCAGTAGCACACACTGTCTGCAAAAACACGCTGCTGACTTCAGAACGTGGAGCCTTTTAGAAGACACAAAACTGAAAAGTAAAAATCACTAAACAGGACTGGGTTTTTAGCTAAACCCAGGACACCATCAGCAAGGACTTGTTGCAGTTTGGGTACCAGGGACACGTGGGCTGGGACTCAGACACAAAAAGGTAGTCCAAGTCCCATTTGGGGTGTCTAAGATCTTCAGTGGCTTTCGTGCTGGGAAGGTTCAGCTATAGGGTGGGGAGGCAAGGTCTCCCACCACCTTTTTGACCAGCCTTTCCCAGTGCTGGGAAGAGAGACTATTCATTAAACATAAGATTGTCTTAGTCTAAGCACTTTTTCTTTGGGGACATAGGACAGGGTAACAGCAGTACCTTACTTTGGGTTTTATTCTCAGCATCCTTCCATCCCTTTTATGTCGTTCTATGTCCCAGGCATATGTCACCTCAACCAAGTACACAAAGGAGATGGCCACATGTGTTGGTGGATCACGTACTGTTCAGATACTGCTTAGGTACTGTTGCTGCAGTGTGCCCAGGTGGCCCAGAAGGCCAATGGCATCCTGGCTTGTGTCAGGAACAGTGTGGTCAGCAGGAGCAGGGATGTAATTCTGCCCCTATACTCAGCACTGGTGAGGCCTCACCTCGAGTACTGTGTGTAGTTCTCACTTCAAGAAAGACACCAAGGTGCTGGAGCAGGTCCAGAGGAGAGCAACGAGGCTGGGGAAGGGACTAGAGAGAAAGTCCTATGAGGAGAGGCTGAGGGAGCTGGGGTTGTTTAGCCTGGAGAGGAGGAGACTCAAGGGGGACCTTATCACTCTCTACAACTTCCTGAAAGGAGGTTGTAGTCAGGTGGGGGTCGGGCTCTTCTCCCAGACAACCAGTGACAGGATGAGAGGGCATGGCCTGAAACTGCATCAGGGAAGGTTTAGGTTGAATCTTGGGAAACACTTCCTCACGGAGAGGCTGATCAGGCACTGGGATGTACTGCCCAGGGAAGTGGTGGAGTCACTGTCCCTGGAGGTGTTTAAGGAGAGGCTGGATGTGGCACTTAGTGCCGTGGTCTAGCTGTTGTGATGGTGTCGGATCATAGGCTGGACTTGATGATCTCGGAGGTCTTCTCCAGCCTCAGTGATTCTGTGATTCTGTGATCCTCACAGCTGAACGGTGCTGCCCACTTGCACCAGCCAGCAGTAGCCCAGCAACACTGCCTGCACCAAGGTGTCAGCACACAAAGTCCTCATGGTTTTTGCCAAAGAATAATGGCAGATAGAAATAATCATGCTGTAATTAATCATTCTCCACCATGCGGAGCTATTAATAGCAGCTCTTTCAAAGAAAAAATTACGGGAAGTGATTTAAAGTGTTATTTACAAATAAATAGGAAAAGCAACCATGGCTTAGCTGAGTCAAAAGAAATCCATAAAGCATGCAGACACTGTTGACAATTATGTAACTTGATTTAATCAGTAACAAGAAGATGTAGGCAAGGAGGCCTTTTATTGTAAATGTGGTACTTCAGAGAAGATCTTGCATTTCCAGCTCAAAAACCCTCTACAATATCTAGGAGTATTTTACTATGAAATGTTGTTTATCTTTCAAGACAGTTGAAAGAATATACATTCCCAAACAGCAGGCTGGGGAAATTACAGAGATAGATAGAAAATTGCCTTACTGCATTAGCACCCTCCTAAACATTTCCCACAGTAAGGTAATTAAACTTTTTAGACAAAGAAAAGCAAAAACACTTGAGGTGTGCAAATTTCGAATGCAGTTGACGTCATTTTGGTACACAATAGGATTTGATTAGTAGTTGCGACACAGAGACCCACTACAGAGCATGAGCAGCATTCACAAAACATGTATGTTACACTCTTTAATGGTGTTTTAAGATTCACGGGGGGGGGAAACTGGGCTGGGTAGTCTTCAGCAAGCTAACCAGGTACAAGAAATTTAAACTGGAATCATAATATATAATATTAGTATTACATATGTATAATATGAGGGGCCAGACTTTTCTCAGCGTTGTCCAGTGACAAGACAAGGGTCAGATCTACCTCAGGTGATCCTGTTCTGGCAGGTGTGTTGGACTAGACAATCTTCAGAGGTTCCTTCCAACCACTACCATTCTGTGATTCTGTAATATTAATGTCAGGTGATGCTTGTTGTGTTATAGTGCAGTGGATGCTGTCAGTGTAGCTATAGCCAGAGACGTGACCTACTTTGGAAATGTTTTCACCTGGAAATTCTCTTTCTGGAATCACAATCAAAAAACACTTTGAAAACAGCAATCGGCACCCTTGCTGGCTTCCTTGTTTGCCTTGGACAAAGTTACAGCATCTCCTAGGTACTAAGTCTAGGGAATAGACCTGGAATTGGCCTAATTCTTGACAACGTCACTTAAGATATTGAACTGTTTACTGTAATTTTCACTTTCTAGCTTCATCACAGCTAGTTATGAAGTGTATAATTATATCCCTCGGTTCAGTGAAGTGAAAGATAGCAATTCCAATAAGACATTAAAACAACTCCTCCAGACAGCTGCACATAAACCTGCTCCATTACTCAAAGTGGAGCAGCAGTTGGGAATTTCTACAAATTGTTCAGAAAATGTCCAGACTCTTGTTAAAATTTAGCCGTGGTGCCTGTCAGCAAAGTGAACAGCAAGAGCATTCACAATTCACATGCCACTCCAACAGTTTGCTTCTTCCTTTAAGATCTTTTATTGCTCTCTAACATTTTTTGTTAGAGTAATCAGGTTTTAGAGGTAATTAAAATCTAGGGGAGCAAGGGAAGAGGAAATTTTCTTCTTTAATTGTATTCTTGAAACATAAAAATAGAATCATAGAATCAATTATGTTGGAAAAGATCATGAAATACAACTGATAGAATGTACTTTTAGAAGGTGTAATAAACTCATAGTAATTGCTTGCTGTGTCATTTAACTTTCCTAATTGTTGCAATAAAAAATAATCTGTTTTTTACTAGAAAATAATTAGGTAAATTTAAAATGCCAGGAAAGAGTTGGCATTTAGATCTACGCTGATGAATCTGTCACAGCTGGAGTTTTGAGATTCAGGTGTATTCCCATTGAGAGACTCAGGTATCTCCAAATCTCATTTTGAGAAGACAACCTATAATGGTGTATATATGATTACATATGCTAGCTATGAATACACAGAGCTTTCAAAAAATACATGTACATATTAAGGGGTCTGTCAGGTTCTCTGCTAACTTCACATCGAGGCTGCTGGAGAATTCGATTCAGGAAAACACTTAGACATAAGTTGAAGTTTTGATTCAGCCATGGAGCTAACCAGGAGATTAATTCAATATTGTTCAGGAATGTACCTGAAGTTCAACTCACACCTAAAGTCTAGCCACAGCCGTATTTTCCACTGCTGATATCAGAGTGATAGATTATCTGGGCTCTTTCAGTGAACAGATGAACTGTGAAGCAGAAACTGGCCTCCAAAGTCTGTCAACTTATTTACTTGGACAAGGAGTGTGGAAGTGGCTGCTGGATGCACATTTAAGAACAAGAACTCATCCACTAAGGATATAGAAAATGTCGATGGATGTTTTTCTAAGTGCAATTTTGAAATACCTTTTCAAAAGAGCACATACTTTTAAAAGCTAATTATATATGATATATAGAAATAGAAATTTTTTTTTTTCAATGGGATGAAGAGACACTGCATTTTATTGTAGCTTGAAGTTTTATCCTACAAAAAGGATGTTTAATACTTTGTTGAACATTAAGTAGTAAAAAAATATATTTAACATTCAGAGCATTAAAAATTAAAAAAAAAAATAGAGTTCAAAACTAAAAGCCTGAAAATTTTACTTCTTTTAGTGCATCTTACATTTTTTCAGTCCTGTATTACAATCTGCAATTCTTCCAGTATGTGATGAAAACTGTTGACCTGAGGTCAGACAAAGTATTCATGACTCTCCATGTTGTGGTCTCCATCGCAGCAAGAAAAAATCCAACTTTCTTCGTTGTCCAAGTCAGCCCTGTTGGCTGCCCTACACTTCTTGTAATCACACTTGACTGCTTTCTATATCAAATTATCCCACCTTTATAAAGTTTAAATCATTATAACACTTTATCTCCCGAGGGCTGGCTGAGTGAATCACACTTCTTGTTAAAGCGGATGCTTCCCTTAAAACATACTTTGAGGAAGGACCCTGTCATAGAAGAAAACTATCAAGGACCTTATGAGATGCACAACCTACCCACAGAGAAAGAAAAAAAGTGGTTGCATTATTATCTTTTCTTTCCCCCCTCTACAATGTTGCGTAAGACACCTGTTCAATCCTTTCATTGGAGATGCGAGGTGGTATCTCTACTCACATATGACTGAAATTATGTCTTTACATTGAGGTGGGTTTTTTAGTACCCTCTCTCCATGTACTTTTCCATTGTTTTTTGTCTGTCTGCAAAGAAACAAGTCACCTGTTCTGTCTTTCAGGCTGTTTGTCTGGTTTATCCTGATCTTCTCATTCTTCTCTGGCTGCCTCCAGACTCGTGGGTAAGGCAGGGCCAGACAGTTTTCCAGCTTTCAGAAGACAAATTCAAATGAAAAAAGAGTCAAATACAACTGTTATTTTCTAAATTGCTTTCTCCTCCTTTTTCTTTTTTAAAATTCATGAACACAGCATCCACTAAGAATTACATTCATTGCTGCCAACTGAAACCTGCAATGTGTTATTTTTAACGTAACTAGCATTTTGTTTCTCACGTAGCTTTGAAGCGAGCCCTCCTTTGAACAGGAGATCAGACCTGAACCCTCCCAAAGTGCCTTCCAACCCGAATTATTCTGCAGCTCTGTTTGAGCTCTGCCATTATAAGCATCAGGAGGAAACTGCAAGTGATAGCACTAGGGGACTTTCTGCTGCAGGGGAAGGCAACCTCCATCTGCTGAGGATCACAGACCACTAAGAAGAGAGAGGATCTGTCTAACTGGAGCAGAAGCTGACTGGCTAACATGGTGGGAAGAGCTTTAAACTAAGGAACAACAGCAGAAGGAGATGATGACTAAAGTTACGTGAGGAAGTGGTGGACCACAAGAGCAAGCAGAGTTCAGGGTGTTGTCGACAAGAAACCTTCTAACACACTAGGGTTGAAGGTGTCCCACACCAAGCGTATGCATACAAATAGGGAAACACCTACAGGGCAGGATTATGTGGAAAACTCTCATACCTTTTCTGGGAGACTGGGGTGACTGGGTGCTTCTCTAGTGCACATAGCATGGATAAGGAAGAGGAGGAATTAGAGGTCTGTGTGTGATTACAGGACTATGATCTCTTTGAGATCACAGAGATGTGGTAGGATAGCTGACATGAGTGAAGTGCTGCAGTGGGTGGATAGGCTCTTTATGAAGTATGGGACAGTGAGGAAGGGGTGTTGCCCCTTATATCAGAACACAGTAGGAATGCTTTCAGGTCTGCCTGGGGATGGATGATGACCCAGTTGAGCATTTATAGAGTGGGAGTAGATAGCAGCCCAACATGGGCAATGTCGTCGTAAGTGTATGTTGCAGATGGCCTAGCCAAGAAGTAAATGAGACTTTCTTCAGATGACCAAAAGAATCCTCAAGGTTGCAGGTCCAGGTACTCCTGGGGGATTTAAAACACTCCAATATCTGCTGAAGGGACAGTTCAGCAGGACACGAGCAATCCAGGAGTTGTCTGGAGTGCATTTACAGAATCATAGAATTGTTGGGAGTTGGAAGGGACCCCTAGAGATCATCTAGTCCAATCTCCCTGCTAAAGCAGTATTGACTAGAGCCCATCACACAGGACTGCGTCCAGGTGGGTTTTGAAAATCTCCAAAGATGGATACTCCACAGCCTCCCTAGGCAGCCTGTTCCAGTGCCCTGTCACCCTCACAGCAAAGAGATTCTTCCTCATATTTAAATGAAACTTCCTGTGTTCCAGCTTGTGCCCATTGCCCCTTGTTCTATAATTGGGCACTACTGAAATGAGTCTAGCTCAATCTTCTCTGCACCCACCCTTTAGACAGTTATAGATATTGATAAGGTCACCTCTCAGCCTTCTCCAGGTTAAGCAGTCCCAGCTTTCTCAACTTTTTCCTGTAAGAGATGCTCCGGTCCCCCCATCACCTTTGTTGCCCTCCACTGGATTCTCTCCAGTAGTTCTCTGTCTTTCTTGAACTGTCCTAGAATTGGACACAGTGTTCTAGATGTTGCTTCACCAGGGCACAGTAGAGGGGAAGGATGACTTCCCTTCACCTACTGGCCACACTCTTCTTGGTGCACCCCAGGATTCCATTGGCCTTCTTGGCAATGATGGCACATTGCTGGTTCATAGTTAACTTACTGTCTACTAGGACTCCAAGATCCTTCTCATCAGGGCTGCTTTCTAGAACATCTACTTCTAACCTATATTGGTGCATGAGGTTATTCCTCCCCGGGTGTAGGCATTTGCAAAGACTTCCAAACACAAATGATTAAGGAGCCAGCAACATAAGGTGCTTCGCTTGACCCGATATTTACAAACAAGAAATAATTGACTGGGGATGTAAAGATTGATAGCAGTCTTGGCTTCACTGACCGCAAGATGGTGGAGCTCAATTTCCTCAAAGGAGAGAACAAGGCAAACAGCAGGACCACAACACTGACAGAGTAGAGTTTTGCCTGTTCAGAGACCTACTTGGAAGAATTGTGTGGTGAGTGATCATGAAGGTAAAAGGGGTGCAGGAAAGCTGATTGGCTTCCAAGAATCACCTCCTACAGCTTCAAGAACAGTCTATCCCCATCTGCAAAAAGTCTAGGAAAGGTGGCAGCAGGCCTACATAGATGAACAAGAAGCTCCTATCAAAACTGAGACATAAAATGAAGTGTATGAGAGACAGAAGCAGAATCAGGTTACCCAGGGGGAATATAGAGACACTGCACTAATGTGCAGGAATGTGATAAGGAAGAAAGCCAAAGTCCACCTGGAGTTGAATCTGGCAAGGAATGTGAAGAAGAATGAGAATTGCGTCTAAAAATGCACAAGCAACAAGAGGAACAGTAGGAAAATTGTGGGCCTGCTGCTGAAAGTGGCAGGGACCTGGTGAGAAAGGACATGAAAAAGACTGAGGTACTCAATTCCTTCTTCACCTCAGTCCCCTGAAATAAGTGGATAAGTACAGAAGAGGAAGAACTTACCCTTGGTGGAAGAGGACCAGGTATGCGAAAATTTAAACAAACTGAATATATTTAAGTCTACTGGACCTGCCTGGATATACCTACAAGTACTGAGGAAGCTGGTTGATGTCATTGCAAGGACACTCTTGATCATCTTTGAAAGGTCAAGGTGACTAGGGAAAGTTCCTGAAGACTGAAAGCAAGCAAAAGTCACTCCTATACTGAAGAAGGACAAGAAGGAGGATCCAAGGAGCTACAGGTCGGTCAACCTCATCTTGATTCATAGGAAAGTAATGAATCAAATCCTTCTGGAAGACATTTCAAACATAAGGAGGACAAGGACAGGAAGGTGACTAGGAGTAGTCAGCATGGATATGTGAAAGGAAAGTAGTACCTGAGCATTTTCTATGATAAGATGGCTACTTTGGTGGGTGACAGAAGACTAGTTGATGTTGTTTATCTTGACTTTAAAGCCTTTGGCACTATCTCTCATAACATCATCACAGATAAATTGATAAAGTATGGGTTAAATAAGCAGACAGTGAGGTGGACTGAAAACCGGTTGGACAGCCAGGCTCAGAGAGTTGTGATGAGTGACACAAAGAGATCTGAAATCCAATCACTATTAATGTAATCCAGGGGTCAATATTGTGACCAATATAATGTAATAGCTTCATCGATATTCTGGATGACAGAGGGCACCCTCAGCAAGTTTGTAGCCGATGCAAAATTAGAAGGAGTCACTGACATAGCAGATGGGTATGCTGCCATTCAGGGGGATCTCAACAGGCTGGAGGGATGAGCCAGCAAAAATCTCATGAAGCTCAGCAAAAGGAAATGTCCGATCCTGCCCCTGAGGAGCAATAGGCCCATGCAATAGTATACATCGTGCTGCATTAGGAACAGACCTCAGCCCTACTCCAGCAGCAGAAGGAAAGTTGAGGTAGATTATAAAATATGTAAAACTTAAGGCTTACTGGGGACTTTTGACTTGTGCTTTCTCTGGTCATGCCATCTAAGATCATTCAAACATCAACACAGTCTCATGAACAGTTGGCTCCCGTCTTGATATGGACTCAGGACAAAGTAAAAGTGCACATGAGGTCTTGAGAAGAGGGAAGTACACCTGCTGTCATAGTGCAGCCAAGAATGTTGTCTACTTGCCATAAATTAACTTTTCCTGATAAGAGATCAAGGCGAGAGGAGACGTAGATCGCAACCAATATTTACTAAAAATCTTTGATTAAACAAGCTGTTAATAGAAGCGATCAGTTAGAGAATCACACAGAATCACAGAATCTCATTCATTCAAAAAGACTTTTAAGATAGTCGAGTCTATAAATCCAACAGTGTGAGGTCACCACTAAACCATATCCCGAAGCACCAGGTCAACACATTGTTTAAATACCTCCAGTGATGGTGGTACGAAGGCTGACTGTCTCCTCTCTCCAACTCCCTTTCAGGTATTTGTAGAAAGCGATAAGGTCTACCCCTCAGACTCCTTTTCTCCAGGCTAAACAATCCCACTTTCTTTAGCCACTGTTCGTAGGACTTGTGTTCCAGATGCTTCACAAGCCACGTACTCTCCCTGGGAACAACGTCCGGGAGCCTTTGTGCCAACCCTTTCCTGGGGACGCAGCATGATGGAGGTTCTCCCACCACCCTTACTTGCCTTTCTGGGTTTTGGCTTTTGTGCTGATGGTGCTCTCTCCAACGCCTCTAGCCAGCCAGGCAGAGATGGAATCCCCCTGTGAAGGAAAAGGCAAAGGAATCTTTGCTGAGAGGCGAGCAAACTTGGTGAAAGGAGACTTCGACTGACAAGCCAGAGGGATGGGCTGCACTGTGGTGACACCTGTGAGCTGAATGCAACAGGGCCAAAAGGCAAGCCCACCAGAGCAGTAAGGAACACTCCTTAGCCATCTGGCTCCAATCAGGGGATGGAGATACGGGTGGCTGCAGAGACGCAAGGGTTGCTGATGAGTTAGAAACCCTGGAAGCACCTGAGAAGAGTCACCTAGCAATTAAGGCTTCTCCCCACCGCAAAAGGCGGCAACGGTCAGTGGCCCTAGTGAGGTGCATCTACACTGATGCAGGCAGCGTGGGCACCCAATAGGAGGCGTTGGAAGCCATTGTGCAGCTGGAAAATGAGGGTGTGATTGCGCAACTGTGGGGGACAGCAGCTGCACTGCTGATAACCTGGCATTGGTTGAAGACATTGACCTTGACAAATTCCCAGTGTACCCTTGAGATGGGAAGTCGTGTGCACTGAGTTTGGACACGTTTGTGGAACTTTCTCCGTCAAGACCCGGAGGGATGAGACCAGCCAGAAACTGCTAAGTGTTAACCAATTAGAACTTGAACAACAAGCGTTTAACCTATAAGCAAAGGCCACGCTACTTTCTTCTACTACCTTCGACTATGTATAAAAGGCACACCCTTTGTATAACAAAGCAGCAATTTCTGAGCCACTTTGATCACCACTCAGATGTGTCGTGTCCGTCTCTACAAACACATCTGGTGACCTCGATGTGTCAACGTGCTGGCGTGTCGACATTCTAAGAAAAATGACGTGATAACAAAAAAAAAAGGGGCGATAAAACAGTGTATTGGGCTGCAGGGTGATGTGAAGCAGAGACGGAGCCCGGCATAGCTGAGAGCAGTGGGAGTCTGCTTTGGTCTGGACCTGAGAGCTAAGACACCTGGAAAGGTGAGCCGCCAGGAACAGGGTTTGAGGAATATGGGTCAACATATTTCTAAAGAGGAGGACTCTAGTTTGTGCCTCTGGAAAGATCTTCTTGCTAAAAGAGTAGTCAAGTATAGTGATTTTGCACTATGGCGTATGTTACTGTGGAGTAAAAAGCAGGGATTTTGCAAAACAATGCAGATCAAAATATCATGCTAGTGGACAATCCGTCTCGGGAAACGGAAAGAAGAGCCCGAGGGGGTGCACACAGACATAAATGCCTCTCACCAACCCATTTCTCGGGGTGGGTCAGTGTATTGGGTCAGACTGAGGTGGAGTTAATCTTCCCACAGCAGCTCTCTCAGTGCTGTGTTTCTTGGAGCGGTAGCTAGAATTGTGTTGATAGCACCCCAGTGTTTTGGCTACTGCTAAGCGGTGCCCACACAGCACCAAGGCTGTGGTTTGATGTTCTCCCAGTAGTAGGGTGGGTGTGATCAACATCTTGGGAGGAGATACAGCCGGGCCAGCTGACCCAAATTGACCAAAGGGGTATTCCATACCGTATGACGTCAGCTCAGATATAAAGGGAGAAGGCAGAGGGAAGTGGGGGGGGGGCATTCGCTGTTTGTCCTCCGGAGAAACCGTTACGCGTGTTGGAGCCCTGCTTCCTGGGAAAGCGGCCGGACATCGCCCGCCGATGGGAAGTAGAGAATAATCTTTGTTCCGTTTTGCTTTGCTTCCGCGCGGTAATTGCTATATTAAACTGCTTTTTATCTTTACCCACGGGCTTCTTGTTACATCTCACCTCTCCCCTGTCCATCTAAAAAGGGGAGTGATAGAGCGGCTTTGGTGAGCTCCTGGCCTCCAGCCAGGGCCAAACCACCACAGTCCTTTTTGGCGCCCAACGTGGGGCAGGATAACAGCAGTTTTGCTCAAGCTTGCTACAGCTAGAGTAGCTATTAAGCGGCAAGCTCCTGTGCGGGACACGGAGTTTGCTTGTAACACTTGCTTATCATTTGGTTTAGCTTTGTTTAAGAACATGTTAAGACAAACATTGAATATATGTTTTCTTCTAGTAGTTACAGCCCTGCTGCAGGGCTGGAGCTATCTTTCGGATAGAGTAAAAGAATATATCCCCCTCTGCCTGTATGAGATTGATGTAAACGGCTTTATTATGAAGGCTCCCACGGTCCTTGTACACCCTTGTGTAAGCTCTATGGTATTACTAGTTAATGTTATTGGTATACTATGGGCTTTGTGGAATCTGTTTCCATCCTGGCATAAGAGGAGACAATCTTTGAGTGAGGACATACTGAAGTGTGCCTTGAAGCGGCCAGTCCCTGGGTGGCAGGGTGTGTGGAAGGACTTGGGCAGATTCCTAGGACGGTTATCACCTCCCATAGCCTGGGATATCACCCCAGAACAGGCGAGCGATCCTACTAAATTGACACGCCACCTGATAGAAGGGTGCCTTACCTACCCCAATGAAAACCAGCAACTCCTAGCATTGTACTGGGGCTTAGCCTGCGCCTATCGAGCCACAGTTCAGTATTCTCAAAGGGCAGTGGTTGAGGCAGGCACTCAAACCTCAGCTGAAGACACCATGGTTGAGACAGGAACTCAAACAACGACTACAGTAATTGCCCCAGTAGTGAAGACAAAAATGTGGAAAAGAAAGTCAACAGCTCCATACGGTCGATTAGTAAGGGCGGAAGAAGAGGAGGAGCCTGATCAAGAAATTAATCCTCTGACTGGGGAATCGGAAAGAGTAAAAGAAATCAAACAAGAAACAGAAACTACCCGGTCCCTGACCTCGTCAGAAATCCGAGATATGAGGAAAGATTACAGTCGCCAGCCCGGTGCAAACCTTCCCCTCTGCAACCGCCTCACCGGAAAAAACAGTGGATCGGCAGGAATGGATATATCCACCGCTGACGCAATAACCAGTGTGACCGAAGAGGTTATGAAAGTTCCTATGGATGCCCTTGGCCCAATAGAAAGAGGATTAAGTGCCTTATTAATTAGACATTCAAGTAGTACGGTCAATGGCATTATTGTACATGTTGGTGTTATTGATGCTGATCATAACGGACAAATTTCTGCTATGGTTTCGACACCATATCCCCCTGTTTCTGAGCCACTTTGGTCACCACTCAGATGTGTCGTATCCGCCTCTACAACGACACACAACCATAGTGGGGTGTCTCTCAGGACTGGAGTGCTGCACTGCGTGGCTCTAAACTCTTCAGAAGGGACAGGCAAAGGAGGAGAGGCGGTGGGTAGCCGTGTGTGTTAGGAGGGTTTGGAGTGTCTGGAGCTGACGACGGTGACGAAAGGGTCGTGGTGTGCTGATGACTAAGCACCAAGGGAAAGGCCAACATGGCAGATCTCCTGGATGTTCTTGGAGAAGGCAGTCTCGGAGGCACAGGAGCAGGCCGTCCTCACATGCCGAAAGACGAGCCGGTGGGGAAGAAGAGAAGCCTGGCTGAACAAGGAGGTTTGGCTGGAACTCGAGGTTAAAAAAGCAAGTTTCTGACCCTGGGAAGAGGGAACAGGCACCTCGGGAGGACTCCAGGGATGTCGTGAGGTTATGCAGGGAGAAAACTGGAAGGGCCAAAGCCCAGCAAGAACTTAGTCTGACTACTGCCCTAAGAGACCATCACAAACGTTTCTCCAAGTACACGACGAACGAGAAAAAGACGACTAAGAAGTTTCTCCATCCTTTATTGGAGGTCCAAAGAACACTGGCCCTCGCCACTGGTCCAGCTCTGCCTGCAGCATCTCCCAGAGCTGCTCAGTGACCCAACTGGGCATCCTGGCTGGTGCAGAGGAGCCCCAGGATGCACTTCCCTGTGGCTGCGGCCATGTCTGGGGAGTTGCTGCTGCGGGAGAGCTCCGCATCCTTGGGACTCTGTGGGTGTGGCACCCCCAGCCACACGATGGATGGGCGAACAACAGCACCAAGGATTTCCTGGTTGCTAGGAGGAGAGATACCCTTAGCAGCTAAGGGGGGACACCATTTCCTCTTCTGAGTCCAGCGCTACCAGCACTTGCAGACTCGGAGGAGCTGGCAGCAGCATCTCCAGCAGGCCTTCAGGCAGGCACAGCCCTTCTGCAGGCACCGAATTGCCCAGCACGGCCCTGGGGCTGCCCGGCCACGTGCCCTGCGCCGGGGGACCCGCTGCCGGGGCCTGGGCTTTGCCGCGGTCCTCCTGCCCCCCGAGGCAACGGGGATGGTCCTGGCCAGGCCGGCAGAGCTGCTGCTGTCCGTGTCCCTCCCCAGCTCTTTGGAGCACCTTCTGACTGGCCCCGTGCGTTTGTCCGGGGGCCTGTTGAGCACCTTGCTGTTGCTCGCCTCGGCCCTCGGCAGCCACAGCTGCTCCTGCAGCTCAGTCCTGGTGGCAGGGAGGGAGGAGCCACTGGTAGATGTCCCACCACAGGCCCCTGCTGACCCTCGGCTCTGATCAAGCTCCACTCGCTGCAGCTGATTGTAGAAGCTGTAGAGCTGCTGGGTCATCACCGCGGAGGCCTGGATGGCACGGAGGATCTCCTCCGTGGCCAGGGCCAATGATGGGGATCTGTCAGAGGATGGCTGCAGGTCCAGGGATCTCTGCATCTGGTCCCCGCAGAGCCAGGGGACTGGCTCTGCCTTGGTCGCTCCGGACATTCGTGGTGAGGAGTCCTGGCCAAGGTCTGGCTCTGGCCCCGCCACCAGCCCCTCGACAGCCTTGGAGGAGCTGGGGTGTTCCGAGGCAGTGAGCCCCGCCAGCTCCCCCGTCACTGTCTGCCAGACTCCCGGGACCGTGCAGGTGGAGTTGAGGGAACGGGAGCTGGGCCTTGAGCTGGGGGCCTCAGAGTCGGAGTCGTTCCACGGTTCTGGGACTCCATGGCCACCCATCAAGGCCAGGGAGCCCGGTAGGTTCAGGAAGATTGGCGAGGATGGGCACGTCATCTCCAAGGTGTCCCTGTTGGCCCTGCAGAGGAGAAGAGAGAAGAGACCTCACTGCACCCCGGCCCCTCCGGGCTGGCCCACGGGCAGCACCTCCTCCTCGGCTGGCAGGCAGGGCTGCCCAGGGTAGGTGCAGGGCACAGGGGGAAAGTGTGGCGCAGGGTCTGGAGATCTCCCCCGGCTCTCACCGCTCGTCCCGCTTGGGTTTCTTCATTCCTCGGTCTGCTTGTGAAGAAGCTGCTGAGTGAGGAGAGTGAGTGAGTGGCCGGCAGATCCCGGCACAGACCCGCATCAGGGCTGCCGCGGCCTGCCAGTCGTTTGCAGGGAGCTCGGTGCTGGGGCCACTCACCGCTCTGCTTCTCCAGCTGGTCTCCAGCTACCCATCTATTGGACTTTTCCCACCAGTTCTGCCGGGAACTTGCTTTTGCGTTTGGGCGCTTTGCCCTCTTCCACCACCTCTGCAGAAGCACCAAGAGCTGGGTGAGACAGGAGCAGCTCCCGGCCCCACAACACAGCCCACCACGACACTCCATGTCCCCCACCACCAAGCTAAGCCAGCCCACCCCCCTCCCCGGCTCCGTGGTCACCTACCCAGAGTGGCTTGGTCGTCAGCATTGCTGAGACCAGTCCCAGCTGCAGCACCAGCAGCAGGGCTGGCACCAGCAGAGGCAGCACTATGGCACCGTCTGCAGAGCGGCCACGGCACTCCCGGTCACAGGCACAGGCCCGCGGTGGGGATCCCCAGAGAACTTCTGGCTTCCCAGGCACGGGACTCCAGCAGCGCTGGGGTGGCAGAGGCTGAGGCTGCAGTCTGCTGACACAACAGCACACTGCGGTGCCCAGCACGCACTGCCTGCTCCCATGGTGTCCTGTCTGCCTTATGTAGCCCTCCGGTGGGCGGGCAGGCCGGCCCCCCTTTGTGACATCACGAGCCCGGCTTTGTGACATCATGGGGCAGCGAAAGCCCCTTCTCCTGAGCCTGGGCAGCCCCGTGCGCCCTTCCCCAGCAGCTTCAGGCAGATGCGAAGGGCTCAGGAGGCGCTGGCACCTCCCCCTGGAAATCAGGGGTGGCAGCTGATGGAAGCCCACCATGGTTTGCAGGACCGGGGAGCCTGGGGGAAGGGTCAGGAGGAAGGGATGAAGGAGGGGAAGGAGGCTTTCTCCATCTGAAATATGAAGAAGTTCACTATTTTCTCTCTGCCTGGTGCCGTGGTTCCTCCATGCATCCCGTGGCTGGGTGTGCCACAGCCACAGAGGCCCGTGGACGTGGAGCTGTCAACAACACACTTGTCAGGTGTGTTGTTTCAAGTGCCAGGGAACACCTCTTTGCTTTTAAAGCAATGCCCGGCCCATGAGGGAACATCTCTGCTAAATACATCACCAAGGATTTGTTTCCCTTCCTCCCACCTCTGTCTGCATGCTGCAGATGAGTCCAGTTTTGAGCTTGTTCTGAAGACCCGTCACCATTCTTGCAAGAAAGGTTTCTTTCTTCTTCGTGCAGTTCATCCTAGTGCCCCACAGCAAGGTGACGTGGGTGGGGACAGCCAGCGGCCACCGACAGCTTGGCCCACGTGCTCAGAGCAAGGAGAATGGTTTGTCCCTGACGTGGTCAGGTCAGCTTGGTGTTAGAGCCAGGCAGGTGACTGCCCAGGATGGACTGAGCTGGCGTGGGAAGGACGGCACAGGGAGGATGCGTGGACGCGAGGGATGGGTGCATGGAGAGCATCCCGGTCATTCAGCGGCCCTGAGAAAATGGTGCTGCCAGCCGCTGCCCGGCTCTGGATGCTTTCAGAGTCCAACCGAAGATGACCGTTGTCTGCCAGCAGTTGTCTGTGCCTGGTCCCCCTCAAGAGGAAGACGGGTGCGGAGGCAGCAGAGTTGGAGAGCCCCTGTGCTCCCGCTGCCCGTGCCTCCGGCGCTCCAGGCACCGGGGACCTGCTGCGGCCTGTGCTGGCCTCACTCCCCGGTGGCCCTGGGCGCCTGGGAAGCCCTTCACGGAGGTGCCACCCACCCCTTGCCAGCAGGGCCCAGGCTGCGGGACTGCCCTTGCTGGCAGGGCACGCTGCCCAGCCCTGCCTGCCTGGGCCTCCGGGCCCTTTCCTGCAGCCACTGATGCTCTCTGGCCGGCCTCGGGCCCGACCTCAGCTCCCGTGGGGCCTCAGCCCATCCCTGGGCTCCCGGTGCCCAGCGCTTGCCTTGGCTGTGCTCCTCGGGATAACCAGCAGCCCCTTTCGTCTGCCCCAGCCCAGAGCCACCATCAGCCAGATCCCATGGACCAGCCAGGGCACCACCCACCCCTGGCCCTGCTCGCAGATCCTCCTCTCTCTGCTCAGTCCCTCTCTCTGCTCAATCCCATGGCCGGGGGAAGCCTAGAGGGCCTCAAGCCTCTCAGGCGCCGCTGGCCCCGGGGAGAGCCCCGCTGGCTCTTGCCAGTCCCCTGCTCCTCCAGCATGTCCCAGAATCCCAGAATCCCTTTGGTTGCAAGAGATCTTTAACATCATCGACTACAAACATTAGCCTAGCACTGCCAGGTCACCACCACACCACGTCCCCAAGCACGGTGTTTAAATACCTCCAGGGATATCGATTCCACCAGTGCCTTGGGCAGCCTGTTCCAATGCCAGTGACCCCTTCGGTGAAGAAATTCTGCCTAATATCCAGCCTATATTCACCAAGCAAACTTGGTGAAAGGAGACTTCGGCTGACAAGCTGGGGTGACACCTGTGAGCTGAATGCAACAGGGCCAAAAGGCAAGCCCACCAGAGCAGTAAGGAACACTCCTTAGCCATCTGGCTCCAATCAGGGGATGGAGATACGGGTGGCTGCAGAGACGCAAGGGTTGCTGATGAGTTAGAAACCCTGGAAGCACCTGAGAAGAGTCACCTAGCAATTAAGGCTTCTCCCCACCGCAAAAGGCGGCAACGGTCAGTGGCCCTAGTGAAGTGCATCTACACTGATGCAGGCAGCGTGGGCACCCAATAGGAGGCGTTGGAAGCCATTGTGCAGCTGGAAAATGAGGGTGTGATTGCGCAACTGTGGGGGACAGCAGCTGCACTGCTGATAACCTGGCATTGGTTGAAGACATTGACCTTGACAAATTCCCAGTGTACCCTTGAGATGGGAAGTCGTGTGCACTGAGTTTGGACACGTTTGTGGAACTTTCTCCGTCAAGACCCGGAGGGATGAGACCAGCCAGAAACTGCTAAGTGTTAACCAATTAGAACTTGAACAACAAGCGTTTAACCTATAAGCAAAGGCCACGCTACTTTCTTCTACTACCTTCGACTATGTATACAAGGCACACCCTTTGTATAACAAAGCAGCAATTTCTGAGCCACTTTGATCACCACTCAGATGTGTCGTGTCCGTCTCTACAAACACATCTGGTGACCTCGATGTGTCAACGTGCTGGCGTGTCGACATTCTAAGAAAAATGACGTGATAACAAAAAAAAAAGGGGCGATAAAACAGTGTATTGGGCTGCAGGGTGATGTGAAGCAGAGACGGAGCCCGGCATAGCTGAGAGCAGTGGGAGTCTGCTTTGGTCTGGACCTGAGAGCTAAGACACCTGGAAAGGTGAGCCGCCAGGAACAGGGTTTAAGGAATATGGGTCAACATATTTCTAAAGAGGAGGACTCTAGTTTGTGCCTCTGGAAAGCTCTTCTTGCTAAAAGAGTAGTCAAGTATAGTGATTTTGCACTATGGCGTATGTTACTGTGGAGTAAAAAGCAGGGATTTTGCAAAACAATGCAGATCAAAATATCATGCTAGTGGACAATCCGTCTCGGGAAACGGAAAGAAGAGCCCGAGGGGGTGCACACAGACATAAATGCCTCTCACCAACCCATTTCTCGGGGTGGGTCAGTGTATTGGGTCAGACTGAGGTGGAGTTAATCTTCCCACAGCAGCTCTCTCAGTGCTGTGTTTCTTGGAGCGGTAGCTAGAATTGTGTTGATAGCACCCCAGTGTTTTGGCTACTGCTAAGCGGTGCCCACACAGCACCAAGGCTGTGGTTTGATGTTCTCCCAGTAGTAGGGTGGGTGTGATCAACATCTTGGGAGGAGATACAGCCGGGCCAGCTGACCCAAATTGACCAAAGGGGTATTCCATACCATATGACGTCAGCTCAGATATAAAGGGAGAAGGCAGAGGGAAGTGGGGGGGGGGCATTCGCTGTTTTTCCTCCGGAGAAACCGTTACGCGTGTTGGAGCCCTGCTTCCTGGGAAAGCGGCCGGACATCGCCCGCCGATGGGAAGTAGAGAATAATCTTTGTTCCGTTTTGCTTTGCTTCCACGCGGTAATTGCTATATTAAACTGCTTTTTATCTTTACCCACGGGCTTCTTGTTACATCTCACCTCTCCCCTGTCCATCTAAAAAGGGGAGTGATAGAGCGGCTTTGGTGAGCTCCTGGCCTCCAGCCAGGGCCAAACCACCACAGTCCTTTTTGGCGCCCAACGTGGGGCAGGATAACAGCAGTTTTGCTCAAGCTTGCTACAGCTAGAGTAGCTATTAAGCGGCAAGCTCCTGTGCGGGACACGGAGTTTGCTTGTAACACTTGCTTATCATTTGGTTTAGCTTTGTTTAAGAACATGTTAAGACAAACATTGAATATATGTTTTCTTCTAGTAGTTACAGCCCTGCTGCAGGGCTGGAGCTATCTTTCGGATAGAGTAAAAGAATATATCCCCCTCTGCCTGTATGAGATTGATGTAAACGGCTTTATTATGAAGGCTCCCACGGTCCTTGTACACCCTTGTGTAAGCTCTATGGTATTACTAGTTAATGTTATTGGTATACTATGGGCTTTGTGGAATCTGTTTCCATCCTGGCATAAGAGGAGACAATCTTTGGGTGAGGACGTACTGAAGTGTGCCTTGAAACGGCCAGTCCCTGGGTGGTAGGGTGTGTGGAAGGACTTGGGCAGATTCCTAGGACGGTTATTACCTCCCATAGCCTGGGATATCACCCCAGAACAGGCGAGCGATCCTACTAAATTGACACGCCACCTAATAGAAGGGTGCCTCACCTACCCCAATGAAACCCAGCAACTCCTAGCATTGTACTGGGGCTTAGCCTGTGCCTATCGAGCCACAGTTCAGTATTCTCAAAGGGCAGTGGTTGAGGCAGGCACTCAAACCTCAGCTGAAGACACCATGGTTGAGACAGGAACTCAAACAACAACTACAGTAATTGCCCCAGTAGTGAAGACAAAAATGTGGAAAAGAAAGTCAACAGCTCCATACGGTCGATTAGTAAGGGCGGAAGAAGAGGAGGAGCCTGATCAAGAAATTAATCCTCTGACTGGGGAATCGGAAAGAGTAAAAGAAATCAAACAAGAAACAGAAACTACCCGGTCCCTGACCTCGTCAGAAATCCGAGATATGAGGAAAGATTACAGTCGCCAGCCCGGTGCAAACCTTCCCCTCTGCAACCGCCTCACCGGAAAAAACAGTGGATCGGCAGGAATGGATATATCCACCGCTGACGCAATAACCAGTGTGACCGAAGAAGTTATGAAAGTTCCTATGGATGCCCTTGGCCCAATAGAAAGAGGATTAAGTGCCTTATTAATTAGACATTCAAGTAGTACGGTCAATGGCATTATTGTACATGTTGGTGTTATTGATGCTGATCATAACGGACAAATTTCTGCTATGGTTTCGACACCATATCCCCCTGTTTCTGAGCCACTTTGGTCACCACTCAGATGTGTCGTATCCGCCTCTACAACGACACACAACCATAGTGGGGTGTATCTCAGGACTGGAGTGCTGCACTGCGTGGCTCTAAACTCTTCAGAAGGGACAGGCAAAGGAGGAGAGGCGGTGGGTAGCCGTGTGTGTTAGGAGGGTTTGGAGTGTCTGGAGCTGACGACGGTGACGAAAGGGTCGTGGTGTGCTGATGACTAAGCACCAAGGGAAAGGCCAACATGGCAGATCTCCTGGATGTTCTTGGAGAAGGCAGTCTCGGAGGCACAGGAGCAGGCCGTCCTCACATGCCGAAAGACGAGCCGGTGGGGAAGAAGAGAAGCCTGGCTGAACAAGGAGATTTGGCTGGAACTCGAGGTTAAAAAAGCAAGTTTCTGACCCTGGGAAGAGGGAACAGGCACCTCGGGAGGACTCCAGGGATGTCGTGAGGTTATGCAGGGAGAAAACTGGAAGGGCCAAAGCCCAGCAAGAACTTAGTCTGACTACTGCCCTAAGAGACCATCACAAACGTTTCTCCAAGTACACGACGAACGAGAAAAAGACGACTAAGAAGTTTCTCCATCCTTTATTGGAGGTCCAAAGAACACTGGCCCTCGCCACTGGTCCAGCTCTGCCTGCAGCATCTCCCAGAGCTGCTCAGTGACCCAACTGGGCATCCTGGCTGGTGCAGAGGAGCCCCAGGATGCACTTCCCTGTGGCTGCGGCCATGTCTGGGGAGTTGCTGCTGCGGGAGAGCTCCGCATCCTTGGGACTCTGTGGGTGTGGCACCCCCAGCCACACGATGGATGGGCGAACAACAGCACCAAGGATTTCCTGGTTGCTAGGAGGAGAGATACCCTTAGCAGCTAAGGGGGGACACCATTTCCTCTTCTGAGTCCAGCGCTACCAGCACTTGCAGACTCGGAGGAGCTGGCAGCAGCATCCCCAGCAGGCCTTCAGGCAGGCACAGCCCTTCTGCAGGCACCGAATTGCCCAGCACGGCCCTGGGGCTGCCCGGCCACGTGCCCTGCGCCGGGGGACCCGCTGCCGGGGCCTGGGCTTTGCCGCGGTCCTCCTGCCCCCCGAGGCAACGGGGATGGTCCTGGCCAGGCCGGCAGAGCTGCTGCTGTCCGTGTCCCTCCCCAGCTCTTTGGAGCACCTTCTGACTGGCCCCGTGCGTTTGTCCGGGGGCCTGTTGAGCACCTTGCTGTTGCTCGCCTCGGCCCTCGGCAGCCACAGCTGCTCCTGCAGCTCAGTCCTGGTGGCAGGGAGGGAGGAGCCACTGGTAGATGTCCCACCACAGGCCCCTGCTGACCCTCGGCTCTGGTCAAGCTCCATTCGCTGCAGCTGATTGTAGAAGCTGTAGAGCTGCTGGGTCATCACCGCGGAGGCCTGGATGGCACGGAGGATCTCCTCCGTGGCCAGGGCCAATGATGGGGATCTGTCAGAGGATGGCTGCAGGTCCAGGGATCTCTGCATCTGGTCCCCGCAGAGCCAGGGGACTGGCTCTGCCTTGGTCGCTCCGGACATTCGTGGTGAGGAGTCCTGGCCAAGGTCTGGCTCTGGCCCCGCCACCAGCCCCTCGACAGCCTTGGAGGAGCTGGGGTGTTCCGAGGCAGTGAGCCCCGCCAGCTCCCCCGTCACTGTCTGCCAGACTCCCGGGACCGTGCAGGTGGAGTTGAGGGAACGGGAGCTGGGCCTTGAGCTGGGGGCCTCAGAGTCGGAGTCGTTCCACGGTTCTGGGACTCCATGGCCACCCATCAAGGCCAGGGAGCCCGGTAGGTTCAGGAAGATTGGCGAGGATGGGCACGTCATCTCCAAGGTGTCCCTGTTGGCCCTGCAGAGGAGAAGAGAGAAGAGACCTCACTGCACCCCGGCCCCTCCGGGCTGGCCTACGGGCAGCACCTCCTCCTCGGCTGGCAGGCAGGGCTGCCCAGGGTAGGTGCAGGGCACAGGGGGAAAGTGTGGCGCAGGGTCTGGAGATCTCCCCCGGCTCTCACCGCTCGTCCCGCTTGGGTTTCTTCATTCCTCGGTCTGCTTGTGAAGAAGCTGCTGAGTGAGGAGAGTGAGTGAGTGGCCGGCAGATCCCGGCACAGACCCGCATCAGGGCTGCCGCGGCCTGCCAGTCGTTTGCAGGGAGCTCGGTGCTGGGGCCACTCACCGCTCTGCTTCTCCAGCTGGTCTCCAGCTACCCATCTATTGGACTTTTCCCACCAGTTCTGCCGGGAACTTGCTTTTGCGTTTGGGCGCTTTGCCCTCTTCCACCACCTCTGCAGAAGCACCAAGAGCTGGGTGAGACAGGAGCAGCTCCCGGCCCCACAACACAGCCCACCACGACACTCCATGTCCCCCACCACCAAGCTAAGCCAGCCCACCCCCCTCCCCGGCTCCGTGGTCACCTACCCAGAGTGGCTTGGTCATCAGAGTTGCTGAGACCAGTCCCAGCTGCAGCACCAGCAGCAGGGCTGGCACCAGCAGAGGCAGCACTATGGCACCGTCTGCAGAGCGGCCACGGCACTCCCGGTCACAGGCACAGGCCCGCGGTGGGGATCCCCAGAGAACTTCTGGCTTCCCAGGCACGGGACTCCAGCAGCGCTGGGGTGGCAGAGGCTGAGGCTGCAGTCTGCTGACACAACAGCACACTGCGGTGCCCAGCACGCACTGCCTGCTCCCATGGTGTCCTGTCTGCCTTATGTAGCCCTCCGGTGGGCGGGCAGGCCGGCCCCCCTTTGTGACATCACGAGCCCGGCTTTGTGACATCATGGGGCAGCGAAAGCCCCTTCTCCTGAGCCTGGGCAGCCCCGTGCGCCCTTCCCCAGCAGCTTCAGGCAGATGCGAAGGGCTCAGGAGGCGCTGGCACCTCCCCCTGGAAATCAGGGGTGGCAGCTGATGGAAGCCCACCATGGTTTGCAGGACCGGGGAGCCTGGGGGAAGGGTCAGGAGGAAGGGATGAAGGAGGGGAAGGAGGCTTTCTCCATCTGAAATATGAAGAAGTTCACTATTTTCTCTCTGCCTGGTGCCGTGGTTCCTCCATGCATCCCGTGGCTGGGTGTGCCACAGCCACAGAGGCCCGTGGACGTGGAGCTGTCAACAACACACTTGTCAGGTGTGTTGTTTCAAGTGCCAGGGAACACCTCTTTGCTTTTAAAGCAATGCCCGGCCCATGAGGGAACATCTCTGCTAAATACATCACCAAGGATTTGTTTCCCTTCCTCCCACCTCTGTCTGCATGCTGCAGATGAGTCCAGTTTTGAGCTTGTTCTGAAGACCCGTCACCGTTCTTGCAAGAAAGGTTTCTTTCTTCTTCATGCAGTTCATCCTAGTGCCCCACAGCAAGGTGACGTGGGTGGGGACAGCCAGCGGCCACCGACAGCTTGGCCCACGTGCTCAGAGCAAGGAGAATGGTTTGTCCCTGACGTGGTCAGGTCAGCTTGGTGTTAGAGCCAGGCAGGTGACTGCCCAGGATGGACTGAGCTGGCGTGGGAAGGACGGCACAGGGAGGATGCGTGGACGCGAGGGATGGGTGCATGGAGAGCATCCCGGTCATTCAGCGGCCCTGAGAAAATGGTGCTGCCAGCCGCTGCCCGGCTCTGGATGCTTTCAGAGTCCAACCGAAGATGACCGTTGTCTGCCAGCAGTTGTCTGTGCCTGGTCCCCCTCAAGAGGAAGACGGGTGCGGAGGCAGCAGAGTTGGAGAGCCCCTGTGCTCCCGCTGCCCGTGCCTCCGGCGCTCCAGGCACCGGGGACCTGCTGCGGCCTGTGCTGGCCTCACTCCCCGGTGGCCCTGGGCGCCTGGGAAGCCCTTCACGGAGGTGCCACCCACCCCTTGCCAGCAGGGCCCAGGCTGCGGGACTGCCCTTGCTGGCAGGGCACGCTGCCCAGCCCTGCCTGCCTGGGCCTCCGGGCCCTTTCCTGCAGCCACTGATGCTCTCTGGCCGGCCTCGGGCCCGACCTCAGCTCCCGTGGGGCCTCAGCCCATCCCTGGGCTCCCGGTGCCCAGCGCTTGCCTTGGCTGTGCTCCTCGGGATAACCAGCAGCCCCTTTCGTCTGCCCCAGCCCAGAGCCACCATCAGCCAGATCCCATGGACCAGCCAGGGCACCACCCACCCCTGGCCCTGCTCGCAGATCCTCCTCTCTCTGCTCAGTCCCTCTCTCTGCTCAATCCCATGGCCGGGGGAAGCCTAGAGGGCCTCAAGCCTCTCAGGCGCCGCTGGCCCCGGGGAGAGCCCCGCTGGCTCTTGCCAGTCCCCTGCTCCTCCAGCATGTCCCAGAATCCCAGAATCCCTTTGGTTGCAAGAGATCTTTAACATCATCGACTACAAACATTAGCCTAGCACTGCCAGGTCACCACCACACCACGTCCCCAAGCACGGTGTTTAAATACCTCCAGGGATATCGATTCCACCAGTGCCTTGGGCAGCCTGTTCCAATGCCAGTGACCCCTTCGGTGAAGAAATTCTGCCTAATATCCAGCCTATATTCACCAAGCAAACTTGGTGAAAGGAGACTTCGGCTGACAAGCTGGGGTGACACCTGTGAGCTGAATGCAACAGGGCCAAAAGGCAAGCCCACCAGAGCAGTAAGGAACACTCCTTAGCCATCTGGCTCCAATCAGGGGATGGAGATACGGGTGGCTGCAGAGACGCAAGGGTTGCTGATGAGTTAGAAACCCTGGAAGCACCTGAGAAGAGTCACCTAGCAATTAAGGCTTCTCCCCACCGCAAAAGGCGGCAACGGTCAGTGGCCCTAGTGAAGTGCATCTACACTGATGCAGGCAGCGTGGGCACCCAATAGGAGGCGTTGGAAGCCATTGTGCAGCTGGAAAATGAGGGTGTGATTGCGCAACTGTGGGGGACAGCAGCTGCACTGCTGATAACCTGGCATTGGTTGAAGACATTGACCTTGACAAATTCCCAGTGTACCCTTGAGATGGGAAGTCGTGTGCACTGAGTTTGGACACGTTTGTGGAACTTTCTCCGTCAAGACCCGGAGGGATGAGACCAGCCAGAAACTGCTAAGTGTTAACCAATTAGAACTTGAACAACAAGCGTTTAACCTATAAGCAAAGGCCACGCTACTTTCTTCTACTACCTTCGACTATGTATAAAAGGCACACCCTTTGTATAACAAAGCAGCAATTTCTGAGCCACTTTGATCACCACTCAGATGTGTCGTGTCCGTCTCTACAAACACATCTGGTGACCTCGATGTGTCAACGTGCTGGCGTGTCGACATTCTAAGAAAAATGACGTGATAACAAAAAAAAAAGGGGCGATAAAACAGTGTATTGGGCTGCAGGGTGATGTGAAGCAGAGACGGAGCCCGGCATAGCTGAGAGCAGTGGGAGTCTGCTTTGG
This sequence comes from Trogon surrucura, assembly GCA_020746105.1. Taxonomy (NCBI): domain Eukaryota; kingdom Metazoa; phylum Chordata; class Aves; order Trogoniformes; family Trogonidae; genus Trogon; species Trogon surrucura. Next base: position 32,614,053 of record CM036617.1, on the reverse strand, counting down.
TCTGGACCTGAGAGCTAAGACACCTGGAAAGGTGAGCCGCCAGGAACAGGGTTTAAGGAATATGGGTCAACATATTTCTAAAGAGGAGGACTCTAGTTTGTGCCTCTGGAAAGCTCTTCTTGCTAAAAGAGTAGTCAAGTATAGTGATTTTGCACTATGGCGTATGTTACTGTGGAGTAAAAAGCAGGGATTTTGCAAAACAATGCAGATCAAAATATCATGCTAGTGGACAATCCGTCTCGGGAAACGGAAAGAAGAGCCCGAGGGGGTGCACACAGACATAAATGCCTCTCACCAACCCATTTCTCGGGGTGGGTCAGCAAACCTTCCCCTCTGCAACCGCCTCACCGGAAAAAAACAGTGGATCGGCAGGAATGGATATATCCACCGCTGACGCAATAACCAGTGTGACCGAAGAGGTTATGAAAGTTCCTATGGATGCCCTTGGCCCAATAGAAAGAAGATTAAGTGCCTTATTAATTAGACATTCAAGTAGTACGGTCAATGGCATTATTGTACATGTTGGTGTTATTGATGCTGATCATAACGGACAAATTTCTGCTATGGTTTCGACACCATATCCCCCTGTTTCTGAGCCACTTTGATCACCACTCAGATGTGTCGTATCCGCCTCTACAATGACACACAACCATAGTGGGGTGTATCTCAGGACTGGAGTGCTGCACTGCGTGGCTCTAAACTCTTCAGAAGGGACAGGCAAAGGAGGAGAGGCGGTGGGTAGCCGTGTGTGTTAGGAGGGTTTGGAGTGTCTGGAGCTGACGACGGTGACGAAAGGGTCGTGGTGTGCTGATGACTAAGCACCAAGGGAAAGGCCAACATGGCAGATCTCCTGGATGTTCTTGGAGAAGGCAGTCTCGGAGGCACAGGAGCAGGCCGTCCTCACATGCCGAAAGACGAGCCGGTGGGGAAGAAGAGAAGCCTGGCTGAACAAGGAGGTTTGGCTGGAACTCGAGGTTAAAAAAGCAAGTTTCTGACCCTGGGAAGAGGGAACAGGCACCTCGGGAGGACTCCAGGGATGTCGTGAGGTTATGCAGGGAGAAAACTGGAAGGGCCAAAGCCCAGCAAGAACTTAGTCTGACTACTGCCCTAAGAGACCATCACAAACGTTTCTCCAAGTACACGACGAACGAGAAAAAGACGACTAAGAAGTTTCTCCATCCTTTATTGGAGGTCCAAAGAACACTGGCCCTCGCCACTGGTCCAGCTCTGCCTGCAGCATCTCCCAGAGCTGCTCAGTGACCCAACTGGGCATCCTGGCTGGTGCAGAGGAGCCCCAGGATGCACTTCCCTGTGGCTGCGGCCATGTCTGGGGAGTTGCTGCTGCGGGAGAGCTCCGCATCCTTGGGACTCTGTGGGTGTGGCACCCCCAGCCACACGATGGATGGGCGAACAACAGCACCAAGGATTTCCTGGTTGCTAGGAGGAGAGATACCCTTAGCAGCTAAGGGGGGACACCATTTCCTCTTCTGAGTCCAGCGCTACCAGCACTTGCAGACTCGGAGGAGCTGGCAGCAGCATCCCCAGCAGGCCTTCAGGCAGGCACAGCCCTTCTGCAGGCACCGAATTGCCCAGCACGGCCCTGGGGCTGCCCAGCCACGTGCCCTGCGCTGGGGGACCCGCTGCCGGGGCCTGGGCTTTGCCGCGGTCCTCCTGCCCCCCGAGGCAACGGGGATGGTCCTGGCCAGGCCGGCAGAGCTGCTGCTGTCCGTGTCCCTCCCCAGCTCTTTGGAGCACCTTCTGACTGGCCCCGTGCGTTTGTCCGGGGGCCTGTTGAGCACCTTGCTGTTGCTCGCCTCGGCCCTCGGCAGCCACAGCTGCTCCTGCAGCTCAGTCCTGGTGGCAGGGAGGGAGGAGCCACTGGTAGATGTCCCACCACAGGCCCCTGCTGACCCTCGGCTCTGGTCAAGCTCCATTCGCTGCAGCTGATTGTAGAAGCTGTAGAGCTGCTGGGTCACCACCGCGGAGGCCTGGATGGCACGGAGGAGCTCCTCCGTGGCCAGGGCCAATGATGGGGATCTGTCAGAGGGTGGCTGCAGGTCCAGGGATCTCTGCATCTGGTCCCCGCAGAGCCAGGGGACTGGCTCTGCCTTGGTCGCTCCGGACATTCGTGGTGAGGAGTCCTGGCCAAGGTCTGGCTCTGGCCCCGCCACCAGCCCCTCGACAGCCTTGGAGGAGCTGGGGTGTTCCGAGGCAGTGAGCCCCACCAGCTCCCCCGTCACGGTCTGCCAGACTCCCGGGACCGTGCAGGTGGAGTTGAGGGAACGGGAGCTGGGCCTTGAGCTGGGGGCCTCGGAGTCGGAGTCGTTCCACGGTTCTGGGACTCCATGGCCACCCATCAAGGCCAGGGAGCCCGGTAGGTTCAGGAAGATTGGCGAGGATGGGCACGTCATCTCCAAGGTGTCCCTGTTGGCCCTGCAGAGGAGAAGAGAGAAGAGACCTCACTGCACCCCGGCCCCTCCGGGCTGGCCCACGGGCAGCACCTCCTCCTCGGCTGGCAGGCAGGGCTGCCCAGGGTAGGTGCAGGGCACAGGGGGAAAGTGTGGGGCAGGGTCTGGAGATCTCCCCCGGCTCTCACCGCTCGTCCCGCTTGGGTTTCTTCATTCCTCGGTCTGCTTGTGAAGAAGCTGCTGAGTGAGGAGAGTGAGTGAGTGGCCGGCAGATCCCGGCACAGACCCGCATCAGGGCTGCCGCGGCCTGCCAGTCGTTTGCAGGGAGCTCGGTGCTGGGGCCACTCACCGCTCTGCTTCTCCAGCTGGTCTCCAGCTACCCATCTATTGGACTTTTCCCACCAGTTCTGCCGGGAACTTGCTTTTGCGTTTGGGCGCTTTGCCCTCTTCCACCACCTCTGCAGAAGCACCAAGAGCTGGGTGAGACAGGAGCAGCTCCCGGCCCCACAACACAGCCCACCACGACACTCCATGTCCCCCACCACCAAGCTAAGCCAGCCCACCCCCCTCCCCGGCTCCGTGGTCACCTACCCAGAGTGGCTTGGTCGTCAGCATTGCTGAGACCAGTCCCAGCTGCAGCACCAGCAGCAGGGCTGGCACCAGCAGAGGCAGCACTATGGCACCGTCTGCAGAGCGGCCACGGCACTCCCGGTCACAGGCACAGGCCCGCGGTGGGGATCCCCAGAGAACTTCTGGCTTCCCAGGCACGGGACTCCAGCAGCGCTGGGGTGGCAGAGGCTGAGGCTGCAGTCTGCTGACACAACAGCACACTGCGGTGCCCAGCACGCACTGCCTGCTCCCATGGTGTCCTGTCTGCCTTATGTAGCCCTCCGGTGGGCGGGCAGGCCGGCCCCCCTTTGTGACATCACGAGCCCGGCTTTGTGACATCATGGGGCAGCGAAAGCCCCTTCTCCTGAGCCTGGGCAGCCCCGTGCGCCCTTCCCCAGCAGCTTCAGGCAGATGCGAAGGGCTCAGGAGGCGCTGGCACCTCCCCCTGGAAATCAGGGGTGGCAGCTGATGGAAGCCCACCATGGTTTGCAGGACCGGGGAGCCTGGGGGAAGGGTCAGGAGGAAGGGATGAAGGAGGGGAAGGAGGCTTTCTCCATCTGAAATATGAAGAAGTTCACTATTTTCTCTCTGCCTGGTGCCGTGGTTCCTCCATGCATCCCGTGGCTGGGTGTGCCACAGCCACAGAGGCCCGTGGACGTGGAGCTGTCAACAACACACTTGTCAGGTGTGTTGTTTCAAGTGCCAGGGAACACCTCTTTGCTTTTAAAGCAATGCCCGGCCCATGAGGGAACATCTCTGCTAAATACATCACCAAGGATTTGTTTCCCTTCCTCCCACCTCTGTCTGCATGCTGCAGATGAGTCCAGTTTTGAGCTTGTTCTGAAGACCCGTCACCATTCTTGCAAGAAAGGTTTCTTTCTTCTTCATGCAGTTCATCCTAGTGCCCCACAGCAAGGTGACGTGGGTGGGGACAGCCAGCGGCCACCGACAGCTTGGCCCACGTGCTCAGAGCAAGGAGAATGGTTTGTCCCTGACGTGGTCAGGTCAGCTTGATGTTAGAGCCAGGCAGGTGACTGCCCAGGATGGACTGAGCTGGTGTGGGAAGGACGGCACAGGGAGGATGCGTGGACGCGAGGGATGGGTGCATGGAGAGCATCCCGGTCATTCAGCGGCCCTGAGAAAATGGTGCTGCCAGCCGCTGCCCGGCTCTGGATGCTTTCAGAGTCCAACCGAAGATGACCGTTGTCTGCCAGCAGTTGTCTGTGCCTGGTCCCCCTCAAGAGGAAGACGGGTGCGGAGGCAGCAGAGTTGGAGAGCCCCTGTGCTCCCGCTGCCCGTGCCTCCGGCGCTCCAGGCACCGGGGACCTGCTGCGGCCTGTGCTGGCCTCACTCCCCGGTGGCCCTGGGCGCCTGGGAAGCCCTTCACGGAGGTGCCACCCACCCCTTGCCAGCAGGGCCCAGGCTGCGGGACTGCCCTTGCTGGCAGGGCACGCTGCCCAGCCCTGCCTGCCTGGGCCTCCGGGCCCTTTCCTGCAGCCACTGATGCTCTCTGGCCGGCCTCGGGCCCGACCTCAGCTCCCGTGGGGCCTCAGCCCATCCCTGGGCTCCCGGTGCCCAGCGCTTGCCTTGGCTGTGCTCCTCGGGATAACCAGCAGCCCCTTTCGTCTGCCCCAGCCCAGAGCCACCATCAGCCAGATCCCATGGACCAGCCAGGGCACCACCCACCCCTGGCCCTGCTCGCAGATCCTCCTCTCTCTGCTCAGTCCCTCTCTCTGCTCAATCCCATGGCCGGGGGAAGCCTAGAGGGCCTCAAGCCTCTCAGGCGCCGCTGGCCCCGGGGAGAGCCCCGCTGGCTCTTGCCAGTCCCCTGCTCCTCCAGCATGTCCCAGAATCCCAGAATCCCTTTGGTTGCAAGAGATCTTTAACATCATCGACTACAAACATTAGCCTAGCACTGCCAGGTCACCACCACACCACGTCCCCAAGCACGGTGTTTAAATACCTCCAGGGATATCGATTCCACCAGTGCCTTGGGCAGCCTGTTCCAATGCCAGTGACCCCTTCGGTGAAGAAATTCTGCCTAATATCCAGCCTATATTCACCAAGCAAACTTGGTGAAAGGAGACTTCGGCTGACAAGCTGGGGTGACACCTGTGAGCTGAATGCAACAGGGCCAAAAGGCAAGCCCACCAGAGCAGTAAGGAACACTCCTTAGCCATCTGGCTCCAATCAGGGGATGGAGATACGGGTGGCTGCAGAGACGCAAGGGTTGCTGATGAGTTAGAAACCCTGGAAGCACCTGAGAAGAGTCACCTAGCAATTAAGGCTTCTCCCCACCGCAAAAGGCGGCAACGGTCAGTGGCCCTAGTGAAGTGCATCTACACTGATGCAGGCAGCGTGGGCACCCAATAGGAGGCGTTGGAAGCCATTGTGCAGCTGGAAAATGAGGGTGTGATTGCGCAACTGTGGGGGACAGCAGCTGCACTGCTGATAACCTGGCATTGGTTGAAGACATTGACCTTGACAAATTCCCAGTGTACCCTTGAGATGGGAAGTCGTGTGCACTGAGTTTGGACACGTTTGTGGAACTTTCTCCGTCAAGACCCGGAGGGATGAGACCAGCCAGAAACTGCTAAGTGTTAACCAATTAGAACTTGAACAACAAGCGTTTAACCTATAAGCAAAGGCCACGCTACTTTCTTCTACTACCTTCGACTATGTATAAAAGGCACACCCTTTGTATAACAAAGCAGCAATTTCTGAGCCACTTTGATCACCACTCAGATGTGTCGTGTCCGTCTCTACAAACACATCTGGTGACCTCGATGTGTCAACGTGCTGGCGTGTCGACATTCTAAGAAAAATGACGTGATAACAAAAAAAAAAAGGGGCGATAAAACAGTGTATTGGGCTGCAGGGTGATGTGAAGCAGAGACGGAGCCCGGCATAGCTGAGAGCAGTGGGAGTCTGCTTTGGTCTGGACCTGAGAGCTAAGACACCTGGAAAGGTGAGCCGCCAGGAACAGGGTTTAAGGAATATGGGTCAACATATTTCTAAAGAGGAGGACTCTAGTTTGTGCCTCTGGAAAGCTCTTCTTGCTAAAAGAGTAGTCAAGTATAGTGATTTTGCACTATGGCGTATGTTACTGTGGAGTAAAAAGCAGGGATTTTGCAAAACAATGCAGATCAAAATATCATGCTAGTGGACAATCCGTCTCGGGAAACGGAAAGAAGAGCCCGAGGGGGTGCACACAGACATAAATGCCTCTCACCAACCCATTTCTCGGGGTGGGTCAGCAAACCTTCCCCTCTGCAACCGCCTCACCGGAAAAAAACAGTGGATCGGCAGGAATGGATATATCCACCGCTGACGCAATAACCAGTGTGACCGAAGAGGTTATGAAAGTTCCTATGGATGCCCTTGGCCCAATAGAAAGAGGATTAAGTGCCTTATTAATTAGACATTCAAGTAGTACGGTCAATGGCATTATTGTACATGTTGGTGTTATTGATGCTGATCATAACGGACAAATTTCTGCTATGGTTTCGACACCATATCCCCCTGTTTCTGAGCCACTTTGATCACCACTCAGATGTGTCGTATCCGCCTCTACAATGACACACAACCATAGTGGGGTGTATCTCAGGACTGGAGTGCTGCACTGCGTGGCTCTAAACTCTTCAGAAGGGACAGGCAAAGGAGGAGAGGCGGTGGGTAGCCGTGTGTGTTAGGAGGGTTTGGAGTGTCTGGAGCTGACGACGGTGACGAAAGGGTCGTGGTGTGCTGATGACTAAGCACCAAGGGAAAGGCCAACATGGCAGATCTCCTGGATGTTCTTGGAGAAGGCAGTCTCGGAGGCACAGGAGCAGGCCGTCCTCACATGCCGAAAGACGAGCCGGTGGGGAAGAAGAGAAGCCTGGCTGAACAAGGAGGTTTGGCTGGAACTCGAGGTTAAAAAAGCAAGTTTCTGACCCTGGGAAGAGGGAACAGGCACCTCGGGAGGACTCCAGGGATGTCGTGAGGTTATGCAGGGAGAAAACTGGAAGGGCCAAAGCCCAGCAAGAACTTAGTCTGACTACTGCCCTAAGAGACCATCACAAACGTTTCTCCAAGTACACGACGAACGAGAAAAAGACGACTAAGAAGTTTCTCCATCCTTTATTGGAGGTCCAAAGAACACTGGCCCTCGCCACTGGTCCAGCTCTGCCTGCAGCATCTCCCAGAGCTGCTCAGTGACCCAACTGGGCATCCTGGCTGGTGCAGAGGAGCCCCAGGATGCACTTCCCTGTGGCTGCGGCCATGTCTGGGGAGTTGCTGCTGCGGGAGAGCTCCGCATCCTTGGGACTCTGTGGGTGTGGCACCCCCAGCCACACGATGGATGGGCGAACAACAGCACCAAGGATTTCCTGGTTGCTAGGAGGAGAGATACCCTTAGCAGCTAAGGGGGGACACCATTTCCTCTTCTGAGTCCAGTGCTACCAGCACTTGCAGGCTCGGAGGAGCTGGCAGCAGCATCCCCAGCAGGCCTTCAGGCAGGCACAGCCCTTCTGCAGGCACCGAATTGCCCAGCACGGCCCTGGGGCTGCCCAGCCACGTGCCCTGCGCTGGGGGACCCGCTGCCGGGGCCTGGGCTTTGCCGCGGTCCTCCTGCCCCCCGAGGCAACGGGGATGGTCCTGGCCAGGCCGGCAGAGCTGCTGCTGTCCGTGTCCCTCCCCAGCTCTTTGGAGCACCTTCTGACTGGCCCCGTGCGTTTGTCCGGGGGCCTGTTGAGCACCTTGCTGTTGCTCGCCTCGGCCCTCGGCAGCCACAGCTGCTCCTGCAGCTCAGTCCTGGTGGCAGGGAGGGAGGAGCCACTGGTAGATGTCCCACCACAGGCCCCTGCTGACCCTCGGCTCTGGTCAAGCTCCATTCGCTGCAGCTGATTGTAGAAGCTGTAGAGCTGCTGGGTCACCACCGCGGAGGCCTGGATGGCACGGAGGAGCTCCTCCGTGGCCAGGGCCAATGATGGGGATCTGTCAGAGGGTGGCTGCAGGTCCAGGGATCTCTGCATCTGGTCCCCGCAGAGCCAGGGGACTGGCTCTGCCTTGGTCGCTCCGGACATTCGTGGTGAGGAGTCCTGGCCAAGGTCTGGCTCTGGCCCCGCCACCAGCCCCTCGACAGCCTTGGAGGAGCTGGGGTGTTCCGAGGCAGTGAGCCCCACCAGCTCCCCCGTCACGGTCTGCCAGACTCCCGGGACCGTGCAGGTGGAGTTGAGGGAACGGGAGCTGGGCCTTGAGCTGGGGGCCTCGGAGTCGGAGTCGTTCCACGGTTCTGGGACTCCATGGCCACCCATCAAGGCCAGGGAGCCCGGTAGGTTCAGGAAGATTGGCGAGGATGGGCACGTCATCTCCAAGGTGTCCCTGTTGGCCCTGCAGAGGAGAAGAGAGAAGAGACCTCACTGCACCCCGGCCCCTCCGGGCTGGCCCACGGGCAGCACCTCCTCCTCGGCTGGCAGGCAGGGCTGCCCAGGGTAGGTGCAGGGCACAGGGGGAAAGTGTGGGGCAGGGTCTGGAGATCTCCCCCGGCTCTCACCGCTCGTCCCGCTTGGGTTTCTTCATTCCTCGGTCTGCTTGTGAAGAAGCTGCTGAGTGAGGAGAGTGAGTGAGTGGCCGGCAGATCCCGGCACAGACCCGCATCAGGGCTGCCGCGGCCTGCCAGTCGTTTGCAGGGAGCTCGGTGCTGGGGCCACTCACCGCTCTGCTTCTCCAGCTGGTCTCCAGCTACCCATCTATTGGACTTTTCCCACCAGTTCTGCCGGGAACTTGCTTTTGCGTTTGGGCGCTTTGCCCTCTTCCACCACCTCTGCAGAAGCACCAAGAGCTGGGTGAGACAGGAGCAGCTCCCGGCCCCACAACACAGCCCACCACGACACTCCATGTCCCCCACCACCAAGCTAAGCCAGCCCACCCCCCTCCCCGGCTCCGTGGTCACCTACCCAGAGTGGCTTGGTCGTCAGCATTGCTGAGACCAGTCCCAGCTGCAGCACCAGCAGCAGGGCTGGCACCAGCAGAGGCAGCACTATGGCACCGTCTGCAGAGCGGCCACGGCACTCCCGGTCACAGGCACAGGCCCGCGGTGGGGATCCCCAGAGAACTTCTGGCTTCCCAGGCACGGGACTCCAGCAGCGCTGGGGTGGCAGAGGCTGAGGCTGCAGTCTGCTGACACAACAGCACACTGCGGTGCCCAGCACGCACTGCCTGCTCCCATGGTGTCCTGTCTGCCTTATGTAGCCCTCCGGTGGGCGGGCAGGCCGGCCCCCCTTTGTGACATCACGAGCCCGGCTTTGTGACATCATGGGGCAGCGAAAGCCCCTTCTCCTGAGCCTGGGCAGCCCCGTGCGCCCTTCCCCAGCAGCTTCAGGCAGATGCGAAGGGCTCAGGAGGCGCTGGCACCTCCCCCTGGAAATCAGGGGTGGCAGCTGATGGAAGCCCACCATGGTTTGCAGGACCGGGGAGCCTGGGGGAAGGGTCAGGAGGAAGGGATGAAGGAGGGGAAGGAGGCTTTCTCCATCTGAAATATGAAGAAGTTCACTATTTTCTCTCTGCCTGGTGCCGTGGTTCCTCCATGCATCCCGTGGCTGGGTGTGCCACAGCCACAGAGGCCCCTGGACGTGGAGCTGTCACCAACACACTTGTCAGGTGTGTTGTTTCAAGTGCCAGGGAACACCTCTTTGCTTTTAAAGCAATGCCCGGCCCATGAGGGAACATCTCTGCTAAACACATCACCAAGGATTTGTTTCCCTTCCTCCCACCTCTGTCTGCATGCTGCAGATGAGTCCAGTTTTGAGCTTGTTCTGAAGACCCGTCACCATTCTTGCAAGAAAGGTTTCTTTCTTCTTCATGCAGTTCATCCTAGTGCCCCACAGCAAGGTGACGTGGGTGGGGACAGCCAGCGGCCACCGACAGCTTGGCCCACGTGCTCAGAGCAAGGAGAATGGTTTGTCCCTGACGTGGTCAGGTCAGCTTGATGTTAGAGCCAGGCAGGTGACTGCCCAGGATGGACTGAGCTGGCGTGGGAAGGACGGCACAGGGAGGATGCGTGGACGCGAGGGATGGGTGCATGGAGAGCATCCCGGTCATTCAGCGGCCCTGAGAAAATGGTGCTGCCAGCCGCTGCCCGGCTCTGGATGCTTTCAGAGTCCAACCGAAGATGACCGTTGTCTGCCAGCAGTTGTCTGTGCCTGGTCCCCCTCAAGAGGAAGACGGGTGCGGAGGCAGCAGAGTTGGAGAGCCCCTGTGCTCCCGCTGCCCGTGCCTCCGGCGCTCCAGGCACCGGGGACCTGCTGCGGCCTGTGCTGGCCTCACTCCCCGGTGGCCCTGGGCGCCTGGGAAGCCCTTCACGGAGGTGCCACCCACCCCTTGCCAGCAGGGCCCAGGCTGCGGGACTGCCCTTGCTGGCAGGGCACGCTGCCCAGCCCTGCCTGCCTGGGCCTCCGGGCCCTTTCCTGCAGCCACTGATGCTCTCTGGCCGGCCTCGGGCCCGACCTCAGCTCCCGTGGGGCCTCAGCCCATCCCTGGGCTCCCGGTGCCCAGCGCTTGCCTTGGCTGTGCTCCTCGGGATAACTAGCAGCCCCTTTCGTCTGCCCCAGCCCAGAGCCACCATCAGCCAGATCCCATGGACCAGCCAGGGCACCACCCACCCCTGGCCCTGCTCGCAGATCCTCCTCTCTCTGCTCAGTCCCTCTCTCTGCTCAATCCCATGGCCGGGGGAAGCCTAGAGGGCCTCAAGCCTCTCAGGCGCCGCTGGCCCCGGGGAGAGCCCCGCTGGCTCTTGCCAGTCCCCTGCTCCTCCAGCATGTCCCAGAATCCCAGAATCCCTTTGGTTGCAAGAGATCTTTAACATCATCGACTACAAACATTAGCCTAGCACTGCCAGGTCACCACCACACCACGTCCCCAAGCACGGTGTTTAAATACCTCCAGGGATATCGATTCCACCAGTGCCTTGGGCAGCCTGTTCCAATGCCAGTGACCCCTTCGGTGAAGAAATTCTGCCTAATATCCAGCCTATATTCACCAAGCAAACTTGGTGAAAGGAGACTTCGGCTGACAAGCTGGGGTGACACCTGTGAGCTGAATGCAACAGGGCCAAAAGGCAAGCCCACCAGAGCAGTAAGGAACACTCCTTAGCCATCTGGCTCCAATCAGGGGATGGAGATACGGGTGGCTGCAGAGACGCAAGGGTTGCTGATGAGTTAGAAACCCTGGAAGCACCTGAGAAGAGTCACCTAGCAATTAAGGCTTCTCCCCACCGCAAAAGGCGGCAACGGTCAGTGGCCCTAGTGAAGTGCATCTACACTGATGCAGGCAGCGTGGGCACCCAATAGGAGGCGTTGGAAGCCATTGTGCAGCTGGAAAATGAGGGTGTGATTGCGCAACTGTGGGGGACAGCAGCTGCACTGCTGATAACCTGGCATTGGTTGAAGACATTGACCTTGACAAATTCCCAGTGTACCCTTGAGATGGGAAGTCGTGTGCACTGAGTTTGGACACGTTTGTGGAACTTTCTCCGTCAAGACCCGGAGGGATGAGACCAGCCAGAAACTGCTAAGTGTTAACCAATTAGAACTTGAACAACAAGCGTTTAACCTATAAGCAAAGGCCACGCTACTTTCTTCTACTACCTTCGACTATGTATACAAGGCACACCCTTTGTATAACAAAGCAGCAATTTCTGAGCCACTTTGATCACCACTCAGATGTGTCGTGTCCGTCTCTACAAACACATCTGGTGACCTCGATGTGTCAACGTGCTGGCGTGTCGACATTCTAAGAAAAATGACGTGATAACAAAAAAAAAAGGGGCGATAAAACAGTGTATTGGGCTGCAGGGTGATGTGAAGCAGAGACGGAGCCCGGCATAGCTGAGAGCAGTGGGAGTCTGCTTTGGTCTGGACCTGAGAGCTAAGACACCTGGAAAGGTGAGCCGCCAGGAACAGGGTTTGAGGAATATGGGTCAACATATTTCTAAAGAGGAGGACTCTAGTTTGTGCCTCTGGAAAGCTCTTCTTGCTAAAAGAGTAGTCAAGTATAGTGATTTTGCACTATGGCGTATGTTACTGTGGAGTAAAAAGCAGGGATTTTGCAAAACAATGCAGATCAAAATATCATGCTAGTGGACAATCCGTCTCGGGAAACGGAAAGAAGAGCCCGAGGGGGTGCACACAGACATAAATGCCTCTCACCAACCCATTTCTCGGGGTGGGTCAGCAAACCTTCCCCTCTGCAACCGCCTCACCGGAAAAAAACAGTGGATCGGCAGGAATGGATATATCCACCGCTGACGCAATAACCAGTGTGACCGAAGAGGTTATGAAAGTTCCTATGGATGCCCTTGGCCCAATAGAAAGAGGATTAAGTGCCTTATTAATTAGACATTCAAGTAGTACGGTCAATGGCATTATTGTACATGTTGGTGTTATTGATGCTGATCATAACGGACAAATTTCTGCTATGGTTTCGACACCATATCCCCCTGTTTCTGAGCCACTTTGATCACCACTCAGATGTGTCGTATCCGCCTCTACAATGACACACAACCATAGTGGGGTGTATCTCAGGACTGGAGTGCTGCACTGCGTGGCTCTAAACTCTTCAGAAGGGACAGGCAAAGGAGGAGAGGCGGTGGGTAGCCGTGTGTGTTAGGAGGGTTTGGAGTGTCTGGAGCTGACGACGGTGACGAAAGGGTCGTGGTGTGCTGATGACTAAGCACCAAGGGAAAGGCCAACATGGCAGATCTCCTGGATGTTCTTGGAGAAGGCAGTCTCGGAGGCACAGGAGCAGGCCGTCCTCACATGCCGAAAGACGAGCCGGTGGGGAAGAAGAGAAGCCTGGCTGAACAAGGAGGTTTGGCTGGAACTCGAGGTTAAAAAAGCAAGTTTCTGACCCTGGGAAGAGGGAACAGGCACCTCGGGAGGACTCCAGGGATGTCGTGAGGTTATGCAGGGAGAAAACTGGAAGGGCCAAAGCCCAGCAAGAACTTAGTCTGACTACTGCCCTAAGAGACCATCACAAACGTTTCTCCAAGTACACGACGAACGAGAAAAAGACGACTAAGAAGTTTCTCCATCCTTTATTGGAGGTCCAAAGAACACTGGCCCTCGCCACTGGTCCAGCTCTGCCTGCAGCATCTCCCAGAGCTGCTCAGTGACCCAACTGGGCATCCTGGCTGGTGCAGAGGAGCCCCAGGATGCACTTCCCTGTGGCTGCGGCCATGTCTGGGGAGTTGCTGCTGCGGGAGAGCTCCGCATCCTTGGGACTCTGTGGGTGTGGCACCCCCAGCCACACGATGGATGGGCGAACAACAGCACCAAGGATTTCCTGGTTGCTAGGAGGAGAGATACCCTTAGCAGCTAAGGGGGGACACCATTTCCTCTTCTGAGTCCAGTGCTACCAGCACTTGCAGACTCGGAGGAGCTGGCAGCAGCATCCCCAGCAGGCCTTCAGGCAGGCACAGCCCTTCTGCAGGCACCGAATTGCCCAGCACGGCCCTGGGGCTGCCCAGCCACGTGCCCTGCGCTGGGGGACCCGCTGCCGGGGCCTGGGCTTTGCCGCGGTCCTCCTGCCCCCCGAGGCAACGGGGATGGTCCTGGCCAGGCCGGCAGAGCTGCTGCTGTCCGTGTCCCTCCCCAGCTCTTTGGAGCACCTTCTGACTGGCCCCGTGCGTTTGTCCGGGGGCCTGTTGAGCACCTTGCTGTTGCTCGCCTCGGCCCTCGGCAGCCACAGCTGCTCCTGCAGCTCAGTCCTGGTGGCAGGGAGGGAGGAGCCACTGGTAGATGTCCCACCACAGGCCCCTGCTGACCCTCGGCTCTGGTCAAGCTCCATTCGCTGCAGCTGATTGTAGAAGCTGTAGAGCTGCTGGGTCACCACCGCGGAGGCCTGGATGGCACGGAGGAGCTCCTCCGTGGCCAGGGCCAATGATGGGGATCTGTCAGAGGGTGGCTGCAGGTCCAGGGATCTCTGCATCTGGTCCCCGCAGAGCCAGGGGACTGGCTCTGCCTTGGTCGCTCCGGACATTCGTGGTGAGGAGTCCTGGCCAAGGTCTGGCTCTGGCCCCGCCACCAGCCCCTCGACAGCCTTGGAGGAGCTGGGGTGTTCCGAGGCAGTGAGCCCCACCAGCTCCCCCGTCACGGTCTGCCAGACTCCCGGGACCGTGCAGGTGGAGTTGAGGGAACGGGAGCTGGGCCTTGAGCTGGGGGCCTCGGAGTCGGAGTCGTTCCACGGTTCTGGGACTCCATGGCCACCCATCAAGGCCAGGGAGCCCGGTAGGTTCAGGAAGATTGGCGAGGATGGGCACGTCATCTCCAAGGTGTCCCTGTTGGCCCTGCAGAGGAGAAGAGAGAAGAGACCTCACTGCACCCCGGCCCCTCCGGGCTGGCCCACGGGCAGCACCTCCTCCTCGGCTGGCAGGCAGGGCTGCCCAGGGTAGGTGCAGGGCACAGGGGGAAAGTGTGGGGCAGGGTCTGGAGATCTCCCCCGGCTCTCACCGCTCGTCCCGCTTGGGTTTCTTCATTCCTCGGTCTGCTTGTGAAGAAGCTGCTGAGTGAGGAGAGTGAGTGAGTGGCCGGCAGATCCCGGCACAGACCCGCATCAGGGCTGCCGCGGCCTGCCAGTCGTTTGCAGGGAGCTCGGTGCTGGGGCCACTCACCGCTCTGCTTCTCCAGCTGGTCTCCAGCTACCCATCTATTGGACTTTTCCCACCAGTTCTGCCGGGAACTTGCTTTTGCGTTTGGGCGCTTTGCCCTCTTCCACCACCTCTGCAGAAGCACCAAGAGCTGGGTGAGACAGGAGCAGCTCCCGGCCCCACAACACAGCCCACCACGACACTCCATGTCCCCCACCACCAAGCTAAGCCAGCCCACCCCCCTCCCCGGCTCCGTGGTCACCTACCCAGAGTGGCTTGGTCGTCAGCATTGCTGAGACCAGTCCCAGCTGCAGCACCAGCAGCAGGGCTGGCACCAGCAGAGGCAGCACTATGGCACCGTCTGCAGAGCGGCCACGGCACTCCCGGTCACAGGCACAGGCCCGCGGTGGGGATCCCCAGAGAACTTCTGGCTTCCCAGGCACGGGACTCCAGCAGCGCTGGGGTGGCAGAGGCTGAGGCTGCAGTCTGCTGACACAACAGCACACTGCGGTGCCCAGCACGCACTGCCTGCTCCCATGGTGTCCTGTCTGCCTTATGTAGCCCTCCGGTGGGCGGGCAGGCCGGCCCCCCTTTGTGACATCACGAGCCCGGCTTTGTGACATCATGGGGCAGCGAAAGCCCCTTCTCCTGAGCCTGGGCAGCCCCGTGCGCCCTTCCCCAGCAGCTTCAGGCAGATGCGAAGGGCTCAGGAGGCGCTGGCACCTCCCCCTGGAAATCAGGGGTGGCAGCTGATGGAAGCCCACCATGGTTTGCAGGACCGGGGAGCCTGGGGGAAGGGTCAGGAGGAAGGGATGAAGGAGGGGAAGGAGGCTTTCTCCATCTGAAATATGAAGAAGTTCACTATTTTCTCTCTGCCTGGTGCCGTGGTTCATCCATGCATCCCGTGGCTGGGTGTGCCACAGCCACAGAGGCCCCTGGACGTGGAGCTGTCACCAACACACTTGTCAGGTGTGTTGTTTCAAGTGCCAGGGAACACCTCTTTGCTTTTAAAGCAATGCCCGGCCCATGAGGGAACATCCCTGCTAAATACATCACCAAGGATTTGTTTCCCTTCCTCCCACCTCTGTCTGCATGCTGCAGATGAGTCCAGTTTTGAGCTTGTTCTGAAGACCCGTCACCGTTCTTGCAAGAAAGGTTTCTTTCTTCTTCATGCAGTTCATCCTAGTGCCCCACAGCAAGGTGACGTGGGTGGGGACAGCCAGCGGCCACCGACAGCTTGGCCCACGTGCTCAGAGCAAGGAGAATGGTTTGTCCCTGACGTGGTCAGGTCAGCTTGATGTTAGAGCCAGGCAGGTGACTGCCCAGGATGGACTGAGCTGGCGTGGGAAGGACGGCACAGGGAGGATGCGTGGACGCGAGGGATGGGTGCATGGAGAGCATCCCGGTCATTCAGCGGCCCTGAGAAAATGGTGCTGCCAGCCGCTGCCCGGCTCTGGATGCTTTCAGAGTCCAACCGAAGATGACCGTTGTCTGCCAGCAGTTGTCTGTGCCTGGTCCCCCTCAAGAGGAAGACGGGTGTGGAGGCAGCAGAGTTGGAGAGCCCCTGTGCTCCCGCTGCCCGTGCCTCCGGCGCTCCAGGCACCGGGGACCTGCTGCGGCCTGTGCTGGCCTCACTCCCCGGTGGCCCTGGGCGCCTGGGAAGCCCTTCACGGAGGTGCCACCCACCCCTTGCCAGCAGGGCCCAGGCTGCGGGACTGCCCTTGCTGGCAGGGCACGCTGCCCAGCCCTGCCTGCCTGGGCCTCCGGGCCCTTTCCTGCAGCCACTGATGCTCTCTGGCCGGCCTCGGGCCCGACCTCAGCTCCCGTGGGGCCTCAGCCCATCCCTGGGCTCCCGGTGCCCAGCGCTTGCCTTGGCTGTGCTCCTCGGGATAACTAGCAGCCCCTTTCATCTGCCCCAGCCCAGAGCCACCATCAGCCAGATCCCATGGACCAGCCAGGGCACCACCCACCCCTGGCCCTGCTCGCAGACCTCCTCTCTCTGCTCAGTCCCTCTCTCTGCTCAATCCCATGGCCGGGGGGGAAGCCTAGAGGGCCTCAAACCTCTCAGGCGCCGCTGGCCCCGGGGAGAGCCCCGCTGGCTCTTGCCAGTCCCCTGCTCCTCCAGCATGTCCCAGAATCCCAGAATCCCTTTGGTTGCAAGAGATCTTTAACATCATCGACTACAAACATTAGCCTAGCACTGCCAGGTCACCACCACACCACGTCCCCAAGCACGGTGTTTAAATACCTCCAGGGATATCGATTCCACCAGTGCCTTGGGCAGCCTGTTCCAATGCCAGTGACCCCTTCGGTGAAGAAATTCTGCCTAATATCCAGCCTATATTCACCAAGCAAACTTGGTGAAAGGAGACTTCGGCTGACAAGCTGGGGTGACACCTGTGAGCTGAATGCAACAGGGCCAAAAGGCAAGCCCACCAGAGCAGTAAGGAACACTCCTTAGCCATCTGGCTCCAATCAGGGGATGGAGATACGGGTGGCTGCAGAGACGCAAGGGTTGCTGATGAGTTAGAAACCCTGGAAGCACCTGAGAAGAGTCACCTAGCAATTAAGGCTTCTCCCCACCGCAAAAGGCGGCAACGGTCAGTGGCCCTAGTGAAGTGCATCTACACTGATGCAGGCAGCGTGGGCACCCAATAGGAGGCGTTGGAAGCCATTGTGCAGCTGGAAAATGAGGGTGTGATTGCGCAACTGTGGGGGACAGCAGCTGCACTGCTGATAACCTGGCATTGGTTGAAGACATTGACCTTGACAAATTCCCAGTGTACCCTTGAGATGGGAAGTCGTGTGCACTGAGTTTGGACACGTTTGTGGAACTTTCTCCGTCAAGACCCGGAGGGATGAGACCAGCCAGAAACTGCTAAGTGTTAACCAATTAGAACTTGAACAACAAGCGTTTAACCTATAAGCAAAGGCCACGCTACTTTCTTCTACTACCTTCGACTATGTATAAAAGGCACACCCTTTGTATAACAAAGCAGCAATTTCTGAGCCACTTTGATCACCACTCAGATGTGTCGTGTCCGTCTCTACAAACACATCTGGTGACCTCGATGTGTCAACGTGCTGGCGTGTCGACATTCTAAGAAAAATGACGTGATAACAAAAAAAAAAGGGGCGATAAAACAGTGTATTGGGCTGCAGGGTGATGTGAAGCAGAGACGGAGCCCGGCATAGCTGAGAGCAGTGGGAGTCTGCTTTGGTCTGGACCTGAGAGCTAAGACACCTGGAAAGGTGAGCCGCCAGGAACAGGGTTTAAGGAATATGGGTCAACATATTTCTAAAGAGGAGGACTCTAGTTTGTGCCTCTGGAAAGCTCTTCTTGCTAAAAGAGTAGTCAAGTATAGTGATTTTGCACTATGGCGTATGTTACTGGGGAGTAAAAAGCAGGGATTTTGCAAAACAATGCAGATCAAAATATCATGCTAGTGGACAATCCGTCTCGGGAAACGGAAAGAAGAGCCCGAGGGGGTGCACACAGACATAAATGCCTCTCACCAACCCATTTCTCGGGGTGGGTCAGTGTATTGGGTCAGACTGAGGTGGAGTTAATCTTCCCACAGCAGCTCTCTCAGTGCTGTGTTTCTTGGAGCGGTAGCTAGAATTGTGTTGATAGCACCCCAGTGTTTTGGCTACTGCTAAGCGGTGCCCACACAGCACCAAGGCTGTGGTTTGATGTTCTCCCAGTAGTAGGGTGGGTGTGATCAACATCTTGGGAGGAGATACAGCCGGGCCAGCTGACCCAAATTGACCAAAGGGGTATTCCATACCGTATGACGTCAGCTCAGATATAAAGGGAGAAGGCAGAGGGAAGTGGGGGGGGGGGCATTCGCTGTTTGTCCTCCGGAGAAACCGTTACGCGTGTTGGAGCCCTGCTTCCTGGGAAAGCGGCCGGACATCGCCCGCCGATGGGAAGTAGAGAATAATCTGTGTTCCGTTTTGCTTTGCTTCCGCGCGGTAATTGCTATATTAAACTGCTTTTTATCTTTACCCACGGGCTTCTTGTTACATCTCACCTCTCCCCTGTCCATCTAAAAAGGGGAGTGATAGAGCGGCTTTGGTGAGCTCCTGGCCTCCAGCCAGGGCCAAACCACCACAGTCCTTTTTGGCGCCCAACGTGGGGCAGGATAACAGCAGTTTTGCTCAAGCTTGCTACAGCTAGAGTAGCTATTAAGCGGCAAGCTCCTGTGCGGGACACGGAGTTTGCTTGTAACACTTGCTTATCATTTGGTTTAGCTTTGTTTAAGAACATGTTAAGACAAACATTGAATATATGTTTTCTTCTAGTAGTTACAGCCCTGCTGCAGGGCTGGAGCTATCTTTCGGATAGAGTAAAAGAATATATCCCCCTCTGCCTGTATGAGATTGATGTAAACGGCTTTATTATGAAGGCTCCCAAGGTCCTTGTACACCCTTGTGTAAGCTCTATGGTATTACTAGTTAATGTTATTGGTATACTATGGGCTTTGTGGAATCTGTTTCCATCCTGGCATAAGAGGAGACAATCTTTGAGTGAGGACATACTGAAGTGTGCCTTGAAGCGGCCAGTCCCTGGGTGGCAGGGTGTGTGGAAGGACTTGGGCAGATTCCTAGGACGGTTATCACCTCCCATAGCCTGGGATATCACCCCAGAACAGGCGAGCGATCCTACTAAATTGACACGCCACCTGATAGAAGGGTGCCTTACCTACCCCAATGAAAACCAGCAACTCCTAGCATTGTACTGGGGCTTAGCCTGCGCCTATCGAGCCACAGTTCAGTATTCTCAAAGGGCAGTGGTTGAGGCAGGCACTCAAACCTCAGCTGAAGACACCATGGTTGAGACAGGAACTCAAACAACGACTACAGTAATTGCCCCAGTAGTGAAGACAAAAATGTGGAAAAGAAAGTCAACAGCTCCATACGGTCGATTAGTAAGGGCGGAAGAAGAGGAGGAGCCTGATCAAGAAATTAATCCTCTGACTGGGGAATCGGAAAGAGTAAAAGAAATCAAACAAGAAACAGAAACTACCCGGTCCCTGACCTCGTCAGAAATCCGAGATATGAGGAAAGATTACAGTCGCCAGCCCGGTGCAAACCTTCCCCTCTGCAACCGCCTCACCGGAAAAAACAGTGGATCGGCAGGAATGGATATATCCACCGCTGACGCAATAACCAGTGTGACCGAAGAAGTTATGAAAGTTCCTATGGATGCCCTTGGCCCAATAGAAAGAGGATTAAGTGCCTTATTAATTAGACATTCAAGTAGTACGGTCAATGGCATTATTGTACATGTTGGTGTTATTGATGCTGATCATAACGGACAAATTTCTGCTATGGTTTCGACACCATATCCCCCTGTTTCTGAGCCACTTTGGTCACCACTCAGATGTGTCGTATCCGCCTCTACAACGACACACAACCATAGTGGGATGTCTCTCAGGACTGGAGTGCTGCACTGCGTGGCTCTAAACTCTTCAGAAGGGACAGGCAAAGGAGGAGAGGCGGTGGGTAGCCGTGTGTGTTAGGAGGGTTTGGAGTGTCTGGAGCTGACGACGGTGACGAAAGGGTCGTGGTGTGCTGATGACTAAGCACCAAGGGAAAGGCCAACATGGCAGATCTCCTGGATGTTCTTGGAGAAGGCAGTCTCGGAGGCACAGGAGCAGGCCGTCCTCACATGCCGAAAGACGAGCCGGTGGGGAAGAAGAGAAGCCTGGCTGAACAAGGAGATTTGGCTGGAACTCGAGGTTAAAAAAGCAAGTTTCTGACCCTGGGAAGAGGGAACAGGCACCTCGGGAGGACTCCAGGGATGTCGTGAGGTTATGCAGGGAGAAAACTGGAAGGGCCAAAGCCCAGCAAGAACTTAGTCTGACTACTGCCCTAAGAGACCATCACAAACGTTTCTCCAAGTACACGACGAACGAGAAAAAGACGACTAAGAAGTTTCTCCATCCTTTATTGGAGGTCCAAAGAACACTGGCCCTCGCCACTGGTCCAGCTCTGCCTGCAGCATCTCCCAGAGCTGCTCAGTGACCCAACTGGGCATCCTGGCTGGTGCAGAGGAGCCCCAGGATGCACTTCCCTGTGGCTGCGGCCATGTCTGGGGAGTTGCTGCTGCGGGAGAGCTCCGCATCCTTGGGACTCTGTGGGTGTGGCACCCCCAGCCACACGATGGATGGGCGAACAACAGCACCAAGGATTTCCTGGTTGCTAGGAGGAGAGATACCCTTAGCAGCTAAGGGGGGGACACCATTTCCTCTTCTGAGTCCAGTGCTACCAGCACTTGCAGACTCGGAGGAGCTGGCAGCAGCATCCCCAGCAGGCCTTCAGGCAGGCACAGCCCTTCTGCAGGCACCGAATTGCCCAGCACGGCCCTGGGGCTGCCCAGCCACGTGCCCTGCGCTGGGGGACCCGCTGCCGGGGCCTGGGCTTTGCCGCGGTCCTCCTGCCCCCCGAGGCAACGGGGATGGTCCTGGCCAGGCCGGCAGAGCTGCTGCTGTCCGTGTCCCTCCCCAGCTCTTTGGAGCACCTTCTGACTGGCCCCGTGCGTTTGTCCGGGGGCCTGTTGAGCACCTTGCTGTTGCTCGCCTCGGCCCTCGGCAGCCACAGCTGCTCCTGCAGCTCAGTCCTGGTGGCAGGGAGGGAGGAGCCACTGGTAGATGTCCCACCACAGGCCCCTGCTGACCCTCGGCTCTGGTCAAGCTCCATTCGCTGCAGCTGATTGTAGAAGCTGTAGAGCTGCTGGGTCACCACCGCGGAGGCCTGGATGGCACGGAGGAGCTCCTCCGTGGCCAGGGCCAATGATGGGGATCTGTCAGAGGGTGGCTGCAGGTCCAGGGATCTCTGCATCTGGTCCCCGCAGAGCCAGGGGACTGGCTCTGCCTTGGTCGCTCCGGACATTCGTGGTGAGGAGTCCTGGCCAAGGTCTGGCTCTGGCCCCGCCACCAGCCCCTCGACAGCCTTGGAGGAGCTGGGGTGTTCCGAGGCAGTGAGCCCCACCAGCTCCCCCGTCACGGTCTGCCAGACTCCCGGGACCGTGCAGGTGGAGTTGAGGGAACGGGAGCTGGGCCTTGAGCTGGGGGCCTCGGAGTCGGAGTCGTTCCACGGTTCTGGGACTCCATGGCCACCCATCAAGGCCAGGGAGCCCGGTAGGTTCAGGAAGATTGGCGAGGATGGGCACGTCATCTCCAAGGTGTCCCTGTTGGCCCTGCAGAGGAGAAGAGAGAAGAGACCTCACTGCACCCCGGCCCCTCCGGGCTGGCCCACGGGCAGCACCTCCTCCTCGGCTGGCAGGCAGGGCTGCCCAGGGTAGGTGCAGGGCACAGGGGGAAAGTGTGGGGCAGGGTCTGGAGATCTCCCCCGGCTCTCACCGCTCGTCCCGCTTGGGTTTCTTCATTCCTCGGTCTGCTTGTGAAGAAGCTGCTGAGTGAGGAGAGTGAGTGAGTGGCCGGCAGATCCCGGCACAGACCCGCATCAGGGCTGCCGCGGCCTGCCAGTCGTTTGCAGGGAGCTCGGTGCTGGGGCCACTCACCGCTCTGCTTCTCCAGCTGGTCTCCAGCTACCCATCCATTGGACTTTTCCCACCAGTTCTGCCGGGAACTTGCTTTTGCGTTTGGGCGCTTTGCCCTCTTCCACCACCTCTGCAGAAGCACCAAGAGCTGGGTGAGACAGGAGCAGCTCCCGGCCCCACAACACAGCCCACCACGACACTCCATGTCCCCCACCACCAAGCTAAGCCAGCCCACCCCCCTCCCCGGCTCCGTGGTCACCTACCCAGAGTGGCTTGGTCGTCAGCATTGCTGAGACCAGTCCCAGCTGCAGCACCAGCAGCAGGGCTGGCACCAGCAGAGGCAGCACTATGGCACCGTCTGCAGAGCGGCCACGGCACTCCCGGTCACAGGCACAGGCCCGCGGTGGGGATCCCCAGAGAACTTCTGGCTTCCCAGGCACGGGACTCCAGCAGCGCTGGGGTGGCAGAGGCTGAGGCTGCGTGCCCAGCACGCACTGCCTGCTCCCATGGTGTCCTGTCTGCCTTATGTAGCCCTCCGGTGGGCGGGCAGGCCGACCCCCCTTTGTGACATCACGAGCCCGGCTTTGTGACATCATGGGGCAGCAAAAGCCCCTTCTCCTGAGCCTGGGCAGCCCCGTGCGCCCTTCCCCAGCAGCTTCAGGCAGATGCGAAGGGCTCAGGAGGCGCTGGCACCTCCCCCTGGAAATCAGGGGTGGCAGCTGATGGAAGCCCACCATGGTTTGCAGGACCGGGGATCCTGGGGGAAGGGTCAGGAGGAAGGGATGAAGGAGGGGAAGGAGGCTTTCTCCATCTGAAATATGAAGAAGTTCACTATTTTCTCTCTGCCTGGTGCCGTGGTTCATCCATGCATCCCGTGGCTGGGTGTGCCACAGCTACAGAGGCCCCTGGACGTGGAGCTGTCACCAACACACTTGTCAGGTGTGTTGTTTCAAGTGCCAGGGAACACCTCTTTACTTTTAAAGCAATGCCCGGCCCATGAGGGAACATCCCTGCTAAATACATCACCAAGGATTTGTTTCCCTTCCTCCCACCTCTGTCTGCATGCTGCAGATGAGTCCAGTTTTGAGCTTGTTCTGAAGACCCGTCACCGTTCTTGCAAGAAAGGTTTCTTTCTTCTTCATGCAGTTCATCCTAGTGCCCCACAGCAAGGTGACGTGGGTGGGGACAGCCAGCGGCCACCGACAGCTTGGCCCACGTGCTCAGAGCAAGGAGAATGGTTTGTCCCTGACGTGGTCAGGTCAGCTTGATGTTAGAGCCAGGCAGGTGACTGCCCAGGATGGACTGAGCTGGCGTGGGAAGGACGGCACAGGGAGGATGCGTGGACGCGAGGGATGGGTGCATGGAGAGCATCCCGGTCATTCAGCGGCCCTGAGAAAATGGTGCTGCCAGCCGCTGCCCGGCTCTGGATGCTTTCAGAGTCCAACCGAAGATGACCGTTGTCTGCCAGCAGTTGTCTGTGCCTGGTCCCCCTCAAGAGGAAGACGGGTGTGGAGGCAGCAGAGTTGGAGAGCCCCTGTGCTCCCGCTGCCCGTGCCTCCAGCGCTCCAGGCACCGGGGACCTGCTGCGGCCTGTGCTGGCCTCACTCCCCGGTGGCCCTGGGCGCCTGGGAAGCCCTTCACGGAGGTGCCACCCACCCCTTGCCAGCAGGGCCCAGGCTGCGGGACTGCCCTTGCTGGCAGGGCACGCTGCCCAGCCCTGCCTGCCTGGGCCTCCGGGCCCTTTCCTGCAGCCACTGATGCTCTCTGGCCGGCCTCGGGCCCGACCTCAGCTCCCGTGGGGCCTCAGCCCATCCCTGGGCTCCCGGTGCCCAGCGCTTGCCTTGGCTGTGCTCCTCGGGATAACCAGCAGCCCCTTTCATCTGCCCCAGCCCAGAGCCACCATCAGCCAGATCCCATGGACCAGCCAGGGCACCACCCACCCCTGGCCCTGCTCGCAGACCTCCTCTCTCTGCTCAGTCTCTCTC
Organism: Trogon surrucura; assembly: GCA_020746105.1. NCBI lineage: Eukaryota > Metazoa > Chordata > Aves > Trogoniformes > Trogonidae > Trogon > Trogon surrucura. The sequence continues at coordinate 32,589,921 of CM036617.1, read as the reverse complement.
TCTGCTCAATCCCATGGCCGGGGGGAAGCCTAGAGGGCCTCAAGCCTCTCAGGCGCCGCTGGCCCCGGGGAGAGCCCCGCTGGCTCTTGCCAGTCCCCTGCTCCTCCAGCATGTCCCAGAATCCCAGAATCCCTTTGGTTGCAAGAGATCTTTAACATCATCGACTACAAACATTAGCCTAGCACTGCCAGGTCACCACTACACCACGTCCCCAAGTACGGTGTTTAAATACCTCCAGGGATATCGATTCCACCAGTGCCTTGGGCAGCCTGTTCTGATGCCCAGTGACCCCTTCAGTGAAGAAATTCTGCCTAATATCCAGCCTAAACCTCCCCTGGCACAACTTGCAGTGATTTCCTCTAGTCCCATTGTTTGCTTCAGGGGAGAAAATGCTGACCGCCTCCTCTCTCCAACTCTCTTTCAAGTATTTGTAGAAAGCAATAAGGTTTACCCCTCAGACCCCTTTTCTCCAGGCTAAACAATCCCACTTTCTTCAGCCACATCTTGTAGGACTTGTGTTCCAGACGCTTCACAAGCCACGTACTCTCCCTGGGAACAACGTCCAGGAGCCTTTGTGCCAACCCTTTCCTGGGGACGCAGCATGCTGGAGGTTCTCCCACCACCCTTCCTTGCCTTTCTGGGTTTTGGCTTTCATGCTGATGGCCTGCCAGGCAGAGATGGATTTCACCTGTGCCTCACGAGCCTCATTGCCCTTTTCTGGGCACGCTCCAGCACCTCAGTGTCCAGAACCAAACACAATACTTAAACTGAGGCCTCACCAGTGCCAGATACAGGGGAGCTATTAGTTCCCTGGTCCTACTGGCCACACTACTTCTAATACATGCCAGGATGTCTTTGACCTTCTTGGCCACCTGGACACACCGCTGGCTCATGTTCAGCCACCTATAAACCACCACACTCATGTTCTTTTCCAACATGCAGTCCTCCAATCACACATCTCCAAGTCTTAGACTTCCATGGGGTTGCTATGACACAAGTGCAGGACCCGGCACTTGGCGCTGTTTAGTCTCATCAATTAGCCTTGATCCATTGATCTAGCCTGTCTAGATCCCTCTTTAAAGCCTTGCTACCCTCCAGCAGATCAGCACACCCACCTAATGTGGCATCATTAGCAAACTTACTGAGAGAGCACTCAATCCCCTCATCCAGAATATTAATAACAGTATTAAAAAGCACAGGCCACCATACTGAGCTTCTTCATACAGCTCACTCACTCATAAATACACACAATCGCTCACAATGCCTCATTTGGAACATCATTTGAGAACTGCTCTAGCAGTTCATTCAGAAGGTGATGGCCATATTGATATGCCAGTGGCTTCTAGGTAGATGCTCAGAAATCCCTGGGAGGCCTTTTCTTCCTTAGGTATGTATATGTAGTCCTGTATACTGCACATAGCAGAATGCCTTCTTGGAGGTACTCCAAGATACCACCTGGAATTCTAGTTTTGTACGGATATGGTCAACTATTGCTGTCCTGAGTTTGTCCTGCAGATCTCTTGCAGATCCCGTAGGACCACAAGTCTCTAGAATTTATTGGTACTTGAGAGACTTTCATGTGCTACCTCTCCTCACATGCACTACCTCCCTATGCTGTTTTCTCCTCATTATTCCTCCATCCACACATATTGGGAACCCACAGATGTTATTTCCACAACTTACACAGAAAGTGCCTTTACAGTATCTTGACTCCCTAGAGGAGTAAAAGTCAGTCAAATCCAGTTTTTCCTCATTTGTCTCAACATAGGACTTGACAATGTCAGCCTGCTTGTGTACTACACACATTCCCAAGTTTTGTCTGACAGGCAGGATGCTGTGATACTTAGGCTTTTCTACATCTGCTAACCTAGGCAGTCTCTTCTTCTCTCAAAGCCATAGATAAGGGGTGCTCCCAAATGCATTCTATGAGGTTTCAACATAAAGCAAACTGGAACAGGATAGTAGTTGAAGGCTGATTTCTGTAGTGATCATTATAGTGAAGGCATATACTCTGGAGAAAAAGAAAATATTGCAACCGCACGCCTGAAGGCCAAACCAGAACAAGTACTGACTCAGTAAAGCAATAAGGATGGATGAGCAGTGGGACATAGTACAGAGCTGGGGAGCAAACATCTGTCTTGCCTGTGGACTAGCCATATCAGAGCTTTGGATTAGTGTTGATCTCACTGAGGCCCCTGACAGGATTGCACCTATGTTTCAAATAAGCCTTTTTGGTGGATCAGGTAGATGAAAAGAGGTGCTTATTCTAAGCAGGTCTGCACTGCAAAGAACTGGGATGAAAACAACATTGAATGACTGCAGCAACTTGCAAGTATTTGTGCGAGGCTAATCTCAAGAAGGATAACATGCAATGTCCAAGTAAGGACTGTTAGGAAATCTTTTTCAACCCAGTTAACCTCTGTTCTAAATTCATTTTCTTATAACACAGTTGCATTTCATCCATAGTGCTTTCCTGCTGTGCTCTTTTCTCTCAAGAAAAACTGGAGACCCAGCTCAGACACAACCTTTCTGAAGAAGCAAAGTACTTTCTGCTCAAAATTTTCACAATAATGTAACAGTGAGAAAGCTGCAGCTTTTAATGAGACACGAAACAACATGAGGTGTCTCCACCATGTCTGATGTCAGTCATTTCTAATAACTCTTTGCTGGGATGCTTGGGTTGTGGTAGAAAGCACCATTTTGCCAGCTGGTGATATGCACTCCATTCCCAGGCCCCAAATCCCCTGCTAAACGAATACTACTCCCTCATCTTCTTCATCTCCTTTGTCTCTCCACTTTTTTCCCCCTCTCTATGTCTTCAGACAGCTCAATGCCCAGCACACTTCGGCACAACTGTCACATGGCAGAGAGAGGCATTTAGTTACGTGTGCAGGCAGTGCTGTGAGAAACATGACACAGCTCATGTCCCTCCTTTCAGACATCACCTGTCATTCAGCTAGAAAAAGCACCAGGAGCAGCTGGGAGGCAGAAAGAGAGCTGATGGGCTGCATGTGGTTAGCAAGAGCTTGCACCTGATGGCTCCTGCATCCAGCTCTTCCTCTGCTTGAGAATTGGGGGTTTTCCCACTTTTATGAACCCTTGAAATAGTGGACTGACAACTTAAGTCTTTTGGTGTCATGGGTTTGAGTCTGGCAGGGGTTTTGGCAGCAGGAGGAGGGCTGTGGAAGATGGCTCTTGTGAAATTTTGAGAGCCTCCACAAGCCCCAGGTAAAAGCTGGACCCACCTCTGGCCAAGGCCAGGACAATCAGTGCCTCTGCCATCAGTGTATTTAGGAGAATCCTATTGAACCATGGTCTCCTTCTCTCTCAATATCTCTGTCTGTTTTGTCTTCTGTGTTGGCGAGGGGTTTTTTTCTGTTGGGAGGAGGGGAGGTGAGAGGAAAGCAGAGAAACACGTGCAGTGAGGAAAGTGCGGAGAAAAGGCACTAGAGCAGAACCTTTCCCCAGAGCCCTGTGGTGAGTGAAACGGCAGGAAGAGGATTGCCTGCCAACTGAGGGGATTGACAGTGGTGAGAATATTCAGGATGCAATGGCACATGGAGAACCCCATGCCAGGGGCCAGAGAAACCATGCAGGAGCAGAATATGAGCCAGAAGCAACTCATGACCCCAAGTGGGATTGACTTCTGTAGGGGGGAGGAGGTAGATGGAAAGATGGGGAGCAGGGAGTTAATTTAAGATTCGGTTGTATTTATTCCTCTCACTATCCTACTCTGAGCTAGTCGGTAAATGGGGGTACTAAATTAAATTTATATTTTCTTCCCAAGTCTACTCTGTTTTTTACTCATTATCGTAAGTGTTGAATGGACCCTCCTCATCCTAATCTCAATCCTTGAGCCTTTTGAGCTGAATTTTCTCCCTCCACATCCCTGTGGAGATGGGGATAGGGGGAGGAGTGAGCAAGTGATGCTGTGGTTCTTTGTTCTTGACCCAGACAGTCAGCTCAAATCATGACATTTGGGTGTACTGTTTCTTTCCTAATGTGCCTGAGTTCTTTTAATCCCTCACTTAAAACCTTAAACTAAAAATGCCGTGGTGTGGGAAACACCAGAAGTGACACTGAGAAAGGGAAAGTTCATCAGCCCCTTTCCTCTTGCTGCCTTCAACTATGGCCTTGGCTGTAAATGCCTGCAAAGGCAGACAGGATTTCAAAAGCAAATTCTGCTTCTTTTTCAATCGTGTGACCCCGTTAGAATATCAGATGGGAAGTGAGCCAGCAAATTGCTTTCCCGCTGGAGGTACAAGGAAGAGGAGAGAGTGGATTGACAGCAACCACCACCCTCCATGTTGCCAAACAAGCTGCACGCAACACAGTCTTCGCACCTGACGGTTCTGAATTTTTTCTGATCACAATTATTTTGTGATGCAAAAGCAGTTCAGTGGATTGATACAGGCTGATGGTAATTGATGACTTTGGGGTAATCAAAACCTTTCCCTTATTCCTCTGGGTGTCATCTCCAGCAGCACCTGCAGGCTCTGCACTTCCACAGTACTAAAAGGCTGAGGTTGGCCAAAGCCAGGGAGATCCTGATGCACCTTTGAAGGGGGCGCAAAGCTGTGAGAGGTCTTAAACTCTCACATTCATTATGTTCTGTTTTCTCAAACCTCTCTTTTAAATGAATAAGCCAAATTATCCTCTCCTATAAGGATGTAGACACTTGGGGGGGGGGGCGGAAACCTGCAGTCCGAAAGCTTTTCCCACACACGCTTGCATCCTTATAGACAAATGTAACCGTTCACATAAAAAAAAAAAAAATCATAAAATTTGGGTAAAAGCATCAAATACTAGATATCTGATTGTGTTAAAACATTTCCTTCACTCCTCTGCTCCTCCTGGAGGAAGGTTGTGTACTATTTCACAAGATTTCAGTATGGCATATACTATGCCATGATAGTTCTGCTTTTCACTTTCAAGTCCCCAAGGAATAACTTAGAGTCATAGTACACCTGAAAAGTGTTGAGAATGGCAGAAGAAAGGTGCGATGAAATTAGGATTGTTTATGAAATGAAGTGCTCAGACAGGAATCTTTGGCAAGACAGAGCAATTTATACTATTTATTGGGTGACTAAACTTGGAATAAAATGCTATTTACCCCCCAGTCCACAGAATGATCTTTTACAGAAATGCCAGCAAATATTTTCATGCCAGGTTTTTAGCAATTGCATTGAAATACACCATAGAGCAAGAGACATTTTAACAGCTATTCTGAGTAAAGTCATGTTTTGTATCTGCACACTTTCACCTAAGCCTCATGTTTCACTTGTGAGTTGATGAGATAACAGAGAGCATATATATAAAACCTTTCATGGTGTGCACTTGACGCCTTCTGCATGTGGATGCTACCAAGATTTGGAAAATAGACAATCTCTTTAAATAAAAGTGTGAAAGTCAGAATAGGTCAGAGAAGCAGCTGCTTCCTAATCCCTGAGATAGAAATGGCTAAGGTGGTGAAAACACATTTTCATTTACTGATGAAAATTATACAGCAGGAGAAACAACCAGGAAGAGTGTCGTATTGTGCCAATAAAAAAAGTGTCACTTCATGGGAGGTCAGATCCTTGTGCTATTTCCACCACTGTACTTGCTGGGTCATCTTCTCCACTATCCTTTCCTCCTCATTCGCCCCTTACGAGCTTCTAATTCCTTGGCAGGACCCATTGCGTTTACCAGCAAGAGGCTTTGCCACATTCACTTCTGCATCAATATTTGTTTCTCATTCCAGCTGGTTTCAGCAATCCCGTCACGTTCATTTTCCTCCACCTTTCAAATTGCCTCACTCCAGCCTACGGTGGCATGGAGCTAGTCTGAACACAAGCCAGATGTGCTTTATTAGAGAGCCAGCCCTCGTTCTTTGCTCTCTGTCTGGCAGCTATCTGTCTATATTACTTTAGGGCTTACACTCTAGATTTTACTCCCTTCTGTGACGTCTAGATAACAAAGCTATAAATTTATTCTCAGTAGCATTTGAGTCAAAACCCCTTCATTTCAAGCACAGCTGACATTAGTTGTCTATGCTATGCAACAGCCTCAAGCTACCTCAGTGAACAGGGGGAAATATCAGTACACTTAGCCAGGAAAACATTTCTCTATTGGGAGTCTTCCAGGAATATGGACACATTTTCAGGAACGAGGAGTCATCATCAAAAGATGTTTTCCATGAAAGATGTAAACTATGGAGGGGCACAGGGGACATACCCTGTGCTCAGTGATCGTGTACAGCCCTGTCTCTGCTCTCAGCTCTTTGCAGCTCCGTGGCTGGGCAATGAGGATCTTGGGATCAGACCCTGCTTTGGGTCCAAGTGAAAACAGAGACAAATGTCAAGTGTTCTGGTGCGTAACTTCCAGACAGGTTCCTGAAAGGTATGAAACCACCACCCTGGAGGTATAATCTGTTGGTGCTTTCTCTGGGCAAACCTACAAGTATTTGCACAGCAGCAAGTACTGAACTTGTGTCTGAAAAGAAGGCGGCTTTGTATCACTCTCCTCCCGCTTCTCAACAGTACAAAAGCAGAGTAAGAGCCTCTTCTACACATTTCAGCCCACTGAAACACAGCCCACTCTGTTGTGGCTCAGCTTTGAACATGGTGTCTCTCATAACACAAGTGGAGGAGTTGCTGTGCATAGGAACAGGACATAATAATTCCACTAAATATGAGTTTGCAGAGGAGATGTTCCAGATGTTCCAGACTGTGATGTGCTCCTCCAGAATATTAACCTAGTGTGGGATAGCAGAGATCTTCCTTTCCCATCAGAGTTTTGGCTCAGCCGGTGCTGGTTATTAATGTACATTATTAATCTAACCTAAATGCCTTAAAAACTTCTTGGAGTACCTTCAGTCATGTTTGTCTTATGCCTTCATAAATGATCTTTTGTCCCTTCCTGTCACTGGTTTTCCGGAGGAGACGAAAGTCAGGGAGGGGGAGGAACGGGACACTTCGCACATCTATAAGCATCAGGAAGCATTGGTGCCCATGCCTGCTCACACACAGCCTGTGGTACACCTGCTAAACTGTGACTGGCAACAATCTGAACAGAAAAGGCACCGGATGACTCATATGCCAAAAAGATCTTGAAAGCTTCCTTTTTTTGTGGATGTGTAGCAACCCCTCCGCTGTTATGCAAGAGCTCATTTTTCTGATAGTACTGAAGGGCACAGCTTGATGATCAAAAAAAAATCTTTAAGCGCTGAGCAAATAGGGATAGAAAAGGTTCTCTCTTGAGTGAAGTCTGTCAGGCTGCTTCACTCCATGCATGAGAGCTGGATTCCTGAACTGCTGGGGCTTTCAGCCATGTAGAGCTCAAAGCCTTCTGCACTTTGCATTCTCTCTGTGCTGTGATCATGAAATACAAAGATTTGACCCAATATTAGGGATAAAGGCAAATCCCTTTGCTAGAAAATATAAAGCCAAATGGCTTGTTTCCTACAATGCAGAGCTGCTAGGCAAAACCAAAGTATTTCCCTCTGTGATGGCCAGGAAAAACTGAGAAATTCTTTCCTGGTTGGAAGTCCTGAGTAAGGATGTGTGCTTTGAGTGCCAGAGCCCCACAGAAAGCCCCTTCTGAAATCTTTTTGGGTTTGGTTTTTTTTTGATTGCTTGTAGAAATACATTTCCAGTGCCTGTATATAGATATTCAGGCATATCCTTATCCCTGGGAGCCATCTGGTTTCAGAGAATTCAGTCCTAGCATCATGACTGTCTCTGCAGCACAGACAAGGCTGGGAAGTGGGGAACAGGACCACCAAAATTCAGCCAAAGTCACTTGTATTTGTTTAATTTCACTGAGGAATTCATGTTTATGCATTTGAATCTAAGGGATCCCCAGCTCCTTGGGATCACCCTGAGTGGCTAGGACAATGAAAAACTTTCCACTACCCTGACTGCCGCCAGCAGCATTCAGAGGAGAAAAAGTGCCAGTGGCTCAGGTTTCCTCCTGTCTGTCAAGGAAGAGCCATCCCAAACATAGTGACGACTGGATCCTATAGAGATAGAGCACAACATCACAGCAGTGTTCACAGAATCATAGAATGGTTCCAATGGGAAAGGACCTTAAAGAACATCTCATTTTCCTCGCTGTAGTGTCAGCTGCACTCATCCAGGTATTAATTGATTAAGCAAGCCAAGACATAAGTATAAAGCCTCAAAAGAGTCCTCCAATGAAGCAAGATATTGGTAACAGCTACAGTTTGGAATCTTTTGAGGGAAACTGGAAAAAAGCCTGAACACTGAACAAGGCATCTATAAAGCTCAGTCCAGCTATGGACAGTCTGCAAATAAAGAAATAAAGTCAAAAGAAGATAATTTCCCTGCATCTTTATCCAGTTAGAAAACAGGCGTTCAGTCTACACCTGTTATGCAGACAACAATTTCTTGTCTCATATCCCAAGGCAGGTGGGATGACTTCTCTCTGGAAATACTTATCTCTGTCATGGACTACGGAGGAAACTGAGAGAACTGGTGTAATGCAAATGCCTGACTTCTAGGTAAAGCTGAGTGAGCTGACTCCTGTTTTTACGGTAAAGGTCATTAGCTCTTTCCTGCACGTCAAAAACTTCACAACTTGTGGAAGTCATGATGCCTTAGTTTGATTTATACCCATGGTCATGACCACACACGATGACACAAAGTTTTATCTGCAGCTGCAATGCTGAAGAGCACCTAATGTCCCATCTCCAGCAGACTGGAGACAGAGCAATGTAAAGAGCTTTGGTAATGTTAACTTGTGACTCTTGATTTGAATGCACTTGCCGGTAAGGAACTGTGAAACCATGTGCCAGCTGTGCCTCCATTTTCAATACTACATCAACCTGTAAAAGCAATGTTTTTCCAGCAATAGTGTGTGCTGCAATGCACAACACGGCAACTCAACCAGTCTGCTACGAATGGCAGCATCTCAGCTTTAAAGTAGCTGCATGTTTCCGTCTTCCTGCCATGCTGTATATTGCTTGCTTTACCCTGAGGAACACAGCTCAAACTGCTGCAAACTGAGAAATACATGTTCATGCTGTGGAATGGGTCAGGGAGACGGAAGGTTTCATGCTGAATTGGAAATACAGTTATAAACATTGGTAAATGCAAACTGAACATTATGTTTGGAGGAAAAAAAAGGTCTTTCTCAGTGCCCTAACCCACTGCTCAGGCCAAAGGCTGCTGAATAAATCCAGAGTCTGTGTTCCACAGACTCTGCGAGGACCCTGTGGGATGGTGAATCCTCTCTCACCTGTCTGCATGCAGCTTGCAGGGCCAGGGAAATCCCTCCTCCCAGGGATGCTGAAGGCACGATTTCCCTTCTCTCACTGCTCTGGCTCTCCACATGAGCCCACTCACACTTCTCACACTGCACTCACCACCTCTTGTGCATCTCACTGCTCCTGACTTTTCTCAGACCATTTCTAGCTTGCTGTCTGATCACACCTGTAGGAAGAAATAGTTGGGCTCTTCATGAACACTTTCTGAAGTCAGATCTATGTATTACCATGAACACAAACTACCTCATGCCACCCTGTGATGGGTTCAGATAGCGCATTTGTGATCCTGGAAGAAGGGTGAGAGTGGCAGCAAAGACAATTGCTATGCCCACAACCCCATCCATACGTCTACAGCCTTCTGGATTGTAGAAAACCAGCCCAGGAATGGATCAGCATTCACTTCACCTATTGCTTAATCCTGCAAGCTTAGAAGAGTAACAAACTTTTTGCCCACTTTCGCTGTGCTAATAATTCTGCTTCTCCATATGCTGAATGTTTCACAGCCATTCTGGGATCCAGGAACTACGAAATGTTACACATATCTAAAGCTTTACCCAAAAAAGTTGGCATGCCACACAAGCCAGAGCGAAAGAGTGCCCTGCTCTGACTACCGTGTGAGCCAGGAAGGAAACATGAAACTGATATTAAACTTTCCAAAGTCCCACATTGCACAAGGTACCTCAGTTTCCCTGTAGGGCAGAAAAGCTAAATTTAATTGCAATTTACACCGCTTCCAGGAGGAGAATGCAATGATATTTTACAGCATCCAGTGAATAAAACTCCCTGAAACACCCAACTTGGTGCTTGTAGAGCAACACATCAGTGGTGCTTCGTTCTAGTTACAGAACATCCTAAACTCTAAATTTTTAGTAAATTTTTACTAATTTCAACCTTGTTTTCCTTCTTTAATGAGAGTATCACTAAGGTGCAAATTCATTCCAGCTAGCTTAAGTGTCCTTAATTAGGAGGCTAATGGAAAAGCATGAGGTTCTTTAGAGGATAACCTAGATCTTCATTTAAGTGAATTACAGCCTCCAGTGGGACAGAAATAGCCCAAGCTTTTATAAAAAGTCCAGTGACAGATTAGGAGCTGTTGTCTGGAAATGATCCAACAAATTCACTGCAAACTATTGTTTTCAGCATGAAGTAGAAATGTGATAAGAAAAGCTACAATAGCCCTCAGCGTATTTTTGTTTGTTATTTCTTACATTCCTACTTTTTGTTTCTAATGCTGATTATAGGTCCTTCTCCTTTCTTTCCCCCCTCTTGTTTCCCACTTTTTCTTCCTGACACTCATTTATTTCTGTCACCAGATGCCTCTCCAATTTCCTAAGTTCTCAGACTTGCACCCCTCATGCACAGCAACAGGGGCCAGTGGCCTCTCTGCTCGCTGTCATTCATCCCCAAGCATGACCTCTTCATACTGCAAGACAAGTCAGCTTCTCCATTTTTGTCTCATTCGTGTCCTGCTTTTCCAATCTTCCTACTCAGTCCACCTTACACAAAGATTTTGTGCCATGGTATTACACAGGCATTCATGCAAGATCCTTACAGAGTGCCAGCACGCAATGAATCTAGTTCAACCACCTCTCACCAACATCTGGCCGTGTTGTGGGGATAGTCTCATCCTGACAGGTCTTAGACTTGTGTCAATACCATCAACTATTCTTTCTCTACAGCCGATAAAAATCAAATCAGCTGGAAAAGATCGTCACCTTGAGGAGTTTACAGGCCAATTAAAGGAGTAGAAGGTGAAACAAAGCATCTGAGGGACAGAGCAGCAATGCTGCAGAAGACAACATGTGTCAGTTCAATAAATAAATGGGTTTTGACAGCAGTAAGTCACACCAAAGAAGCTGAGACAAGAAAGTGTGCTCACCATTCTAAACATGAACTCACTCCATGCTGGCAAGGGAAGAACGGTACAAAGGCTGGTCATCCTAGTGGTAACAACGGACGGGAGTTAGGAGGAACAGGAAGAGGTTGGAGAATATAGAGACAGACATGTTGGTGGTGAAACTCTCAAAATGTTGCTTTCAGGAAGGCATGCAAGGGTTCATCCACAACGTCATAGTGTCCTGTATGTCTGTAAGTGTTAATAGTTACTGCATTACCTTACACTAAGTTTCAACCTAAACATAAGGAAATACTTTTTTACTGTGAGGGTGACAGAGCACTGGAAAAGGTTGCCCAGAGAGATGGAGTCTCTGTCTCTGGAGACTTTCAAAACCTACCCAAACGTGTTCCTGTGTGATCTACTGTAGGTGATCCTGGTCTGGCAGGGGTTTCGACTAGATGATCTTCAGAGGTCCCTTCCAACTCCTGACATTCTGTGATTCTGTGAAAGTGGTGATAGTTGACAGCTTCTATCTTAATAACTGAAGAGATGTTACTGGCCCCAGTGCCACAGAAGGAAGAAACAAGGGCTTGTGTTTGGAGGGGTAAAGATGTCCATGTTCATTTGCCTCAGCATGAGATAGCTGCTTTGTTTGCCAGAGGGGCGTGCACTTCTCCCTTGCCCTCTCAGCTTATTACAAGCCCATCCCAACACCTCCCCAACCATCTCCATGAATGCACTGAAAGATCCCACAGTTCCCAGCAGCTTTATGCCCTGCATTCCTCAGGAAAGCCTCTAATCCAAAGAGCCACACCAGCAGAAAACAAATTAACTCCACCTCCAAAAAAGGACAGAAGGTAACACGTCCCACACACTGGTCAGCACCACTCTGGGTGAGCCTTCCACAAGGAAAACTATTTGTCTAAGGAAGCACTGGCTGAAGTGACCCTTTACTACCTCCACTGCAAAGCCCTACCATAGTGTGTGCTCAGGCTACAAGTCATAATGGAGATGATCAAAGTGAAGAAGTTGGCAGAGCAGCGGAGCTATCAGGGAATTATCCATCAGTACACATTAAAACTGAATGATCACAGAAAAAGCTTCTGATGAGAAAACAATGAAGGATGGTCAGACAAAAAAATTAGTAAGAAGTCAGGAGAGAAATTTTCAGTCCCCTCTGCAGCTCAGCAATCATAAGTCTTCCATTAATTGCAGTTATAGAGACATGATGTATTAATTAAGTTTTGCCCAAGGCATGTCACTTTAATTAAATATCTACCCAAACTAGGAAAACAGGAAAATGGTTTATTTTCTTTCATGATCCCTCAGCAAGAGCTGAATATTTTCTTACATCATTTCAAAGAATAACAAATAGTTCTTATGAGGACTGAAGTGTGAGATCTTTAATGAGACATGAAAATTAAATCAAAGCACGGACTTGTATAACACACGGTTTACAAAAATTAGTCACATTAGATTGAAAAACTATCACCTCGTTTAAATAGCTGTATATTTTATATTTGACATGAGGTGAAATCCCCCACAGTATGTGAAATACCACAGTGCTCTCTGCTAGCCGTTGCTTGCAGAGTTTCATAATGATTGGTGCCGTATAAATGCTTCCAAAATGATCTGACCTGTTCAAAATAGCAACAAGACAGCCTGCCAGGTAGAAGCAAAGTTCAGATTGTCGGGATATGACTCAGCTGGTTCGTTCCTACTGCCCTTGGCTATAAACACAACAGCAGCAGAGGGATCCATTTCACATCCAGATCATAGGTGCTTGAACCAGCCCCCTAAAATAAGTGCCAGATCTCCCCACCTGGAGCACAGAGAATGAGGCAGGTGTCCTCAAAGGTCTTCAGAGGAAGAGGAGTCTGCCTATCCTCACCTGTCTTATCTAGCACTGACATCAGGCAGAGGTAATATTACCCTGGAGATCCTCAGATTAAAATATTGCTTGACCTTTGGGGCTTTTTCAATCCCCAATGGCATAAGCTTTGTTTGGCATACAGGGAGCAGAGTGTCTCTGCACAAGTGGCTCACCCTAAAGAGCTGTTCCTGCCTTGGTTTCTCTGCCTACCCTGAGATACTGTTCAACGACCAGAAGTTACCCATGAGGAGAGGAGAGGAGAGGAGAGGAGAGGAGAGGAGAGGAGAGGAGAGGAGAGGAGAGGAGAGGAGAGGAGAGGAGAGGAGAGGAGAGGAGAGGAGAGGAGAGGAGAGGAGAGGAGAGGAGAGGAGAGGAGAGGAGAGGAGAGGAGAGGAGAGGAGAGGAGAGGAGAGGAGAGAGAGAGGAGAGGAGAGGAGAGGAGAGGAGAGGAAGGCACCTGTTTGGAGGAATGTAATAACTACAACTAAGGCAATATGTGCACAATGTACCCAAAAGCAAGACTGTTTCACAAGCTACTTGTAGGTGATTATTTTGTAAACTAGGAAGACTACTTTGCCTTCCTTCAATTTTACATATCACCTTGTGTAAAGGAGCCAGGAATCCTACCAGGACATTCTCATGAGGTACATGTTGAAGTCCTGAACCTGGACTTTCACAGGAGTCTTCAGCTCACTTTTAACAGATTTCCACTAGGAGGAACATGTGAAAAAAAATTAAATAGAAAATAAATGTGTTCTAGGTGTTCTGTTTCCAGGGGGGAAAAAAAAGGGGGGGAGGGGGAAATGAGAATAAATGTAGAAAAGTGGCAGTCACTGGTTAGAATAAAACTCTCCACAATGAAAGCTGAAGAGGGAGATGAAGCTATCCAAGGAGGTTAGTTACAATGTATGTGATAAATCGCATCTTTTCATACTTTGCTTTTATTCTTGTAGCCTGACATCTTTCATTCAGCCCCAGCTATTCATGCCTTTCAAAAGGCAGTTTGATTATTTGTGTTTACTCCTGAGCAGGGGGACTTCAGTAAAGTTCATGAAAGAGAAACTAATATAGTGGCTTGAGCCTTTTGGATCACTCAATTAAATCTGTTCTTGCAAGCTGCGCATGAAAAAGACTGGCAGCTCAAGGTTTATGAAGAAGATAAATACGTTTTGTCACAACACATCAACTACTGACATCTTTCTCATGCTTTTATCAGTAAGAAAGTTGCACAAAATCTTGTTGTTTGTCAGTCTTACTAAACCAACTAACAAAGAAGGTCACTTTTTACCAATGCAGATGAGCTCTGAAACACTCCATCTCTTTCTCCAGCCACTGCAATATTGTGAATTTATGCAGGAAGTTTCCTTCTGAAGAATTTCATATATATGAAAATGCGTGTTCTCAGTAGTGCTAACCATATACTATTGTGCAAGGAGAAAAACAAGTGATGCATTTTCCCTCATGATTTTATTGTATAAAGATAATATATGTGTTTGATGCATATAATGGTGCAAGGTCATACCTACTGTTAATTATGTCTGTGTCCACTGAGGCAGAGCACAGGAGCCCAGCCCACACCCACCTAGCAAGTTAACCACGGCTGTCCCTATTTCTTCTTGCTTTTGGATTTCTCCACTTTCTCTGGCCTTCTGCCTTCCCAAATTGGTAAGCGAGAAATCAAACTCGTACCCTCATCATTGCTCTCATTTCTCTAGCTCCAGGACTAACTGGTCTGACAGCAAGACCCTTCTGCTATTCTTCACCCTTATTCTCTCAACTACATAACACAAAGCATCAGTAGTGAAGAATAATATGAGAAAATAGCATTGCATATATCTTCAGTTAAATGAAGGAGAGCAACTGAGAGTAATGCACATGTAGGACATGTTGCTGAGCTTTGGCTAGGCAAGGACAGGTTGGAATTTTCTCAGGAAAGGTTTGGATCCTGTTGGAGGGTACCTGAAAGAAGCATGAGGACTTCCTTGGGGCAACCTGAGAGAGGAGGGCTTGTGACCTGTCCTTCAGGCAACAAGCTAGGGAGAATACACAGGTAGAGGCACCAGAGATATTCCAAAGCAGAAAAGGTTAGGAACCAATAAAAGGACCTGCAGAGTTCCTCAGGGAAAAACGGTGAAGGGCTTTTGTGGGGAGGGGAGGGTGTCGCATGAAAGGTATGTGGCTGTGAGAGGCACGTACCCCAGCTAAGCACTTGCTTGTTTCAGAGCCCCGTTAGGGATTTGCACTGAGTGTTCAGAGCCCCACTAAGGGCTTGCACTGAATTTTCAGAGCCCCGTTTAAGGACTTGCACTGAGACAATTTGCAAGGTAACTAACAATAAGTAATTTATTGAAGCGACAGATACAAGGTTCGGAGTTGCCGTTGATAAATTCACTCTCTGCAATAGCGCTAATATACGATACTAATGCTAGCAAAATACTATCCCAGGTATTGCACACCAAAAGGTGGAAGCGCAGTTCTTACCAAGAAGGCATCCCTGTCTTGGGTGAAGGAGAAGGAGCACAGCCCGTCAACTGCCTCTTCCTCTTCTGGGGTCTTCTCCTCCCAACGACACATACCCTCTATGCTCCTTATATACTATCTTTCACCCTCCCACCCCGGGGTGGTATTCAGCATGATTTGAGTGAAGAGTGGGTGACTATAGTCATATAGGGATATTAGGGTAAAAATTTCCACTCTGGGCCCCGTGGCCTTCAGGATTTTATTTTGCAACAACTTATCTATGTGCAGGATGATGTTCACACCGTTACTCTCCGTGCGGCCTTGCTCCTTAGCCAAAACAGGGCCGTCCTGTCGTCACAAGACTCCCTCCTTCGGCTGGTTCTCACTGTGTAGGCCTTGTTTTCCTCCGTTCTCTGGGTCTGCACGACAGATAAGCGAACCCCTGCGTTCAGCAAGTCTGAAACCCTTAACCTAAAATATCACAGAGGGCAACAAACAGAAAATGCAGAGAGTTCTCAGATGGTGAAAGATGGCAGAACAAGGGATATTTGACCTTCTGTATGGTGCCTGGGACAAACAACTAGGAGGCAAAACACGGCCACCTACTAGCATAATAACAGGTACAAAGCACATATGTGAAAAAAAAGATTAATTAGTATTTATGTATACATTCTGAAAAGTTGCTTTCTAAAACCTCTCAGTAGCATACAAACATGCATATGCAATACTTCACTGGAGTTACAAGACATATTGCCTCTCTGAAGCTGACTCTATTGGTTCCAAGTATCATCCTATGAGTTCGTCTTGCTTGGGCATGACAGGTCTTCTGGGATTGCATTGAGCTGATGTCCTGTCATGCTGGCCAGATCGTTTCTGCTTCTGGAAAGATGACACATTAAAACAGCACTCTTGCAGCAAAGCCATGGTAGTCTTATGGCACTTCTTAAAACACTGGAAATAGCAATCAAGGTGTTCTGGACAAAGCCACTTATGTATGAGTTCTCACTGTGATCCCAGGTACAATCATAGAACCACTTTTTTTTTTACTGGGCACTGTTGATAACTACATAGAATCAAAGATGCGTCTTCCCACCAAATTTGCAAGAATCCTTCACTTCAAATGTATAATTTGTAAAGCTTTCAGGACCTACTATCAACTACCTGTTCTTGAAATAGTTACCACCTATACCTGTACCTGGTAGGACACTGATCTCTCTATTTACCATTCACCTCTGAACACCTTGGTGGAAGTGAAACAAATGAAAAACCTGACAGAACCTGCAGCACTTTTTATCTAGTCATCAAAAGATAGTTTTATTAGAGATGTGCAAACTTTTCAAGAGCAAGTAATTATCATGGATATCTCAGTTCTTTGTGGCCAGCTTGAGACATTTCCTACAGCTCCAATACGAACATTTTGCTTTAAAAGCCAGCCCCTCCATCAGGTCACAGGTAGGAAACCTAACCTGTGGAATGGAAGCAGCTGCTGAATAGCAATTTTTCCTGTGTGCTCGTGCTCATCCACGTTTACACAGAGGAGATGACCTGTCTCAAGAGTAACAATTCTTTTTGAAGAATAATCAGTGAAGGAAAATATTAACATAAGCTAAATCACGTCTGATATGGGATCAATGTGAGCATGCTTTGAGAAGGAGGTTGGACTAAGGACCTCCTGTAAGTCCCTTCCAGCCTGTATCGTCTGTGATCCTGTACATTGCTCCTAGTAATAGCTCGGCTCAGCTCGCATGGCTACAAGGCAGAGGATGAAGGAAATTCACCTCAGATCTGTTCACAGCAGCAGCTCTTGATAGGCTCATGGTTCACCACTGCACTTCTGTGAAAATGGAGAACTGGACGGAAATGGATGAGGCTAATTAAGCCAGGCTAAGGGGAAGGACGTAGAGCTCTGGGTTCCTGGAATATATCTCCAAGGATTAGGTCAACTTGCAGCATGAGTCCCACAACTGACTAAAGGGTCAAGGGAGAGAACTGGAGGGAAAGGAGACTGCCCTAGACAATTTTTCAAATTCTGACACTGGTTGACACCTACCTCTAGGTTTTCTTGTGAAGGTCAGGTGCTTTGTCTTAATACAGCGCTGCTTAGTGATCTGCAGTACTGACCTTCCTGAAAATAAGAGTGAACTGCATTTCAGTAACAACCAGCCTTTAAAAGAGAAAATAATGAAGATGCCTTTATCTGAGCACAAACCATCTCCCTGAACAAAAAAAAAAAAAGAAAACTCCGCAAAATCCGTATGGATTTAGTGTGGTTTTCATGATGCTCTTCTACTTCAAGCTCCATTGTACTTGTTCAAGTTTGATCCACTGGAGGGTAAATATGTGTTTTAAGTGAGATGGAAGTTAAAGTAATGATTCTTAAACAACAAAGCAGTTCTGGTTTGGTTTCAGGCGATCTGAGAAGGGTGAACACCTCTGAGAATACTGCTGGTGAGAAACCTTTCAAAATGAAATAAATGAAAACAAACTAACCGGTCTGGCTCACATATGCCACAGGTGACCTGAGGAAAACTGTTGCAGTCTTTTCTCAGAAATATTTCTATAGAGATCATTTGGAGCAGCCAAAATAGATTTTTTAAAAACTCAAACTTTGAATGGCTTCTCTTATTTCAGTAAATCTGTCTTTGTGCCTGGGCTATAAGACATGGATTCACCATGCTCTGCTATGCCAGAGAATGCAGAAAGGACACAGATTTCAGGAAGGATGAAAGCAAATATCTGAGGCTGGGGCCCACCAAGAAATACAGATGCCCTCTGTCTGCAAAATGAGGCACTGATTTGTTACTCTGAGGGCCTTCATAAACAAGTGTTCAGACAGAATCATGGAAGATTAGAAAAATCTTAAGAAAAACTTCTGAGATGCCATAAAAATATATGTAAATTGGGTTATTAAAGCATTATTTTTCTTTATGTCATTGAAACCTTGAGAAGAAAACCAGGTGATTTCTGAGTGATCGCCAGTAGAAGCTGTGTTGCTCCAGGGCAGTGGAACAAGTGTGCGTCCCTGCAATCTCCTCTCCCATCCCACCTTGAGGATCTTAGATGCTGCCAGCAACTGAAGTGTAAAGGATTACGTCAAGAAGACAGCTGCAGTGGAAAGGGTGTTAGGCTTGCAAAAAGTCTGAGGAGTTCTAGTTTAGACCATCAAACTCATTTGGATGCCTACTTAGAAGTAGCAATAGGTACATCGACCAATATGCTTTGTCACCACAAGCAACAGACAGAAAGCTGCAAAACAACTTAAGTCTTATATTTTCTTAGTTGCCTTGCCTGATTTTCTTCTTCTGGATTATTATAAGATTTATGCTAGGAAAGTCCATTTTAAATGTAGGTTGCCTAGAGTGTCCTACCTGCCCTTGACCTGGTCTGGTAGCAGAGTTCACTGGTTGCTAGTGAAATGGACACCCCATGTGAAGACTCTTCTCTGATATCTTTTTCCAGCATCTCTTTGACAAGATTTTCATTCCAGAATGGCACCTGAAATTCCAGTGGGGGTCTGATGAGTCAGGCAGTGGTAGTGAGTGACATGTCTTGATTTGCTGGTGACATCAAGGGATGACTCCAGTTCTCATCCCTCCACTTGCACACAGAGCATGATGGCTTAAAAACAGGTTGTTTCTTTCCTAGAAAAAAATGAAATATATTCTTTAATTATTTTTTTTTTAATATTATTAGTAGTATTCACTATGTTACTCTGGTAACCTTAAAAAATAGCATTAAAAATAGAAAGAAACTTGTAATTTCTAAAGTAGTCAAACTATATCAGCATGTACTGCAGAGAAACATTTCAAACTGACAGCAGTCTGCAAGGGCTGCGACATAGGACATTGTAGACTCTTCCACCTCATCCTTAATCAGAGTCAAATCCTGACATCTGGTTGCAATCATATCTGTCTCTTTGTTTTTCTGTTTCCTTAAAGGCATTCTATAAAAGCAGTCTGTTTCCTCCTCCTCTCTTCAGCAGGGTTTCAGAGCAGGTTGAAGCATAGTGCAGCTTCATAAGGCAGCAATTTTAGTGAGAAGTTTTACAACAGATGGAAACCTTGAGCTCTTTGCCTTATTCATTTCCTTATTTGGAGGGTCAAGATTCTTGCTGTAAAACACAAAGAAAACAATAATTCAGTAGGGTTTAGCCTCGTGCCGTCATAGTGACTGGGAAATGGAGGGAATAACAAAAGTCACCAAGGTGAAGAAACATACAGTGATTTTATAAAACAGACAAATAAACGAATGAACAAACAAACAAAACCAACCTCCAACCAGTTTTAAGGGAAAAGCCCCTGTGTGTCAAGGGAGAATTTTTTCATTTCAAAGGTGGGAGGAGAAGAGACAAGACAAGACATTGAGGGAGTTTTCCAAATTCTGAGTCCTTGGGTTGGGAGACACAGAGTCAGATCTTTGAGGAGTTGGTATTAAACAGGCACAGTCCAAAAAAAACCCTTATCTTCCACAGACTGAAGTTTCAGCTTTTGGCATGCAGGCTCTGAGTCACAGTTCAGCTATCCAGAAAATAAGGAGCAAGTGAAGTGCTTGACTGAAAAACATTCGTGTGTGCGTTTAGGGCAGAGGCAAGGTCAGGATCCAGCTCTCCAAGGAAGCACTGAGGCTGTTGCTGTGTGCTCCCTGCTTTGCCCATTGCACACCAACCAACATCTCCTCCAAACTGTAGTTTATAGTTCTGTCCTTATGAGCATTTTGGAAAGTATTGCAGAGAATTCATATTCAAGTTTTCATATGTGAAATCCTGGAAAATACATACAAACAGTTCCCATCTGACTTTCAATGAGTATGAACATAGAATCCCTAGTAAAATAAACATTTAATGCACAGATTAAAAAAAAATGGGGGAAACACTTCTCCTATTTGGAAAACAGGAATAATTGAGAATAATTCTACCTGGATTCTTTATGCAGCATTAGCCTCAACCACTGATACACAAACAGGTGGTTTTGGCATAATACATTCTCTTTGGCAGGAAAATATAAACATCCTTTCTCCTTAGTGACTGCTCAGTTCTGACAGTAAGACCACGTCCTCTGGACTGTTTAGAGATGGAAAGAGTCTTAATGTCCATCCTGAAGACACTTCAAAGGTTTCTCAGCACACAGACATTTGCCATTTCCGTGTCCAACAGTCTCCCAATGCTTGAGGTAAAATGAAGATGGCAGTGGTTACACTTCTCCAATAAGCCAAAATTTTAGCTTTGCTTTGGAAACTGTGGGGCAGTGGAGGTTTGCCTGGACCTCAGTATAGTTTTAAGCTGTGCAGATAATCCTGGATTTGCATGCTGTAGTAGATCACTTATATGTTCATCCATTTGTATGAATAATATACGAGTGAAAGACACTTGAGGCTCTTTGTGTCATAATGAAAATACGTCCAGTATAGCCTGCTGATTGATTCTTGAATTTCAGCCTGACAGCCCAAACAAACAAACAAGAGCTTACCAACTGGCATTCCTCCACTGCCCGCCTCCCCAAAACAGTGCTGACACTGATGATTGTTGCTACAAGTCTCTCTCAAAGCTCTTGTCCTGAGCTACGATGTAGACTTTTGATTGCTTTCAGTGTTATTATTCAGAGAATTAATTAGTAAATAGCATCCTCAAATGCCATCGCATGAACTTTGCATCTAAAGGCATCTATTTATTCAGTCCAACAGCTCACTCAAGTGCACGACATTGTCCCTCTTCCCTTGTTTGCAACAAAAGAGACACGGGAGAGTTGCTTTGAAGTGTCAGACTTGGATTTTCATGGCTGCTGTAGAGTCCTAATGTGAAAGCAGGGAATTGTATAATTCATGACCATGATCTGTCTCCATTTGGAATTTTCTCCTGAGGACACCACTCAGACAACAAGAAAAAAGGCAAAGCAGTTGCTGTTGCAAGAGCCTCATCTCCAAGCTGGGTGCAGAAGGTGTAGGATCTCCCTCAGCCCCTAAAAGAATCCATACTGACGAATGAACACACAGAAGCTGGGTGTCCTTCAGTCAGCCACCTGCACCATGAGCCTCTTCTCCAAAGGACCTGCTTTCTAGCCATGTGATGTGGCTTTTCTGATCATTCCACACTGATTGCATTCTTTGGCAGGGTTGTTATCTGAAGCTGCACATTGTAAATCAAGCCATGCTACACGGCCAGTAAATGAAAAATATCACCCTGAGTAACAGGTCAGTGAGCCCACACAGCACGCTGTAAACTAAACATGGTTTTATTATCACAGAATCATAGAATTTCCCAGATTGGCGAAGACCTTTAAGATCATCAAGTCCGATCATTAACCTAACACCTATGAGTTCTCGACTAAACCATATCCCTAACCACTGTGTCTATATGACTCTTAAATATATTCAAGGATGGGGACTCCACAACTGCCCTGGGCAACCCATCCCAATGCCTGATAGCCCTCTTCATAAAGAAATTCTTCAGTTTGAGTTGTCGTTGTGTCTCTGTTTTGAAAGCATGGTTGTGCAAATGCTTTCAAGCACAAGATGCTGAGAAGCCCTGGCCACTACATCAGCCTGTCATTAGCTACAATCATCCTACTTTTCAGCAGCAAATTTTCTGTCTGTGTAATTGCTCAAAGCAGGTCAGTGTGTGGCTGCATGCTGCAGCACTACTTCCTTGTATTGCCCACAGCCAGCTTGCTGCTTTTCAGGCAAGTATTCCTGCCGTGGGATGTGTACTTGGGAAAGCAAGAGTTGCCCTGTACACAGGAGCCTTGCAAGCCTGAGCAACCAGCAAAGAACACAGGACCTGCAAACACGGAAGAATCTCCCAGCTTCTGCTCCTTCTTGACCTCAGTAGGTATCTGTGCCAGGGTCAGTGACTCCAAGCAGCTGTCAAAAGTGTCCTCCTTCCATGCAAGGGTCCAGCTTGCATGGAAAGCACCAGTTCCTGCTCAGACTCACAACAGCTCCTGAGTCAATTCCTTATTCTAGCACTGTACCCTGTACCATATTCTGTGGCTTGGTCATCCCCTCTGATCCCCTTAGGACTGAGAGCCTTGAAGTTTGGGGTTAAACGTTCTGATGGATGTAGATGTTGAGGAAGATCTCTTCTTGGTTGAGAACACAAGAGGAGATCTCCTGAAGGCATCTTCTGTCTCCTGCTATCACAGGTCTCCGTCTCCTGAAATCTCTTTATAGTTGCAACTTTATCACAACGCAGCCTTTGGAGCCAACATTTTCCATGGGGTAAATGGCTATCCTCAGGTAGATTTTTCTTTTGTTATTGTTGTCTGCAACTTTTAGCAAAAGTGACAAAGAGGCAATACAGGTTAAAGAGGACTTAGAAACCACGTCTCTTATTTCCTGAACAAGAACTCAAGTAAGTTACAAAATAGTATTCAATCTTTTTTCACACCCTCTTTCTAAAGATAAGAGGAGAAGGCCCCAACTTATGCATAACAAAGAGCAAGTATAAATACCATAGTAGCAGGTAAATAGTTATTTCAGGAATACCTTCAGTTCTTTCTCATTTCCCCACTCGGACTGGTGAAGGATGCTAATTCTGCTTTGAGACACCCAGCTCTCCTTCCTTCACTGGTCGTGTGTCACCCAGCCTTGTGAATTTCCCTCCTGGAGAAGGCAGTCCTGTTCTGGCCCCTGCAGCACTTGACGAAAGTCCATTTTTCACACCTTTCCTAAAAGAGACGAAGGAACAGAGTTTTATTTTTTTTTTATGCTAAGGAAGCTCCTCAGGCTTCTGACTTGAAGCATGTTGGTATGGTCTACTAACCTTCACACTACAGGGAGGTTGGTATAGAAGTTAAAAATTCATGAAGTGACTGAGAACTAGAAAAGACTCTGCTTTAAAGAGATCTGGTCTAGAATACCATTAGCTTTCCTGAGTGAGTGGGTTCTTGCTGCATATTTTTTAAAAATGCAGATTTAAAACATTATTTCCAGCTGCCAGGAAAAATAATACTAGAAAAGCAAAGACTTTGCTGAACATGAATGGGGCAGGTGGCAGAAGGAGGTAGAGGAGGGAAGAAAGGGAGAAAAAGCTGATCAGTAAGGGTGAGCATGATGTCTTCTTGTCTTGGATGCAGAAAGCTCCATGCATAAGCACTCACATGGAAAACTGTTGCAGTAAAAAACCTTTCTGCAGCTCCAGCAAACCCAACATTTGATGCAGTTGCACCTCTAAAAATGTCCCACACTGTCCAACTCTCTACAACATCTTTGCACTTCTCCACAGACACAAATGGATCTGGGAGATCCAGCCTCAGCGGAGAGAAAGGACTGAAGGCAGAAAAATGGCATTGCAGAAACCTCTTCGTCACCATGCAGCTTGAACAGGGTGTAGGGAAGGATCTCCCAAGGCTCTTTGGGTTCCATCACAGTTCCTGGGCCACAGCTTCCCAAATGAATAGGCAGCTTAGCTGGGGAAAGCCAACCCCAGGAACTGGGGCATTTCTCCTTCTTTTCCAGCCTCACCCACCACAGATGCTGAGGATCTTTCCCCACAGCCACCTCTTCCCCAGCAGGTCCAGCACTGACCCAGAGACCTAGTATGCTGCATGCCTGGCTCTTTCAGTATACTTCTCTTTTGATAGTAACTCATCAGAATATTTGGTACACTATTAAATAAGTGATTTTTTTTTTCCTCCTGCTGTCAAACCTAGATGGCACCTGGAAAAACTCAGAGGAAGGTTCACACGCAAGAAATTACCAAGGCTCATAGGGAGGTAGATCAATCCTGAGGAGCCTGAGTGAGTACTTTTCCACAGAGACTGAGCTACCTGGTCCGTTCTTCCTCTGTTCAGAGGGATTTAAATTAAAAAAAGAGACTGTTCTAGTTTGGTTGTATCTCTGTACATCGCACCAGGCCAGGCATTAAGTTTGAACAATAAAGTGAAACTCGATACCGTCATCCAGCAGCAGCTTTTCTTTGAAGGTTTACCCCTTCCTGTATCAACAATAACCTTTATGTAAGTGTAGTAATTAAGTAAGAAAGCACCTAATACCCTCGTTTGATTTCCCTTTCTCCTTTGTGCTGCGTTGCAGCAATAGCTGCACATTTCCTAATGATTCCTTCCTTATGCCTGTCATCTTAATACACTGTCTCCGTGCCACAGTTTCAGTTTTCATTAATTTCCTTCCTTCCTCCAAGGGAATTTACACTCCTACTGCCTCTTTCCAAAGCATGCAATGGGTTATTGTGCCCATCTTTAATTTTGCACTAGTTATTTTGGACCATAATCCACCATCCCCTTGGAATGGAAGAGCCGTAGCTCTTTGAACCATGTTATTTAGCTATTGCTTGGCTGCACTTAAATAAAAAAAAAAAAAACAACTGGAAGGAGCACACAGCCTTGCAGTTCTAACCTCATGGCGTGTTGTATTTTACTGCCTTATTTATAAATAATGATCTCCTGCGATGTGATCAGGAGCAGAGCTGTGCAGATAACGCTGGGATGTGCCATGACAGTGCAGCAAGGTTCCGGTATCAAGACCCTTAGAAAAACCTTTAAGAGGTGAACAGGCATTCTGTCAAAGGACGAAACTGATGGTGGGGAGAATAGTAGGAGTTCTAGGAAATGAGGTAACAGGAATGGTGATGAATTAAACTTAATTAATTTAATCATATAGGAATTTGATCCTCCATGTTTGACTATTTTCTTTTCTTTCTCAGAAACTAGGGATTTCTCATTTCTTTCATTAATTGTGAATCTTTTGCCACTCGTGTGAAAAATTACATTGACAGTATGTACAGGACCCCAGAAACCTTGTGTGCCATGAAACTGTAGCAGAGCAGGGTAGAAATGCTCTTCCAATAACACTAAGAATATCATTAAAAATAGAGTTTTTACTGAATAAAACATGAAAATGAATAATGTAGTCTGCACAGTATCCCTTGTGTTATTAATTTAAGTGTAAATTTAATTATCTTAATGTTGTCCTAAATTTTAATCTTCCTTCTGCTGCAGAATCTCAGGATAGAAATGCCAGAAGGCATTATAGATGTTTTAGAGAAATCACGGGATATTGGTGTGGGTGAAGAGGAGAGTCCTGGAGTTGCTGGGGATGTAAGGCACAGGCAACTGTGCAGGATAGTGGAGTGCAAATTTTGGTAGCTGAGTCTTCCAAAATCAACTGTAACTAAACAGCATGAAAAGTTAATGCTGGGGAGGAAGGGGGGAACCAAAAACCAAAACCACAGAATTTATTTCTTCCACCAGCTGGGGTAAGCTGAGGGAGACTGGGAGGACATGGAGTGTCTTATGAGCCTATGCGTAGGGAGGGTTGCTGACTGAGATGTATGTCATTGGAATCACATGATTATTGTTCCACTGAAAATTTACATTTCTGAGCCCAGTTCAAAAGCTGACTCTTTGCAAAGTCAATAAAGTTGGCAGGTGTCAGCAGGCAGCATGAAGGGCATTTTTCATTAGGAAAATCTCCAGAAGAAAGCAAATGTCGCATTGCTCAGAGACCACATCAGCCGGACACTCACATCCACCACAGATCTGCTGTAGGGAAGAATTTTTTTTACTCACTTTCCAGGCGGTGAGATGCATCCCAGGAGGACACATTGAGGAAATTATCTTTTAGCTGTATATTTATTTGTCAGGCTCCACGTATAGCAGGTGAGAAGCAGTCTACCCTTACACAACAGCAAGACCCTGACTGCCTTAAAGCAAAAGAGGTCCAAGGTGGCCCAAGGGCTTTCAGTCATGGACAAAAGCACTCAGGAGAGAAGGGACCGAGGTAAAGGCAGAGTTACTCTGCATACTCCAGTTTCTCTAGCAGCTAGATCTTGAACTATTCAGTAAATCTGGGTGCACATTTCTGTGATACTTCAACGTTTTCTTGGATTTCTCTGTTGCATGAAGGAGTAACACAGTCTGCCGTATTGCAGACCTGCTTTCTAGCAAACTTTCCCAATTCCCTCAAAGTTTTCATTGGTAAATTAAGTAGCTGTGCTGCTGGCTGGCTGCCAAGCAGCTCTTTTCATTTGCAGTTACAAAACTAAATAGGAGCTGTCACTGACAGTCGAGAAATTACTTTTGTCCAGAAAACAACACATTCGGCTCTTTGAGGAGCCAACCTTTTTGCCCTGGTTTTCCAGGCCAGTGGAGCCCAATTCCAGTATCCTCATATTCATCTGCCTCAGTGGGTTTTGATTCCCAGCCTCCATCCTCCCGGCATCCCAGCAAAGATATTTGGTCCCCACCTGCAGTCAGATGGTGGGTCTGGCAGAGGGACTGGCATTTTGAGGGTGTCCATGCCAAGCCCCTTGGGTACTCCCAGGAATCCAAGGGTCTCCCTTTGGCTAGATGATCCACAGGCCTTACCTTAGCTCCTGGTATTTGGTGTTCCCCTCTCCCGGAAAGCACCAGACATTTGTTCAGTAACTGGGTGGTGTTCACAGCAAAACCAAGAAAGAGCAAAGGGTCTGTTAAAGATACTCGGCTATCCAGATAAGCTGCCAGGCACTGGTAGCTTCTGAAATCAGAGGCATTAAACCTAATATTAGCCATCTCTCTTAACATCAGTAGAGACAGACTCCTCTTAGGTGCAGACTTAGGACAGGGCCCTGACTTGGAAGATCTCAAGCCCCTTTGGAAAACCTGAAGTGAGGCTGCTTCTCCCCTCGATCAAGCTGAATTTTCCCCCCTGATAATCAAGAGAACCAGATACTGGCCGCCTGTCACTGAAAGTAGCTTTTTATCTCTTCCTCCTCCTAGTATGGCATTTACCTCCAGGTGTAGGCAGCTATATGCACTGCAGTTCTGTGCAAAAATCCCTCATATCTTGAAAGCAGTCTTTAAAAATCTATGATGAATATGTTTTAACTCTGTAGCATTTAGGCTGACTCCAGTATTAACTCCAGCACAAGCAAGAGAAGAACAGCTACCCATGGCTGTTTTGCTTTTTGTATTTCAAACAATTCTATTTGTAGAGTTATAATAGCAATAGTTTTCCTAAAACAGTCACTTTTATTATTCTTTTCATTTAGTTCCTTTTCCTAGAGGCTAGTGGATATTTCTTCTCCTCTTCTGCTTCCATGGGAAAGTGAACAGCTCCCTCAAGTGCCCCTTTCAGTCCCTCCTCTGATGGAAAAGCAGAGCTGACACCTCCTTTGGGAATCCCTCTGTCTGTTCTGCAATTCAAACTGCTCCTTACAAAGCAGCAGTTGAAACATGAATCAAAAACATACCCCAGGAGAGCAATTACCCTCCAAGCTGCAGCTTTTACCTCCCTCCTATTCAAGTACAATAAACATAGTGAAATGCTCATCCAATAATCTGGAAGTTTGGAGAGGAATAGGTCACTAAGTAGGAAAAAAAAATACCCCTGAGAATATGTTTTAAATAATTGTTTTATTGCAAGCAATTTTTCTGAGGTTCCTGAGGGCCATGTCCTGGCAGGTTTTGAATAACTCCAGGGCTTGAGACTCCACAAATTCTTTGGGCAACATGTGCCAGCGTTCGACCACCCTCACAGTAAGTCTTCTGTTTGAACAGAATTTGCTGTGTTTCAGCTGGTGCCCATTGCCTCTTGTCCTGTCCCTAGGCACCAACATGAAGAGCCTGGCTCCACCTCCTTTACTCCTCCCGTCAGGCATTCATCCACATGGATACGATCCCCAGAGGCTTCTCCAGGATGAACAGTCCAAACTCTCTAAGCTTCTTTGTAAAGGAAAGATGCTCCAGTATCTTCACCATCTTCATGGTCCTGCACTGGACTCACTATAGTAAGCCCATGTGCCTCTTGTACTGTGGAGTCCAGCCCTCCAGGTGTGCCTCACCAGTGCTGAGCAGCGACCTTGACCTGCTGGTGATCCTCTGCCTAACACAGCCCATGAGGCTGCTGGTCTTTGCTACAAGGGCACATTGCTAGGCCATGGCCAGTTTGTTGTCCAACAGGAGCCCCAGAGCCTTTTCTGCAGACCTGCTCTTCCAGTCACTTGCCCCAGTGTGTACTGGTGAGTGGAGCTGTTCTTTCCCAGGTGCAGGACTTGGCATTTCGCATCACTGAACTTCATGAGGTTCCTCTCAGTCCATTTCTCCAGCCTATAGAGAGCTCTCTGGATGGCAGCACAACCACCTCATTCATCAACTGCTCCTCCCAGTTTTGTGTCAACAGCAAACTTACTAAGGGTGGACTCTGTCATACAGGTCATTATGAAAGATGTTAAACACTATTGGCCTCAGTATGGACCCCTTGGGTACATCACTAGCGACTCACCTCCAGCTGGACCACATGCTGCTGATCCCAGTCCCTTGTGTCCATCTCTTCAGATGGTTTTGAATCCACCTCACTATCCACTTACCCAGCCCGCACTTCATCCCTTTCTCCATGAGGATGTGACAGGAGACAGCATTGAAAACCTTGCTGAAGTTGAAATAAACAATATGTACTGCTGTCCCTGGTTCTCCAAGCTAGTCATTTCATTGTTTCATTGCAGAAGGCATGATTTCTCAACCTTGCCCCCTCCATTTTAGACGGTAAGCGGGAATAATAGCATGGGCACAGGCAATCCCACACCAGTTGGCTTCAGAGCCAGTGTGAGGTCCCACGTGCATTTCATAGACAGGTGTGTATGTGGCCACAGAGGTTTAGGTGGGCTCTAGAGGAGTTTACCTGGGGGTGGGCACAGCTCAGCCCTGCACTTGAGTGCGGTTCAAATACCACAAACAAGGGGACAAGACATATTTTTGCTTTTGTCAGTTGCTTCCTAACAGCTTTGTGAACCTGGGGCATTTGGTTCATTTTTATTATCACTCTCAAAGTTAATCCATTTCCTCAGCATGTGCATATGAACATCATTATGTGTGAGACAAATGTGTAATACCAAGATGAAAATCTGACTTGGAACGGGACCAGAAGTTCAGTCTTGAATTCAGTCAGGGCTTCAGATATTTGAACAAGACAAAAATATGTAAAGAAGAAGGCAAGTTGTAAAACTTCACTGCTTCTGGCCTTAATCAGTCTGAACATTTATATTTGCTAACAGATTAAAAATTCATCTGAGTAGCGTTGTATTTTGAGTCACTCAGCACCACCTCATCTCAGTTCATCTCAGGGTCAAAGACTCTCTTCACAGCCTACTCCATTCCTTCAGGATGAACTTCTCACTCCTGAAGGTGCCCAGGAGAATGGTGTGCAACCACAATTTTGCTCGCCCTCTTCACCCCAGCCTGCAGGACATGTGGGACCTTCAAGTGCAGAGAGTGGGGGGCTCCAGCATGCGGGACCTGCAGGACAGCCACCTGCCCAGCAGGCTGATGCTCCAAACAGAAAGGGTTTGATGGCACAGACCTCCTGCAAGATGTGGGCCAGGACTGTCAAAACTGTTCTCCACAACTTGGTTTCTATCTGACAAATACTTCATTAACGTTCCAGGCTGCATTGAGATGAAAAGCAAGACAGTCCTACTTGTTCCAAGGAACCACTGCCATACACTTGGTATTAGCTCATGTTTGGGGCAGGAGGCATCACCTAAAGCCACTAGAAAGCTCCAGATTTGGCTGACTCGCTACTAACCAGCCACCACCAAGTCCTGTGTCCCCTACGCCCCTCTTGAAATGGATACGATTCTGCAGAATGGTCAAATATGGGCTTGTCCATATGCTTGTCCATATTAAAATATGACATGAAAAGGTGGTGAAGGTAGAGGAAAACGAACTCTGAAAATAGATAAGAGCCTCAAATAAAGTAATATCTGTATATTATTCTAATGGGTGAGGTAATTATAAGGTACTTCTGGATGTTAAACGCAAAGTCACACCACTCCAGCAGCTTTGGGGTGATTTATCTCCCTCAGTGTGCACATTGACTGGTGAGAATCCTCAGATACAGAAAACTACAGATCTGGTATGAGAAGCTGTGCTAATGCTGGCAATACATAGGAAGTTGTGTAATTATAGGCAGGGATCAGTAAAACCAGGATAGTTTCAATCAACTTTCAGGTGCTGGAGTGTACAACAGCTGGTGAAGAGTCTAGAGCACATGTCTAATGAGGAGCAGCTGAGGGAACTGGAGTTGTTTAGCCTGGAGAAAAGGAGACCGAGAGGAGACCTTATTGCTTTCTGTAACTACCTGAAGAATGGTTGTAGTGAGGTGGGGATCTGCCTTTTCTCCCAGTAACAAGTGATAGAACAAAGGAAATGGTCTCACTTGGGAGGTTTAAATCAGATATTAGGAAAAAAATTCTCACTGAAAGCGTTGTCAAGTGTTGGAACAGGCTGCCCAGGGAAGTTGTTGAGTCACCCTTCCTGGAGGTAATTACAAGATGTAGATGTGGTGCTTAGGGACATAGTTTAGCAGTGGATCTGGCATTGCTAGGTTAACAGTTGGACTCAATGATCTTAAAGGTCTTTTCCGACCTGAGTGATTCTATGACTTGCACTTTTCAAAGCACTATGAATGGGTAGATGTGTAGAATGCCATGCTAGCCTGCATGAAGTGTGTGACTCAATGAGACAGCAAATGGCTAACACAGGGCAATGCAATATAGAGCGTATAAAAGGGGAGGCACACCTCTCCATGCTTGGTCTGTTATCTCAGAGAAAATGATGTCACGCTCCCCCTGCCCCTACTCTTGCTTGCATGCAACATTCCCACGCAGTGCTGCCAGGAGCACTACTCGAACCGGGGAAACCTGAGCCCAGCGGCCGTGCTCTCGGGAGGGGTGTGTGGCCAGACAGAGCTGACAGCAGAGGCAGAGTGCGCAGGCAGAACCGCCACTCTCTGACAAGGTCACAGCTTCTCACAGTGAAAAACAACAGAGCAACACAAGCTGGGAAAGCAGGAAAGATTTCAGTGAAACATTTGGATAATGCAACCCAATACAATGCAGCTAAACCCAGAGGTCATCCAGCTGTAGTTCCAGCCCACTCTCCTCCATTTTTTCAGTGTTATTTTCTTTTTACACCACAATAGTTCCCTCTCTTTTTAAATCCTCTGTAATTAGGGAGTGCAGGCTGGGGTTTTGAGAGCAGCTGTCTCAAGAGGGCTTGAAGAAATTTAATTTGTGCTGTCAAAGAGGCTGAAAATTTGAGGGAGGCAATAGGTTTTCCTGTCAGCTAGGAACAAGGAGGCATGTGCTTCAGGGGAGAAGCAAGATCTGACGTATACCTGCTCTGAAAAAAACAAATCAAGCTGTAGATCCCCTGTTTCCCATCTTGATTACTTTTTAGATCACTGCTATTCTGTTTTGGACTGCTCTAACCAGCTTTCCCCCAGATGTATTTGCCATGGAGGAACGTAGCCCAAAGAAAAGTCAATGCAAACTTATCCCTGACTTTTAATTACGAGCACAGATGGAGGCCAAGCTGTCTTCAGCAACACCAGTCCTGTAAAACAAAGCTAGTCCAGGCTGCAATAAATGCAATTTCATCAGGAGGCTGCTCGGGAGCCTCTCAGCCCCAGAAACATCAAGATGCAAATGGGCCACAGTCATTGTATGGAGGATCGGGACAAATCCACCCCTGCAGTGAGAACATTCCCCACATATCATAAAGAAAGGAGCTAAGGATGTTCCAGCACATTTTGCTGTTATATTCAAAACACGGTTTTGCCTGGTTTGCAAAACTCGGGCACACACTGATATTGGCAGGTCCTGCTCCAGCATGGGTCAGTTGCTACAAAAATAAGCAATTCAGATCTCAGTGGCCTTGTCTGTGCCATGTCCTAGGTCAATGGGGTGACCTAGGGGATATAGGCGATTGTTTCCCCTTGAAACATTCAGCCTATGACTCAAGTCTAGCAGTTTAGCCATTTACAAAAAGCTAGGTAGGAAACAGGCATCTTTGTCTTGAGCTGAGGATCACTCCAGCAACCACTGAAATAGTCTAACATTTTTTTAAAAAAAAAAGAAATTAGGAACCTTCACTTTAAGGCATGGCTGTGCAGATCTAGGAGAAAGCACCTTTTAACTTAAACAGCTCTTCACAATAAACCTGTTCCAAGTCAGCTTTGAAGAAAGTCCCTTTGATGGGCAGAGTGACACATTTCAAGCAGGACCTTTCCACAACTACACAAGTCTCCACCCAGCCACTCGCTCGCTGTCCCCCTGCCCAGCAGCGGAAAGAACAGGAAGGCCAAAAGCGAGGAGACTTACGGGTCAACATAGAGACAGTTTCATAAGTGATCCAAAGGCAGTCACTCACCACCTCCTGCAAGCAAACCAATGCCCCAATGGTCTTGGAGTCACAGTCAGCTTGGAAGACAAAATCCCCAGGGCTACTGTTGAGCATGATGTCATATGGCATAGGATATCCCCTTTGATGGGATGTTCCTTTGGTTAGTTTGGGTCAGCTGTCCCAGCTGTGTCCTCTCCCAACCTCTTACTCATCCTCAGCCTCCTCACTGGAAGATACAGAATGAGAAATGGGAAGAGCCTTGATACTGTGCAAGCACTGCTCAGTTGTTGCCAAAACATCGGTGTGTTATCAACGCTCTTTTAATCACAAATCCAAAGCGTGGCACTACACGGGCTGCTCCAGCCCAGCCCAGCACTTCTTGATAACAAGAATTTTAGACTAAAAATTAAAAAAGCCTTTGCATAAGACAACAATAAACCAGATACTACCTAAGGATTTATATACACAGAGTCCCTCATCAGCAAATGATGCATTACTTAGGACAGCAGGGTTATGGCATTACCTGTACTAGACATGCTGCATGAAAGCATTGCTTGACAGACAGCCCTGGGGGAAAAACAATCCAGGAGCAAAGCAACGCAGCGGATGCATACAGGCAAACTGCCAGGAAGCAGCAGGCAAGTCAAAAAAGGACAAGTAAAGGAGACTAGATGGCTTTGAACACAGAACGTGCAGCTAAGCAGCTGTAGGTGCAAGGAGCTATCACCAGAAAATAGGAATACGTGGTTAAAAAGTTCGGGGGGGGGAAGTTTTTATTGTTTTCCTTTTTTAAAGAAGAGTAATGTCAAGATTTCAGAGAGAGTGTCTGACAGACAGTTGTGCTGTACTAGTTTCCTTCCAAGAACACCAAGGACAGGAGCTGCTTTAAATCATTTTCCTTTTGCTCCAAGTGATCTGGTGTTTCAAGGGTCACGTCTGATAAGAGGTCATGGCCACAATCGCTCCCAGGGGAAAGGAAATGGCAGGTGTCAACTCCGTTCTCTCTACCATCTGAATTTCCCCAGCGCTTTAGTTCCCAAAGCTATCGACAGCTCCGTCAGCCCAAACCTTACACCAGCAGCACTTAAAGCAGAGAACAAAGTTAGTAGCAGCAGACATGCACAGTACATCAGTACATCACCTCTCTCTTCAGTGATGCTCAAAACAAGAGGCAACACCGGCTCTCTCTCCCAAACAACCCATCTTTTCTGTTTAAATGGGTCATGAATAACAAGAACACCAACCATTAATAGTGTGCTTTGTATCACAGAACACTGATAAACACTGTCCCCAAATCCATATATATATATTCATCTCATTCTCAGTATCTTTATACATGCACAGCCACACTTGCACATATATACACACACATATAAAACGACCAGCACGAGCGCTCTCGCAGAATTTGGGTGAAGTCTAAAAATTAAACTTCTATTAGCATTGTGTTATTTGCTGTCTTGTATTTTATTCAGACTCTATCCATTCAGATCCCTTCCCATTCCCCTCCACATTGCCCTTCAACACCTGCAGAAATCAGCCTTCATTGCAAAGGGAAGGACAGACCAGTGAAGATTTCAAGCAGCAGCAGAAGCTGCAACGGGACGCAGAAATGGCAGGAAACAAGAACACAGACAAGGCCCCCTCACGGTGTTTTTGAACTTTGGTGCAGAGGGAGACCAAACAAGATCGTTTTCATCTGGAGCATGATACAAGTTCAGAAGAAAGTTAGAGGATGGAAAAGGAAAAAAACAACAACAACAACAACAACAACAAAACCACACCAACTTACTGAATTTTCCTTAGGGAAACCAAATTACCAGAAATGGTGGAGACTAACACACTAAGCCTCAGGCTCTCCTCCTGAACTTTGAATTTCTGCTTTCCTTGAGACAGGGAGCTAATTACTGTCTGTAAAACCAAAGACAGCATTCCAGAAATTATCTGCCCTGTGGACAGCAAAGACCACAACTCTGTATTAGGAATAAACTATCTCCATTGCCGTGTATCCAGTGCTCACACACCGTTCCCTCTATAGAGTTTCTTGTATTTTAACACGTGGAGTCAGGTATTTAAAAAAAAGAAAAAGGAAACACTTTGTTGAGAAATCAGTTGTTGGTAAGGTCTGTCTTTGAGATTTTGTGAGCAAAAAATATTTACTGGCCTCATTTTGTCCACTACACCTGAGTGACTACTCCTGTTTCCTGCTCTTCATGGGAATAAACACCCAACTGCCCCATCATTCCCTGCCTACGGGAGTACGTTGCCACTGGTTGTAAATGGGAGAGGGGAAAAAAAAACCCCACAAACCCAAGCAGTTGAACACCTGTGTGTATAGGCCCTTCATTAGGTTTCTTGCACTTTAATACACACTTGACAAAAATCTTTCATTACAGTTTAAGGATTGCTTAATTATGACATATCATCTTACTCTGCAAACGAACTATTTTAGCCAACTGAAATAATTAGTTTTGTATTTCAGCTATTCACCCCAAATGAAAATAAACGCACCTGATGTGCTAAAACTCACCTACAGGGTAGATCTAGGGTGCAGCCACTGCCAGTTTTCAGTAGTTTTGCCCCAGCTGTGCCTTCCTCTAACAATGTGCCAAACCTCAAATTGCTGCGGACTGGGAGAGTGCATTTGCAAGGCATCACTAGTGTTTATCCAGATCTAAGACCTCTCCTAGACATTGCCTGCCAGGTGAACATCTGAACTGAAATACTTGGTGATCATTCAAATTTAAATATTTGTTGCAAAATAGCATTATTAGCTTGCAGTTAAGCCTCCATTCAGGGCTACTTTCATCTGCACAAGGTAAGAAGTGAGCTACTTAAAGTTTAGCAGTTTCATAAAACTGGAGTTTTTCTCCTTGCTACAGGGAGATTTTCAAGTGTCTACTACACAGACCTTCCCCACATCGAATACATTAAATAAGTAATCTGAAATACAACTTTTCTCCCAGCTCCTTAAGAGCTTCTTTTTTTTTTTTTTACTTCATTTCGAAACTGTTCATCATAGGAATTCTAGCATAAGAACAGCATCTACACTATTACTACTGTGTAGAATTCTATTGTCTGTTTTTTTCATGGAGCTCAATTATTTCACTGAAGTATCACAGTAGAAAGTGGTTTAACACATTAAATAGAAACTGGTTCAGTAGGTAACACGTTAAGATATTAAAAAATGAGACTTGATTTTTTTGAATAGTTATGGAATAATATTCACCCTTAATGTCCACCAGAGCTGCCTTCAAGCACGTTGCCCACAACACGCCACAAATCTAACCCTTGAGGTAGCTGTGGAACACAAGAACAGTTAATTCCTGAATCTCAAGGCTGGTAGTGATTACACTCCTCTTACAAAAAGGCGTTTGCTTTTATTATATCTCAAAACACTTACAGATAGTTGTTCCAGATAACAACTGCATCAAAAGGCAGTAAGTCATCTAACAGAAACTCTTTTTACTGCCATTAAAATTCCTGTTCCTTTGAAGCTCTTATCTGCAAGAAGTTGTTTACAAGTTTTTCATATTTTGTTTACTTTGTTAGAAATTTTGCTTTTGGCTGTACAGACCAATTTTATTAAGTTTCCATTCCTACATATCTTTGATTATTAACATTGCAACACAGTATCGGTAAACAAGTTGTTTATAAGGCTTCAAGTAGATTCATACAGTTCCTACATCAGCTTTGGGTCTTAAAATTATCAACTACATGCCAAATGGATTAACATTCCTCGGTTGTAACACACTTTGATTTAGGCAAAACAGTCTGAAGAACGATTAAAACACACACATAATTAAAAGGTCCCATAGCACTCTAGTACCTCGTTAATTAAAGCAATCTCCGCATGCCTGCTTAGTTTCAAGATACTTAACACAAATCAGTCAATCTAATTCTGTTTCCTCATCAAGTAAAATGTTTCCAGACCCTCTATCTTTGCAAAAGGAGCGTGCCTGCCACCTATTCAGGGATAGAAAATTACTGAGAAAATTATTGAACACTGAATTAGTGTGTACATATTACAGATATTCTGCTAACATGACTTAAAATATAACATTACTTAAAATATAAAAGCAATATTTTGTATATAAGATTTTTCATTCATAAATTTCAGAGCACTTTGCCAAACAAGTTATTGTCACGGGAAATTTAGCAAATTTTCTTAAGGCCATGAGGGAGATTACTGGCGGAGTGAATGGCTAAAGCATCTTCTCTGGTGGCCTATTTAAGTGCTTATATTATTTCACTCACGTGGACTATATATGTCAAGAGACATTTGCACATTTGGTACCTTAGTCTGAAATGAATCTTGAGTCAGAACTTCCACGATATAATCTGCATAAGCTCTTCTGACACTGATAAAAGCCTTTTCATTTTTGCACTGTTGCCTTACTCCTGTTAAAATTCAGTCCTTAAATATGAGTATTGCCTGCTGCCTAACAATCTTTTCTGAAAATGAAATTTCAGAAATTATACTGGTGTGAGAAGTTTAAATGGTATGGAAATTGATGCATCATTTAACAGACTTGGTCCTCAGCAAGTAAAAGACAGACATTCCAGAAGTCAAGACTGAGACACAGCAATTCATACAAACAGATCTACCATTCACTGTAAAAATGTAGATGTATCTAGATGAGAGAGAGCTGCATAGAAGAACTCTACCTATGCATCTGAAAGCCTAGACAAAAGTCAAAATGAGATCTTTCAGTGCCGTGAAAGATGATAATCATGCATGGCAAGTCATTTAGTAATTCAAAGACCAACCAACACAGCAACCTTTCCACAGTGCACTTCACGTGAGCACAGCCGCCATCCCATTTTGAGTAATACGTTGATCATAGCCTTTATTTTTAATAGAAGTAGAACTAATGGTACCTTACTGTGCTCTGTGTATATCCGAAAAACGTACCTGCCTTATCTTCATGCAAAAATCTAACAGTGTATTGGAGCTGCATGGCACCAAGTCAGAATGGAGAGGAGTAAGTAACAATTATTTCATGACGCAGAACATCACAGTCACATTCTATGGGTGTTTTAGCAAGCTGTGATATAGCATACAAATCTATCAATTAATTTGATTTTGCAATTAAAATATCTCATTTAAACCGGTAAAAAGAACTTATGTGGACAATCGGATTCATAAATAGAGACTCTTACTCAAGTAAGGCTGTTTAGCCTGGAGGAGATTGAGGGGAGACCTTATCGCTCTCCACAACTACCTGAAGGGAGGTTGTAGAGCGGCAGGGGTTGGTCTGTTCTCCCTAGTGGCGAGTGATAAGGCGAGGGGAAACGGCCTTTAGTTGCTCAGGGGAGGTTCAGGTTGGATA
The DNA here is from genome assembly GCA_020746105.1 of Trogon surrucura. Classification (NCBI taxonomy): domain Eukaryota; kingdom Metazoa; phylum Chordata; class Aves; order Trogoniformes; family Trogonidae; genus Trogon; species Trogon surrucura. The sequence goes on along the minus strand of CM036617.1, from coordinate 32,552,039 downwards.
TTAGGAAGAATTTCTTTACGGAGAGGGTTGTCAGGCATTGGAACAGGCTGCCCAGGGAGGTGGTTGAGTCACCGTCCCTGGAGGTGTTTACGAGACGGGTGGATATTGTGTTGAAGGACATGGTTTAGTGGTGCTGATAGGGCTAGGAAAAGGCTGGACTCAATAACCTTGAAGGTCTCTTCCAGCCAAAACTGTTCTATGATTCTATAGACACCACCTATAGATGCCATTGTAACTTAAAACAAGTATCTTCCCACAGATTGTTACTTTAACGGCAAGAGTTATTTGGTACATTCTGAACACTCTGGTCAGAAAACTGCCTGCAGCCACCTTTTTATCCCACACCTATTCCTCATCCTTTTGGTTCAAGGAATACTCTGGGCTTTAGAACTACCCTGATGGCAAAACCCAGCTTTCTGCCAAGGCAGAAATACGTTAATATGTGGATATCTTAAAGGCAATATGTTAATGGCAATGTCGGTATTTCTTGTTTCACTCAACAATGGAAATGACTTTGCCTTGGTTCCCTCTCCCTTACTCAATTTAACAGTTCAAATAGGGTATAAGGGAATTCTGTACTCACAGCAGGATCTAGCTTAGTATTTGTATTAAAAGGCCATTTCCATTTGTCATTTTTGGCAACATCAAGTCACTTTTGCCTTATTATTCCTCATCCTGATTTAGAAATAGTAGTCTGGTGTGTTTAGATATGTTATTTAAAAAAAAAACCATGATCATTCAACACAGATTTTAGAAGTAAAGAAGTAAGGCTAGAAACAAACCCACATGCTAGAAATTGATTCTCTAAATTATTCAACACTTAACAAATTGTTCAAACTAGTTATCTCTGCAAATCTATTCAAGACCATTGAATAAAAGCAATTGCAAATACATCCACAAGCTCCATTTAGCATGCTGGATCAACAGCACACAGTTGTCAGTTGAGAGATCAACTAGGATCAAAAATAATCCAGTCTAAATTCAGAGCGAGTGTAATTTCTGTTGATTTTGTTTAGTACTGCCAAAAACTAATGAAGTATACCACGTTAGTTTAAAGTTTCTTCTTTTTTCACCTTATCTACTCGAAACGACATGTGATTGACTACATTTTCTCACATTTCACATAATCCTTTTAAGTAAGTCCTTAGTTCATGACTATATGATTTCTCATTCTGAAATCCCACGATACGCAAATCTTCGTTATTTTCTTATAAAACTACGCTACAGTTAGCCAAGGGAAAAAAAAATAAAAAACAAACCACCACTCTATAAAATATGAAGTAGTAAATGGATCATCATCCAAGTTCTATGTCATGTCAAAATTAACAGCATTGTAAGGTGACAAAAATTAATGACTGACACTAGCAGAAGCAACATTTCCCCAAAACCTCAACATTTTCCTATGTATTTATTTGTGCAGAAATCAGTTATGGCCACTCTAGTAAGATGTTATATGCATTATACCTGCCCAATTTTTTCCTACACAGCATGAGTTCATGTGTTTTTAATCATGTAATGCAATTCAAGCAGGAAAAAAATGAAACTTAATATACGTGCTATTGTAAATTTACTCCTAAACAGCTTTTAGCTTGCTGTTCTAATTTATGGTTTAATCCATGAGTATATGCAATTTATCCAAATGGTGTCGTATAAAGAAAAAGACAGTAGAAGTTTTGGGAGACATTTTATTAATGTACAATTTTATTAGCGATGGGCAACAGACGTTTTAATTCTCTATGTATTCTGTCTCCTTGACATTTGGTAAATGCGTGTTCATATATAAAACTACATGATGCTTTTTCTGTAAGGACTGGAAATCGTGAAAATCTAAGTGCTACAGTATATTTTGTAGTGATTAAACACGTTGTCCAGAAGAGTTACCAGCCACTTCAGGGAAGCACTTCTAAAAATGTTTCTGATCAAGTTCAAATGCACCTGTTCATAAATAATGATTGGTTTGCTCATGTCCGTTACACTGCTAAGTACAACTGCCTCCAATATAAAATACCGTTTCAATACATTTCTCCACATGGACAACTAAATATTCTAGTTATATTTACTTTTAACCAAGGCTAATACAAATTTACAAGTAAAGAAACTTCAGAATTTACTCAGAATAATTATTTTTCAACCAGAAGCTTTACTTTGGACAACACAGAAGTATATCGTAAGTGACATTCTGCAGCTGAAGCTGGAGGCTTGAAGAACAACAACTAAGAAGGACTAAATATCAGCAATACACGCTTTTACAAGAATTCTGACCATTCTGAATGTTAACATTACAGACCAGGTACTTCTGTTTGTGCGCCTGTTAATCAACACCTCCACACACAAAACAAAAATGAAAAATATCTCGGGTACAGAAAGAAAACAGTATTTCGGAATACATGTACATTCCTCAGATCAAATTGGCAACTGAAATTTAACATCCACCTGAGCTTGTTTCGCTAAGCTTACTATTTCGGAGAGTTTCACCACCTGAAAAACAGAAAATAAAGATTTATTTTCAAAACAATCCTAACTCGAGTGAGCTGGACCAATCTTTTTAAACAAAGTAATGCCAGCGAATCATAAGCAAGATCTAGCTCTAACATGGCGAGGAGGGGGACACAGAGGAGACTGTTACTTAGTCCGGTGCTTCTGAATCCCTTCTAAATGAAAGATCAGTCAAGTCTTCTAGAAAACATCTCCCACGATTATACAATGTCTGATTCTGATTTATAAAAAAATATCGTGATAAAACACTACGAATTTTGAACTTTTTGTGCCACTTTGTTTTCTTGGGAGTGGGTGGGATGCCCACTCACAAAAGATTCATCTAGAAGCTATTTCTCCCCGAGTTTTTGTTGCAAACGTTTCTGGATCTTATTCTGATACCTTACAGAGTTTCAACTTCCTTTGAGTAATAACTCAAAACCTCTATGAATTATTTCCTGCCTAGAATCAAACAGTATAACTAAGTAAGTAGTTCTTTAAGGAAAAAAAAAAAAAATTCAGAACTCTAAGTTTCCCCATGATACAAAATTTACCAGACGCCCTCTAATTTTCTGCAGATCAAAAAATTTTCATCTTCACTGTTGCTACACATTTGTCGTATGTTTTCCTTGCCCACATTACCTAAAATATTAGTTAGCTAGAAAAATTTACAGACATCTCTTGAATATTTAGGTAGGGAAAAAAAAATGTACTTTCAACATTACTGGTTATAACCACAGCTTTGAATGTTCAGCTTATTATTCTGATGTCTTATCCACTTGTTTATCCCACTCATGACATCATCTTACATAAACTTGTTTAAGGAACTACCTACGGGCAACATAAAAAAAACAGAGACAACCCTTTCAAGAAGTGCTTCTACAGGTGAAAATAAGATTACAAACCTAATTTTAACTCCATTTGTACGGCTCCATGATTCAGCTGAGAACTTTAGATTCGGCAGCAGCTTTAGAAGATACATTACAGAGATGCAATATTGCTTAAAGACCCCTAGGTCCTGCTAGGGAAGATTTTCACTGACCTAACCAAAGCTTGACCAGCCTGGCAGGACTTAAGACCATTCCTTAAAACAGAGAGACATATTGTCAGGCTAAGCTAGTTCTTCCTCCAAGCAATCCACAGCTGCTTCTAGAGCTTCAACCCCAGAAAATAAAGCAAAACCAAAAAAAAAGAAAAAAAATGGGGTACAACCTGTCTGAATATCTAATTACCTGGTGAGGCAACAGGATGATTTTTAATCCTGCAAACTGAAATATAGTGGTTTATCAAAGGAAGTGTTGCACTGCATTTTTCAGCTACCTCAATTTAAGTATTTTCTTCCAATTAATAAAGCTCAAGCTCTTAGCCATTCCCCTGAGAAGAAGAGTGACTGATCTGGTCTTTTATCTGGTTTTGGAGTGGTTTTTTTTTTAGTTTTTTTAAAACCTATTTTTTAACCTGTTTTTCAGAAGGGAAAAAGGAAGAAAAAAAACACCCCAAACACAGAAATTTCAGGAGTATAACAACTTCCAACTGTGTAGCTGTTCTCCTTATAAAATACATACTTATCAATTGTAAAACATTTGCTTCAGGCCACTGATAATAACTTGCATTATCATTTATACCAAGCTACCTTTAGTGGATTAGAGTTTCAACTTTTCAACATTATGCAACAAACGCTATGTTCTGAAGAGAATTTTTGTAACTCGCTCCCTTACCATTTTTGCAGCTTCATCCAAGTCATCACATGCAAGGATTTTGAGGCCACTAGCAGTTATTAAAGCTTTAGCATCATCAACTCGTGTACCTTAAGAAAGAGATAGAATGGCACTCTTATCAAATAGGAGACTAATACTACTACCAAAGTATTCCTATATTTTTTCTAGGAAGCCCGTTCCAAAAGCAAGTTAGTGAATAAATTTAGAAGACAACTAACAAGTAGTTATAAAAGTAGGAAATCTCTTGTTATTAACTTGCCAATCCTCATCACCTAAATTTAAGGTTTGCCTTATTTTTCCACAGTCTTCAGCTTACAGGCAACTTGCTAAGCAATATATAAGCTTAAGAACATTTGTCAATACAAACAGAAAAAATATATACCGAAGCACACTCACCTTGCAACCGTACCACAATAGGTATTTTTAGCTCCAAATCCTTTACCGCCATAACGATGCCTTGTGCTATCACATCACAGCGCATAATGCCACCAAAAATATTTACTAGAATAGCCAGTACCTACAGAATCAATGACAATATTGACATTAAAAATGGCCAGAGGCACATCAGACAAAAACACCTAAGGAAAACTGAAGCTCCATAAGTACTCTGTGAAAGACAGGGAACATTTCTGTTCTAGAGAACATGAGCAACAAAAGTTCAGTTCTATAAAGTCACATCCAGCAGAACAGTTACTTCAGGGTAACCCTATTGCAAAAATGCTTGTCCTAGGAAACTCCCACATTGTCCTTCAAGCCAGCAGGAGCTGCAGGCAATAGCCACTTCTCTGATTATTCAGAGCGCGTATTCTGTGTAGCTACGTGAAAAGACAAGCACCCGTTTTCTGTACAAAGCAAACACTGTCCATTACTTTGGAATATTTGGAACACGATTAATAAAAGACAGTTGTTTGATCTTCAAGCAAATCAAACAGATGAAACTTCAGTGAAGCCACCTAACAACTTCATTTGGCAACTGTTTAACTTTCCATTTCTGACATTACTCCAGCAGAGGCACCTCCCACACTGGTACCTCCACCTACAGAAGCTGCCACGCTAAAGAACACAGGAAGTTTGCAAAAACTCACACACAAGACACTGTTTTTACCGTTTAAAGCTTACATGCTTAGAGCTAAGCTATCTGAAATATGTTTTATTCAGGAGGACAAAGCCTGAGGTTAAGGGAAAGTCTCTCCTACTCAGGTGGTGGAAACAATGATCATGGTCAATGGTGAAATATGTAATAAAGTAGGAGCAAGAATGTGCAGGCAGCCTTGGAAGGCAGAATAAACTTAAGACAAAACATTAATGTGCGATTGGTTAACAAACAGTAGCTTTGTTCTCGTTATTTTGCAATTACACCATCTTCTCTGCGTGATGTTGTTCTTGCTCCTGCTACTAATGGTGGAGCAGCAACTTAAGACTGGCACTCCAGACAGCTGTTCCAAACCAAACAGCCCCTGAGCTGAACCCACAGCACAGGCCATGACACCAGGTGGGTTCTACTGCTGATTGACTTTCAGCACCAGCAATCCCAGCCACACCCATTGTTTTCTGATAAAACAGTAAGCAGCTAAAGGCAGGAAGGAAGGGAAAAATATACTAAGAAGTCTGTTTGGACAGCCTCTGTCCATGAATCATCAGAGAACTGGCACTGCAAGAACTTGTCCCAAAAATCAACAATCTCCAGATTCTTCCTTGTTTCTTCTCTTTCTGTAATTCAGGTGCTCTGTGCCTGCATCCCTCACTTTTCCCTCAGCTTGCCGAAAGAACAAGTCTTACGAGAAGTGGCTGAGGGAACTGGGGTTGTTTAGCCTGAAGAAAAGGACGCTCAGGGGAGATTTTATTGCTACCTGAAAGGAGGTTGTAGCGAGGTGGGTGTTAATCTCTTTTCATAATGGAACAAGCGATAGGATGGCAGAAAACGGCCTCAAGTTGCACCAGGGGAGGTTTAGATTGGATATTAGGAAAGATTTCTTCACCAAAAGGGTTGTTAAGCACTGGAATGGGCTGCCCAGGGAAGTGATTGAGTCACTATCCCTGGAAGTATTTAAAAGACGTGTAGATGAGGTGCTTGGTGACATAGTGTAGTAGTGGACCTGGCACTGCGAGGTTAATGGTCAGACTTGATGATCTTAAAAGTCTATTTCAACCTAAATGTTTCTATGACACTGTTGGAGAGTGTGTCAGATTCTGCATTTAGTAACAAAAATCTTTCCAATGGGGAAGAGGCTAAGCTCTTCTGTAACATCATTATTTGTTTCTGGCCCTTTTCAAAGATGAGCAAGTGGTGCACGAAATTCTGGTCCATTACCATGGCCTGCAAGTTACTCACACCTTTTCCAGTTACCTCTTGTTCATATTTTTCTTGCTTTTTTAAAAAGTCCCAAACTGTCAGCAAGTTCCCACTGGGATAAGCACCTCTACGTAGACCACCAATCCAGTCCTCACACTGTCTTTCTGGGATCGTAAAGCTCTTCCTCCAGTTTCAACCAAATAATTTTCTTCAAAATATTCAAACACTTCTGATAAACTTTCGATAGGATACAAGATTAATGCCCTTCCAAGCCCATTACAAAGTTATTTTGTCTTACACTTCATATAATTAGTACCTTAGAAACTTGTTTGTGCACAGCACAATGAATATTAATCTCAAGAACTCTGTGCACAAAACAGATCCAGCTGCAAAATAGGCCCAGATTAAAAAGAAAAAAAAAAAAACCATCTGAATACTGGTTTCTGTTTAAAAGGCAGGTGGGTGAGTTTCTGCCTCAAAAGATTTCTGGAAAGATTCAAATACAGCTGCAACTTCAACCGGAGGACACAAAACCGCCTACTAAGTACATTGCCAAAGAATCTTTTTTAAAAAAGGGAAAAAAAACTGAACAGTTTTTCAGGCCTTCTCCATTTGAATCAAGATGCAGCTAACATCTCCATTCTCTCTTTACTTCTATGCTTATACCAACATGTTTTCTGAAGAACATGCACTAAGCATTGTCTTTTAAGTCACAGGCTGCTCCTTTACCACTGTGTAGGACCTTGATATGGCAACTCTTCCCTCACCTTTTTATCAGAGGTAATAAGCTTAAAGGCTTCTGTCACTTGCTGCACTGTAGCACCACCACCAACATCAAGGAAGTTTGCTGGAGTTCCGCCGTGAAGTTTAATTATATCCATTGTAGCCATAGCTAAACCAGCACCATTGACTATATGAGAATAAAGATAACATTTAGGAATTCAGTTTTTAAATCCATTAGGTCATTTAAAATTCATTAAATAGAACATACCTAAGCAGCCTATGTTTCCATCAAGTCCTATATAGTTGAGATCTGCTTTTGCAGCATCCCTGTCTCTTTGATCTTCCTGCGTCCAATCCTGCATATCAAAGATCTTCTTCTGACGATAGGCGGAATTGCTGTCGAAGTTTATCTTCGCATCCATACACATCACTGAATGGAAAAGGAAAAAAAAAAACCATTTAATACTAGAATAATAGCTCAACTGCTACATGGATATATTTAAAGTATGTTAGGTCAAATTTGGCAGCTAGCTCATGCAATCCAAATTTAAAAGTTTTCCTGAAAAGACACACTTAGCACTGCATCTAAACACACAATTCTCTCCAGTGTACCCACGCAATCAGTTAAGTCTCTTTAACTGCACAGAAAGGGCAGGTGACTGCATTTTTTGCGACACCGGAGAAACAAAGAGGCTTTGATAAATCTGGGCAAAATGTGCTTCAGTAATTAGCATAAAACTAATCCCTACAGAAGGTTTCTGGTTTCTTTTTTTTTGTTGTTCTTTTTAATCCCTCTTAGTTTTCTTCTTTTAGATTAAATATATAGCATGTGTGTGCATGCACATAAGCACATGGAAACACAATAAAAAAAACCACAACACCTGAATTGGAAGAAAGTGTCAGAATACACACACAAGTTAAGTTTCACTTAGACATAACAGGTGACATGGAAAACCTAGAACATTCTTCATATTAGAAGAATGTTTCTGCCTGTGCTGCTGCAGGACTTCATTTCTACCCCTCACTACAGATTATGTAAAAATGACAAGGCACGAGAAACAGATGGGAGAGACTACTCCATACTGTTCATTTAAGCAGTATTATTAAAAAAAAAAAAAAAGTTGAGTAATTGTAAGCTACAATGGAGGAGCCACATTCATGTTTAAATTTAGAACTGTTTTATGTGAGTTCAAGTATAAATACTGTTCACAGATTTAGTTTTTGGTGAGAGGGGAACTGGCTGTGATGAAATATTAACTAACTACTCTGCAACTGAATATACTAAACCTGGTAAGTGTGGAAGTATCACTTAAAACCCAATAATCTTTCAATATATTACCCATCAAACTCAGTCAGTCATTCCGATACTTGAGAAGTCCTGAAGCCAGAGACTTCTAGAAGGTGCTACTATTTTGGCTACATTTTCAGGACCAACTTGAATACGTAAGATGGCTCAAGTTTCAATTCATTAATTTTGCAAAGACTCAATTTCCAGGAACGCCTTGCGCTGTGTAGCCAAATGGTGAAGAGTGAAGACTTGTTATTTTTTAAAATAAATAAAAATTTTAAAGGAAGCTATTTAATCTTAAAATCCTACCTGGCAATGAAGAGCAAAGATCTACTATGCTTAGATTCTCAAATTTATATGGTCTATTAAATTCATTTTTCAATATACCATGTTAATGCTAAGTCCTCTTGCTGTACATAGCTGAAGTTTTAGCAGTGCAAAGCAACTAAGATTTACAAAAAATGTCAAGTTACATGAAAAATATGAAGAAGAAATATTACCAACTCCTGATGCATCTTCCACCATAGGATTTATTTCTATCATAGTAGCATCATATTTCAGAAAGAGATTATATAATTTGATCATATTTTCAGCTGCTTCATCCACTAGATTAGGAGGAAATCCCATTTTTTGGGCAAGCTGAAAGTAAAAAATTGGTTATCAGTTAACTGATGTTCAGGGCTTGACTTAATTACAAATTAGGAATGTCCCAGTTTAGCTTTTATTTCAGTGTCAATTGAAAATGTAGATGTAGAACCTCTCCTATCTTCCTGGAAAAAAATTAACTCTTGGATTTGAGAAGATTGTTTCCAATACAAATCACTGCACTTATCCTAAAAAACTGCTAGTAAAAAGTCATCATAACATGCCCTTACAAAAGCTAGATAAAGTACTGCCAGAGTTGGATTTTACATTGACTATCACCTGAAAAATACTTAAATTCACAATGTCAAAAGGGTTTAAGATAACTCAGCAGGTTGAATGCATGCACACTTCACAAGATTTAGAAGCAGCCCTCCAGTCCCCACTAATGTGTACTTTTCCACATTAACAATTACCCTAACAGCTTGCTCCTTTTTTATGCCTTCTACTATATCAATGGGTTCCTTAATTATCGCATCAGGATTCTCTGCAGCAACATCTTCAATATTAACACCACCCTGAGAGCTGCCTATCAGCACAGGACCCTAGAAGAAAAAGGGAAAAAAAAAAAAAAAAAAAAAAAAACAAGAGCGTAAGTAATTTTACACCACACAGCTGAAACTTAGTTCTCCCCATAAGAAAGTTCACAGCAATAAAATCTTTTTGTTAGATTTTTTTTTTTATTTGGGCATTTCACTTCTATGTTCTGAGAAGAATGTTACCATCTATTCAACACATCTACGTAAAACCTTTTAATAATGCTTTCCAAATTTTAAGGTGTATGTTTGGTCCAATTTCTTCTAGCAAGGAAAACTTTCATTGTACATATACTGTAGCAACAGCAGATAACACAGACATACTAGTTTTAATTTTTGATAGAAATTCAGTAGTCATATGCATTTTATCTCCTAGGTTATCACCAGAAAAAGAACAGCCTTCTCATCTCCCTCTTTGCCACTCACCCCTACACAAACACACACTGAATGCCAAGCGCTGATTTATTCATTGTATCTTGTTCCAACTCCAAGGACAAATCCAGGTCTGCAGAACTTAAGTGACAAAATTACTGCATTTTCAGTAGGATTCCAAAGCTCAATAACTTTAGCTGTCAAGGAGTTTTCAAAAAACCGAGCTTAATTATTCAATAACATAAGAAAGTAAGAAATCTGAATTGTTAAAATTTGCAGCAGATTTTTTTTTTTTTAAAAAAGCTATCTAGATCTCAATAAAAGCATCAAGGACTCACTACTACTTCTCTCCCTGTGGGAACAGTCCTCCAGTTTATGGTAAAGACAGACTCCTACCATCTCAGCCCACCTTCTCTTATCACCAACTGTGCATGGATGACAACTTGTGCACTAAGGCAGCATTTTTTATCAGCACAGGTCTTAAACATTAAACCGCCTTATAACTCTTGCCCATTAACTACAAGCGCGACACTGGTCCTGAGAACATGCTTAATAGCCACACCGCTCCCCTCTGTCATCATCACAGAATCACTGAGGTTGGAAACGACCTCTAAGATCATCACATCCAACCATCAACCCAACACTACTAAATTATCATCCTTTCAAATACAAGAAATGGTTAATTATCTAATCTAATAGCAATGTTCAACACAATGAACATTTCTGATATTGATGACCTGAACAGTCAGGAAACTACAAACGTATTACAAAAACAACTCCTTGTCCACAGGATTGACCAAAGTGAAAAGTTTAGTTTAAAACCTAACAAGACTTGCCCCTACTGATGAATAACACCTAAGACATCAAGTTCCACTTTCAACAGACATTTTTGCTCTCCCTTAAAGGAAGGGGAAAATCAGGAATACACGCTATGTGCTAGTCAACCTTCACACTTCGCTCTTTTGAAAGGCACCGTAAGCATCCTAGACAAGCCACAGCAATTAGAAGCACATCTACAAACTCGGCAATGATCAGATATGCTCAATACACACTAATAAGATTTTTCTTTATTTTTATACAAGAGCAAGAACAAGTCAGGCAAATGTTTCCCTTCTTTATCTAATTTGCTTAAATCAGTTACAGTAAATTTTATTTCCATAAGGATGCCTGCTTATTGCTTAAACAATTTTAAGATTATAAAATCCAGCCATCTGCCGTATTTTAATGCCACCTTGTGGTAAATCTGGGGTTTGTACTGCAACATTTGGATCTTCCCTGCTGTTAAGAGGACAACACAATGTAGGTGCCCAACGCACACGATGGATACTTTCTTATCAGAATGCTACAGAGGAAGGAATAAACACAATATGTAACTCCTAATTTTGCAACAAGGAAAATAAAAGAGTAGGACTAGTTTCTTCATTCCTCCACAGAAAATTATTTCATATTCATGGCAGAGATACTCTTCTAATTACCAAGAGAAGTGCCTCTACAGACTCTTAAGCACCTGGATAGGCCCAACTTAGTTTTTCCTGAGCTTCAACAAATAAAGTTCTAAGACCTACTTTACCCTGGCTTTGCTGAAGCTATTTAGCAATACATGCTCTATGCTCCATAATGGAACACCTGTCTGTCAGAAAATACACGGACAAGTTCTAGTAACCTGGCTTGAACTGTAGCTTAAAAAACTATGTACGCATGCATACAGAACATACAACAGAAGAGTCTACATCCTTCATCCTCCTGAATGCTCTGAAGACAGACCTCTAGGCCCAAATCTTCTTACCAGTTCCTGAAAAGTACTGGTATAAGAAAGCTACCAGTACTTTCAACACTGAGGGCCACACCTGTGCATTTCTAAGCACCTCCACACGCTGGAGAAACAGGATGTTCCATTTATCCAGGACCACTGACTCTATCAAAAGACTTTTACTTTTCTTCCTGACACTCTTAAAATAGTATGTACATGTACATGCACACACAAAGTCATCTTTTTAAAACTAAGTTCTAATATTAGCCTCTGGTAGGTAAGCGCAAGCTAAAATCAAAATGAAAATAACCCCCCTCATTCCAGCCATCTCCCCCTTCAGCCATACAACTCTGAACTTTAGTTGGTGCTACTGATACTAATTTGTTACTCCTTAAATTTAAATGGTAACCTTACATTTTTAGAGCAGTTAAACAATTAGGCAAATACAAACAGTCAGAGATACAAGGAACCAAGATTTAGCTCATGCGTATTTCTGATTTCCAAAAGCACATGACAGTTTTGTTGTAGGTTTTTTTCCTATTTGAATTCAGCTATAAGAAGTTAATTACTTTACTTTTATTTTTAATATTACTCACTTGGAAAGACCTTTCCATTGTTATTGCAAAATAGTATTCTCTCCTGGGATATTTGCGCTCACAGATAAATACTTGATTGCATATCCTGCCTTGTTCTCCTGTCTGCTTGGTAAACAACTTCTTTCCAATCATTTTGGAGGAGATGTCTTTTGCTTCTTCTGGACTAGAATAAAAGCAGTTCATAATGTGACAAAGAAACTGCTGAAAGAACAGAAGTAGCATAAAAGAATCTTACCTAATTTATGTTATTTTAAGGTTAATAATCAAAACACTGATTTTAAACTAAACAATAGGTTCAATGCATAATGTGAAACTTTTTCCACTTGGTTGAATAATTTAGAAACAACTTACGAAAAAACTATTTTCACTCCTCCTTTGAGGCCACCTTCAAATGTTCCTTTTCCTCTACCACCAGCTAAAACCTGTGCTTTTACCACAAGATCCTTTGAACCTAGAATGAAAGAAAACCCAAAAGTTGTCATCTGTGACTACTAAAACAAATTGCCCCCAGTAGAATAATAAAGGCTAGTTTCATTTTATCCCTCTTTCTCCACCCCCATCCCCCTCATTTGAACCTCAAATATGTGTATCGAAGACCATATTGTAACTCCCAGAGGTTATTTCAAAAGTTTTAAACCATCCACGAATTGCAGCTTTAGGATGTTCTGTGAACAAACCTTGGTGAGTTAGCATCTGAAAGTATTGATATTTTTGAGTGTTCTGATCTACCTTCAACACGTGTTTGAACCACAAATTATTAAGTACCCAGTAAGAAATCACAGAATCACAGAATCACAGAATGTTAAAGGTTGGAAGGGACCTCAAAGATCATCTAGTCCAACAGACCTCTAGGCCCAAACTCTGTTAAGTTCTAGCTGGAACATTACATTTATTTCTGGGCATAATCATAAAAGTAATTTTTGATGGGAAAGACCGATTACTAGGATGATCACTGAAATGAAGAGCTTCCCTTACAAGAAGGGATTAAAAGAGCTTGGCACTTCTTTAAGTCTATCAAAGGTGAACTAATCAAGAACACAATTAGAGTCTTCAGGCATACCTGGCGAGAGACAGAGCAATAACACACAACTACGCAAATATACATTCTGTTTCCTGTTCTACATTAGCCAAAACCAAAAGCCACCTACCAAGGGAAGTCAGTTTTAAAAAGACGCAAGAAAAAAAAAGGCACTTCTTTAAACAGAAGATGGTGAAGCCTTGACTGGAGACATGAAGGCAAAACAGGAGATTCAAAAAGGAACTGGGCAGCGACATTCTCTCTGATATTCCTAAAACAACTACAAATGCTCGGGGGAAATGAGGGGCATGGACTGCAGAAAACAGAGGTCTCCTTAAACAGCGTGTTCTTTTGGCACCATGAGCGGCAGAGTATTGGGCTAGATGAACCACTGCCCTGGTCCTATAGGATGCTTCTTAAGAATTTATTATGCACAATTACACCTTGGCATTATATAAAGACATTAAAAAAAAAAACCTGTGTGAAAGATAACTAAACTTTTCACAATCAGTTTTGATGATAACAAAGTTGTACTTGGACTAGCCCTTACGGAACAGAATGCAGCAATTGCAGCATTAAACGAGCAGAACGATTTGTAATTTCTTTTCCTACAGCACTGCAACCAAACTAGTTGCCTGATGACTTAAACACATAAAGACTGCAAGGGTTATTTGACCAGCTATGTTTACAATCAATTAAACTGCACAGATGTACCTGAAATAAAATTTGAGATAACACATTCCAAGAAAACCTTAACTTAACCCTTGAAGTAATTTTATTGCTCAATGAACATTTTCCTCCTACAGCTCTAATTTAAAGTGACTCTAAAACTAGCTTACAGAAATGCTTGGTCACACACCACCCTGTGCAGTGTTACAGCTGCAGCACTGTCACACAATCTGATGCAGCGGAGAACCTAACCAAGTAACACAAGAGAAAAATTGAAAACCTGCAGCTAACACAGTTTTCTGCTCAGGATCGACAGTTGTGCCCTTTTATTTTCCTTATGCTGCTTTGAAATACTCCTGGCTTTTGCTTCAATGGAAAAGAGCAGTTTCTGCCAAGGTATCCACATACAACATTGGGACACTTTATGCCAGCCAACACTACACCACAGCCATAGCTCCATCCTGCCTCCTGTCCTCAGGTTTTCACCTGTCTCCTTTCTTAATGCCAGTTGCAAGCATTTGCACAATTGTGCCTTGAAGCATATCAGAAGTGTGACTCCACTAAAGGCAAAAGCTAACCCAGCAGAGAGTGCTCTTGCAAGCCTGCACGCCATGTGACAAGCGATGCACAGGGACACCGAAGTGAGCAGGACAGAAAACAGGACATCTGCTTTCAGCACCAGTAACAAGCACTAAAGCCTTAACACGGGGCACCAGAACAAAACAAACCTTTCATACAGCTAACGTCACAGGTGAGCAAGCCACAGACCAATGCACAAAACTCAGAACAGTTCACCAAATCACAGAATCACCCAAGTTGGAAGGGACCTTAGGGATCATCTAATCCAACCTCCCCGCCATGGGCAGGGACGCCTCTCAACTAGATCAGGCTACTCACGGCCCTGTCCAGCCTGGCCTTGAACACCTTCAGGGAGGGGGCAGCCACAACATCTCTGGATAATTTATTCCAAAGTCTTGCCACTCCTCTAGTGAAGAATTTCTTTCTAAGATCCAATCTAAATCTATTCTCCTCCAACTTACACCCATTTCCCCTTGTTCTATCAGTGGACACTCCTGCAAAAAGTCCCTCCCCAGCTTTCCTGTAGGTTTCCTATTAGGTCCTCCCAGAGTCTTCTCTTCTCCAGGTTGAACAATCCCAGCTCCCTCAGCCTGTCAAAGAATCATAGAACAGTTTCAGCTGGAAGAGACCTTCAGATCAAGTCCAACCTTTTCCTAGCCCTATCAACACCACTAAATCGTGTCCTTCAATGCAACATCTACCCTTCCCTTAAACACCTCCAAGGATGACCACCTCCCTGGGCAGTAATAAAGAGTAATAAAGCCAGAATCAGCCCAATCTGCATTTCTAGCAATAGTGATATATATTTATTTATTAGAAGGAATAACTTCTGATTTCATAACCTAAGCTTTCAAATTGGTAGAAAGGTCTCCTTCTCATATGTATGCACTGATCTAGGTAAAACACAGCCTTGCGATAAGCTTCCTAGGAGGAGGCAAGAAGGCTTGTTCTGTTGTATGCCTGAAGTTTTCTCTGCAAGTAGGAAATCTGACAATTAGGAGAGACAAACTTTATTAAAATGTTCTGCTTTACAAGTTTCCACTCTGACTCCTGTCAAATCACTTTAAATGCCACTTCTCCACCCAATGCTGACTGTAGCAGCAGCACAACTTTCCATATATGATAACAATGCAAGCTTAAAGTGTTCTGACAGACAACAAACAGTGAGAGGCAGTGATAGATAAATAACACAAGTGCCAATCAAGTTCTCAACTACCATTCAACTGTAAACTTACCCTGGGAGAGAGACAAGAGACCCACAAATTTTGCCTCAACTACTCTGTATTTAATTTAGTTCCAGGAAGAATATCTCACTCATAACGCAAACCATTTTTTTTTAACTTGTTGCAAAAAGTTTAAACAATATAGTTTTATTCACTGGAATTCAGGAGGTAAAAGATGGGGTTGTAACTAACGAGGCATTATCAACAGAAGTCTCAACATTAGGAGTATGACAATCCTAACTTTGCCAGCACAGCCAGGGAATCTCTTCAGACTATACTGTCTGCATTTTGTTAATATGTATAGTTACTTAGAATTCAACCTCAAAATTGCATTTTTTTTCAGCATTTGAAACTTCTGAGTGTTGTAAGAATGAGTGCATACACATCAAAAGTACGACTACTGAAATAATCATGTGCCAGGAATCTCCATACTTTCACTGGAAGTCAGAAGAGCAAACAAGATGTTAGTTTCTACACAAATACTTCCTGACATTAATCAACTGCATCAAGCTTCTCATCAACTCACGACACGTTTGTTTTGGCAATAGCTTAAGTTAAGCAATTAAAATACAGTGGTCAAAATTTGAATCTGCTGGTTAGACAAGTTATTTGAATTAGTGAATTATTATCAACAACATGCTTTGCCATTAAAACTTCAAAGGAATGAAGTACTATAGAAGAAAGCAAAGGTTTATGGTAGAATTTAAGCTTTAGATGTCAAAAAAAGTAGCATTTGCCAGAATTCAAGTAGATGTCTGGATTCTAGGCCACTACTGCTGGTTACCTAGATTTTGACGAGGTAAGCAAGAACATAATTAGAAAAAAACCACTTAACACTGACCACTACAGCAGTTGGGTTTTTTTAACAACTGGGAGATTTCTGCACAACTTTGCCACCTTAGATCACCATCCATGTCCTAAAAATCTCAATAAATGCTCCAGGATATCAATTAACATAGTCAAGCAGATAATTCACAAACAGGAAAAACTGATACTGGCAAAACAACCAAAAGTATACAGGAGCAAAAAACTAGATGCAAACTTTCAGTGTGACAAACAACAAAGAAAAAAAAAAAAACAATCACAGACTATCAAGGAAGGAGCAACATAGCCTAAGGAGAAAACCACCCCAGTTTTTGTACCACGGTGCCTGGAATATCTGTCCTTTTGAAGAACTTCTAAAGAAAAAGCTAGTACTTTACGTAAGAAAATCATTGCACACATTGCACACACTTTGGTTTCTGACTCAATCAAGCCTGAGATCAGTATCTACCCAGGTTTACATACTACTTTTTTTTTCCTAAGAGATACAGATTGTATGTTTAAGTAATAGACAGAAAAATAAAATAATGACACTGTGAAAAGAACTTAAAAGCTCTGAAAAGAAACATCTATAAATCATAGAACTGTCTGCAAGAATACAGCCAAGCCAATTATTTGAGTCATTCTGTAGAAAGCACACCAAAACAGACCATGCCTTATCAACCACACTGATAAGGAGATGGATTAGATCTCTTAAACTGCAACCACAAAAGTAATAGCAGATTCCATTGCTTTCAGTCTCCTTTCAAGAACTCTGGTGTAGAAAGGTGAAATGTTATGCACTCAGTTTCTCAACACCTCCTATTCTAGACAGCTTTTCACTGTACTAAAATTTGAGTTTGTCATGAGCATAAAGCCACGGGATTCACTATATTAAAATCCTATAAAACTACCAGAACACAAAAGCTGCCTTAAGATATTAATCACTTCAGAAGCCTTACCTCTCAAATCATCATGAATAGAAGTATGTGCTATAAAAGAAAAGCCAGCTTTTGTACAGGCACACAACACGTCACTCCCTTCCACACAACTGTTAACGGAGGAAGGTGTCAGGAAGCATCCAAACTTCAGTTACAGCAATACACAGACTTTCAGAGGTGCTGGCTTAGCAAACAGCAATACCATACGTTTCAACGAGTTCTGCTGAGCTATCATGCTGATGAAGCATCTATTCTTCAACAAACAGTCTTTAGGTTCATTAGTCATGTTCCTGATAACAAGTGCACACCAGCTTCCAAGCAGGTACGGGTCACAGTGCTAACTGGAACGCACGTATAGGCCAAAGGCAAACCACGAACTTAGAGCCAAGACATAGTGTAGCCTCTTATCAACACTGGAACAGGATTTACTCAGCTCGCTTTTTCAAAATTTAAGTGAGACAGTCATGTAACATATGAAGAGCCACATATTGCAAAGCCCACAAGTAAGTAAAAATGCTATTTTCTTTTTTTTTTAATCCATAAAATCTTAAAGATTTTATCAGATAGAAGTCTTCCAGCTCTAAGCAGGATCCACTCTTTCAGCGGCACAAATGAGAACGGGAGGTCCTGAACGGAGACAGTGAACTACTAGAAGTAACTGAGCAGTGACATTTACAGGAGGTCCAGACATACTCCTGGGGACTGAGTTACTCAGCAGCAGTTATTTTAAAAAAATGATAGTTTCATGAAACAGTATGTGATAACAATTTACTAAAAATGAGAGAGAAAGCTTTTTTATAGGGAAAAGCTGCTTGCGATAAGTAAAAAATACAAAAGATGACTCTCAACAGCCAGACAAATTTGAAAAGAAGCAGCCACATATAAACCAATGTTGTAATAATTACAACGGCCAACCTTCCCATGACACAAGAGAAAAGATGTTTTTTAAAATAGAAGCAAAACAATAACCACTTGCTAGAACAGAAATCTGATTTGAAAATATCACTTTAAAAATCTGATAGCTGCAGCAGAAATATTCTTTTTTTAAAACAACAACTTTTTTTTCCTTAGGACTCAAGTCATAAGTGGTCTGTTGCTCACAGCATCTAATTTCCTCTCAGTTTCCTTTAAAAATATTAGAAATATTACTTCACATGCATTTCAAAATTACTTTGCACATAGGTAAACTACGTTCTCTTTAGGACACTTCGGTCTTTAGCAGAAAATTCTAGTAGAAGAAAGACTGGGAGGGGTAGAGAGGAAGCCACCTTTCTGACTTCCAGACTATTTCATTTAACTTCAGACCTCAAGACGAGCATAGTTTTGCATGAACTTCTAACGAATTTCACTATTTCCTTTATTTAACGCATATTTAGTGCAGTCTTCTAAGTAGCTTCTAAGACAAACTTCAACGTTTATATGCCCTAGTTTGTTTCTACCACACTCTAGTTATCTTTCAGTGACAATAATCCTCAGTACGATTAAAGTTTTGGCTTTGTTCATACAACAGGCTCACTGTGATTTAGCTACAGCGACAGCTAAACTATGATAACTTCTGCTAACAAGAAAGCTGCATTTGTTATACATCAGGACAAAAAGTTACCCATTTCTAACTAAAGTGAGGTATTTACAAAAGGAAAGGAATCCAATGCCAAACTCAGGTTTACAGAGAGCAGGTTTCTGACTAAAGGTTATCAAGAGCGAGTAGATCAGCATGAGGGAGGGAGTGAGCAGTATTAGCAACTATCTTTGTAATGGTTTAGACAAACATTTGAAAAGCCAGTTTAACACATAAAAAGAAGAAGGTATCTACCGGCAACAACTCTTACACAACAAAAATAAACAAGAGCAGGTAGACAAAAAAGTGAGGGTTTTTTTGGGTTCTTTTTTCCATTCTGCCAGAGATTTGGTTGGTTTGGATTCTTTGTTTTTAAGTACATACTAAATGAAAATTAGTGGGAAAATGGTTACAATAACAAAGAAATCAAACGCTGGAGCAATGCATAATCTGCCACCATTCAGAATGAGTGCTGGACAACGTTTGAGCAAACGCCTCAAAACCCCAAGCTCCTTCAGCGTGTTCTCCTTTTGGGAAGTCCTCCCTTCCTCACCTCAAGTACCCAAGAAAGCCACAGCGTCAAACGCACACCAACTTAACCAAAGTACATGACTGATAACCAGAAGCTCTGAATTCCTTCATCCTACTGAAGGATGCTAACTTATACACTTCACAACTTCTTTTTTCTGACTCCCAGGGAATTGCACAGGGTCACACCGATGAGACAAAGCTATAAGCCAGCAGTCAGACATACTTACTCTGCCAGATGCCTCCTCTCTGAACAAGGAACCAAAGGAATCCTGACCTGCAAGTTTCTGAACTGCTGTCTGCCAAAGAGGAGCCACAGGAAAAGGCTGTGTCATTTGCAACCGGCAGTAGGTCTGCGCAGATATTAATGTAAGCAAAGGGGCTATGTCCGATTTGTAAAGTTTAGATCACTCAACAAGCTCATCCTTAACAGAAGGCAAGGGTCTGAGCTTTAAACCATTCTCAGAAGTATTTTAAGACCTTTCTTTCATACCAATGAAATTTCAATCATTTACTCTCTAATGGGAACAAGATAAAAGAAGGCAGGCAGACAATACCTGAAATTCTGGGACAGCAGACCTGAATGGAAAGCAGCTTTTCAATTTCTTTCTATGTTACAAAGCAACACAGCTTGCCCTAGACAAAAAAAAAAAAAAAATCTTCTTTGTCAGATTTTTTGCATTACATCTGTAGATGAAACTGAAATGAACCTAACAAAACCTATAACCCCAGAAATCACTACAAATGTATCCTTCTGGAGGTGAAAAGAGATTTAGGCATTTGCAAATGAGAACAACATTCTTCACTGAAACTGTGTGACAAGCCTGGAAAGAGTTTTTCCCACAGGAAAAAGCTCTTAACTTAAAAAAAAAAAAAAAAAAAAAGAAAAATAACCCCCACCAATATTAATGTCACAAATGATAGAAGCTGACTTCTACATTGTATCCAAATTAAAACCTAAAATTTTATGAAGACACATGACAAGTAAAGTGGCGAACAGGCAGAGTCAAGTCCAAAGTTAAAGCTCTACTCTAAAGAAAGTATTTAAGCACTAGGCAAAGGAGTTTGGATGCTTTTCATCAATAAGCCAGGAATTTAGCACATAAGCCATCAAAAGCTTTCCCCTCCTGCACATAGTTTCATTCTGCCAGAACTGCACATTCGCAAAGGAGCAGGATCTGCAGCCTACAGGTAAGTATGCTTTGTATCTTCTGTTCTGTATGAGATCTTAGACTACAGAAGCCTTCCCTGCCACTGCCAATTAAGCTCTTCACAGATTTCCTCTAATCTTGCTTGAGAGCAAAAAGAAATCCATGATTTGTACAGAGTCTATTACTCATCTCAAAGAAGTTCAGATAGTTGCATGAGTCTAGGCTAACACAATTTATACTTGCTCCATTCCTTATAATCAAGACTCACAAGTTACTAGAAAAGTTTCTGCAGCATTTGGAACATGGGAATGATGGCGTTTGAAATGTTTTTTCACAGCCTTTAATGGAAGTAGGGTCAAGTCCTTCCCTACTGAAGTTTCAGGGACGCGGTTGAACTTCATAAACAGTCTAAATACACTATCAAGAGCGTCTTTAAAACTAGGTCACGTAACTGATTTCAGCATGTACTTGAGCACTGAGCAATATTAAGCATTAGAAAGCTTCAAATTAAGAAAATGTCAGCTCCAAAATAAATACTCAACTCTGCAAGGGTTGCTTTGCAGGAAAGGTTCTCTTAAAGAGAAGGTACATTCAGAACTCCAAGAAATGTCTTACCAGGAAAGACAGAAAAAGTAGTTACACCTTGCATCAATCCCATGCCTAAATTGTATATGTTCTCTTTAATATTATACCTATTTCTTTTGCTATTTTGTAAGCTTCGTCTGGTGTCTTGGCAACTAGTCCGTGTGGGACAGCAATGCCAGCCTCCTGCAACAGTCCCATGCTCAAGTATTCATGTAGCGACAGCTGCCTCTGTTGCTGCTGTTGCACCTGAAATCCATGATTATTGAGTATTCCTGGACTTCCACCAAGTACCTGAAAAAAAAAAAAAAAGAGAAAAAGAAAGCAAAAAGAACATGACTGCATTGTGAAAAACTGCCCTCTTTTGTTTAGGTTAAAAAAAGTCTATGCATTAAACAAGTACAGTTTAGTGTACCAATGCAAACACCTGAACACTTAATCTTGCACTTGTACATTATCCTTCCACATTGGTCATTCACATCAGATCTGGCACTGGGTTTTCTGAGGTTTTACTGGTGCTGCAGGAAAGAGCTGGTGAAGCTGCTAGCATTGACAAGGACTGGCCTTGAGCATTTAGTTAGCATTTAAGTACTTTAAGGGATATATCCGTAGTGAAAAGCACTTTGAGGAATTCTGGTAGCATAAGAGAACATAAAAAAGCACACAAAATAGATTCATTCGGAAGTTTTGGTAGATTGCCTCTATCTGCCAAACTAGTAAAGAAAGGTAGCAGAAAGTAAGCTACACCACCTTCAGTGGTTGCATGTGGTGAATTTAATTTGCTACAGAACAGACTATTCAGCCTTCATATGATTAACCTGAAACAAAAAAATATACAGCTATGATCTGTTTCAAACACATACACTGAATCAAAGGGCTGCTAAAAGTACAAAATAACTTTAATATTCCAAATGCCAAGTAAGACAGAACATGCCCAATATTTAATTCAGAAAGTTCCAATGTCGAATGAGTCTTAATTTCATCTGCAAAAGCCATGTACTGAACTCCAAGAATTTCTGATAGATATCTAAAATAAAGTAATTAAGGGAAAACCGATTTTGATTATAAAACAACAGAAGTGGCACTACATGAGCAATGCCTTTTCAAAAAAAAAAAACCAGCTATTCATATACTTTGTAAGACAAAACAGATTTCCAGAGTGTACCTTATAAAGCAACCGTATTTCACAACAAGAAAATTAACAACAACAAAGGTAAACAAAATATTGTTGCATTTTTAGTATTTCGCTATACAGGAACAAGATCTTAAATTCATACACACACAAAACAGCAAACTTACTGAATTCAGCTAATACATGAGCACAGATTAGCACTGAAAGCCTACAAAACAAACGTAGACACAAGCAAAATTTTGCATTTATGATGTTTATTTTTGTAGTATGTACCACTGGCACAAGTACCACAAAAATCAGTCCTGTATTAGTTTCTAACAGACTGGATTTTTAAGGGTTTGATTTGTTTTAAAGAAAGCAAGCGGGCAGGCAACACAAGTGCTTTACTACAAGCTGGCCAACTGACAGATCCAATTTAACCTCCAAAGGACTCCTTCTGCAAGCAGGAGGCCCATTCCTTGGCAGGAAACCCAAGTGAGAGGTGCCGACCGCTGTAGCTGCTGTTCCTGGCACTGACTGACCCGCCGGGCCCTGGGAATCTCTGCGTAACCCGAGAGGGGAACTCAAAGCGACCTTCTTCCACAGGTGGAAGGAGAATAAAGTCGCACGCAGAGTTACGCACTTGAGGCTCCCCCGCTTCTCTGTTTGCCCTGCTTCCCAGGGGTTCAGCAGCCAAAAGACAGGCCTGACCCCGAAAAGGCATTCACAGGCAAGGCGAGCAGAGACTGGGGAGATGGGCACTGGAAGAAGAGTTTACTGGTACAGCCCGATGCCTCGTGCGAGTAAGGTGACAGCACAGACAGAAACACGGCAATTTCAAAGGAAGTCAGGGGAGGGGGGGTTGGAAAAGAAGGAAAAAGGGAAGACGTGCTGAAGGCAACGAGAACAGCTGCTGTGGGGGGACACAGGCCAAAGCCAAGCACACGGCTGCCAGCCCCGCCGCCGCCACAGGCCAGGCCAGGCCTGTAAGGGCCCTACCAGGCCAGGCCAGGGCAGGGCAGGGCAGGACGGCGGCAGGAGGGGGACGAGACAGCCGCTCCCTCCCGCCATCGCTTCGCAGGGAGCGACCTCGGCCGACCCGGGCCTGTCTCGGCCCTGCCCAGTCCACTCCGTCTCCCCCTCACCCCACCCCCGCTTCCCGAGTGGCCGCTACCTTCGCCGTGGCGGTGCCCAGCGCGGCGCGGAGGCCGCTGCCCCTCAGCCCGGCCGACACCCGGCTGCAGATCATGGAGGCCGCCATGGCCGAGCCCCTTCGCCCTCAGCTGCCCCTCCCAGCGCGCACGCGCGACCACCGAGACGGGGCGGGGCAGAGCGGACGGGGTGGAGCAGGAAACGCTCGCGCGGCTCGTTCTCCCACAACGAGACCCGCCCGCGGCGCGCGGGGGAGGGGCGGCTCTACGGTCCCCGAGGTGCCGGGCCCGGGCCCGGGTCGGCCGCAGCGCCCCCTGCCGGGGCGGACTGGAAGGAGGGCGGCTACGCGCCTTCCCAGCCTCCCGGTTTTCAACGATGTTGTTGTTTAGTTTGTTTGTTGTTTTTTTTTTAAAAAAAGGTTATTTTGACACACCAGAAGGCTGTGCAGCCATTCAGAGAGACCTGGACAGGCTGGAGGGCTGGATGGGGAGAAATCTTAGGAAATTCGACAAGGGCAAGTGTAGAGTTTTGCACTTGGGAAAGAATAACCCCATGTGCCAGTATAGGTTGGGGACTGACCTGCTGGAGAGCAGCGCAGGGGAAAGGGACTGGGGGATTCTAGTGGACAGCAGGATGACCATGAGCCAGCACTGTGCCCTCGTGGCCAAGAAGGCCAATGGCATCCTGGGGTGTATTAGAAGGGGAGTAGCAAGTAGGTCAAGAGAGGTCCTCCTGCCCCTCTACTCTGCCCTGGTGAGGCCACATCTGGAATATTGTGTCCAGTTCTGGGCCCCTCAGTTCAAGAAGGACAGGGAACTGCTTGAGAGAGTCCAGCGCAGAGCCACAAAGATGGTGAAGGGAGTGGAACATCTCCCTTATGAGGAAAGGCTGAAGGAGCTGGGTCTCTTTAGCTTGGAGAAGAGGAGGCTGAGGGGTGACCTCATTAATGTTTATAAATATGTCAAGGGGGAATGTCAGGAGGATGGAGCCAGGCTCTTTTCAGCAGCATCCTCTGACAGGACAAGGGGCAATGGGTGGAAGCTGGAACACAGGAGGTTCCATAAAAATATGAGGAAAAACTTTTTTACTGTGAGGGTGACCGAGCCCTGGCACAGGCTGCCCAGGGAGGTTGTGGAATCTCCTTCTCTGGAGACATTCAAAACCCGCCTGGACGCGTTCCTGTGCGATCTACTGTAGGTGATCCTGCTCTGGCAGGGGGGTTGGACTAGATGATCTTTAAGGTCCCTTCCAACTTCTAACATTTTGTGATTCTGTGATTCTGTGATCTCTGGATCCCCTGTATCAGACCCCTGTGCCCATGGCCCAAAAACCATTTCTGCCACACACAGCTCGAAGCTGTGCCTCCATCTTTGCAGATTAGTGTGCACTGTGGTGGCCTTGAGATATGTCACTAATGAATCTAAGTGGGGGACAGATGTTAACAAACTTCATGACTCACAAGAAGGTGAAGCTTCTTCCTCTAAAAGAAAATGGTAATTAGGAAAAGAGCCTGGGAAACCACAATGAAAAATGTCTTCTACCAATAATACAGAAAAATGCCTTTATTTCTGTACATCGTGAATGCCAAAGCTAGATCTGATTTGAAGGCCATGCCTGAGCTGTGATTCTCCTGAGTTTTGTAAATGTAATTATCCAGTAACCAGACAAGTTGCATTTTTTTTGTTGTAAAACTGAAAGTGCACTATCGTAGCTTCTCCTTGGGTGAGTACTGCAAAAGATGGAGAAATCATGGTCCAGTTATTTTCCTTCTGATGCTCTGCTGTCCCACTGTTATTGTCACCTGTCAGCACTGCAGCGAGCTGAGCAGTGTTCAGATCTGTGCCTCTTAGGTTCAAACATGCAAGGTAGGAGAATGTGCCACTTAACCTGTACGCGGCTGCAAATTTTGATAGACCATCCAAAATTTTCCATCACAGCTGGTTAAAGATTACCTTCTGCCAAGGGAAAAACAAAACAAAACAAATTCATAGAATCATAGAATAGTTCCAGCTGAAAGAGACCTTGAAGATCATCGAGTCCAGTCTTGTCCCAGCCCTATCAACCGGCAAAACGATGCACCCTAATGCAACACCCACCCGTCTCTTGAACACCTCCAGGGACAGTGACACAATCACCTCCCTGGGCAGCCTGTTCCAGTGCCTGACAACCCTTTCAGTAGAGATATTCTTCCTAATATCTAACCTGAACCTCCCCTGCCGCAATTTAAATCTATTTCCCCTCATCCTATCACTCCCCACTAGGGAGAGCAGACCAACCCCCACCTCTCTACAACCTCCCTTCAGGTAGTTGTAGAGAGCGATGAGGTCTCCCCTCAATCTCCTCTTCTCTAGGCTAAACAATCCCAGATCCCTCAGCCGTTCCTCACACGACACATGCTCCAAATTCTTCACCAGCTTGGTAGCCCACCTCTGTACCCTGTCTAGCACCTCAATGTTCCTCTTGTGATGAGGGACCCAAAACTGGACACAGTACTCAAGGTGAGGCCTCACCAAAGCCGAGTCCAGGGGCATGATCACCTCCCTGCTCCTGCTGACAACACTGTTCCTGACACAGGCCAGGATGCCGTTGGCCTTCTTGTCCCCCTGGGCACGCTGCTGGCTCCTGTTCAGCCGGCTGTCCACCAACACCGCCAGGTCCCTCCCTGCCTGGCAGCTCTCCAGCCCCTCCTCCCCAAGCCTGTAGCGCTGCTGGGGGTTGTTGTGGCCAAAGTGCAGGACCCGGTATTTGGCCTTTTTGAAACTCATGTGATTGGCCTTGGCCCAGTGATCCAGCCTGTCTAGATCCCTCTGGAGAGCCTCCGTACCCTCAAGCAGATCAACACTTCCACCCAGCTTGGTGTCATCTGCAGACTTACTGAGGGTGCACTGCATCCCCTCATCCAAATCATTGATGAAGATGTTAAACAGGAGTGGCCCCAGTGACACCACTCATGACCGGTCACCAACTGGATTTAATTCCATTAAACACAACTCTTTGGACTCAGCCCCAGTTTTTCACCCAGCGAAGCGTATGCACGTCCAAGCCAAGAGCAGTTAATTTCTCTAGGAGAATGCTGAAACGCTTTGTGCTCTTTCTCTCCCTCTGTGCCCACACTGGCTCTTTGCTGGTCACCAGGCCTGCCTGCAGCTCTATCACGGGACCGTACTAGTATGCCATTTCCACAGACAAAGAAGGAAATCTCCTAACTCCAGGAGACTCTCTGAAATTATTTCCTCCCTGGAAGGGGGAAGAAAGGGTACACAACAAAGTTTACAAAGATGATGTAAAGAAGCTTGGCAAAACTTAAGACCTTAAGCTTACAAGCCCAGAGCTACTGTTGAGACAAAGGACTGGTTGCAGGTCAGGAAACCGGACTTATATCCTGACTCAGTTTCTTGCTACTGCAAGAAAGTTGGTCGAATCTGTCCAGGCTTGTTAATTCATTCTTGCCTTAACAAAGAGCTGTAAGACACTCGAGTACAACTACTATTGTGCCTTCTTCTGCTCACTACAGGTGACGTCTTCTTCCAGTTTTAAGATGAAGACGGTTTTTACCTTATATATCAAAAGGAGAATTGTTACACGGTCTTGCAAGATTGCCTATATTGCAGTATGTTCTAGAAAGATTGTGGCAGCTGCTGCCATTGTCTATGGTCTCATATAGGTGTATGGAGAGCTTAAATTACTTGGATGTTGCATTGTCTGATTTCCTTCTCAGCTGTGAAAGTTGGTCTAACCCGGATGCCCTCTGAAAACGTATCTGAATTTCTGTTTTCTGTCTGATCACCAGTGCCACCGTCTGGATCGGAATGTCGGTACAAGGTGGTTGGGAGTTAATGCAACTCATCAGTTCACAGAATCACAGAATGTTAGGGACTGGAAGGGACCTCGAAAGATCATCAAGTCCAATCCCCCTGCCAGAGCAGGAACACCTAGATAATGCTACACAGGAACATGTCCAGGTGGGTCTTGAATGTCTCCAGAGAAGGAGACTCCACCACCTCCCTGGGCATCCTGTTCCAGTGTTCCGTCACCCTCACTGAGAATCATAGAATCATCATAGAATGACCCGTTCACTTTTTCTTTGCTTTCTTAGAGAAACAGGGAAAGATAACAATCTTGGCTACAACCAGGCACATTGCTAGTGAGTCCACTTAAACTAACCCAGGTTTGCATGGGCTCAGCCTAGCGCAATACCTGACTTACACCCATGGAGGTTGTGCAAGGAAAGGGGGAACGCACTGTAGGATTCTGACAGATATCCAGATGCTTTGCTAGATGGCCAGAAAATTCTAGATACAGGTTCCTTCCTATTCGAAGTTTAAAATGGTGAGATTTCTTGCTAAAGTCAGGATAAGCTTTTTAGCATAAGGTCGATGCCCTCTCTGGCGCTGTATTTAAAGCTATAAAGGAGGAAGAATGTACATTGCAAATGAGGTAGACGAAGCAAAGATGTTTTGACAGTTGTTTGAGGCCAAATAAAGCATCCCAGAAGGCTCAGTCACTACAAAACAGATCTGAATTTTCTTTATGATGGATTTACCACATCTACCTAGTGACAATAGTACAATCTGATTTGTTTCCCAGACCTTGTATGCTCTACTGGATGCTATTTAAGTCGAAAAACATTAGGACAGAGGATCTTGCCACGGACATCTGAGTGAGAAACCCAAAGCCTCTGTCAAGACCATGAGTGTAGAGGGTAAAAAAATTGCAAGAACAAAAGAAGAAATTTAGCAGGGACTTAAAAAGCATCTCAGTACCCATGCAGAAAACATCACTGACCTTTCCAGAAAAGTTTTAGTTGAAGACAGGAGGGAGGAGCCCACTTTTTCAGTACAGTTCATCTGCTGGACTAGCTAAGGTCAGAGCAAAAAACCTGACTTGAAGCAAAGTAAGAATTATCCTTCAGTGATGTCTGCCTTGGCTTATGTAGGACATCTTGAACCTTTAATGCATGCAGCCTCAGGTTTGGATGGGTGTCGTTTTTTACAAGGTACAGTATGAACATTAAATACCAGCTTACTGTCTCTCCCAATACAAGAACCAGGAAACATCAGCGAGGGCTGCTAGGTGAAAGGGTCAATGTAAGCAAAAGTATTTTTTTTGCAAAAGTAAATTTTCACATGGCTAAAGCTATGGAGCACCTTGCCATGGATGCTGCAAGTGATAGCAATTTATACGGGCTCAGGGGGAGTCTTGGTAGGTTTAAAGAAGAGAAACAAGAAGAGGGTTAGTAAATACACAGCAGCCACCCATGCCTTGAGAAGTCACTGAGGCACAGAAGGCTGTAGAAGAATAGCCAAAAAGCCCTGTCACAATTTCTTGTCTATTATATTCCAGACATACACTCTGGACCAGCAGGTACTGTCCTAGATGGATTTTTGTCCTGAGCTTTTATGTTCTTCCATCTCAGTCTGCCCTGGTATTGAATACATCCAGAAGTTTCACAGAAGCTGGAGGATGATCCATATTTGCCAGCCTGTCAGTTGCCCAAGGTGCCTTAAAATGTTCATGGCAGAGCTACAAATAACATAGAATTGTCTCCTACACTCATTTTGACAACTCAGTCTTGTCTGCACAGAGCAGAGCAAGAAATAATTAGCAAGCAATGAAGACAGTAGAAATCATAAGCTCTAATTGTCCTGTTGCTCTTGGACATGCACACCATTATTCTTTATGAATCGTTGTGAAGGCACTGGCCACTTCTGGGCTGACAGCATATGACAAACAGTACACTTAATGGAACCAGATACGAATGGTAATTCCATCACTGATATAAAAAAAAGAATGTTCCAGTATTATAAAAGTACAGGAGTTCATAATAGTGAAGGTTACACGAATCAACCTTCTATTTTTTTGCTCAGCTAGGCCCTTTCTGAAGTACAGTATTAAAAGCAATGATTTTCTGTTCCATGATAAGGAACTATGTAATGTAGAAAGCCTCACAAGCCTCATGAATTTTAACATGAAAAGGTAATGAAAAAACATTGTTTGTTTAATGTGAAGCCAGGATTGTGGAGAATGATGCAGACCGTAAAACTATAATAAAGGTAGAGTAAGGGCACAGGCAAAAGCAAAGTAGGCTAATTTCTTCAAAATTTCCCTTCTGTTATTTGGAAACTTTCTTAAGTAGAAGGATGGTTTATGGAAATTCCAGTATTTCACCTGCAGATGAGCAGTCTTTATTTCTTTTCTTTACTCAATACGCTCCATAGAGTCATTGTTGGTCACTCCATCAAATCACTAACTACTCTGACAGGCCAGGGACGCACTGAGAATGCTGACCCCTTGCCTACTTTTTATCCACAGATTTCCTTACAAAGAGGTTCTCTAGCAGCAATGTTATCTGTCAGCCATGGGAAACGAAGAGACCAAGTTCAGAGGCAAAGCCTGGAAAGGAAGTCAGGCCACATGGGACCTAACCATTGACCCTGACATGTCAACCCGTTTTCTTCTCCTCCACTTCCCATTAAGTTCAGGCAGGCAGATCAAGTTAATTTCTTCTCCTCCAGTCAAATTTGGATAAACATTGTAGCACTGAACCATGAAGTTGGTCTTTATCATCATAATGCACTGACTACATCTCCAGGTCTGAATCCTGTCTAAGCTTTGGAAATCAGATCGTAGCTCAGGGTCAACAGCTTATTGCTCATGCTGAAGTAAACTATTTACAGGTAAGAACCAGTGCAAGTCATGATCACAGAGGACCTGCACTAATGCTGAAAATGAATGGTATTACTTCTTAGTGTTTGAGAGAGGGGTTTTTTTTAAAGGGTTTAAGCAAAATCTGTTTTCTCACCCATCTTCTTTAATTTTTCTTTATTACTATGAAAATGCATTTTGTGAACTTCAGGAGATTCTAGATGGAGGTATACAAAATTTCAAATCTGTTATAAACTGAAGGGAAAAGAAAAACGATTTCACAAGCAATTAATATTAACATAGAATCACAGAATGGCCTAGGCTGGAAAGGACCTTAGAGGTCATTTTAATCCAACCTCCCTGTCATGGGCAGGGACGCCTCTCGACTAGATCATGCAACACATGGGGACTGAACGGGAATTGAACCTGCGACCTTTGGCATTTCAGCACCACGCTCAACCGAGTGAGCTAAACTACCAGTATGAAAGTATATTTGCTATTGCAAAAAAATTAGTTTCAAGGAAATTAAGTGACAAAATCTCGAATTATAAGAAGCCAGATTAAGCAGAAGAGATGTCAAAAATCTAAAGATCGAAAGAGTTGCTTGCCACATGTATAGAAGGGGGAAAAAGCATGGACTTAGGGATGAAAAGACAACTCATTTTTACACAAGGTAGTGCATCTTGGCTTAACAAATTGCATGACAAGCTACTGCCTAGGAAATAACTCCTACCAGCTACTCCATGATGTTTTACACAAGTACTGGTAGGAATATATAAAATATTCAGACATATCTTGCAAGGGTCTGAGTTCTCTTAAGTTATGTGAGAGCAAAGAGCAACGTCTGTTTTACTGTTGTAGAACTGGAGAATCTTGTTTTATCTAAAATCTCCAAAGCACTTATTGCACAATATTATAGCAAAAGATACAACCACCAACTTCACACAACACGTGGCTTATAAGCACAGCGGCATATACTCCTGCTGAATCAGGACAATTTAGTGATTGAATGATGGAATCTACATGGAAAAGGCAACCCAAAAAGACTGTGTTTAGTTTCTCTCCTTGTTTTGTCTAAAGCAGCTACTCTTTACATTAGGATTCCCATATATAAAAAAAATCTCCAACAAATTAAATGTGCAGGTAAAATTTGCATTGGCACTTCCAAGTGTAAAGCTTCATAACCTTGTTAGTATAATACATATCTCTAGTGCACTTTTAAACACTTTTAAGATAGTATGGGAAAATAACAGAAGGTTGACGAGGACAATTACAAACACGCTCAAGTGACCTGCAGCTAAGGTATGTAAAACCATATATCATACTGTTCTTCAGCCTCGTGTGTTGGACAAGTAGAACATCTGTGTTTTGATAACATAGGCCTGTGAGACTGAGAGGCTCCCCATCGAACATTCTTGAGACTCCTGCCCTGTTGTGGGAAAGATCAAAGCACAGCAGTAAACAATGCCTGCACGAATCCCCGAATTACAGGCAAAACTGGCAGATTTGGGGATCCTCTAGCATGAACCGAGCTCCACGGTGCCCACGTCCCTGCCTGCATGCTGCTTTAGTTGGCAAGGTGATGAAAATAAATTTACTCTTTGTATTTCATCCATGGCTTTGTGGTTGTTCCTGTGTCCTGCCTGTGCCAAGCTCACACAGGTAGCAAGCTTGAGGAAAAAAAAAGGAAAAATGTAAATCATGGAATTATACTATCCCATAGGTGTAGGTTATCCTATTTACCACCTTTCCCAGTGTTAAAAGGGGCATAGCTGGAGGGGTGCCCCAGCTATATTTATCCAGTCAATGCAGAATCACAGCTGCATAAAGCAGGCTGGCCATCCGCAGGGACAAGACTCTGGGACATAACTAAACTAAAGCTGAGTATCAACAAAACAGCCCAGCAGAGAAAGGGGACAAGAGCTCCTGTCGTAGAGAGGAGTGTGCAGCATCCATCTGTGGCAAAAAGGCCAGGATTGCCACCTAGAGACATGGAGACTAGATAATCTCATGTCATCACCGCATC
This sequence comes from Trogon surrucura, assembly GCA_020746105.1. NCBI lineage: Eukaryota > Metazoa > Chordata > Aves > Trogoniformes > Trogonidae > Trogon > Trogon surrucura. The sequence continues at coordinate 32,519,662 of CM036617.1, read as the reverse complement.
CCAGAGGCAGCAGATGACAGCTCATTAGATCATGCCTCAGCTTTACTGTGTGAGCAGTTTTTGACTGAATGCTCATGAATGCTCATTTCTGATAACTTGATTCACTTGCTGATGCTGAGCATGACAAAAGCAGATAGTCCTGATTTCTCAGCTGTGAGGTAAAACTACCTCCCAGTTCTAACTGACAGCATCTCAAAGAAAAGTGGATAAATTCAAGATGAAGGGACTGGTATATGCCACGTGACATGAAATACTGAGTAACAGCAAGCCTTTAAAAACCCTGTGCACAAATGGCTCACGCATTTACTGACACTAACTTGAATAGATTTTCATCTTTTGACCATAGAGAGTCTTTTTTCTCCTGAAAGGCGTTCTTGTTCCCAAACCCAGACTATATTTTCCCAATGTATCTCCTGCAAATAACTGCATTGGCCTTGTTGAAATTGCCCCCAAAAGTTGTTGCACAAAGATGACGTGCTAGAAATTTATGGGATTAGTATTTATGGTTTAGTGTAGTAAACTTGCAAAGACTAAACCCGAGGAATTAGAAACTTCTAAGCAACTTCAACTATACCTGGTATACCTTTTATAAATAAAAATCATCCGTATGTTCACATTTCTGTAGCTCTGTATGTCCCAGAAGGTCCCAAAGGACTTAAACAGATCCAGGCCTCTGTGATCTCACAAGCTTTATCATCCTTTCTTGGCTTTAAGGAGGTGAATTGTCTTCAAATTAGTGTGGCTGCTCTTACCAGAGTTAGGAACTGTTGGCTTCCATGAAATTAACAAGTAAAAACATTCTTTAAATCAAAAGCTGCAGACGTTTTAACAAATGGCTGTATTTTTGCAAATACCTCACACCAGAGTTTGTAAGGAGCAATCTTAGCAGCTGCCAGAATACAATGATAGAACAGTTTAGGTTGGAAGGGCTCTCTGAAGGGCATCTGCTCCCAGCCCTTCCTCTTCCCCTGATGCCACCGTTTCCTCAAAGCAGTTTCCAGGTCAATCTGGGCTGCGTCCAGTCGGGTTTTCAGTCTCTCCAAGAACCGAGGTTCCACAGCCCCACCAAGCAACCTCCTCCAGTGTTCTGCCACTCTCACCATACAATCTGCTCTAGCAGAGCAAGGTCACTCTGTAGGAGACTCACTTCAGCTCCCAAATCAGAGGAGTTCCAGCACCGCTTTTTTAGGAGAGTCTCAGCTCTCCACACAGTAATATTTCATGGTAGAAATGCACTTTCCATCCAACTAAAAATGCAGCAGAATATTAAGGACTTACTGGAAGTACTGCAGGATTTTATTACATACATGTGATCAGAGCTTATTTGCATTTCAATGTAAAAACAACGTATCACGCATTGCCTGATTTCTATCAGGTGGTAACATTATAGCACGGGATGATTTATGATAAAGACATGTAGCAATTTAATGGAAGCATAAGGCATCATGCAAATATTTCTGCTAAAATAGAAGTGCAGAAACAGTTAACCACTGCACTAAGTTTTCAGTATTAGGGTTCTGCATAACAATCAGCTACCTGAACACAAGTGAGGGAATATCTTCCAAGCTCATGTTTCAGTCAGCCTGCTGGCAGGGCTTTGACAGCATGCGCTGCTGTTGCATTCCACCCAGCTTCTGAATGCCAGCTTTGCCATGAGAAATATTTAAACATAATCCTTACATTTTCCAGTTCATGCTTCTGCTAAGCATATGTGAATACGTCATAAATTCCACAGCCAGGGAAGCACGTGCATGAGATTCTCAGCAAAGACGGATGTTTTCTGGTTGTATAGCTGCTTTTCTGAACTGGTTTCTCTGTGTCGGTCCTTCTTAAGGAATGACTGTGTAGTCATTTTAATCTGACATAAATCTGGACTGTCACTAACATGGTTAGTCTCATCATTCTTGTTCCAGCTGCTCATACTTGCTGCATCCCTTGTGCCAATTCACTCACTCACGTACCCAAGCTGTAAATCGTATCAGTGAACGCACCCTGATGGAAAAATAATCTTCTTCCAAGTTTGCTGCGTTAGTTTTGGCTTTGTGCTGTGTTTACTCTGATCTGACACTGTGTCATCCACCTTCCTGTGCTGCCCATAGCACACTAGAAATCGAATTCATGGGAAAAAAAAGTAATTTTTTTTTGGAGCCAAATCAGTTCACTCTTGCAGTTCACTGCACAGCCACTTCAGTAAGAGCACAAGCATGAGGAACAAGTCCTCGGGCATGAAAAGTAGGTGCCTCTCACTTCAACAGCAGCCTGGACACACACTGGTTCTAATAACACTGTGTTAGCTGTTTATCTCACAGAAGTACTTTGTCGGATTAAGTAATAATAAACAAGTTTACAAGGGCATATAAATCACAACCTTGCAAGCTTTTCAACATACTACTGTAGCAGAAGACGCAGTTTTATTTTTGCATTCTTGCCTTATTCTCATCTCTTTTCTTTGGTGGATGTCTCTTCACTATCAAACTCAGAAATAACAGCCCTTATTTACTTTATCATCTGGGCAAAACCTGAGTGCATGCCCATGTCCTAAATAAATCCTGAAGTGAAACTGATTAGAACAGATTCAGTCAACAAAAAGTGGTTTACTTCATACAGCATTCTTTATGTTAATGACCACAAATGTAAAATGAAAAAAATTCGAAACAATACAAACATCTGTCTAAAAGTATATTTCAAAACCTTACTAGAAAAAAAAAAAAAAGTGCTGTTTTAAAGTCTGTAAAGCAATAATACTTCACATCCTTGTGATCAACAGGATGGTAGAAAGCGAAAATCTCAGCCTTACTACAAAGTTTTTATATTCTACATAATTATCTTCACATAGCGTTTGTAAGAAATTGTATCCTGCTACCATTCTAACAAGCATAATGACTATATGAATATTTTTTATATGCAAACGTGTATGAGTAGAATGACAGTGTGCTACCCTCATACTCTCCTGTAAATGCCATTTCATATAAGGTACTGGGAAATGGTGAACACATAAAGCAGAGCGTTTTATTGTTCACATAAACAGCCTTGGGATGTTGTAATATATTGGACCAGAATGAGTTTAACGTGTGAGGTTAAGACTTCTGTAAAATCACTGTCATCTTAAAATGTAAATTTAGAAGCAACACAACTGACTGATGTTTAATCTGGAGCTTAGGACACTCTAGCTGCATGGGAGAACGGATATAAATGAATAGTTCAGTTTACAAAAGGTCAGGGAATCTTGGGAATTTGCCCTAGATTACTACTTTTTTTTTTTTATTTTTAGTGTCAGTAATTCAGGGTGTGGGCTGACATTACAGCTAAAGAGCACATCCAACTACTGTCAAAGGGCAGCCTCGCTTCCAGCACGCCCAACCTTCTAGCACTCCCAGTATTCGCTTCACGCCAACACTAGGATTCATCTGATGCCACACTGAGCCAGTTCACAAAATCACAGAATATTAGAGGTTGGAAGGGACCTCAAAGATCATCTAGTCCAACGCCCTGCCAGAGCAGAACCACCTACAGTAGATCGCACAAGAACGTGTCCAGTCGGGTTTTGAATGTCTCCAGAGAAGAAGACTCCACAACCTCCCTGGGCAGCCTGTGCCAGTGCCCTGTCACCCTCACAGTGAAAAAATTTTTCCTCATATTTTTATGGAACCTCCTGTGTTCCAGCTTCCACCCATTGCCCCTTGTCCTGTCAATGGACGCCACTGAAAAGAGCCTGGCTCCATCCTCCTGACACTCCCCCTTGACATATTTATAAACATTTATGAGGTCACCCCTCAGCCTCCTCTTCTCCAAGCTAAAGAGACCCAGCTCCTTCAGCCTTTCCTCATAAGGGAGATGTTCCACTCCATCATCTTTGTGGCTCTGTGCTGGACTCTCTCAAGCAGCTCCCTGTCCTTCCTGAACTGAGGGGCCCAGAACTGGACACAATACTCCAGATGTGGCCTCACCAGGGCAGAGTAGAGGGGCAGGAGGGCCTCTCTTGACCTACTTGCTACTCCCCTTCTAATACACCCCAGGATGCCATTGGCCTTCTTGGCCACGAGGGCACATTGCTGGCTCATGGTCATCCTGCTGTCCACTAGAACCCCCAGGTCCCTTTCCCCTGCGCTGCTCTCCAGCAGGGCAGTCCCCAACCTATATTGGCACATGGGGTTATTCTTTCCCAAGAGCAAAACTCTACACTTGCCCTTGTTGTACATAATCGTATTCCTGTAATTAACGTGAAAATGAAGTCAAACATTTGATAGAAGCAGCTTTATCAGTGAGGAGCTGTTATTCTGCCTCTGGCACTCTGCTTGACAAGGTCTGTAGTTTCTTTTTTAATAATTTCAAATCTACTCTCGTCAGACTCGTCGCCCAGCAGAAACTGCGGTCGAACCCGAGAAAGGCCACTTAAATTCCAAACACATCTCTGCAGCCAAGGGACCAACCAGTACCCTGACACCTCCCAAAAAATCGAGCTCTTCTCTTTTCTCAGCTGCTCTTCCTTCGCAAATCCTTTTTTAACTCTCAGGGACCTCACTACCCACCCCCACCCCCCCCCAATGACGTCACGCCGGCGAGGCGCACGCGCACCTTGCGCACCCCCAACACCACTATCCAAACCTCCCCCACCCCGACGGGTCAACGGCCTCCGAAAACCAGGCCGCGGCCTGATTGGAGGAGCCGCCCCCGCCCCGTCGCCGCGCCCCGGGCTTGAGGGAGTCGGAGCGTTCCCCCCGAGGCCGTCATGGGCGAGCAGGCCCAGCCCCCGCGACCCGGGATCGGTGTCGGGGTGGTGATCACCAGCCCCGCACACCCCAAGTGCGTCCTCCTGGGCAAGAGGAAAGGCCCGGTGGGGGCCGGCACCTACCAGCTCCCCGGGGGACACCTGGAGTTCGGGTAAGAGCCCCGAGAACCGCGTCCCCCACCCCTCCTAGGGACCGGCGGCACCAAGAGCCGCCTGCCCGCCCCGGCCCGTGTGCTGAGGCGGCCGCGTGCGTGTGTGTGTGTGTCTGTGTGTGTGTTCTCTCCCCGCCGCAGGGAGAGCCTGGCGGAGTGCGCCGCGCGGGAGACGCTAGAGGAGGCGGCGCTGCGCCTGCGCAACGTGCGCTTCGCCTCCGCCGTCAACTCGGTCTGCGCCGCCGCGCGCTACCACTACGTCACGGTCCTGATGAAAGGCGAAGCGGAGCCGGGGGCGGAGCCGACCAACCGCGAGCCCGAGAAGAACGAGGGTGAGGCGGGGGGGCGGGGCCTCACCCTGATGGGCGGGGCTTGAGGGGAGCAGCTGCGCAGGCGGCGCCCTCCGCAGGGCGGCCGGGGTTCTCCCGCTGGGTCGTCCCGAAATGCACGTTTTAGCGTAATTTGCGCTGTTATTTGCCTTTATGGCCGTGCGGTCAGAGGGTAGCTACGAGTACGTTTAATCTGCAGGAATGTGAGGAAACGCGCGTTTCCCATAGGGTTAAGACTTAGCAGGGGAGAAAGTCATAAATTTAAATAACTGTGGCAGAGAACAGGGATTTGCGTTTGTAATTTCTGAGCAGTCCCACTGGTCTTGCACAGGTAGGATTGTTATACGATATTTTTTAATTTTTTTTTCTCCCTCCAGGTTGGGAATGGGTTAAATGGGATGAATTTCCTCCAGCAGATCAGTTGTTCTGGGCTTTGAGATGTTTAAGAGAGCAAGGTTACAACCCCTTCACCGAAGAGCTCGATCACCTCAAGGGCTACACAGGAGCTCACCAGCTAGAGTGAAAAAGTAAAGGACAGACCTGCTTCTTTTTTTTTGTGTAAGAGACAAAAGGGTTTATCGTGCTCACTCTGCCCATGTGAAAGTATTACCTTTCTCAAAGCCAAAAAGACTGCAAACGTTTCAGTGCTTTTACCATATTTCATGATCGTTGTCTCTCATTCCAGAGCTATTTCTAGCTCTAATGGTTAATAATTAATGTTTTAATTTATAGAAAACTCTTATCTGGTTAATGATGATGTAGAGTAATACTCCCTCGTAAGTCAGAACTAGTCAGAGAAGCTTACTCACTTGGAAATATTTGCAGCATCAGGCCAAAGAGACTCCAATTTGTTTAAACCACTGTCCTTTCTATGTAAAACTACTTTGCGTTATCATGCTGCGTTCCTGAAATTATAAAACTTGGATCAATTTTTAAACTTAGCCTTGCTTCATAGCTTCAGTTAAGATACTGTCATGAATAAAAGTCACATTTTCCAGACAATGCCTCGTCCTCCCGCAGACAGCAGTATGTATGTACTTCAAAATCAGGGTATTACAAACACGTAAGCGTTGCGGTGGCTTGTTGCAGGGAATGAAAAGTTCCTGACCCTTCTTGCCGCCCCCTTTCATTACAGAATTCTGTTTGTAACCTCAGATACATCAGAATTTATGTGCAGAAGCGTTTCAGATCTCTGTGGTCAATCTTATTTCCTGATGGTGTTACTAAGGTCTTAGCAGTCTAATGGAGAGGTGCCTACAGCGTTCCACTAGGCTGACACAAACAACATTGTGCAAAAATTCATCTAATTTATACATGTAGCTCTATGGTAGACAGTTGTACTTTTCTGGCTGAAGAGGGGCGTCAGTATTAAACAGCACAAACAGGAGTAATTCTGTATGGCTACTGGGATTTTACAGAACAGTTAATTTTCAGTTTGATGTAGCTAAACAAGTGAATTGGTAATAAATAGAATCACAGTACACAGAGATACACACAAACCCAATGAGTTTATATTTTTCATTTTTCTAGAATCTGTAACCAAATTTGATTCTTTTCCAACGGTAGTCATTAGGACATCAGCAATTAATTTTAGGATATGACTTCTAAAAAAATCACTACTTAGCTTATTTTTTTTTTCTCCTCAGGGTTCCTTTAAAACATAGGTTTCCTTTAGATATACCCATTGTTCAAAATGTTCTGAGATTATTTTTTTAATAAAACATAAGCACAATATTGAAAGATTCAAATTTTCTGAAATTAGTAATTGACTTGTCAGTTCTTAAAAGAAATGACCGTGAAGGGTTGAAAGCTCTTCCTTACTTTGCATATACATTTTCTTAAAGGGAGATGGCTCTTTTTGCCGAGAAGCAGAGTGATACGAGGTATAAGGATGCTATTAACAATCACAAGCCTCCTGCATAGATTTAAAGTGTTAAATATGTGCAACTTCCCTTAGAACGTTCTTCCTCCGAAGTGAAGAAAGAAGAGAATGTTATAAAGCAGTTTTCAAATGGAAAATATCACTGAAAATTCCCTTACTACTGTATCTTTGCAGAAAGCTCATTTTTCCTATGCAGGAGTGATTTTCTTCTGAAAGCAACTTTATGTACACGGAAAACTATTCTGTTCTGCTGTCAACAAAGAGGCTGTAGGAAGAGCTGACAGATGTCTTGCCCATCTGTCCCAAAGAATAATGAAAAAAAATTGCACTAAATTTTAATAATTAAATTTTAGAGGGCATCTTGCTCCTGATGGGAAAACCAAGGTCACTGTAAAATGGTTTGTACTGCAATAATTTTTTTTTTTGTACCATTAATGGTTATATTCATTCCATCTGTTGTAAATATACAAGTAGTTCCTGAAAAGAAGACACAGACAGTACCCCCTTATGTCAAGAGTTTTTGTGTCCTTTCTAAGTGGACTGATTAAATGACTACACTGCAATACTGCAATCAGCTGTCAGCAATCCGTAACTTGTTTTGTATGTATCATGCTTTTGTACTTTTTCCTTTCAGAAAACTTGATTCTCAGTACATTTTAGCTGCTAAGACTTGTTCCTTTCAACTAAATGTTATGTTTTCTTTGATTTTTGGTACTTTTGCTAAACATGAAAATCTATTACATATGCATCTAAGCCACTGAATGACAGAATATGCAGTTGAAACTCTGTGGTTTGCTAAATTGCTTGTAATAGACAGAATTATGTCTATAATTGCATTATAGCTATCCAGCACTGAGAAATACTCCTGAACAGTGTATACACTGGAGCACTGCTGTAAAAAAAAAAAACAAACAAAAAAAACCAACTGGTTGAGATCCATCTTATACCCAGAGTCTGATTTTATGCCAAGTGAACAGTGGGCAGAGCTGTCTTCCTACCTATTTCTTAGATGTTACATGTTGTTCCCATTTAATCCTTTAATATACTAGCATACAACCTAGAAAAGGAAGCAGTCATTGCTTTTGTTCACTCTTATTTATGTCCAGAAACAATCACCTACCTCCATAATATTTCAGTTAATGAATCGCATGATACAACCATATAAAGCATTTTGGTCAGACTGTACACTATGCTTTCCACGATTATTAACAATCTCTATTTGAATTGCATTCCAAGAAGTCAAAGGAGACAAGTATGTTGCAGCTGTGTCATAAAATGTGTTGAGGGAGAGGCAATTTAGGGAAAAAAATCCTAATCCCATGGTACAAAAGCATTAAAAAGCTGCATTTTGCAATATTGTGTATGATTCTGATCACACGTATTTAAGAAAAAACAGCGTGAACTAGAACAGGTGTAGGCAAGGTTAACTGGGATGACTTAGAGGCCAGATGTATTGGGACTAACTTGAAGAGAAAATACAGTTCTCTCTAAAGATAGTAGGGCTAAACACCAAAGAGGAAAAGCTGCTATTGAATAAAGGTTAAAATATCTATGTATATTAATACCATCACACTTCAAAATAATAGGTGAAATCTTAATAACTCTGAAAATACTTCCAAAAGGAACAGTTGAGACAAAACCAGATTCCCCATTTCTCTTTTAAAACAAAACAAACAAACAAAACATTGCCCCATATTACGTGTCCTTTTCATTTCTGTATCTTTATGGGACTTGTAGGTATGTTGGTCAGATTGTCTGAGCAAACAAGGAAGGAACTGACTTAACAGATACAAGACGGAAAAGTGGAGAGAATTGTGATCTGGGCTCCTGGAAGCCTCATTGCAGGGCAGATGCCTTTAGCTGCCACAAGCAACAGTTCACATATGTAACCCTCCAATCAAATCAGAAAACTAAAGAGAAAAGGGGCTGTCATAAAGTGACTCTGTAAGCCAAACAGACCAAGGAAAAGAAAGGCAAGGGAAGTGCCTTTGGGAAGATGGGAGAACATTGTTGCTGAGGCAGGAAATCTGCTGAAGTAAGCAGATGAGAACCTTCAAAGGACTGAAAACATTATAGGTGACAAGGATAATGGTTTGGTGAGCACTTGGAACTGCAAGGATCTGAACCAGCAGCGTGCCCCAAAGCATGTCACCTCCAAGGTCCCCGGACTGGTGAAGCCTTGCGCATGAGCAATCTACATCGCTGGCTTAGGGTCCACCTCATTTGGTGTGTACCTGATAAAACTCAGCTGAAAAGGACAGACTTTCAGTTCCTGACTCCTCAGCTTCTTCTAATACTGACTTGGCATTTTCCAAAGGGGAAAAGAGAACACAAACTTCTGAAACTCCATCAGAATTCAACCACATACTGGGATAAAATGTGCTGAGCATTGAAGTTACACAGTAACTCATTTAGGATTTAAGTTTGCAAAATGAAACCTCAAGTTACGTCAAAGCTGAGTTTATTTATGACAAATCATTCATTATATATTACAATAATTACAAACGTTGCTTTTTTACACCTTATTGCCGTATTTTTGTTCTCAGCACGCACAAGATGATCAAGAACATGGATTTAGGCAGTAACAAAAAAAGATATTAAAATTACAAATTTTGTGTCTCGTTTCTGTGCCATAGAAAAGGCTATCATCAAAAGAGTAAAGTTACTAACAAGCATACAAGGGGATTCCCCTTACACCTTTTTTCCCAGGAACTTTCGTCATTTAATATATAGTAAATACATATATATACACACACATGCACACCGCTTGTAAACATACACATTCACACATTTACATAATCACTAGAAATCTGACATCTCTCCTCTGGCAGAAAGCTCCCAGTCCCTGACCATTTAACGGAAAAAAAAAAAAATAATTCTGGAGTCCATGGTTAAATGTCACCCTACTTCTGACCCAGCTGTTATCTTCTCCCTACACAGGGCCACCAGAGTAACAAAAGGGTACTGCAGTTTGTGACAAACAGCATCCAACCTACCTTCGCCACAGGAAAGGTCTACAAGGGATACTGTCCCTCTCATGCCTAGTCTGAGTCACTGCTGCTGCTCGAGGAGTCTGTCGACATAACTTCTACATCATCTTCATTCTCTTTGTTATGTCCTGGAGGCTCCAACATGAAGTCATTACTATGATTAGGAGGTAGCATGTTCATTGACATATCACTTGATTGCCAAGGATACTGAGGTGCAAGCACATCTGGAAAAAAGTAGCATAATGAAATGATCAACTTCGTGTATCAACAAATTCAACACAAGAGCTCAACCAGAACTCCAATTTAAAACTGAAGCAAATCTTAAAACCCTTCCTGAATTTTTGGAAAGCAGCTGGAAAACATCCCATCATGGAGCCATTCTATCACTGTAAAACCCTACTCTGCCAGAGAGGCCCGTTTCTGTAGATGGCTCTCACTCTTTCATCACTCCACTTCAAAACAGTGTATATTGCTTACAGAGCTTTTCACCTTCACAGCGGTTTGAACTGACTTAACATGCACAACCAGTGACAGTAATTAAAATGGTCACCCTCTGTCACAATGCAAAACTAGATGAAAACGTTAGATAAAAAAAAATATTTAAGGTAGACTACAGAAATTCAGAGTAAAAGGTTTTATCCAAAGTTGCCTGAAACACCTTGGTTATCATTTTTCCAGTAGAAAACACAGTGCATCAAGTGCAAAGGAGAGGTGTCCTACTAAAAAAACGGAGCCACAGAGATACTTGAGAGGTGGGAATGTCTCACTGTGCCCCAGCCAGGCCAGCCGCAGTTGCTTCTGACTTCTCTCAGCTCTCACCATTTCTTCTGTCCTTCTTATACTTCCAAAGCTATCCCATACTGTGCTGCCAATCTACCCTCCCACCATATTTCTTTACTCTCACTGAGAAGCACAGACTCCACAAACAGTAGCTTCTGACCTTTTATGTCTGCAAACGCCCGAGATTCCACACCTGAACTACAGCCACAGTCTCCTCAAACCGGAAGCATTACCTAGCTGTACACATCTGAGCCACCGGCAGACGTGAGGACGTAACGCAGCCTTTACGCCAGTCTGGTGCCCACTTTAGGAAGATCAACAACAGCACCAGGTGGTCTCATCTCAGCTGGTTTGAGGCTACCAAGCAGCCCAGGGGCTGGCTTACAGGCTCAATAAGGACTCACTAATTGGACACCTCACTGCAGAAGTCTCTAAAAGATTCCCCTAATCAACATTCTCAGGACATGCCTCCCCACATCAACAGATTCAGGATCCCTACACAACATGCCAGGGCAGCCTCTACTTTCTTTTAAATGAAGTTTTGATGCTTCCCCTCTTACCTGACAGTCTAGTAATTAGAAGATTTCCCCTGACATAAGGGACCCCTAATTCAATTAACAACTTTACCTGAGGAGCTTGAATTGCACATTTTCCAACTTCACAAGGAAAAGACCTAAAGAGTGGGCTTTTAGTTCTTACAACACTCAGAAGTAAAGGCAGCAGATCTGCACCTCCTAAGACAGAGAAGCCAGCCAGAATGGGCTTTACTAAAACTTACACAAATAAATGCTCAAACTCCACGAGGAAGACAGAACCTTAATCTCTTCTCTGATCATTATTTCAAAAGTGCTGAAAAAGATACACGGGCCCATTCTCAGCACTTCCCTGGTGGGTTGCTATGGACAGATAGATGTTAGTGTCCCACTCCTGTTCAGCTCACTGACCCATTTAATCCAAGACCAGAGGTGTAGAAAGCAAGATGAAGTAGAACTTCAAGTCACTCCCTAAGAGGCAACAAGAGGACTGGACAGATGACTGGAAACACAAAATCCAGGTTTACTATTTCTCCAGTGGAGTTGGGATACATTTTTAATATATTCAGTATAATTTTTCAAAACAAGCTTTCTGTAACAGGTTCAAGTGACTTAACAGACAGCAAGAGCTGTTACAGATCTCCTGTGAATCTAAACTATGATTTTTTTCCACAATTTGGTCTAACCATGATAAACTAATGCTGCACATGTACAGAACCACTTAATTCTTGATTCAGTTACTGTAATTTTCTGCTAAATTTTATTTTAGCATGAATGAAAGAATCCTACTTAAGTCAATGGGAATGTCCATTTCACTAAGCAATCAAGGGGTTAAAACTTGATTCCTACACTCAAGGTACTACCTCACCAGTTGTCCTTTGCAAGTCTTTTCAGCCCAGAACTTCTAAACAAAGTCTTGCTTAAAGGTAGGTAGGGGATGACAATAAATCCCTTTTCTTCCAAATACAGCTTTCACAATTTCACAGTTTGTCATCACTGCTAAGAAAAGTTTGTTTTGAAAATGCTTCTTTCTAATAGGAATTAATATCACTCAATTTATAGCAATTTTAAATAAGTAAATTAAACGGTAACTGAGTTTTGTTTACATTGATTAGTTGTGGTGTCTGCAGTATGATTTAGCATGAAATAAAATAAAATTACACAATTTCTAATTGTTAACTTTATTTGCTAGATCTTCACTGCTAGGGAACAATGTTAGCCATGATTTTTGTTATTTGAACTCTGATTTGCCTTTGCTGAAGGAGATATATAATTTCTGTGACAGTACAAAGAATAAAGAAAAGCAAAAGCAAATTGAGTTTCTCTTACCTGGCAGCCTGCCTGCTGCAAGTGCATCCCCTGGTAAGTGTCCATTAACTCCATTGGTGGATGGGTTGTTCATCTGACCCAAGAGGCCACTCCTCATTTCCAGATCTGTGGGATATGGCCTTCGTGGGTCCCCTTTAAGAAAAAAAGCAAAAAGCTATTTAACAATTGTCTTGTGGATATTAACTTTTTCTTCAGTGTCTAGTTTCCCAACCAGAAAAAAAAAAAAAAACATGCTCCGATTGCTTGGATCAGCAATGAGCATCACACCTGTGCTATTAAAATCCAAGTCTCTCTCTTTTCCTTAGACTTTCTTTGTTCATTCAAGCAGTCCAGGGAAGGGCAACCAGGTTGGTGAAGGGTCTGGAGAAGAAATCTGATGATGAACAGCTGAGGGAACTGGGATTGTTTGGTATGGAGAAGAGGAGGATGAGGGGAGACCTTATTGCTCTCTACAACTACCTGAAAGGAGGCTGTAGTGAGGTGTGGGTCAGTCTCTTCTCCCAAGTAACAAATGACAAGACAAAAGGAAATGGGCTCAAGTTGTGCCAGGAGAGGTTTAGATTGGGTATTAGGAAAACTTTCTTGACTGAAAGAGCAGTGAAACATTGGAAGAGGCTGCCCAGGAAAGTGAGAGACACCATCCCTGGAGGTGTTCGAAAAATGTGTAGACGTGGCACTTCAGTACATGGTTTAGAGGTCATGGTAGTGTTGGTTGATGGTTGGACTTGATGATCTTAAAGGTCTTTTCCAAGCTTAATGATTCTATGATTCTAAGCTTGGCAGAAAAACAGCACATTAAAAAACAAAAAGCAAAAGCATGTTTTGAAGGTATCTTTGCTCTCCATGCTACCTCACAGCTAAACACCAAGGACAGGAATTAGAAAAAACACATTCTCATTTTGGACAAGGAAGATAGTTCCCAAAACTGAAACCTGACATAATAAAAGCTCTCATTCTGACTCCACTGATTACTAATATCCTCTGAAAACAATATGGTAAGGGGCAGGAGGGAACAAAACCAGGCACATGGAAAAGCCTTTAACATATTTTTTTCTAACTTATAATTGGGACCAACATTCAGGTGAAAAACCAAACAAAGGAGAGCAGAGAAGACCAGTCAGTTAACTGAAGCATGTGGTTTCAAAGCATTTAAGTTTACAAGAAGGTTACAGGACTTCCAGTATCAATTTTGGTTGAAAATAGTAGATGTAACAGTTGAAAACAACGTTACTAATAAACCCCAATGCTTTTCACTGTGTAAAAGCATTATAAGACCCAATATATTGAACATGCTTTATTATGAAAAAAAAATAATTGAATGTCATAAACATCACAGTTACCTGGTACCCATGTCAAAGGAGCACAAACAGCATTGCTAGCACTGATCCTGTGGGCATATTTAATTATTTCTTCAGAGGAAATGGCACCTGGAAGAATGGAAGAAAAGTTACTATATTCTCAAGAGATTGCACCCTTCAATTATTTCAGAATAGTGGATGCTAATAGCTAAAATATTAGGAATGTAGTTTTGTCAAACATTGTTTCAAATGCAATGACTGCTTAGAGAGTTTTAGACTATGCAGGAAGGAAGCTTCACAGTGAACTGGTTTTACAGGCACTGGTCCAGTACACCTTCAGTGTCAACAGTGCTTCAACCTTGCGCCATCTAATCAGTGTACTTGACAAGCACAATCTGTAAGAAAACCTCAGGCTTTATTATGGCATCTTCTGTAGTAAATAAATTTTTTGTTTACTAATTGTAGAGCATAGATCTGGCTCTTCTAAATACATGCCTGTACTACAGTAACAAAAATGTTATAAAATTCCTGGGGTATTTTAGATAAAAGAGGTATAACAATGATAAAGGCACTGTAAAAAAAAAACCCACAAAGAAAATGACTCCTACAACAACAAAAAACTTGAAAAAGTCAGTTTAGCTTGGTAAGTGCAACAGCGTGGCAGTAATTGCTACAAACAAACTGGTATCACCAGCTAGTGGGTCTTTCAGATACAAATCACATACACACATTCTCTCCCTTTCCTCAGCAGACCTACTAAGGCAATTTGACGAGACACTTAGGTAATCAGATACACTATTATCAGTCCAAGAATCACAGTCTTTTACTATACTGATATTGTACAACCTCTAGCAGAATTCACAGAATCACAGAATGTCAGGGGTTGGAAAGGACCTCTGGAGATCATCTACTCCAACCCCCCTGCCAGAGCAGGATCCCCTGGACTAGGTCACACTAGTGGCCCCTTAGTGGCCCTGTGCTGGACTTTCTCCAGTAGTTCCTTGTCCTTCTTGAACTGGAGAGCCCAGAACTGGACACAGGACTCCAGATGGGGCCTCACCAGGACAAAGTAGAGGGGGAGGATGACCTCCCTCGACCTGCTGGCCACACTCTTCTTCATGCACCCCAGGATGCCCCTGGCCTTCTTGGCCATGAGGGCACAACGGGTCAGCCTGTTGTCCACCAGGACTCCCAGGTCCTTCTCCCCAAAGCTGTTCTCCAACAGGTCAGCCCCCAACCTGTACGGACACATGGAGCAGTTCTTCCCCAAATGCAGGACTTTACACTTGCCCTTATTGAATTTCATTACACTTCTCCTCGCCCAGCTCTCCAACCTGTCCAGGTCACACTGGATGGCAGCACAACCTTTTGCCTTCTGGCACGTCAGTCACCCTCCCAATTTTGTATCATCAGCAAAGTTGGATGAATATATTGAATAGGGCTTGGACTCGGTACCAACCCCCGGGGAACACTGCTCATTACAGGCCTCCAACTAGACTCTGCCCCACTGACCACAACTCTCTGAGCTCTGTCCTCCAGCCAGTTCCAAATCCACCTCATGGCCCCATCATCCAATCCACACTTGCTAAGCCGGGCTGTGAGGATGCTGTGGGACACAGTGTCAAAAACCTTGCTGAAGTTGAGGTTGACCACATCCACTGCCCTCCCCTCATCTATCCATCTAGTCATGCCATCAAGAAGTGTTGAGACACTCAAACTTTAACTTTAAAATGTCTGCCAGAAAAAAATAATTCACTCCTGCCTTTATTCTGAGGAAGTGGTTATAGGTTCATAATGAAACGGATCTTTGTTTACACAAAGTACCTGAAACATGACAGAAGAATTAATAAAACAAATAACTGTAACTTGAGCTCATTAGCAACTTTACAACTGCATTTACATATTATGTACAATTATGGATACTCACCTTTTCTTGCCTTTTCAATTGATTTCAGCTTTTCCTTTGCTTGATAAACAGCTGTTGCCTAGTTGTAAAAAAAAAAAAAAAAAAAAAAAACCAAACCTTCAATGCATCTTTAATCCGTAAACTTCTACATAAAGTCAGCTCTGTGAATAAGCCCTTGCATTTAATTGCGTTTTCAGAAAGAAACCACTCAGTGAACACTTACAAAATATTCAAAAATAATGTAATTTTGGAAGAATATTAGCATTATAAAGGAAAACTGAATACCATGATAACGAAACAGTATTTGACTACTGAAAAGCAAAACCCAAACCACTAAGCTCTTAGGAAGTTTTAAATATTTACATCTTCTTAAACTAACACAACACCACTTTCTCCAGAACCACCTTTTTCACAAGTAGATGCTCAAAAGCAAACACATCATTATGAACTTACCAATATGTGCTCTGCTTCTTTTAGTTGTTTCTGCAGCTGCTGAATATCATTATCCCTCTTTTCTACTACCTTTTCTAAAAGCTGCATTTCATGATGGATTTTCCCCTGATCAACTGCCAATTTCATTAGCTCTTGAAACTCTCCATCTCTCTGAATCAGCAGTTCCAGGATCTATGAAACAAGAGTTTTGTAGAACTTCCAATTTAGCTCAACAACAGATCCTCAATCATACTGCACAGAAGAGCAACTGACATCCATAAGAGTACGTTTGCACAAAAAATGAAACAAAATTTCTTCCTCTGTTTGCAGAAACAGTTTATGAAGCATACAACAAATGAACAAACAACAATATTGTTGCCGTAAAGATGGCTGAGCAATTTTTACTGCCTTAAGAGGGGCAAATCAGTCTTTCAAAAGGATACTGCTTCAAGGATGGGAAAGGGCGACAAAAAAATTTTCCAGTCTGTTAGTAGAAAAGATAATAAGATAGTGTGTACCTGGAGATAGCAAGCAGGCCATTGTTTAGAAAGTTTTAACAAGCTGTTCATCCTTGGAGGTGTGTGTAACCAGACCTAAGTGGGGCTTCTCTAGTCAAAATCCCCTTTATGGAGATTAGAGGATACCAAAACATCAAAAACTGCTTATGAAAGGCTGAAAATGAGCCAAAATTAAATGCGGCACTGGGAGATGATGACCACCACCCCAATTCAGAGTGCTGAAAACTCGCCCCCCGACACCCACAAGGAGCATGCGTGCTAATTTACATGAGGGGCGAAGCTGATTTTAATATACTGATCCAGTGATGAATGTAACCGTTATCACTAACCAGTAATTGTAAAATTAGTGGCAAGTTAGGCATGTTTATACTACTAAGTTACAAAGTAAATATATTGCAGTTTTTTGATGCAGTATGCTAGTTTCATCTAGCATCCAAACTTTACTAATAAACCAATGTCGGCTTTCTAAATTATCATTTGGTTTAAAGAGTTCTTTCTTTGCGGTTGCTGCTTTCGGCGACAATATGAGAACCAAGCATGCCTTTGTGGTAGGGCCAGAACCTCATCACCACCATTAGCCTGAGCACAGGCAAGTACAAAGGGAGGGAAAGGGAGACAGAAGGGAAAGGAAATTATAAGCATTGTCCTTACCCAGAGAATACAGCTTAGAAAGTCAGCTTACCTGGTTCTCCTCTCCTGGTTGTGGAAGCTTCTGGTTTCTTGAAATTGCCAAAATTTCAATTAGTTCCCTGGAAAGAAAACTCTGTGTCTGCACAATTTTCTAAGGCATTATTTTATAAATCATATCGACTCATCCCAAAATTATCAGAGTACTGATATCATTACAAAAGTATTCACAAATTGAAGTTTTATAGTGCAGTGGTGCTGGTCAGAATTTCTCATCTAAGAGTAAGCCTGTGAACAATCTCATGAGCACCTTTTCTTTATTCTTTGAGCACATGAAGTGCTGAATTGCTTTTGTACTCATGAATGTGCTACATTACTGCCAACCTACCTATCAGCAGAAGCTGAGAGAAGACACAGCACAATGAATCGAGTTTGTACCCTACTTTTACTGCCTTTGTTTGTTGCAAGAGGGCATGAAAGTAGTCTTCATTATTTTAGTTCTCTACTTTTCCCCCACTTTTTCCTCAACAGAGCAAGTTTTACACTTGGGTTTAGAGCTATTAAGTCTAAGCATTCAAATACCTGAAGACTTTGTTGTGAAATCACTGCAACAACAGGTATTTCCACAATGGTACAGTAGTTGCATATCAAACACATAAAAATACCAGAAAACAATAATATATTCTGGTGGCAAGGTCAGAAGTGCTTCTCAAACAAACCTCTTGATCATGCTTCCAGGAATCTATTTACCTTGCCACCATCCTGAAAAGCCATCAAGAACCTCAGAAAGCACTCACTAAGCAACAAGACCATGGTGCAAAAAGGCATGTTCTGTAAATTCAGCAAACTTATTCAGCTTCTAAGATTATGGATGGCAGTAACTGTCTATCTGAAGACAGTGTCCTTGGAACAACACGGATTATTTGTTTGATCCAGTGGAAGCAGCTCAGTGGTAAGTACTACTAATACAGTAGTGGGGCCGTAATCTTAAACTGCAGTTACTTTTCAAAATGTCTGAACAGGTCCCTAGCCAGTAGAGCTCTAAATAGTGTTTTGGCCTATGTCTTTTGGTTACTCCTGAACACTAAAATGATTTAAAGTAATTGGAGAGTAAAGAAACTTCTTGTTAACACTAAAGCTTTATTCTACCTGACCAACACTGAGCAGCAGCAAATAAAATCTGCTGTAAGTAGGTCAACTACCGCCATGAGGGCTGATGTGATGGAAGGTTGTCATCTGTCCTGTGTTAGCTGGATAATGCACAGATGCAGATTCAAAACTATACAATAGCTACAGATTAGACACGTCGCTTAATTTTTGCCCCTACCACCAAACCAGTATCATGACTGTGAAAGGCTCAGCTCCACGGTGCTGCAACATTTTCCTGTTCAACATGAAGATTTGCTAAATGTTGTTGAGGGTTGCTCTGGATTAATTATGGTAGAATATTAATATCAAGGGGTTTTTTTTAAAAAAATAGGTAAAACAAAAGTGGTTTTGTTTTTTTTTTCCACAAACACATGTTCTCCAGCAACCCATATGTCACAATAAAATCTAAAACTTAAAATAAAACCTAACCAGAAAACAACAAAAGCAATTGACCAATATAAATTCCTTGTCCTATCACTGAATCATAGTTTGAATCATAGAATGGCCTAGGCTGGAAGGAACCTTAGAGATCATTTTAATCCAACCTCCCTGTCATGGGCAGGGACGCCTCTCAACTAGATCAGGCAACACATGGGGACCCAACGGGGATCGAACCCACGACTTTTGGCGTTTCAGCATCATGCTCAACCGAGTGAGCTAAAGTGGTAATCACAAAGAGCAAGTCAGCCACATAGATGGCATGGGTTATTCTCTCTGAAAAAATTGTCTAAGCTCCTGTTCTCCTCGAGAGGAGAAAAATACTAAGGAACCAGTTTAACCACACTGACAGCTGTGGTGGACAACTTGGGCAAAGGTTACCAGCCCAGCCTCAAGAACATGGGCCAACTACCTGAGCATTTACATCCTTCCAGAGACGAGCTCTACAGCCTACTTTTGGCGAGTTTAACACTAACGCAAACAGCACCAAGCACGGCTTAAGTCACGCAACACCGTCTACGAAGTTCTGACTTAAGCGCAGTTTTTAGTGACTAATAAAAAGCCCCAAATCGGTGTGCATGCTCGTTTCAGAGGAAATGCGGGTGTTAACCAAGAAAGGCAAGCGTAAGGACAAGGGAGCTCTCCTTCTGCGCTGAAACCAGGCAATAAAGCACGGTCGACCTTCTCCCACGCCGCTGAGATCGGGCCGGGCCCGGGCTCTTCCCGCAGGAGCCGGCCCGGGGCCGCCGGCGGCGCAGCGAAACGCGTGTGTTCAGGCCGGGCCTCCCCCCGCCCCGCAACCCAGCGACAGGTCTGGTCAGGCCGATCCCCAGAGGCACCAGCTCCTCTCGCCGCCCCCGGCGGAGGCTCCGCTAACGCACAGCCCCGAGCACCCTCAACGCCCTCCTTCTCGGTGCCTCGCCGCCGCCTGGAGCCGTCTCATCGGTGCACCGGGCGCGGCGGGGCAGAGCGCGGTACCTGGCCAAGAGCTCCAGATCCTCCAGCGCCGCCAGCAGCCGGTCCCGAGTGCTGCTTCGCTCCCCTCCTCCACCGGTCGCCGCTGCCGCCGCCATCACGATCGCAAGCGCAGACCCGAAAGGGAACCGCCCCCCGCGGCGGCGGTTAGGCACGCGACAGCGCCCCCGGCGGCGGAGGCGCGAGCTGCAGCCTCCAGGCGGGAGATCCGGCGCATGCGCAGAACGGGTCGGCGGCCGGGGAGGGGGGCGTGCCCCGCCCCTCCCCTCCCCTCCAGTCCACTCCCCTCCCCTCCCCTCCCTTTCAGCCCTTCGTGCTGCGCGCGCGGGGGGCTGAGGGGTAGCGGCTGCCGTGAGGCGCTGAGAGGCCCGGGCGGGCCGGGCGTCCGCGGTGTGAGGGAAAAGCGGTCACATCTGCCTCGGCGAGGCCCCGGGCGTGTCCGTAAAGGGCCCTCTGCTGGAGCTGGTTTGTTACACAAGGGTCTGCGCTTGTTGCTTTTCTGAATGTAGTTCTCCTCCCCTCATTTCCACGGAAGAGCCTGTAAATGAGCTTCAGATGTAAGCGAAAGGCACCGAAAACAAACCGCAGGGAAACGGTTTGCCACTGTCTTTGGTTTTGTAACTCAATTTTTGGAGAGTCCTGATGTCCAAAACTCCCTTAGGTGCTTTTTATCATCAAGTGGAGGATGAAACGGTGCTTTAAACCCAAGCTTCAAGTCAGACCGAGTCCAGAGGTGTTACCTGGGGTGTCTGTCCCACAAGTGCCAGGAGCCAGCAGTGACCTGCCTGACCTGCCGGTGCTGCCTGGGTTTATCCGCCGAGGCTAAAGGCAGCTTTGCATCTATTACCGAGGTCTGTGCGCTGTGATCAGGGCAGGTAACATGCAAATCCCCTCCCGATCCTGCCGGCAGTCAAGCTATAATTAAAAAACACTCTTGTGTTTAGGGGTTTTTAATGTTACTGTATGTGGGCTGGTGCTGTAAACAGGCCTCTGGGTGGGGTCACGGTGAAGCCA
Organism: Trogon surrucura; assembly: GCA_020746105.1. Taxonomy (NCBI): domain Eukaryota; kingdom Metazoa; phylum Chordata; class Aves; order Trogoniformes; family Trogonidae; genus Trogon; species Trogon surrucura. The sequence continues at coordinate 32,498,581 of CM036617.1, read as the reverse complement.
GTGGAATTTTTTATAGTCATGAAACTGTCAGTAATGTGAAAAGACTGAGAGAGGAGTCGGGGTGGAGGGCAGATGAGGGAGCACGGAGCGAAAGCTAATCTGGGGCCAAGGGTTTATAACAAGGGTAAGCGCTTCCACAGAAGAGCGGGGAGTCCTGAGCTGCTGCGTCCTGCTGCCGTGGGCAGGCAGCTGCAAAGTCTGATGGCAAGCAGCGATTCTCTTCTGATTAAAGAAAGCACTAGATGAATGATAACACCTCTAACTCTCCTGGCATTTACTCTGATTATCTTTTTGCCTTCCCCAGTATGTCCCTGAGGAATTTGCACTTACTAAAAAAAAAAAAAACAAAGAAAAGCAAGAAACTCATTAGTCAGTGTTTCTTTGAATTGTAGTTTAAATAAGCCGTTCAGCATCATGAGATTTGTGATAAAGCAATGAGATTTGGCAGCTCTGAGAAGATAACTCTGACAGCAGGAGTTATTTAAAATTAATTTACAATATACAACAACCCTCAACATTCTGATCGTAGATAGTTGGGGAATCCTCTTTAAACTACATAGCAGATAAGATCTCATCAAATAGTTCTGCCCTTTAGATAATTTTTTTCTTTTTTCCCTCCCCCCTCCCCCCCCTGCCAATTTCCTGATTTTGTTTGAGGAAAAACATAATCAGTAATGCTGTCTGGTTGTGCATCCAGTTCACTGATTTGTTAGAGTGTCTGAATGGGTGCATAAACAGAAAGAAATGGCAACTTTGAAAACAAAGCAATCCTTCTGCTAAATCATTTTCTTCCTCATACTCATTTTGACATCTGAATTATTTAGACCTGAAGTACTTCTCATATATTCTAGGGCCATGATACTAGTCTCACTAGAGCTAAAAGCTTGTGGCGTTATGAGGACACCTAAACTGACAGGCCAAGGAGTGAGTATTGCTTGGAGGAGGTTCCTGTAGCTGATCTTTCCCTTTCCTTGTGTCCAGGTCGCTGTTCCCTCTCATCCTTTCGACAGCAGTATTTCTCCCACCCAACCAGGCCAACACCACCTGTATTTTGATTGGCACAGCTGCCCTTCTTTCCCTGCTTCTCAAAACTACTGGCCATCTTCCTGGCAACATGGACATCTGTCTGCTTTCTGCTGCCCAGTCCTAACCCTCCCCTTGTCCTGGGAATGCAGCAGTGTCTGGGAAGTGCAGGTCCACATGCAGTGGCTTACTTGTACTCCTGCCGCTACGTGGGAGGACAGGGTGAGACCAGAGGCATTGGAGAATGCCTGCCAAGACACAGAAAGTCATTCAGACCATGTCAGAGATTTCATCTCCTGCAGGACAAAGGGAAAGGCGGGGTAATGAAATGTACTTGTGCCCCAAACTTGCCCTATGGACCTATTGCTTTAAGACCGAGTGGATAATTTTCTGAATAGACTTCTGAAACAGTTGCCTGTGCAAAACAACAGAGCTTCTGTTTCGACAGAGTTTCTGTTGGTTCCTCCATTTGGTCGGTTCGTGGATGCTTTTGGCCTTCTTTCCCCCGAGTAAACTTTTTCCATAGTTGTGTTGGCTTTGAGCCAGATCTGGTTCTTTAAAGCTCACACCCCTCCTGAATAACTAGGCATTGTTCCCGATTTTTTTTTAGTAGTCTGAGAACATTTTAGGTTGTGTGGTTGTGAACATATCTTTCCAACCAGAGTGAGACTGTTAGACATTTCAGAGCTTTCTGGGTTTGGATGTTTTCGACGGCATACTGAATGTATTATTAAGAACCTGTTAGCACAAGCAAAAAAAATAGCTTATTTTACCCTGTTCGGTTGAGTCTTGTCTTTTGCAGAATGGGCCTTTAATTGATGATCTGCAGAGCAAACTGATCCCTGAAGACAGATCCATGAGCAGCTGAGCAGATCTAATAATTCACCAACATTGATAACTCCTCATCTCCCAACTGCAGATTTTCACCCTCCCTTAGATCCTCCTTGGTGTTTGCCACATGGTTCTGTGAGCCACCTGAACTCAATAAAAAGACCAAGCAATATTTTATTTGAGGGTGAGGTGGTGGTGTTCATTTCTCTCTGGGTTAGTGAGTAAAAAGTAACCTCATCATGTGCAAACATGCCTTAGGAGGGTAGGTTTATGTCACGGCTAATTTAGTATGACCGTGGGCTAGTGCTGAAGACTGACGTCGTCTTCTCCATCTCTCTCCAGCCACGTACTCCATTGTGGTCCTTCTTCTGTGAGGTCCGGTGACTGTGAGACTGCAGAATTAATCGGGTGAGCAAACGAGTTCAATGGAAAACCATCGTTTTTCTAGTGGATTTGTTTTCTGTCAGATGAGCTCATTGAAGCCGTTCACTTCAGGGCTAGCCATTACTAGGTCACTAGACACAAGCGAGTGTGTGGCCAGAAGAGGGAATGAGGGATGCTACTCTTCTTCTTAGTTAAGTGAAATTCAGGCCTAGGATTCCTCTGGTGCAAAGCCTTTTCTTCCAAGATGCTGTTGCGATTTCTTAACTCCTGGTGTTCCTACCTTGCTTTTCATGAACTAGAGGATCCCTTTGCAACTTGGAAGTTGAGCTGTAAAGAACCTCATGTAAGAAGCCCAAGGCAGACAGATGTTTTCGTTTCAGTCTGTGTCTTTTCCAGGCTACAGTGCTTGTCTGCTGTGTTCTTATTTATACTTTTCAGACACCAAACATCAAGTGTTCAGCTCGTCAGTGTTCAGTATACCGCACCTTAAAATAGTACTGGAAGATACTGACTACAGGAGATACATAACTCCTGAAGGCTCTCAGGTCACATGTAATAAAACATTGCAAACAGTACTAATAAAAAGGCAGAGGGATAAGCAAGGAGAGCAAGTAGAAAAAGGACAGAACAAATACTCCTTTCCACTTCCTCTAGATAATGCAAAAATAAAATCCTTTCTGTCAAATATCAACTAAAATAGAAATCAAACATCTTGAGCACTGCTTGGAAGGACGCCACAGCTGTACTTTGGCCTGTGGAGATGCGAATAATCATCCTTTATTTGTCATACTGTCCTTACACCATTAATATTTTTAAATGCCTTTGATAAATCGTCAATTTCTTATTGCTATTTTAAAAGAAATCTTTATATTCCTGCTTGCTTATGTTAGATAGTGATGAGACCAATGAGATGACAAAACCAGAAAAGTGGTTTTGCTTAGTGAGTGTAATTGTAGAATAAAGATGAGGTAAAAATAGACAACACTATGAGCCAAAGTTTATTTTTTTGTGGAAGGAGTGTGAAACGCTAGTACATATGGCCCAAACTAGAGTTTGGTACACCGTTCTAGACTGCTTTGAGCTGTATTAAACCTGAGTTACACTGATTTCTGCTGGTGTAAATTTGGGTACAGAGCCCTCAAGACAGGAGGTCACTCAGGCAGAAAGCAGTCGTGTCTTTCAGTCTGCTGGAGGGCTTGTTGGGAGCAGCACTGAGTATGAAGTAGGAGATGTTGAGTGGGAGAGAGAATTAAAACTGGCCCTGAATAGTGAGGGGAGGGGGAAAAAAAAAAAAGGAAAAAGAAAAGGAATGTCCTTTGAAAAGGGAGAGTTTGTTTGACAGCTTGGCCACTAGAGATATTCACAATCCTGGCAAGTATTCCCAGGAATAAAGGAAAAATGGGAGGCAATTAAATATGATATCTTTTCCCTCACCAAGGTAAATGTTAATGCTGACTGCTTCATGAAATAAAAAATCCAATTAAGGATAATGAGACTCCTGGGGTAACCCCCCAACACAGATTAATTTTGAGTCTTCATTAAGTTAAACTTGTTTATTTGGGAAAAAAATCCTTTTTTCCTTGCGGCTCCTTCTGTAACCTGTTTACCAAACACTACTGGGACACCCACACAAGCTTCTTTAGAAACCAGACTGAAATTTAGAGTTGTTTACTTCTCTGCACACACACACAAAAAAATCCAGGGGCAGGGTTGACAGCAGCAGTCTCTGCTCTCCCACATGCTGAATTCCAGCAAGGCGGATAGGAGTTGTAATTTACTTGGGATGAATCTCTTCCCACATCTCCCTCGTCCTCTTACTTCGCCCCATTCCCTGCTAAAGATAAAGCTGTCATATCTTCCCTTTTAGACTCATCTTCTGATCTCCAGGATGCTGCTTAGCTTCTCACCTGCCTCACAGTAATGCGACATCCAGACAGGTTTCCAAATACCTGCAGCTGACATCAGCTCCTGCCCAGGAGATTCAGAAAGACCAGAACATCAGCCAGAAATAGAGGTAGCTGGCTTAAATTAGATGTGGGGACTGAGTTCTAGGCTGAAGAGAAAAAAAGGAGATTTATTTAGAAACCTACAAGAGCAAAAATGTGGTTTCTCTCCTAAGCAGTTGGAAATGGGTAGAGGTGAAACTCCTCGTGAAGGATGAGTGTTGGGAGAACAGAGGCAAACTTTTATCAGCAGCTGAGAAAACAGTACGTTAAGCTATTCCAAAAGCATTTACAGAATGACTCGTACTCAGCAGCCAAGTAGGGTCCCACGGGAGACTCTGAAATCTAACAAACTACTAACAAGGCTGGTTCCATGTGAAATGAGGGGAGAGTTCACAGCTATTAAGCCTGGGAAAGATGATTATGATTAGTAGTAGTCAGTCTCGTGTGGAGCAGGCTAGACAGTTATATGCATGGATCCCTACTTCAGGACTGTGCCATTTATTTGGACATTAACATATGATGCAGAAAGAAACCCCGCTCTTCGTTTAAGTGCTGGCAGATTTATTATGTCTGTAGATGAGTTGTTTAAGAGTTAGTGGTAGGATGAGGTGAGGGGTTATTTCCATGGTTTTGATCACCCACAAACATAGATACTGAAAGCACATTGAACAGTTATTCTTCATTAGTGACTTATGTGAAAGTGGGGCCAAGACTGACCTTTAAAGAATCTCCTCATCTACTTCCAAAGGCTTTCAGCAGCATTTTCAATGCAGAGCTCAAATTCACACCAAACTTCCCTCTAGTAGACAAATCCTAACTACACGTCATGTTTACTCTTTTACCTCAAACTGCGACATAATAATTGACATGAGGTCATTAAAAGCCATGCAGTCATACTGTCGGCCTTGTGCCAAATAGGTGGCAGTCAATGAAAATAATCTGTCAGGAGTTCATACATAATTAAAATAATTGTATTGCTGATATCAAGAGTATTTTGAAATGGGCCTGGGTGTTTTGCCGTTTTATCTAAGCTTCTCGTGCCAGGAATTGTCTCTTGTGCCTTCTAAGGACACAGAATCTTGCTCAGATCCAAGCTGCTTGTCAGAATTTCATTCGTTGTCTGGCAGCATTAGCATTGGAAAGTGCTTCGTTAAGAGCCGCTGTGTAGGCATGAACTTGGGCACATAAAGCACATATGTGAAATGCACCGTGGAGTACAGAATATGAAAAGCAACCAGCACAATCTGTCACGTTTTTACAGACTTTGGAAAGTGTCATGACAGGAGAATCATTTACGTGTTGTTGTTTCTCTTGACCTCACCAAATTCCTTGTGTAATCCCTCACCTGCCCTGCCCCCACCCCAGTAAGAGTCAGTTCAATAGGAGGGAAGGTGGCCAGGCTGGGATTGCATGTAATTCTTGTCCCCAGGTGCTTCGTAAATCACACTTAGATTATCTGGTAATAAAGTTGGCAATGAAAAAGATGCCATAGCAGTGAGTTGTAGGCATTTGCCTATAGATGGTGTGGCAAGGAGTTCACGCCAGGGAAGCCTGTTACTCAGTCGTCCGCTTCTTCTCCCGTGGCATCACTTGTGCTCCCTTGTCTCTGATTTCATTCCGGTTACTCAGGACCTGAGTCATACACCTTGAAGTAACAGTGAACCTCATTTCCACATTCAAGCCTCAAAGACACCTGAACAATTATGGTACTTCAAGAAATTAAGGTTCAGTTTTGCTAAGGGTTGACCTTGTGAAGTGCTGAGCTTTTTTGCCCTCGGTTCAATAACATGCCTCTCCCTGTGTTTAGCTTTAAGCTTTGGACTCATTGCTTGCAATTAAGCACGTATTTAAGCTCTTTGGTAGATCGTGCTCTGAGTATACAGTACCTGGCAGATTCCAGTCTTGCAGGACAGAGTACTCGGGGACAGATTTGTGCTAGGGCTGCACAAGTACATTTATTCTAAACGCTGATAACTCTGCCAAGTGCTTCTGTGTACTCTGCCTTCCAAGCCGTGATATTTTGTCCTTTAAAATACAGTATGGATCTAGTGTTCTTGGAACATTCACACAAGCTGGAATTGCATCCAGCATGGGTGTAGGCAGGTTGCTTATAGAATTATGGGCAGCAGTATGGACTAACTGGGTTGGTTCTGATAGGATGACTCCACCGTCACGGGAGAAGATCCTTCCACGTTCACCCAACAACTAAAATTCTCTATACAACCAGTATAAGTTAGGTGTCAGTGCGGGAGATGGCACTGGGCTGTACTCTCCCTGCCAGCGCTGACTATACCATTCTGTTACATTTCTCTGCAAACGAAATCAAAGAATGTCTGAACTCCAGAATCCAGGAGTCCCAAGTCCAAACACATATCTCTGGTATGTCAGGGTGAGCCTTGGGTGTGCACCAGCCTATCCTTTTGCCTCACCCACTTCTTCACACTTTTGTTTCATGGGAAATAATAAACTCAGGCCAAAAGACAACCATGACACATTGTTCCAGACCCCCAAGCAAGGAACGTACTGTCAGGTATTCCAGACCTGTATTAACATGTGATCACATGCCCTGTGTGGTTTTAGGGACTTAAGGCCTTCTCCTTCTGTTAACTCACACCACCCATCTTGGAACGCAGTTTTCAAAATTTATCTTTTATAAAATATAGGTATTTCATAAACAAGCTTGCCTTTGTCTCTATGATAAGGCAGTCCTATCCCTACTGGATTCCTATTTCTCTCAGGCTATCAGATGCCTTGCAAAGGTGTCCCTTGCTTGTTGGGGACCCACATAAAACTGTCTTGTGAATTCACATGTGCCTTTGGTTCTCTCATCTTCCTAGACAAGCCTCTCCTGCACCAAAACACACAATCCTGGTACCAAGGTGTGGCCTCACAACAGAGGCCAGACACTGCAGAGAGAAAGTCCTAAGTCCATAACCCTCTCACCCAGCTTCTTTTCCTGGCCTGAACACGAGTGCCAAGAAAACGAGAAATGCAGAATGTGAAGAAGGGACTAGTGTTTTTGTAAATAGTAGCCAAATGCCACAGAGTTTTGTAAACAGGAGGAGGATTCAATACAGGTTTTTAAGATTGTTTGTGCAAGGAAATAATACAGAAATTCTGTTCTGACGTAAGCAGTTAGAAAAAGGTTTAAGACGTTGTTAAATTCTGCCCTCAAAAATCTTTAAACCTTAAAGCTTTTGCAGAGAGATGTTCATTTTGCTTTTTAACATGGTTTTAGTATCTGTTTGTTCTGGTCCTTATACAAGTATTTTCTGTTAATCCCAGGTGCCTGCTTGCCTCAAGGCTTGTTTTTGTCAAAACAAAATGCTGTTGTTTGTTTCAACATCTGAACATCAGAGGTGAGTTAGCTGGAGAAGCTGTGCAATGTCCCTCCTTTCAGACTGACCTTTGGCAATCCTACCTCCTGAGGCAATAACAACATCGCGTGTTCACTTCCAAACATCTGACACACACTAATTTTCCAGAAGTAACAGTATGTATGAAGGGAATCTAACCCTCAGTAAAACCCCCATTGCCTCTATCTTTTGGAGAGATGACAAACTTCTATTAATGGAAGGAGAATTGAAACAAGTCCTTTCCAATTTGAAGTTTCACACATTTACAAGAATACGCTAACCAAAGTTTGCTGAAAATAAAATGGAATGTGATGCGGAAGCTAAAATAACTTCACGTGCTATATTCAAAGCCAGACTGCGAATGGATTTCTTGAAATATTGGATTTTAACTGTAAAAAAACCTGTCAAAATGCATCACATATGAACACAGAAGGACATTACAGACTGCGGGGAGATGAATATCTGTGATGAGAAAAACAACCCAACTGGCTTGTAGAGGAATGCTTGAAGCCTCCTTTGTTATGACTACAGTAAAAATACACATCTATTTTCTTAGAATAACAAAGTGTTCATTCTCTCTCCTGCTTGGAGCTGTTGGGCATTTACAGCATATTATTAGCAACTGTACAAATGCCTTATGTTTTGAAAAATCAAAAGGAATTAGTGAGTAAGGAGAATTAATGCCTTCCTTATAGCCCTGCCCCTGGATTTGCTTATGCGTTTTAAGGAGTCGCTGGATAAAAAAAAATGTAATCTCTGCTGGAATCAAGGACTGGCGCCTGAGACCTCCATCTCTCAGGTGAGCACCTCTGTAATTAAGGTACACAGCTGGGCGTCCTATCATTGCTTGTGGTTTTCCTGGCTTTATGATTTTTCAGTGGTTTTTTGTCCAGTGGTCTCTACTATGGGAGAGAAGGCTGGTGCAGCTCAGCCTCCTCACTCCAGCTTAAGGCATTTTCCTTTGAGAAGAAGAGAGCAGCAGGTTTGCACACAGTCCCTCTGAGGAGGACCTGGATAGAACCCCGATCTCTTTTTCCCTTGACTGAATATTCAAATCATTAACTATTTCTCCTTGGAGGCCACATTTCAGAAAGACGCATGTTTGTCCCCTAAGGCAAGAGATAGTTTCCTAAATCAAGAAGTGAATGAAAAGAAGGAAGGCTCAAAATATGTTCCAGTCTCATGCATGCAGAACTCTAAATCTGGGAAGAGGAAGAATCTCAGCTCTCCTCTTTGCCTTCTCATTTCCCACTGACTGGTTTCAGCAGATGCTGTGCTTCCTTATTCAGAGGTTTTGTTGCTAGGAAAAGGATGCACCACTGCCTAACTCCCTCTGTTCCTGGAAGGGGAAGGCGATGCCTATATCATCATGAATTAGTCCTTGAGTATCAACCTAGAGACAAAATACTCAGCCGGAGTCCCTTGTGAATCTTCCCTTTTTGTTCCTAGTGCCTAAGCTTGAAAACATGCCTATCATGCATATTAAAAAAACTAAAAGGTTGAAGAGACAAAGTATCTTTCTCTCCTTTGTTTATGCCATCAACTAAGTGTTTGTACCCCTTCCCTCGCATGAGATAGACTTATGCAGTGGTTCAATTCAAAAAACAGATTACCCAGGAAACAAATCACTTTCTGACAGGTTAGATTCTAGCTTGATCAGCTCCCTGAGCTTGGTTGTCTTCTGGTTCCACTGGCACCAGTGCTCTGCAAGACACGAGGCCAAAACCTGCAGGAAAGGAAGAAATGTGAGAGTAAAGAGGGAGGGGAATCAGGCAGCAGTAGCCCAAATTTAGAGCAGCTTATGCTGTGTTGGAATCATACTCTAAGGTACGGTTGGGCTGTTATCTGCCCAGTGGGTTGCCATCATCCATACCTCCTGTAAAATAAATCTGTTTGAACTGGGCAGAGTCCCAAAATAGATTAGATATCACCCACTGTAGGGTTTTGTGATTTAAAAAAAAAGAAAAAAAAAAAAAGACTTGGCAAAGAGTAAGGCCCAAGGGTGGAATTTCATGGGATGCTGAATGCAATTTAACAGCTTGCTGCTGCTGAAAAGGGGCTGCTCATCTTCTTTTTTTCTCCTGCATTTCCTCCCCTGCAGGTGTACACCATTAATGCTTGCCTTGCACCAACTGCAGCATTCATCTTGCATTTAGTTTGTGAGTGGGTCAGTCTGTCTTGCTAACTGCATCAGAAAACAAAGCCAGCAAAAGAGTGAGTGGTGGGCTGGGCTTAGGAGCTGGGTCAGCTCTCTTGGTCACCTGGCTTCATGAGATGAGCACCACACCGAGCAATTCCAGGGAAGGGGCAGGAGGCCCATCTGGGAGCAGGAGGGTGTGGGGGGAGGTGGGAGCAGAATCGAAGCCTGTTGGCAGCACCGAGCTGCTACGTTGGCTCCGTTTCCTGCCAAACTGCAGCCTGGCTCTTCTTGGACTTTGCTATCCAAAGCACATTACTAAACACATGCAACTCCTGCGTCAGAGCCCTGCCAAACTTTTACTGCTACACATTGTGGGCCAAATGACTTTGCAGATCCCTGTAGATTCAAGAACCAGCTTTGTTCTTGCCGCTTGCTGGCAGCTTGGGCAAGTTGGGGAACAGTGGTGCAATGTGCTTCCCCTCCAGAAAATTCTATGTGCTGAGGAACCAACCTAATTATGTGCTTAAGCTTTTTGAGAATCTGTATCCCCAGTCCCCTGGAGGGGAGCTGCAGTAATCCAGATGCTAGGCAACAATAGTAGGAAATGCTGTGATGAAGCCTGCATTCAGTAGGGAAGAATGTCCCTTAAATGACAAAATACCTACTTGAGAACTTCCTCTCTTTGAGCAGCGAGTCCTTTGTTAAGAGGAGATGACATTTTGTTCACTGTCAGGTCACAGTGTTTGCAGGCAGCTGTCACAATGGGCCCAACTTCTCTCTGCTGGCATTTATAAGTGAAGAGATTCACAGATCTATTCCACAGGTCACAGTTCTGGCCCTTCCCTGTTCCGTAAACAAAAGTAGTTTCAGGTGGCCAAGAGTCAAGCAGAAATGAGAGCACTTTCACCACTGAGGAGCAGCAAGGTAGAGCAGCTGAGACCCACTGTGATATTGCAGGAGCTGTGGTGGACACCTTTCTTCTGCTCCCACACATGAGTAACATCAACTTCCCGACATCCCTCACACTGATTTGCCTCACTGAAAATTCCTCTTGTGCGATTCTTTACAATGAGGGTGGTGAGACACTGGCACGGGTTGCCCCAAGGGGTGGTGGAGGCTCCATCCCTGGACACATTCAAGGTCAGGCTTGATGGAGCTCTGAGCAACCTGATCTAAAGATGTCCCTGCTCACTGCAGGCGAGTTGGACTAGATGGCCTCTAAAGGACCCTTCCAGGCCAACACATTCTGTGATCCTGTTGCTGCTGAAAGCAGCAACTTCAAAGACAGAACTCTCTAAACTTTAGAAAGCTGACATTGGTTTATTAACAAAGTAGGCCAAGTTTGGATGCTAGGTGAAACTAGCATACCACATCGAAAAAATGCAACATATTTATTTTGTAACTTAGTGGTATAAACACGTCTAACTTGCCACTAATTCTACAATTACTGGTTAGTGATAATGGTTACATTCATCATTAGACCAGTATATTAAAATTAGCTTCGCTCCTCATGTAAATTAACACGCATGCTCCTTGCGGGTGGGGGGGAGGCGAATTTTCAGCACTCTGAATTGAAGTGGTCATCACCTCCCACTGCAGCATTTAATTTTGGCTCATTTTCAGCCTTTTTGGTTCACTTTCAGTCAATTTTTGATGTTTTGGTACCCTATAATCTCCATAAAGGGAGTTTTGACTAGAAAAGCCCCAATTAGGTCCAGTTCCACATACCCCTAAGGACGAACAGCTTGTTAAAACTTTCTAAACAAGAGTGTACTTGCTATCTCCAGGTGCACACTACCTTATTGTCTTTTCTAACCGTCTGGAAAATTTCTTTGTCACCTCTTCCCATCCTTGAAGGAGTATTCTTTGAAAGACTGATTTACCCATCTTAAGGCAGTAAAAATTATTCTGCCATCCTTACGGCAACACTATGATTCTGCATACACTGAGTCCCTACCAACAGCATCTGTTGCTGAGCTATTTAGGAAATAATGGAGCCATAGGAACCCTGGGTTCCATATAATGCCTCACAGAATCATTTAACTTCTGTGCTTCTGTGTTGCCAACATCTGGAGAGAGGATGTGTGCACTTTCTGACAGATTTCAGGACGTGCCTGTGTTTCAGTAACGTGGCCATCAATTTCTAAAGAGGAGAAGTCCTGAGTTTCTTGGTGCAGCAGAGCTTCCACATTTTCATTCAGGATAGTTGGCTGCATTTTCTGCTTTTCCACACTTATGCCACACTGTGCATGGTCCTTACGCTCCATTTCAAGATCCAGTTGTGCAGAGGAAGATGATGGGTTGTGGCTGCGTTCAGTATCTGGTGCGGAGCCTGCCTGCTGAGAGCACACTTGCCGTAGGCCTGCAGAATGAATCTTCAGATATGCTTAGCATTAAAATGTGGTTAACTCAGTTTCTAGCGCAGCTGAGCTTTTACAATTAAGGAAGACATTGTGCAGTGAAATCTGACTTTTGTGTTTATTTATTTTTAGCTTCTATGGAAATTACAATGATGCAGTCATGGTCTGAGCGTATGTGTGCTATCGTGTGTCTGTCTGTCTGCTCTTTGCAAATAACTCCTGGCCATTTTCAGCCCATTTTCAAATCAAGCTAGTGGTTTCAAACATACTGGGTCCCTATGTATTTTATGGAAACAGACAGCTGCATATAACAAAGGGAAAGTCTACAGCCATATACAGCAGAAAATGTATACCATCAACACAAGCCATAAAAGAAACTACACAGGAGAGCAATATTATATGTCCTAACCTCATGGAAAGTTGTAATCAGACGTGGCACCACCAGAGGATCCCACCATGAGAAGAAAATGAGTTGGAAACCAGGTTTCATTTGCTGTGTGGCATATGGAAACACTTGACTACTCAGGAGCATAAGAAATAAATACTAATTTTGTCTCCCACTCTTGCTTGCTCTCCTGCTTTGCTTCCCTTGCTGCAGACCTGTCATATAGAACCAGATCCTGTATGACCAGGAAGTGAGGGTTGTTAACTATGGATAGAGGGCTTACACAGAGTCACAGAATCACAGAATGTCAGGGCTTGGAAGGGACCTCAAAAGATCATCTAGTCCAGCCCCCCTGCCAGAGCAGGATCACCCACAGTAGGTCACTCAGGAACGCGTCCAGATGGGTTTTGAATGTCTCCCAAGAAGGAGACTCCACAACCTCCCTGGGCAGCCTGTTCCAGTGCTCTGTCACCCTCACTGTGAAAAAGTCTTTTCTAATATTTTTGTGGAACGTCCTATGTTCCAGCTTGTACCCATTGGCCCTTGTCCTGTCATTGGATGTTGCTGAAAAGAGCCTGGCTCCGTCCTCCTGACACTCCCCCTTGACATATTTATAAACATTAATGAGGTCACCCCTCAGCCTCCTCTTCTCCAAGCTAAAGAGACCCAGCTCCTCCAGCCTTTCCTCATAAGGGAGATGTTCCACTCCCTTCATCGTCTTTGTGGCTCTGCGCTGGACTCTCTCCAGCAGTTCCCTGTCTTAATGTTAAGAGAATCTTCATGAAACTTATCCTTTGAATTAGAACAAGGAATTTTTTAGTCCTTAATGTCTTTTCCTTAACCCCCCATTGGTTAGGTCTTAGCAGGTCACCGTGTGTTTGGTGTGTCCATCACTGAAACTTTAAACTATAAAATCCCCATTGGTGAATGGGAGTTAAAAGGCCTTGTTGGAGAAAATCACAATGAAACTGTGCTAACTTTAAAATTCAGATGAGCTTCTAGCTACTTTCAACAATTCACACATCTCCTCTTATCCCAAAGCTGAATGATTCTCTGAATCAGGACATAGTGAAGTACTAACAGAAATATAATATCAAGAGAAGTTGTCAGAAGAAACTTTATGTTTTCATGTGAATTCCTGGTGGCTTTTACTGTCTCTCTTAGTCTTGGCCAGAGTACATCAAACCCTGAAGTATGCAAGTAACTCTATGCATATAAATAGCCACTGGATCTTCTCAAGTGCTTTGAAGTCTGTGACTTCACCGAGCAAGCACATGAATGTGCAGAGACTGATGTTGTAATTATTACTAATCATACCGTAGTTTTACATATATAGTACAATGTACTAGCTCTATACCTTCATTATTATGAGTTACTGTCTTGACTTTAAGACATTCCTGTTAATAGACAAATGCACTGTCCTCCCTGTACTGATGAAGTAAACAGTGAAAGTCCTCTGGAACCAGACTACTGAACTGGAAGTAGGATCTCTGCCAAAGGATCTTCTGACGCTCGACCTGGGGTGTGGCAGCCCTTCACCACACAGTTCCTAGATGCTGCATGGTAATCAGTCAGGGACACATGGGGACAGCTAATGTGAATTTCTGAGTAGAAAAAGAATCTCCTTTAAAGTCTGACTAATTATTTGCTACTCTTGCTTATCCATTTTATTCCTTTAAAGATGGTTTTAACATCAATTCCTCCTTCACCTTTGAAACAGAGCTGCCGGCTTTTCCCATTTCCACAGCTTACCCTTAAACTAGGGTAAACTCTATGCTCCCCTAAGTAGCAGTGATGTCAGCAAGTATTGGACAAGCAATGTGGAGCTGGGTGGAAAGGCCTGAACTCATCTTTGGCAGATTTAAAAGCCTGTCATCTCTCAATGTGAGAACAAGCCTGTGTAAGGGAGGATTAGCTCAGAATGCATTTTACATTAAAATTCAAACACTGTCATAGGAGAAAGATGCTTTTCTTCTTCTTTTTTTATCCAAAGGAAAACATTCCAGTGCATATTTTGATCACTGTTTATTCTGCTTTCCATAAAAGTCTGGAGGAAGCGTAAAAATAATAATATACTGTTTAAATACAGCAAAGCTTGAGTAACTGAGTAGTCAATATACACGTTTTATTAGTCATAGATGTGTAATAGTCAACAGTTTTAAATATATTAAAGCCTGCTGTTTAGCACCTAGAGGCCCAGTCTGGACTGAGGACTAGGGTCCTCATTTTGCTCACGCGAAGAACTTACATTTGCGGGATTCATCTTTCTTTTAAAACGTTTGTTCAACTATGGTCATTACTCAAATGATGCAATACTATGAATACATACTTACGTTTACCATGGACAGATGGTCTTGAATCATTTCACTGGGTTTTGTTGTTTTAATAAATTGTGTGCTTTAATTAACAGAAATCTTAGCCCAACATTCACCTACCAATTTTCCATGGGCCTTCTTCACCCTTTTAATTGTAATAGCAGCAATTTAACATTTGGGTGTGCAGAATATCTATACTAACACAACGTTCTGTTGATAATTTTGAAGCCACCTGCAAACCAAGTGCTTACAGATAAATAATTATTCTCTCAGTGCACTCGTCTGATCATGAAAAGAGCTGACATTGCCAACATTCTTTGCTTTGCTGTAGCTGTTTTACAGAGGAGGGCAATAAGAAACATAGTTTAATCCCTGATTTTTGAAAGCTATTATGGGGCAATTTGTAACCCCCTGAGTATGTCTAAAATTGTTATACTGTAACTGCATACAGGGATACAGTTCTAATGGACAGGGGTTTTCCCCCTGCCTGGATCATGTTTTCCACTGAAAGGAAATTCAGGTGTATGGGAAAAGAGGTATCTACGCTGCGCTCCAACGAGTCTCCATCAAAACAGACACAGGATTGCAACAGCAGGGAGGAGAGGGAAGGGAAAGGACAGAGGGACATACCCCGAAACCCATCGTACTTCACACATTGCCTATTACCAATGATAACAGATATGCAGGGTGAAAAACTGCCATTAGCATTGGGGTCCAGATAAAAGAACTTCCTGGCAAACATGGGATGAGGACTTATTTTTTTGATTCAGAGTTTTGATCTCATTTCTGTGTTTGCCTAGTGCAGAACCGCTCTGGATGCTATGATATTACATATTCATATTACGGTTGCAAAATAAGACTCTACAATTCAAGCTCCTTTTTAGGAAGCAAGTTGTGATAGTAAATCTAAAAAAACCAAGAAATTTTCTTGCTGTGATAAGTTCCTCTATAACTTCTCTCTACAACCACATTTTTCCTTTCCCTGATACTCACCTATAGATCACAGTTTTTTTCAGTTTGTATTTCCATTATTACTCTTCATCTGTGAGAACTATTTCAGTTTCCCTGCAGCAGACTGGCATTTTTTCTGGGATGTTTTAAGGGGACCTTATTTAAATCAGGAAATTACTTTAAGGTGATCCATCTGGGACAGTCAAAAAGTCTGCATACTCCCTGTGTGCTACGTAGACATATTTTGTTATTTCTTTTGTGCTTCACATACCACCTCTGGCTCACAAGCATCTCTCCACCATTACCAGTCTTTGCCCTTTCCGCTGTAAGTGGGCAATACACATGTGGTTGCCGATCATGGCATCCCAAGAAAACTGGAAGAGTCCAGCTAAGCTTAATCAACAGCTAGAGACTAAAAAGGGCTCCCATGGTTTAAGGCTGGCTTCCCGTTCTGAGAAGAGAACTGTTAAGGGACAAAACCAGGTCCCTTCCTTGCCTGGAGATATTACAAAAGGACTGATCAGAAAGTCCTTCCTTTCTGCACAGGGTTGATTTTTTTTCCTACATTTTCTACCTGTTTATTTTCTGCCATGTCCCAAGCTGGAAATGCAAAATGTTTCATTTACCACAGAGCCACTCAACATCAAGTCAATGGGTGTCATGCAAGAACTCCAACAGGACTGAATAAAAGTAATTCCAGGTGTTTACTGACACATCCTACTTTGTTGACTGACACCATTCAGATGCAGACTTACATACCTGCCTGATCACAATACAGTCAAAACACTGCATTTCTGCAAAGGTCCATTTCCCTCTCCTCATCCAGCCCTGATCTCAGACAGAGAGAAAAAAAAAAAAATGGTATTGCTTCAAAGTGAGGAGTAGCTTGTACTTGCAGTACACTGCCACATTTCCAGCCAGCCTATGGCACGGCTCTCATTACACAACAGATGTGGCTTTCCTGCTGCATATATGGCTTTCCTGCTTTCTCTTCCTTCCCTCTTTCTCCCACTTTCTGACCACTTTTTTGATCAGTTGAACTGCTTGGGCTGACAAAAAGCTAGTTCAGGTGTCCTTCAAGGAGCCTGCACAGCCATAACAAACATACATGCTGAATCTGCTAATACCATGGGTCAGTTAGGCAGAGATTTCCATGCCCCATGTCTTTCTCCCAGGAAGGAGAGAAATATCAGTAAGTTTGTTGTCTTATGCTTCCCTCAAGTACTTCATTACACTCCTCAGAACTATCCTTTTTGAGAAGAGCTGATGACAGCGCGTAGACTGTCATGCAGGTCTGTCATGATGCCCGAGTTGTTGTCCCATCTGATTTGTCAGTTCTGGTTTGCTGTCTCCAGTTTTAAGCTTAACTGCTCAGCCCTGAGAGGTCAGGACCTTCTGTCTTGTGTCTGTACAGCCCACAGCAGTATTGGTGTCCTGTGTCCAATCGTTTCAGGTTTCCAAAAATACATGCAGTCTGATCGATCCTGATTGCTCTCCTTCATTTCTAACGCTGAATCATATTTTGTGTAATCCTACTCCCCCTGCCTAAATGAGTACGAAATTATATTTAGAGCTGCAAAATCTGCAGGGACGGGCAACAAAAAAACTATTTCCTTGACTTCTCGTTACTTTGGGGGGCTATAGTGTGTCTCTTCAAGGGCTCCTACACAGGACTTTTGTGCCCTAGGTCTGTGAAAGTGCTATAGAATCATAGGATAATTAAAGTTGGAAGAGACCTCTATGATTAAGTCCAGCCATCAACCTAACATCAGCATGACCACTAAACTATGTCCAGAAATGCCACCTGTAACAGGCTGATCAAACCTACCACTCCTAAAGGTTTCTACTGCTTCACCCCTAAATGGGATGCTTCTGCCTGTAGCAGGTAGTAGAAGCTCCCAGCCAGATTTGCCTTTCTTGTATCTTTCCCCCGGCACAAAACAACCAGCTTGAGGTGATACTGAGAGCATAGTCTTCTTCCTGTGCTGGTGCTTCACGAGGCAGATGCGAACCTGTTAGATAAAGTCAGTAGTTATAACCACAGCGTTAAAAAGAGATCCTGTGTCTCTGAGTAATTGGTGGTAGCTCTGTGGTGGAGAGAAAGCTGTCTGAAGCTGTGCAGTTCAGGATGTGTTTTAGTAGTACTAAACATATCGAAACCGAATGCGCTAGATTAGAAAGACGTATAAACCCTGTATGACAATAATGCAAAAGAATCTTGAAAAGACACTAATGCCTCTACATTGTCAGACAGACAAAAATGGGCCATACTGGATTATGGATGGACAGGCCATATGTGCTAGTTTGATGGAATACTGCGCCCCGTAAACTGTCTTTTCAGGATCTGTTCATTCCATTGTTGCGTGAATGCACTCCCAAAGTGCTGGACAGACTGAACTCAGCTTGCTGTTGCTCATAAAAAATTGCTGTTCAGGCCACAGGGATGTGCTGCCCTAGCAGAGCACATCCTAGCTCACCTTTCCCCAAGGTGACATATGGCTTCCCGGAGGAGATGGACAGCCTGGAGGCAAGTTCATGTTCGTAATGGCTGTGAATTAGCTGGGGTTAACTGTCCTCCACAAGGGTCTGCCTGAAAGCTGTTACCACCCCTGAAGAGCCCTTTGAGGACAGCAGGTTCCTGTCCCCTGTTAAGGCAATGTGGAGGAATTTATGATAAAGCAAAGGGGCCTCAGATGAGCCGGTTCCTGGAAACACCCAGCTCAATGGGAATCTCCACTTGTCTTGCCTCACTCTATGAATCTTTAAGATTCATTCTTTTTAACACCACCTTTCACACCGGACACAAAAAACTCTCTATGTGACACCTCCCATTTCAGTTTCAGGATTCCCTCAGGCCCACGTTTCACATCTAAGACGTCACACAGTCATTATTTGACTACCTTGCTGGTAGCTCAGTGTCGCTCTTCACCTTCTCCCTACCTAAAAAGTGCCATAATCACTCCCACTCTTCTCCCCAGAGACACGCACACCAGCATACCCCAATTTTTCTGCTAGAATCTCAATTCTCATGCCAAAAGCTTTCTGTCCATACCATTTATCCTTTCACGTACCCTTCTGCCCACTGCAAGGATTTTGTCTTCCTCTCATTTTTTCTTCTCAAGGCTCAGTTGATTCTAATCTTCTTATGCTAAGGACTTTATGCCCTCTTATTTCTTTTCTCCTCAGGTTCCCCCCACCTCCCTATCTCCAGGATTGGGTTCATGCCCATTTCCTCGCTATTGTTATGGGGTTTTTTTCTGTCTGGGAGAGGAATTTTTCAGAGTATGGGTGTGTCTCAGCTGCATTGAATGGACAAAGAGAGAGGATGGATGGGCACTGTTATCTTGGAAGGTGTTAATGGATTTTTGCTTCACTATACACTGAGAAAAGTGCCTGGAACTGTAGTTCTGATAAAAAGCTCTGTAGCCTCTTCATTTGTTCTTACTTCATTATTAAATATGTACTCAAAAGAGTTCTGCCCATTCATGTCAAGAATACTCCCTGACATGTGAGAAATAAATGGAAGCTGTGTTCAGAAGTTATTGCTTTAGAGAATTACCATGAGGCTGAGAGTAGGGCTGACAAACTCAGTCCCTAACTTCTATAAAATAGAGGAGAAAACAGAGTACCAAATATGATAATGTGATTTATTCAAAGGTGTTTTCTTCACACTGAAGAACATCTTTTTAGGCCTCCTAAACCAAAATAAAGCCCCTATGCACACTGATAAGAGCATGATATGCCAAAACATATCTACCTTTTTTTTTAATATAAAACACTTACTACTTTCTTCTTAATTTGGGTTTAAAACTAGCATGAAAATTGTCTTAATCTCCACACTCCCAGTCTCAGCCTATTCCTCTTGCTCTTTTTCCTCTGGTATATTTATTTTTGGCTCCTTCTCTGTCATTCCTGGTTTGTATTTATTTGTGTTTGTTCTCGGTTTTCAAATATGGGACCTGCTCCTATTGTCTTTACTTAGGCGATTCTTTATTGAAAACAAATGGCAGTCTCAGTCTTACTGAAGAAAAGGCAACAGAAATACATGGTTTTCATATTAGGATCTTGCTTCTGAGGCAAGTTGCATTCTTGTAGAGGTATTCACCAACGTACAAGTAGCATCTGATTGCAGATGACTGGTTAAATACATTTCTACTTACAGTCTATGTAAGGAAGTTATTGTTCATAAAGTTTTCTATTTTTAACCTATTTTTAAAATGGTTTCCACTCAGAAGGGGCAGTACTATTTAGGAACTTAATTCTTGTGCTATGAATTAATAAAGACTGAAGGAAAATATCTGTTTTTCTAGTAAAGTACTTACGTAAAATCAGTGACCTGTGCCTTTGACTGATGGTGGCTTCTTGTCAGTAATGTGAGTGATGCAATTTGTGCAAAGCCCTTTGTATTCTTCTCTGTTGCTTCTAGAAATGGCCAGGTATTTCTTGGTATATAAATTCTATTAATCTTGAGAGGGGATTGTAAGCTTCTTTTTTAGCAGAGTGAAGACAGATGATTTATCTCTAAGGCACTCAAGACTCATAATTGCACATCTTCAGTCAATGGGAATATTGCTGTTAACTTCTGTAACTAAAGAACAAAGTTATAGGCAGGAAGACAGATACTATTTTTTTTGGTCTAACCCTCCCTAGAGGAGATAGTTGATAATTTTTCTTAGATTGAGACTACATTTTTCTCTCCGAGTCTTGGCATTTCCTTACAGATTACGATTAACTTTATTTTCCTGCATAATTTATCTCCTTAGTGCAGAGTCTGAGCCAACCCGAATGAGTAGGCCATCACCTTGCCACAGCTTGTTTTACTCTGCGCCGGTGTAGTCAGTGCTGTGTTATGTCGGATACAGAGAAGTTCCTAAACAACAGCACATGGATTTCCTGAGAAACCAGGAAATATTTCTTAAATTTCTTTCAGCTTCTTCAGTGTTTCATCCTCGTCGTCATAACATCATCCCATTAGCCAGACTTAAAAATATAAAGCAAACTCTTCTTTGTTAGCTCTATAGCTTTAAATAATCCTGAAGAGAAAAATGTTGCGAGGAGATTGCAAGTTCTTGGCTCGGCTTTGTGAAAGAACATATGGGAAGGGCTCTACCCACACTTGCTACAAGCGCGCTGATGGCTAAAAAGGCCGATGTGGGGACATTGGATGTTATTGATTTATATATATATATATATATATATAAAATCAGGCAAAAAAAATCTGAGGAGTAAAGATATGTCCATAAATCCATTCAGGATTTGAGAAGGTGGTGTTTTAGTAAATTTTTTCTGAAGAAAGTTTTAAAACAAGTTTAAATAATTGCCAGATACTTAACACTGTTTAGCCCTGGGACAATACTTAACAAGCAGTATGCTGCAGCCCACTACAAATTCTGCTGTTATTATAAACCATGGTTTTAACTTTATTTTTCTCCCCTCTCCTCTCCTCTCCTCCCCTCCCCTCCCCTCCCCTCCCCTCCCCTCCCCTCCCCTCCCCTCCCCTCCTCAGGCTATAAGCAATACTGGAAAGTCTCTGCTCTATGATGCAAACAAGTAATAGGCTGGAGATGCATGCTTATTGTTCTGCTTTACTGGAATTACAGTATCACAAAGGAAACCTCCCTCATGCCGAGAATTCCTGAGGAAATCTTTCCTTGTTCCTATTAAGCCAGGTGATCTTATTGAACTTACAGATGTTTTTAAAAATATATAAAATGGAATGTGCTGTTTGAGGAGTCTGTGCCTTTTGCAACCGGACTTGCCTATCCCGCATCGGCCTTTTTAGCCACCAGCGCGCTTGTAGCAAGTGTGGGTAGAGCCCTTCCCATATCTTCGTTTGCGAAGCCGAGCCGTGATGATGAAATTGAGTAGAAAGGTAACTAAATGTCCAAGCATCTTAAAAACATATCTCACATGCAGAAGTAGGGGTACCTCTGGCTGCTGCCACAGGACCACTGGTGAATCCCATCCTCTGTTACCAAGATTCTCCTGCAGCCCCTCTTAATTTATCCTGCTGCTCCTTTTGGCTTTCCAAAACATCCCGCTTGTTGTGAAAAGGGAGAAAAAGAACCGATGAACACAGAGATCTCAGCATCGAGCCATTTTCCACCTCCCCCCACCCGCAACATCTTCATTACTGAGCTGACAATGTCAGTTGTTCCGACAATAAGAGTGAGGTTTCCTGTTACATCTAAAGCGAAGTGACTGCAAGGAGCCCTTTCCCTGCTCCTTCCCCTTCCTCCCCCACCAGTCGGCTCTGGCCGATTCCCTGGAGGCAACCCTAGGGTCTGTGCAGCTGAAGGGTGAGTGGCTCAGAGCTGATCCAGCACAAGCTCATCCACCAGGCAAGTGCAGCAATTAAAAAAAAAAAAAAAAATATAAAAAGCATTTTACTCTTGGATCCAGACCTCACTTAAAGGAAGCAATGGGGGTGCCACCACAGCAAATAAATGTATTGTCTCAAATTTGGTGTAAAGTGATACTTCCTTTAAAAAGGCATGTCTGTGTGCAGCCTCTGACTTCTGTTGTTTGGGAAGGTTTGTCTTGGGTGTGGCAGAGCAGCTAACAAAGAAATTAACCCTTCAACACAATCTATTTGGACAGGGTAAAGCCTTTCATGCTTTCTATTGTGTGATTCACGCAACTTTGCAGAAGTTTATCCTAAAAACCACCAGTTGTGATGTAGAATTAATGTTACAGCATCAGGCTGGAAAGGTCAGATCCTTTTTTTTCCAAATGTTGGTAAGCATTGAAGAGATTTGAAAATCAACAAAGCCAACAAAAGATTTAGGGAAAAAAAGCCAACCAAACGGAAGACATTGACTGATGGAGAAGTTGATTAAATTGGTAAAATAATTTTGTTCCAATCCCCCACCACTGATGTTGCACTCTCCTACTTGCTTCAAACCCCCAAATAAACCAACAGCAAGGATGCTATCTGAATGGTTTGTACCACAAGAGTGCCTCAGGGCACCAGGCTAGTTTTCTCATATCAGAAAGCACTGTGTGCACACTTACACAATGTCTGTAAAGACAGTCACAGGTCCAGAAAAGCCATGGGAACAAAGCAATATAGAGAAAGTAGGGGGGAAACGGGCAAAAAGAGTGCAGAGCAATAGTGATCTGGACTAATGAGGTGAGCAGCCTATCAATTCATCGCAGCAGAGGTCCTGTCTGCACATCGGTGCACAGGAGGCTGTAGAGGACCAGTAGCAGCAGAGTCTCATGGAGCGTGAGTCCATCCAGCAGACTCGGTGCGTCAGGAGAGGCTTCATCTTCTCCTCTGGATGGACACTGTTTGCCCAAAGGAACACAACGCTGTGCTAAGGAAGACAATGCTAAGCAATGCTACAGCATTAAGTGCAAATACGTCAGATCCTAGTGAGCTGGCTGGGAAGTATGAGATAGGGGCAACTTTACAAATCTTTGGTGATCCAGCTGCCTTGTTCTTGGGCTATGAACATACAGGACTTTAGCAATATTATGGTTTTTGATGGCCTGGACAGCTCCTTCCATGTGTGAGTTACCCAGGGCCAAAGAAAAGGAAGCTTGAAGTGCTAATGATCTGTAGGATCTGCCATGAGATCTAACAACCAGTACAGATGGGGCCATGCACCAGACAGGGACGCCCTGGAAGGCCAAGTGAGGAAGCTTCCATTAGATGCAGCAGAAAAGGAGACAAAAGGACAAGTCCGAAAAACTCATGAGGCCTAAACAGAAATTTGAGACTATGACACTCTCTGCTAGGTTATATTGTAAAGGAACAAGCTGAATTTGTCTTTAACCTCCTCAACTGGGTATCCTGGAGTAAAGTAATCACCCACGTGCAACAGTTCTGGTGGTCTTGGCTGCTGATGGGCAAAGCCAAAAGGAGTGATAATATCAGCTCAATAAATTCTCAAAGACAAAAGATATTTGCAGTGTGCATTTAATCTATAAAAAGGGGGGAAATGGCATTTGTTGAGCCAGTAAGGAGAAGGTAGCAGCTGCTAGGATACTAGAGGACAAGGGCTTGCACACATTTTTTATTTCTGTGAACAGAAAGGAGAGAAGGAAAAGAGCTTAAGGGAAAAGAGAGTGAGCCTTCAAAGTTATTCTGTGTCCTTAGCTTCCCTGAGAATTTTTTCTTTCTGTATCTGATTTAGATTATAAAATCCCTGAGGCAGCAATAGTCTTTAATTTGAGTCTTCTTCAGTACTGGCCAAATCACTGATGCTTAATGAGTAAATAAAATGTTGATAAATTACTATAAGGGTTGCTTTCCTGCAGTCTGGCACTGAAAAGATGACACCCAGTTAGAACTGAAGTAAAAACATTTGTATTGAACCTGAGAGCAGGATCAGCTTTAAGAGAGGAGCATGAGAGTCCTTCCACTGCCTTCAGATGAGGGAGGATCTGGCCCATGTTGCAAACACTCCTTTGCAATTAAGAGCGTGCAGCCTGGTTCTGTACACGCAGGTACGTTTCTGCATATTGCATATGGTAATTTCCAGACAAACAGCAGACGCAGTTGGGCAAGCTGCTGTGTCTTGGTGGACCCCGGGGTTCCACGTGGGCGCAGAAGCCGGCCGTGCAAACCAGCTTGCTGGGTTATGGCGTAATTCATTGCTGTGGGGCCGCTCACGCACTCTAATGGGCTTTATTCACAGCAGGGATGGCTGAGGTGCTGGGAGGCACAAGCCAAGCTGAAGTAGATTCGTCAAGCTTGGTTTCATGCCTTGTTGTAGTGGCTAAATTGCAGACAGATTATGAAAATGATGTCATTTTTAAGATTTAGATTACAATGCTGCCTAGAGACTAATAAAAATTAGGGATTCTGCTGTAATGGGTGGGTCCCAAAATATGTGAGAACACCAACAGCCTGCAATCCCAACCATCTGCAAGCTAAAGAGCGGCAAATATTTATGTACTATTCCGTTTGGCAACTTCAGCAGGCTCAGGGATATTAATAATATAGAGGCTGATAAACAGGCTCATATGCCTTTTAATATGTTCCACTTCCCTCCTCTCCTCTCCTCTCCTCTCCTCTCCTCTCCTCTCCTCTCCTCTCCTCTCCTCTCCTCTCCTCTCCTCTCCTCTCCTCTCCTCTCCTCTCCTCTCCTCTCCTCTCCTCTCCTCTCCTCTCCTCTCCTCTCCTCTCCAGTGCCATCTTTTCCCTCATGCTTTAGCCATCAGGAATTTATATTGTTCTTTTTGATGTGAGTTGTTACAGCAAAGGTAGGTTTGGAGGTGGTAGCAAATTTAACTCAGGACAAAGCTAAAAAAAATGCTGCCGTGGCCGTATTCCTCTGCCTAACAAAATCAAACAATCTGGATGTTTCCCAGATCAACACATCAAGCAATGGCAAAAAAAAACCCCTCCTTTTGCTGATAAAGTGGCATTCCCAGTACAGGGTTTTGTCACTGGAATTATACAAGCTAAACTACTAGTCTTACCTGTGTATTAAGGTATCTAAGATTAAGTCTACGCTTAGTACAAGTCCTTGCAAATGAATTCAGAGATCCTGCAAAAGGGACAGTGCGACAGCAGGTCTTTTGCAGGCCATTTGGGTAAGAATCTGGGAGGTGAGACTTCTCTCAGGTGGAGCTGAGGGGGCTGTGCAGAGAAGGCGCAGAGTGGAAGGTGGAACAGGGCAGAGAGGAAGAGCCAGCCATGGTGTGAAAAGCCTTGAAACAGTGTAAATGGATTTCAACTCCCAGCTAAGAAAGCAAGCTGAAGGAATGTCTGTCACAGAAACAACTTTCGCTCGTCAACTCCCTCCTCCTGCCCCAAGAAACGAAAATGATATACATAGTTAGGCAGAGATAGATAGATAGATATATATAGACATAAGACTGGGAAGAGTGGTTGAGGGAAAAGTAAGACACACCACATCAAAATGTCAGGCAGTTAACGAGAAACGAGGAGCAGAAGAAACAATTAAAAAATACTGTGACACCATATGGACCTTTGCACGTTCAGCTGCATTTAAAAGCTTTATAAAAGAAACTTTAAAAACAACTACATTCTCATCACCTCAAAACAATGTCCTTTGTTGAAAGACAGTATTATTATTTAAAACCCCTGCAGTTTTAAGTGTTTGAATCCACAGACTGTCTGGTAGAGGCAATAGAAACTTACAGTCTTGTTATAAGAGGTAGCACACCTTTTGAAGAATAGATGGGCAAGCAGAGGTACAGCTCGGAGCATCATGGCATTTTAAGAGAGGCATCAGAAAGAGAAAGTGACTCCCAGTCCTGGTGGATGCGATGGCCATTTCCTACTCAGGGTAAACAAGGAATCGATGAGAAGCCCCCTTTCTCAAGTCAACTGAAACAATGGAAAACCTCTGCCCAAGGACACAAACACACACATCTGTTCCTACGGGGAGTCCCCGAGATCTGGTAAACAACGTGGCAGGGGACAGAAGGAAATGAAGCCTCGTACATCAGAGAGAAGGGGCACAAATGTGAGAGAGAATGAGAAAGCCGTCCGGATATAAACTGAGATGCAACCACTTGCCTGAGAAAAACCAAGGCTGTGGTTTTGAGAGATGTGATGGGCTAATTTAATATTTTTATCTGTGTAGATGTGGGGAGGTCTTCCTCCCCACATCACGCCTCCTCCCCCTTCTTGGCCTTGCACCAGTGGCTGGTCCTCATATCTCTCTGAACTGACATAACTCACCGACCCAGCAGAAAGCTTAGCTAGAGATACTGAGATATGCACAGGTTATACATGTAGCAAAGGCACTAGGTGGGATTGCTGGTGCAAGGAGGGGAACAGGAAGAGAGAGATTAGGGGGAAGATGAAAGGACAGAGGAGGAAGAAGATGAGGCAAGATTTCCTCTCAGAAGAATGGAGCCATCCAATCAGCTCAGCTGCCTGTGAAACCACAGCCAGAAAGCAAGCACGTAGAAGCAAAGCACAGTCTGGAAGTAAGCTGAGAGATTCTCTTGGTGCTTACTACATTCTCTCAGAGAAAAAAAAAAACAAATATCCTAACTTCCGGCTAATCAAAAGGTCAGAAATGGCAACACCACAAGGGCGCTGCTCTAATCCAGCTGTGGTAAGCCACCATGATTTGTAAAGATGATTAAAGAAGCAGACAGAGTATATTTAATTTGGAGAGATAAGAGTGTGTGCTGCTCAGGGAAAGAGTTAGATACACTTTTACAAAGACAAGAAAATGCCATGCCTTAGCCTTGACTGTCTTTTCCCACCTTTCTGTGAGGAATATCTGAAGATGTCATTAGGGAGAACAAAGAAAAGCAAAACTCTGAACTGCAGCCTTTGTCTGGTAAATACTGCCCTGAATACACAATGCGCCTCCATAGATTCCCATTGAAATGGGAACAGAGGTGTCACCTGGTGCTTTTCTCAATGTGGGAGTGAGACAATAAAGTCCCGCTTAATAAAAAAAATAAAAATAAATCCCTAGTAATAGCCTGGGAGACTGTAGCTTGTGATAGCCCTGTTAAAATACTTTTTCACTTTCATGTAAGACGCTCAAATACTTTTAATGAAAGTTCCTACTAAAGCAAAACCTCCAGGATCATACCAAATATGGTCAGAAAGTGCCTAGAGAAATCTCTGTATCCTATCTTCCTTGGCACCTGTGACTTTTTACACTTCAGTGAAATATCTGCAAATTATTCAATTAACCTCTGTTGAATTTTAAGGTAGTTAGAATTCTTTGAATACCTCGGGCAATTTGCAGTCTTGGGGGGCAAGCTGTACCCTCAGCTGTTTTATCTTGAGATCACATAAAAATTTTCCTGGTTTGCTTTGTGGATTTTATATCTTTATAAGATTAAAAAAAAATCCTAAATTACCCATAGATCTTTAGGTGAAAATAGCTTAAGGATGATAGCACAAACCAGGTTATCTTTTCTGTCAGCCATCACAGGTCAACAGTTTTGAAGGATGCAGACAACCAGGCACATAGCAGAAGGACAATTCAGCCGTGGTGCCATCTAACACCCTGCGGACAAAGACCAGACTTTGCCACAGTCAGCAGCAAATCACCCTCTGAGCTCAAGGACTGCATTTTGCTTTTCAGGTATCTTACTAAGAGCGACAGAAACATCACTTGTTTGAGTGTGGTGCTGAAACACCAAAGGTCATGTGTTCGATTCCCATTTGGTCCTCATGTGTTGCCTGATCTAGTTGAGAGGCGTCCCTGCCCATGACAGGGAGGTTGGATTAAAATGATCTCTAAGGTCCCTTCCAGCCTAGGCTGTTCTATGATTCTATGATTACTCTGCTGAGCTCTTCTCAGGAAATCAACTCTACCCAAGTGAGTCACCTCACCAAGATGAAACTATAACCCTATCTACAGTGTCACTGTGTGCATCGCATGGTTTTACTGAAGAGAACCCTGCTTGGGACGGTGTGTTGGATCTCTTGGTTTCTTACACCCACAGAGGAATGGGGAAGGTCATCCCTCCACTTCCCCAGTACTTCTCCTGTCCCTTCTCAGGGGTTTACCAACCAGTGGACTTCATGCTCCTGCTACAGCATTTTTGCTATTGCCTTCCCAATCTAGCACTGATACATTTCAGTAAACATCAAATTACAAGGAAAAATGCAGAGATCGCAACGGGTAAGCCCAACTGCTTGTTCCACCCCGGTCCCCCGGGGAAGGTGGGAAGCCCATACCGGGCTGCAACCCCACGGCAGGGCCAGGGCCCGCTGGGGCCGGGCTGGGCCCGAAGGCCTTGCGGAGAGAAGCCAGGCCCGGGGCTGGTCCGGGCCCCCTTCGGGGCACCAGACCACTCCAGGCGATGCTGTCCGGGGCCACAGAGAGGCGGAGGTCCCGCTGAAGCACCAGAGCGCATCCCGCAGAGAGGGACCAGCCCGACACCTCGACACCTCAACCCCTCACGTCGCCGGGCAGGCGGAGGCGTGCGCGTTCCACCGCCCCCTCCTCGCTGCATCCCGCCCGCCTCGTCAGGCACCGCCTCCTCCTCTCCCCGCCCCGCCGCAGGCCGCGGCCCGCCTCTGCCCATCCTCCTCCTCCTCCTCGGCCGCCTGACAAGGGGACGGGGGCGGCAGTCGCGGCGAGGCGGCAGCGGGAGGGGTCGGTCAGTCAGGAGGCACTCCTCGAAGCTCCGCTGGTCCGGGCTCCTTCTCGTCCTCCTCCTCCTCTTTCAGCGTGCGGGGCGTCGAGGTGCGGCCATGGTGAAGGTGTCGTTCAACTCCGCGTTGGCGCAGAAGGAGGCGGCGAAGAAGGAGGAGGAGAACAGCCAGGTGCTGATCCTGCCGCCGGACACCAAGGTGAGGGCGGCGGGGGACTGAGCCGCCGGGGCCGGCCCGGCTGCAGCGGCGGCTGCTGCTCCTCTCGGCGGCGAGGTGCTGCCGGCCGAGGCAAGGCGGGGAGACGCGCAGGGACGATTTTATTCCGTATATGCTCTTTCTCTCCCCACCCCCGGCCAGAAACCACGGGCGGGCCAGCAGGGAAGAGCCGCTCAGCAGTGCGCCCCGTCGCCCCTCTCCGCTTCTAAAATGGCTGACAGGAGAATGAGCTTTAAAAGCTCCGCTTCTCCCTACTTTGAGGATTTTTTATTTATTTATTTATTTTGGACTGCGTCCAACTCGGCTTTTAAAGGCTCATTTCTCGTCTCCTTTTAGCGGCGTCCCGTCCGCACCCGAAGCTTGAGGCGGGGGCGACCCGACCGAGGGGGCTGCTCTCGCCCGCCCGCCCGGCGAGGTGAGGCCGGGCCCAGCCCGCGCCCTCGGGCCGACCCTCCCGTGAGGGGAGGTCGGGGCGTCCCTTCTCTTATGCCTCGGGTCGGTCGCGGAAGTAGTTGTGTTTTTTTTTTTTTGTTTGTTTGATTACACTTGTTTTCGTTGGGTTTTTTGGTTTTGTTTTGGTTTGGGTGGTTTTTTTGCGCTGAGGAGGCTGGATAGCGTCTGGTCTTCGCCCCTCAGGGGCGAGCTCGGCAAAACCTGAAAAGCTTCGGGGCCGGGGGAGGCTGGCGGGGGTGAGGCCGGAGGGGTTCAGCGTGTTGGCGGAGCGCCGTGACGGTGGTGTGTTAGGACGGCGAACTTCGCCGTCAAAACTTGGGCTGGTTTAAAGAAAGGAACAAAGAAGCTGCCTCCCCCTCCCAAAAAACAGCACCCAAACTCCAGGCGCTGCCGCCTTCCCGAATAGCAACAAAGAACCAAACGGCAACGGCCTTCGAAGTTCTTCAACTGCTAAACTGCCCGGAATACGAAGGAGTTTTTTTGTTTGTTTTAGGGGTTTTTTTTGTCACAATTTTCTGCGCTCCCATAATCAAAACCCCGTTTGTAATTAGGAGTTCTGTAATTTGCTCTAAGCTCTTGGAAAAGAGAATGAAAACTTGAAACCCAGCCAGCTGCACGCAAGCGGCGTGCCTCGCTCCCTGCGCTTGCTTTCCCAATGTCTTGTGCGGCAGGCAGGCCTCTGAATCGCCAGATCATATCTGCACAAGAGATAGTGGGTTTTGTTTTTTTTTTGATTTCCTAGGTCTTTGTGATGAACTTCTGCCTGGGAAGACAGCAGCTCTTGAATTTTTTTTAACACGAAGTTGTGCCCTGCTGTAGGTTTTGCTGTGATTTTGGTAGGGCCAGTTCTTCACTGGCAGAAACTGATCATAGAAACTAATGATAGAATGGCCTAGGCTGAAAGGGACCTTAGAGATCATTTAAGCCAACCTCCCTATCATGGATAGGGACGCCTCTCGACTAGATCAGGCAACACGTGGGGACCCAGTGGGGAGCAGTGTGCCCAGGTGGCTAAGAAGTCCAGTGGGATCCTGGCTTGTATAAAAAATAATATGGCCAGCAGGAGTAGGGAAGTGATTGCACCTCCATGCTCAGGACTGGTGAGGCCACGGCTTGAGTAGTGTGCTCAGGTTTGGGCCCATCAGTAGAAGGACATTGAGGTGCTGGAGTGAGTCCAGAGAAGGGCAACCAAGCTGGTGGAGGGTCTGGAGAATGAGTTTTATGAGGAGCAGCTGAGGGAATTGGGATCATTTAGCCTGGAGCAGGTGAGGCTGAGGGGAGACCTTACTGCTCTGTGTACAGCTGCCTGAAAGGTGTTAGTAGTGAGGTGGGAGTCGGTCTCTTCTCCCAAGTGACAAACAATAGGACAAGAGGAAATGGGCTCAAGTTGCACCAGGAGAGGTTTAGACTGGATATTAGGAAGACTTTCTTGACTGAAAGAGGGGTGAAGCATTGGAAAAGGCTGCCCGGGGAAGCGGTGGAGTTGCCATCCCTGGAGGTGTCCAAAAAAACATACAGACCTGACACTGCAGGATGTGTTTTAGGTAGTCATAGTAGTGTTGGTTGATGGTTGGACTCGATGATCTTAGAGGTATTTTCCAACCTTAATCATTCTGTGAGTTCGCTGCCATTTCAAAGCCAGGGGGGACTGCAATATATTTTCTAGTGACGTCTTTCTGCTACAGAAAGTGTAGCACTTCTATTGAACCTATTGCAAAAAACTTGGACCAAAGCATTTGAGTCCTTAGAAGAGTGTACCACAACAAATTGGACAGTATCATTACTCAAATTGCATGCAATTATGGGAAGTCTGTTAGGTGATCTGTGTGCCTACCTGTTCCTAGCTGGAATGCCGTTCTCTAGAAAGTAATGGATTCCCAGAGCCCAGCTTGAGCTGTGGAGTTCCTTCCTGACCTTGGGTTTGGTGATCGGTTTGACACTGAGCACATAGGCAAGACACAAACTACAAGTTCTAGAAAACGTGTGTTTTGTACTTCCTTGGAGTCCAGACCTGCCCTGGATGGTGTTTGTTTCCAGATAGCCTACCAACTCGGGCTTGTCATTCCTACTGCTGAACAAACAAAATACATCTGGCTAATTGTACGCTGGGGAGCACATCCTCCTGACCCTGTCCAGAGACTGACGGAAGCATGTTATTTGACTATGATTTCCTTAACGTAGGGCTGTAAATTCTTGCAGCTGAGGATGAGATACTAGTACTGCTTTAACTTTGCCCAGGTATTAGTACGGCTTTCCTTGCCCAGAAATGAGGCTTGCAGACGTTTATTACCCGGGTCGAAAGGTAGTCTGCTCTCAAAGGAGCTACTTAAAAATTCTTGCACTGTTATCAGGGGATGGACATGCCTGAACGAGGCTTAGAACAGTCCTAAAATACCATGCGAGGAGTGGATGCTCTGTACAGATGAAAATTCCAAAAGCAAATGAGTGCTCTTAAGGGACATCGAGCCTTTGACATTCTCCTTGACTCATTTCCATCTTTTCTCAGCAGAACTGCAGACCTACACCCATCAGTGTGCAAAATTCTCTTGAATAAGCTTTTTTTGAGCTTGTATGTTTTAGAGCATAAATAAAAGCAGACCTGAGTGCAGCGGTGTCATCTGTAGCTTTAGTAGAAAAGACTATGCAATCCATGCAGGATTAACATTGTTGAAACAAATTTTTATGTAGCTGTAGAGGTATTTGTATCTTCAAATCTGGGAGTTTATTTTCAGATTTCAGACAAAAAGGAACTTAAGGCCATTGTAAAACTTGATACTGTGGAGTAAGTGCAAGATTTGTTCTTTGAACTTTGCCTTCGCAAATAGAAATACATTAGAAATGAATCTTTTTACCTTCCCACCACAAGGAACCTGTACTGCCTGTGCAGTTCTTTGGAGGGCAGGGGAAAATTAAACTGCATCTGACAAATGTGTTATTCACATCACTTAATTGCTGGAAAACACTTAACTTTCAGGTGAGGTTTGAAGGCAGTATGAGAATGTCTATAGAAGAATGAATTCTGGTAGATTGAAAAAAGGTCACATCTCCAAAACAGCATATATGGGACATTAGTTTTCCCCTCTCCACTGTCTTTACAGACATTGTTTCTGTGGGACAATAGAGAGACCTGGATCACAGGTATGAACGTGAAAAATATTACAGCATTTTATGAAGCTTTCTTTTATCAAGAAGGTCCTGGGAGGCATTCTGGCCTTGAAGTAAGTGGAACCGCTTAAGAATGGAAAAGAACAGCAGAATTGCCCAAATCAGATTTTTTTTTTCTTTTAATCAATGACTTCTAAAGACTTGAGCAAGATATGCTAATTAGGAAAACTGTTGATATTAATAAGTAAAGCCAAATACTCTGAAATATCGAGAAAATAAACATTTGGGGAATAAGCTTTCGGGCTAGCTCTTTGACTGTCTTATTCTGCTGCTTTTCTTGGCATGGTGTCATGAAGACTGGCACTCTGTCTGCCATCGCAGGATTACCTTCAAGTAGATAATCTTCCTAGGGCTTATTGAGGAACGTTTGCAGCCAAAATATGCTGATGATGTGGCACAGAAATACTCTGACCTCACCAGATATGCTCACTAACCTTTGATGCGGGTACTAGTAGGAAATTAAACGAGGAGGAGGGGAGAGGAAGATGGGAGGAGAGTAGGGGATGTATCGTGGGAACAACAGCTTAAAAAAATAAAGCTTTTGCAAAAGGCAGTGGTCTTATGTATTGAAATATGCTACTTAAAAAGGAGTGTAAAAATAAGAGTGCTAATCCTGCCTCTGTAAATCACCTGTCAGCATTACTGCGCATTGTGAACGTGACTCTGTACTTACTGTAGGCAACTGTTACCACTCGGTTGCTGCTGCTGTTGGGATGATACTTCTGTGCCATAATTCTTGGCTAAAATACAGAACACTCTTAGTGAAGATTCTCAGGATGCTTTGCTCATTGTCAATACAGTAGGGTATTTCATGACCCAGTTTCCCAACAAATAAACAATGTGTGGTATTTTAACATTTCTTCCTACAATGGATCTCTGGAGAGTCAGAGATGGTTCTGAGCACACTTGAAGACTTCAGATGTTTTGCAGAGTCCATTCAATAGATTAAGTCCTCCCCAAAGGTCTTTCAGCCCTCAGTAACTCTGGCAGTTGCTCCCTTCCACCAGGATAGGTGGCAACCTTTTATTTTTTAATGTTTCTTGGGACACTCAGCTCAGGACATCTTTACCAAGTATGGCTTCACGTGCAGAAGCTGTGGATTTACACATAGGTGTCATGGTCCCTACTGGGACCAGTGTTGTTTAATGTCTTTGTCAGTGACATAGACAGTGGGATTGAGAGCACCCTCAGCAAGTTTGCAGATGACACCAAGTTGAGTGGTGAGGTCGATGTGCCAGAGGGACGGGATGTCCTCCAGAGGGACCTGGACAAGCTGGAGAAGTGGGTCTGTGTGAACCTCATGAGGTTCAACAACACCAAGTACAAGGTCCTGCACATGAGTTGGGGCAATCTGCATTAGCAGTACAGGCTGGGGGATAATGTGATAGGGAGCAGCCCCACGGGAAAGGACTTGGGGGTACTGGTGAATGAGAAGCTGAACATGAGCCAGCAATGTGTGCTCACAGCCCAGAAGGCCAGTTGCATCCTGGGCTGCATCCAAAGGAGTGTGGCCAGCAGGCTGAGAGAGGTGATTCTACCTCTCTGCTCTGCTCTGGCAAGACCCCACCTGCAGTGCTGTGTCCAGCTCTGGAGTCCTCATCACGGGAAATACATGAACCTGTTGCAGTGGGTCTAAAGGAGGGCCACAAAAATGGTCAGAGGGCTGGAGCACCTCTCCTGCAAAGACAGGCTGAGAGAGTTGGGGTTGTTCAACTTGGAGAAGAGAAGGCTCTGGGGAAACCTTACTGCAGCCTTCCAGTACTTAAAAGGGGCTTGTAAGAAAAATGGGGTATGTCTTTTTAGCAAAGGCTGTTGCAACAGGACAAGGGGTAATGGTTTTAAACTAGATCAGGGTAGATGTAGACTGGGTATAAGGAAGAAAATTTTTATATGAAGGGTGGTGAGACACTGGCACAGGTTGCCCAGAGAGGTGATAGAAGCTCCATCCCTGGAAACGCTCAAGGTCAGGCTTGATGGAGCTCTGAGCAACCTGATCTAGTTAAAAATGTCCCAATTCACTGCAGGGGCATTGGACTAGATGACCTTTAAAGGTCCCGTCCAACCCGACGCATCCTATGATTCTGTCTATCCTGGCTGGCCTTTGGATGGCTGTGTCCACAGAGAGATTTCAATGCAAAAGTGTAAGCGTTGTTTTAAAAGCAGAAGCTTTCTGCATTTATTCCCTATGAGAACATTAATATTTTGCACTCTAAAATGTTTTTTTCTTTTCAGTTTACCTTAATCTTTTCTAAAGCCTAGTAGAACATGGAGTAAGAGGGTCCACCTCAGAACTACTGTGGAGAAACTAGTCAGCACTAATTCTTCATATAGAAACTCCCCTAGATTTTGTGTAATTGGTGTTAGAGGTTTCTGAAATAAAGGTGTTAGCTTTACAGTTGCTGTACTCTCTGTGTATGTATATATATATAAAAATATTAAATATCATATTTACATACCATATATATGTTTGTATACATGCTAATAAATAGTATACATGCTAAGAAATTGCTTATTGTTCTGGTGTCAGGAAAGCTGCTTTTCCTACTTCATGGGACATGTCTATAGATCGGTGTTTTGGAGTTGTTTCATTTGGTTTTTGGTTTCTTTTTTCTCAGAGGACCTTCTTTATTCCCTTCATAGCCTTCCTCCAGAAAATTTTGTACAGACCTGTCAGCAGTTACCATTGAGAAAAGAGCAGTCTTTGTATTTTCCTGTATTTTCCATGGTGCAACTAGGTCATAAAACCAACCAGCTTCTGCTGTCTGTCAGAGCATTCTGGATTAAGGCATGATTATTTAAAAGAGGACCAGAAGTAAAAAAAAAAAATAAAGTAATCCTAGCAAACTGAATTCTCTCCCCTTCTCTCTTCCCTAACTTTGCTAAGATTTTAATGAAAAGCCACCAAACCTCAGATGAAAACGCTTTGGTTTCATGCACGGAGGGTATCCAGGTATCTTACGTGTTTGGCTTGATGGGTACCTGTAAGCATAAATTCAGGGGAATCAAGTTTATGTAAACAAGATTGGTGGCAGAGGCTGTTCATGAGGAAAGCTTCCTGAGAAACTAAGCTGTGTGGCTGATGTGCTGCATTCTGATACGTGGTGGGTCTGTGCCGCTGGTTACATGGTGCAGCTTCCTGAAAGTAACATCGCTGAGGTCTTCAGAGGTTTGGCTCCGAAAGCTGTTCCGTGGAGGTTGCCCGCAATTGAGAGGACAGTACTAAAATCCCAAGGTGTTAAAAATTTATGACTGTCCTCCAAGTGTCTCTCCATGTTTGGAAGTAGTTTTAGGAATTTGGAATTAGATGGTAGGAAGTTGGAAAGGGGATCTGGAAGAGGCGGTGGCATCCCCACCCCCCAGTGAGGGACATGAGCGGGTGGGACGTCAGTGGCCTGTATCTCATTTCCTTTTCTGTTCCTCATTACTTTCCCACCTGAAAAACAAATACAAAGCTTTGGTTTGGAAATAAAACCCTTTCCCGGAAGAGTAATGTTTAGTATTTCGAACAGGATGTATTCTACCAGACCTTTGTGATAATTGCTTTGTCAGTTGTTTGCGTTGTTGGTGTTTTGGGCTGTCAGAGCAAGAGCTGATGTCCCTCCATATCGTTACAGATTATGTGACTTCAGTGCAGGGATATGAGCATGGAGACATTACAAATACTTTGCACAGTTGTGTATAGTTTCTCCCTCTAAATCAACAGTTTTATACTTGGCTGAGGCTCCTTGCGCTAAAAATGTATTTAGAAAACTTTTTCCCCCCCCCCCCACTTAACATTGTCATCTGTTGAAGTCTGTAATGAGATGAAACTTTATGTAGTGCAGTATCTAGAAAAACTCCTCTGTGCTGTGGTGTATTGTTGTAGTTAATGACATAAATACTTCTCCTATGTTGACTCCTTTCTTGCTGTGATGCAATAATCTTTCTGATAAGCTTCAAGAAACTAATCTGGACATAAACATTGCATAGTGGTATGAAAAATAGCATTTAAAAAGAGGCTGTTGGAGCCAAAAGCTCTGTTCAGAAAAGCTGAAATTAAATTAGTTAATTTTTGAAGATGTAGATCAAGATGAAATGCTGAACTTCCCTGTAAAAACAATCATTTGCAAGAAAATGTTCTTGTAATGAGTATCTTCTTCCTCCTTCTGTCATAATGACTAGTTAATCCAACATATGAACGTCTATTTCAAGAAAAGTTTAATTGCAAAATACAATGTATATATATGTTTTTTTTCTCCTGATAAGTACTTTAATGAAATGTTTACAGTTGCAACTGTAATCTTAAGAGTTCCGGTGTTAGAGACTCGAATAAATGTTTTCTTTATTATTTGTGTGTTGGTTGCCTTTTTTTTTTCCTTGTCAGCAATTTATTAAATTTTGATGCTAATGATTATTTTTAAGGGGGCTTATAAGAATGGTAAGCATACTTCAGTTATGTTTTCAGGTTGCTCTTCTGCAATTGTAGTTTTGGAGTATTTGTAAGGGTTATACATATTTTCTATTCAGTAGCCACTACCTACAGGCACCAAATAGCTTATGTATAAAGAAAATAATTCTCTCTGTGACTCTTGGGATGTATCTTCAAAAACAAATACTGTGTTTTAAAGTCCTAGTAATCTTAAATGTTCTTTATTTTGTGCTTCCAAAAACATTTTGACGTATTTCAAACATAACAACTACCGCTGGGATAAGTAATGGTGTGTTCTGTTAGCTATGGCATAAATGCCTTTACTTCTTTCTGTTCTTCCCCCCCCACCTCCATTTATGCTTTGATTGACAAAGGTTGGCATAATCTGGTTTTAGTCTCCTGATCCATAGAAATAACACAACATTCATTTTCTTACTATTTATGTACTGCTTTTTATCCTCAGTGGAAATTACTTTGAATCTACAGATGAAAAGCATGCTAATTTATAAAACTCGGATATCTTGTCCTAATTTTGCAGATGTGGTAAACTGAAGGAACGAGATAATTAATAAGATTGAGCGCTGCAATGAAGGCAGAAATGGTTTTGCAGCAGACATCACGTGCCCAGGGGTTTGGACCAAAACAGACATACAGAGACTCCAGCTCCTGAGTGATCCATGCAGCATCTACAAGCAAGGGTCCTTGGTGTAACAGCCTTATAAAATTTACCATGAAAAAAAATGGAAGAGTAATATTTGCCCAACAGTTATTATAGAGATCGCGGAAAAAAGAAGTTGCTATTTTGTTTGCCCTTTCCAAATAGTGACTTTGTGTGTGTATATATACAAATATTTTTATAAAGTTTATATATTATTAACTTTGTAATTTATATTTATATTTATATGTATATATACACACATAAGTATAAAACCCACAGGCATTTTAAGAGTGGAGTTCCTTGAATGCAAATCCTTAGATAATTTGTGGTTGTCTTCCTCCTAGGGTTCAGCAAACTCCCGCCTTTGATTGCGGCTTTCTGCTGTTTTGAGAGCAGGATGAGACAGCGGAATGACTGTGGAAAAAAAGTGCTCTGGGGAGACCATAACTGGGAGGGTGCAGCGACCTCAGGGGTGGATCCTAAATAGTTGGTGAATCACAAAGGCCTATTTATTTTATTTGTTTCAAAAGATACGGTCTGCAGAGAAAGCCCTTTCATTTACACTTTTGAAAACGCAGCACCCTTTGCAGGGTGGGAGGCTGAGCAGGACTTTTTGAGGTGGCCCCAACAAGCTGCAGTAATGAGCTGAACAAAACTTCATGAGTTTGGGAAATAACAAATGCAAAATGTTCCTGTGCCTGGAACACACTTACCGCTCTGTAGGGACAGGCTGGGGACCATCTGGCTAATGAGCTTGAGAAAGACGTGGGGCTCCTGGTGGGCAGTCAGCTGGATGCAGGTCACTGGCATTGCTGAAGGCCAATCCAAAAAAACCCAGCACTGAGTCCAGCAGGGGCCACCGTGATGGTTGGGGCTGGAGCACGTGCCCTGTTGAGGAGCGGCTGAGGCTTCTTCAGCCTGGAGATGAGGTGACCTTGGAGGGGATTTCACAGCAGCCTCTTAGCACCATGGAAGGTGACTGAAAAAGCAGTGGCCATAAATCAAAGAAGGAGAACATCCAACTGGGTATAAGCAAAATATTTTTCAGTCTGAGGAGAACCAAATGTTGAGCAGGTTACCCAGAGAAGCTTTGAAGTGTCAGTCCTTGTTGGTTTTGAAAACTTGACTGGACAAGAGCCCTGAGCAACCTGGACAGGCTTCAGAGTCCACCTTACTTTTGAGCAAGAAGCTGGACTAGTGACTTCCCGAGTGGTTTCCGTGATGCTAGATCCTACTTTTGAGAGAAACTGAGACACGGTGTTTGTAACTTACTTGAGATGACATACCATCTGTGGCTCAACTGGGAATAGCGTTATTAAATTCAGAGGCTCAGTGGTGCATATGTGCATGCTAATGAGATCTCTAGGGTGAAAGAGACATCACCACTTGGGAAAATGGCCTTGAGAGAAATCTAGGTTAAATCTGCACAACGTTCCGTGATGCGAATGTCTGAGATTCAGGCAGTCATAGCAAAAAAGCAGAGAAATTTCAGACATAAGAAGCGAACAGGATACAGAGGAGACAGGAACTGGAACAGTCAAGGTCAAAAAGATAATTTAGTATTGATCTCTTTTAAGTGGAATAGGAATCTTCTGAGTTCCTGTTTTCAGACATTGATCTAATTCAGGATAAAGTAGAGAGAAATATTGCATTTAAGGTTATAGATTTATTTAGTACAGTTTTTATAAGTATGGTAGAAGGCAAGTCAATTATAAGTCAAAGAATGCGGGTGGGGAAAAGGGTTTATTTTGGTAATGTGTGAAAATGAAGCATGTCTCAAAACTGGACAGTGTAATGAAATGCCATGTTTGACGTGCTCTAACCATAAAGGGTGTAGCGATTTTGTTTTCTGAAAGCAAAATGTAGTCTGAAAAAAGGCCCATATAACCTCTTAGGTTTGGGGTTTATTGTTTGAAAAAAATAAACGTCCCTCAGGCACCTCTTGCCAGATGTTTCTACAAGCTTTCATCTGCTTGTTTTGGTCTATGACTTGCAAACTGTTACACCAGAACACTACTCTTTTCTTAAAATATTTGAGAAAAATAGGGATGGAATGCAGAACAAATTTCCATCACTCTTAATTTGTGAAAATGTATAGGTAAATTCATCAACATTTATATATCACATAAACTGGCTTCCACCCACCTCTTCACTAGCCAAGCTTATGAAAACTTTTTGTATTCAGTACAGTCCAGTGGCAATTGCTGATCTCTGGGGCTGT
Source organism: Trogon surrucura (assembly GCA_020746105.1). Classification (NCBI taxonomy): domain Eukaryota; kingdom Metazoa; phylum Chordata; class Aves; order Trogoniformes; family Trogonidae; genus Trogon; species Trogon surrucura. The sequence goes on along the minus strand of CM036617.1, from coordinate 32,458,712 downwards.
CAGCAGCACAAGAAATTTTAAATTCAGCATCCAGACTTTTAAAGACAACACACTTTCCAAGTGCTGTGGGTTTTGTTGATTTTTTTTTTTTTCCTGCTGTGGGCAAGGGCAAGGAAGAAGGCAGAAGAAGCATAAAGCCCCAAAGCAAACGAAATAAAGGATGTGGGGAGCTTTATTTGTCTAGCACAGGCTGTATTTTTTTTTTTTAATGATTCATTAACCAGCTCCCTACATAGTGTTAGTGTTACTTAAAAACTGAATGGTTGAGGTCAGAAGGGACCTCTGGAAGTCATCTGGGCCGACCTCCATGCTCAAGCGGGGCAACCTAGAGCCAGTTGCTCAGGACCATGTCCAAATGGTTTCTGAGTATCTCCAAGGAGGGAGACTCCGCTACCTCCCTGAGCAACCTGTGCCGGTGCTCAGTCACTCTCATGGTAAAGTATTTCCTGATATTCAGGAGTGTAAGTATAAGGTAGTAAGGTCCTGTTGTGCTAACTGCTCTACAGAAAAACTAAGAAGGAGGGCAATTCTGGACTGTTTCCAATGAAAACACAGGATGAGAGGCACAGGAGAGCTGGTTGGTGACGCAAGCTAAAGGCACAGAGCACTTTGGTGGTGTCACGGGTTAGGACAGGTGGCCACAGCCCAGTTCCTGTTCCTGAGGATGTAGCGCAGCGCTGTGGTGAGTGGTTTATCTTGTAGCAGTAATGAAGGGAGAAAATGAAAATAAGCTGTGCCCAGTTGCTCTCCGTGTGGCAGAAACTGAGAAGAATACAGGAGGCATAGACACAGGGTGAGAAGGAAATCAAGAAGCTTTGAAGGAAGGCTTGAAACCACCGAGTTTGGTGGTTGAGGGATCTTGGAACTGGATGTAGAAAAGGGGAACAATTTGGGGAACACAATTTCAAAAAAGCAGAGTAAAATACAGTGTGTGGTTGTTTGTGCAATTGCTGTAGACAGCCTGGAATGAGGATATAGCCAAAAGGTGTACGTATGAATCACTTGAAGAAAGTCATTGTCGGGTGTTTACAAAGAACTTTCAGGCTGTTTAAATAATTACGTTTGGGTTTGGGTTTTTTCCCTTTCACTTCCTAGTCCATATGAGACCAAAGCTAACAATAAAAATAAGCACTCTTAACAACACCTTTCCCAAATTTAATCAGAACAACCGACTAAGTAGTTACAGGCTTCTTCCTCTTGACTGTCCTCTTTAATTGTTGGCTGCATCGAGTATTATAATCTCGTATCTCAGATGTTGAAGGCCGTGTTTAGGTAAATCAGGATTACTCCTTCCAAGGCAGCTTCTTTTATTGTCCCTCTATCATGTAGCTGTGAGTGAGCTGCTGATTCACATCCTTTACATTCACTTTACATTTTCATTGACTTCCTGCAGAGAAATAGAACTCTTCATGTTCTACCATGTTTCTCTCTAACTTTGTTTCCTGCTCCCATTTTCTTGCCTGTTCTCTGGTTTATTTTTTTTTCTGCCTTCCCTGCCATCCTCCCCAATACATGCATCTTCCTGCGTATCTGCTAGTACTCATTCCCTTTTTAAGATGGTTTTGAGCTGGCTGCTTGCATTAATTATTCTGTGATGATTATGACATTTGAACCATGAAATGAGTCATTTGACAGTTGCCTCATTTTTTAATAAAACACCCCCAGTATTTGGTGAAAGGTAGCATTCAAATAATATAAAAATGACCTTGGACTTTAAATGTTGGAAATCTATTAGAATGCATTTTCTTCTCACTGTTGGATTTTCTAGTGCTGTACAAGCGGTTTTGTGTTTACAATATTATTTTACAAAACATTTACAGGTATTAGAAATACAGGAAGAGGTTAATAGTACCTGCTACCTAATAGATGATTCCAGTTAACTGATCTCCTTGGGCAGCCTACTTGACTGCAGCAAGCTGCACTAGAGCTAAGGTCTGGTTTTCATCCTCTTTAGGCAGAGAACCTTTAGACAAATCCCTGTCCGTCTTGACAGCAGAGCACCTGGCAGTGTTGCCACAGAAGGGTTACGGTGTTGAGGTATCAACCGTACGTAAACAACCATAGCTTGTTTTCAGGCTTCATCATCTGAGTAGAAAGAATACGTCAGTCTTTCTGATGAGTGAGAGATCTCTGAAGCATCTATTGTATATCGAGTCTGTTTTTCCAACTAGCAAGTTAAAAGACCATTGTACTTTAAATTTTAAATTTAAGTTTATTAGGAAGTGTAAAGTCGCTACTTGAGAGGCAGATCAGTATGACGGCCTTCCAGATTCGCAGCATCTGCCAAGTGAGGAGTCTTCCAAAAGCCTGCCTTAATTTCCCATCTGCAACAAGTAATAAATAGAATACCAGGCTTGGAGCAGTCTTCAGGCAGAAATACCATGGGAGGAATGCAGAGCTCTTTCTAAATTAAGTTCGTTTTAAATTGACTGTCTTTTGGGAGGATTCTGTACAGATGTCAGATTTACGAGTCAGAGCAGGCGAACCTGACCAGCAGAATTCCGCTTTATACAGCTGTTGGTCAGTAATTTATTTCAAGACTTTGTAGCCTCTCTCATTAAAAAAAAACACTTTTAAGGAGTCATCATTAACTTCTCTTTTCCCCATTCCACTAATTAAAGCTGCAGCTGGTCAATATTTGCCTTTAGGAAGCTTGGTCTGCCCCACTGCATTCTGTCCATCCATGTGAGCTAACTGGCACGCAAAGGACCTCGGAAGGAAACTGTTCTGAACAGCTTCCAGCCAGTTCTGCCCGCCTTAATTGTAAGCTTGTGTCTGTGTTTATATATACATATACATGTGTGTATATATATATTAGATGTTATTCTCAGATGCATAATTATGGATGGTTTGTGTATTATGCCGCAGACAGTTTCAGTAATGTTTGCAGTACTCAGGGTATTGGGTTTCTCTGCAGATCAAAGACTGCGTGTTGGTTTCGAAAGACATTTTGCCCTCACAAAATTATTCTTATTGCTGTCGTACCTATTTTTAAATTTGTGCCATTATCTTTTGCACAGGTGCACAAAAGTCATACAATATTCTGGACTCCCCACAGCATATCCATTGTGCCTGGTTTAAGTGGATTCTTACCTAATTGATTCATGTGAATTATTTTTTTTAAATCATATAATTGATGTGTCCTTAATTTCTGCAAAGGAACAAGGTCTAGTAATCTTTTCACCAATTTGAATATGAACTAGACAAATGCCTTGTAAGTTTTTAAACTGCTCTACTTTTATGATGTTAAAGCAATTATATTCCACTATTTACAAAAAGGTGGAAACCTAAGTGATTACCAAGTCTATACACGTTTGTGGCTCAGTATTGGAACTTCGTAGAAAAATTTTGTGATGTTACCCCAGACATGAATTTGGTCTTTCTGAAATTTAGAATTTATTTAAAGGAAAAAAAAAAAAAAGCATTAAAATCTAACTGAAAAGAGCAAGAGAGTATGTGGCCAGTAGCCATTAATAACTGCTGCTAATGTTTTCAGGTTTAGGGGATATTAACTTTTTTTTCCTTCTTAATCCACTACAGAATGGTTAATGCTGTGAAAATCTCTCTGTAGTTGAGAGGTACTTTAGTAAATAGTTTGTAGCTGTTATTTGTCCATCTCCAAAGTGTTTTGTGGTTCCAGTAACATGACAGAGAACAGCTTAACGTTAGTCGTCGTGATTCCTTGTAAAGGGATCTTTACTGAAAACTGCAGTCATCGTGTAAATCCTTTGTGAGAAGAAAACAGATCTGAATCTTACTAATCTCAAATAATAGAGGATTTATTTCTTCTTGTATTAAATTGTTCCTGTAGAGCTTGAAGCTATTCAGGTTGGGAGGTTCTGAACCATTTAATTTTAACACTGTAGGATTTAGCGTACAAGTGGCAGAGAGATGCTTCTGTTTCGTGTCTTGTCCATGGGAAATAGGCTAATCAAATGTTTTCCAATTAGAACAATCAGCTCATCAAGGGAAACAAGCCAGTGTTGGGCTTGCGTCCAGTTCCTCCTAAGGCATTTTGCATCAGAGATGAGTTCTGTGGCATCATTGAGGATTCACCGGCGACTTGGAAGTACACAGGGCAGGGATGAAGCAGAAGAGGGCAAAGAAAAGGACCAGAACAGCAACGATTAATTATGACTGCTCACAAAAGTAGAGAGGCATATTTTTAGAGGTCACTCTTCACCTCGAGTACGTGACTCTTTCTTTTGTCGGATGCCTCTGGCAGTAGAAAGCTGACCTAGAGAAAAATCAGTCGGTGAGGCTGCAATCCTGCGTTGTGCTCTGGCTTCAGAAGCTGGCGCTGCTGTCTGGCTCTTAAGTACGTGGGGAGAGGCGTTAATTCGGCACGGTCCCTCTTAGTGGGGGGATCTGCTTTCACTGAATATTTTTTCTTTCCGAACACGAGTCACCTGGAAGGAGGGTGAGCATCCGTCGCACTTTCCACTCTTGCAGTGTAGAGGGTCAGATCTATGTGGCGAGGGATGAATTGCTCTTTTTGGGTCAATTCAGCCCAAACTAAGCTGTCATGGCAACAATACAGAAATTTATTCCCCTCTACTCTGCCCTGGTGATGCCACATCTGAAATACTGTGTCCAGTTCTGAGCCCCTCAGTTCAAGAAGGACAGGGAGCTGCTTGAGAGAGTCCAGCGCAGAGCCACAAAGATGATGAAGGGAGTGGAACATCTCCCTTATGAGGAAAGGCTGAAGGAGCTGGGTCTCTTTAGCTTGGAGAAGAGGAGGCTGAGGGGTGACCTCATTAATGTCTATAAATATGTCAAGGGGGAGTGTCAGGAGGACGGTGCCAGGCTCTTTTCAGTGGCGTCCATTGACAGGACAAGGGGCAATGGGTTCAAGCTGAAACATAGGAGGTTCCATAAAAATATTAGAAAAATCTTTTTCACGGTGAGGGTGACAGAGCATTGGAACAGGCTGCCCAGGGAGGTTGTGGAGTCTCCTTCTTTGGAGGGATTCAGAACCCGCCTGGATGCCTTCCTGTGCGCTCTGCTGTAGGTGATCCTGCTCTGGCAGGGGGCTTGGACTAGATGATCTTTGAGGTCCCTTCCAACCTGTAACATTGTGTGATTCTGTAAATTTAGCCATCTTAGCCATGGGACAGCTACTGAGTATAGTTTAGCTTCAGTACGTTATTTATAATATTTTAATTTAACATGGTTTTAAACTGCATGATGATGTACTTGGTTTTCAAATTCAGAAATCAATTCTGTGTTTTCCTTCAATGACGTAAAATGATTTCGGTGTTACCCAGTGCTTGTGGCTCCTCTACCCTGAGATGCTTTCATACCCTCTCCTAGGCAAGAGGGTAAAGTGGGCTTGAACTCTCGCTCTGAATTTGGTGTGCTGCATTTACGAGGCTGTGGACAAATCAAATCAATAGACAAGCGAAAATACAAAATAACTTAATGTGTCACCGGTGGGGATGCCTTCGGAAATAGTAGTAATAAAATTTAGCCGCTGGTAGATTTTAAGAGGGTTATATTAAACCTGTTGTTTACAACTCACATCTCATCTGTCAAAGCAAAATTACTTAGGGTGGAACACTGATAAGCTTTGTCCTTGTGGTTCCTCCTCGCATGGTGAAAGTGTGAAAGTTACTTCCCTTTTTCTGATTATTATTGCGGCCTGGGTAAACGTAATTTGACGTTAAACCCCGTTTCCAGGTAGGTGTTCAGGCTGTGTTTGCCTTCTGCACCATTTTCTGGATGTGTATTTTGCAAGCCTTTCCGAACTTGGAAAATGATGTAAAAATGGAAGAGGTAGTTATTCCACTAATGGATGATTCTGCTTGGAGTTAAAAAAGGCATAAAAGCAGCACTGCGAAAGAATGAAGGTATTCTTCTAGGGAATATTTTGTCGTTGTATCCCAGAGCCAGTTTGCTATCCATTTTTCTGACATTAACTTACAGCAGTTGAAATGACAGTGGTTTAAAAAAGTTTCAATCGGGTGTCCTTTCTGCCTTGAAATATCAAGGGAAATAGTTACCTAACGATGTGGGGCAACATAAAAATAAAAATCCTTGTTTTACCTGGTTTAGATTTATAATTGAGATGAGTTGTAGAAGAATCCACAGTGAATCTTAACCTGACCTGAAAGTTAATTAAATTACCATGGGTATTATGTCCTTGGCAAGCAGACAAGTTAAAAACCGAGCAGCTAGTAGTCCTGTAATTCTTTACACTGAATTCCTTAAGTACTTAGTAATGTAAAAACTTTTAAAAGTTGTTGCTTGTATTTTCATTCTGCTTTTTTCAGTCCACAATGATTGTTTTGTAGCTACTCATTTTGCCTTGTAATTCATCCCAGAAATGTTGGTTGGAAGGGGCCTCTGGAAGTCATCTGGTCCAACCTCCCTTTCGAAACAGGATGGTTGCCAGAGCAAGATCAGCCATGGCTTTGTCTATTTGAGTCTTGAAAACCTCCAAAGATGGAGATTTCACAGTCTGATTTACTGTGGTAGGATGCAAGGTAACGTAAACCAAAATCTGGGAAATATCTTCAGTTTGACTCGAAGTATTTCTGAATCGGGTTTTGGCAGACGTTGCCTGGCAGAGGAGCTGTGTTGCCACGTCTGCATGAAAGATAATTGCAGTGTGCTCTAAAGGTGGGTTTCACATCACCTAATTTTAGCTACGTGTGAATTCGGTACCTGTTTTGTTAACCAAGGAGTTGCCCTCTATAATCAGTGAAGTCAGTCCCTCCAAGAGACGACTTCTCCCTGTCAGGGGTGGGTGGGATGAGTCACTCCAGGAGCTGCCTCTGTCTCCCCACCGTTTGCAGGGAGGGTCCCCTTCCCTTTGGTGTCAGACTTGCTTTGGTGGCTTTGCCCAGATGAGGGGAATTCCTTCCGAGCTGGGACAGGGCAGTGTGGGGACTACACCCACAACTTTGTTCAAGTGGGAGATCATCCAAAATAGCAAATACTGCAAAAAACCCCACATGAGGCAGGACAGTGACTGACAGCCATAGCTATCAATGCCTTCCTAGACCTATCAAGCGCTTCCCTTGTGCTTTTCCTGCGTTTTCTGTTTTGTTTTGTTTATTTGACTGTAATGATTTTGTCCTGGTAATCTTTCTATACTGTTGGGTTTTTTTCGTTGCAAAGTAGTAATGAATCGCTTTGTATTTATTTGAACTCTGATATTTTCCCAGGATTATCATGGCTTGAAAGAGAGTGACTCGAAGGTGGGTTTTGTTGTTGTTGGTTTTTTTTTTTTTTTTTCCTGGATGTGAGTTACGAAAACACTTGAGGGAGGAAAGAGCATTGTAATGTGGCTGACAGAGGAAAGATCTTGCAAGCAGCAGTTTATTGCTTAGGATGCCTATGGGGACTGCATGGTTATGCAAACTAGTGCCCCAAAGGGGAAATATCCTGTAATTCTTTTTAGCATAACACAAACAGCAGATGGAGGCATGGCCATTGCTGTCCTGGAGCAGAAAGCCTCCTTAACAACAACTTACAAAGAATCCTTTTTCATTCCCACTCTCATTCTTCTGCCAGCAAAGAGGTGGTAAAGTCTCTTTCATCTCGATGGAACAACATAGGAAAAGGATCTGTTTTGCTGCTCTTATTACCTTTGATCTTCTGGTGGTTCTTCAGGTTCACTTAAATTGCATACACCAAGATAAAAAAGAATCTGACCTGAATTCACTTCCTCACTCTGCTACTGTTGTATGGAGTTGCCTGAGAGTGGATATTTTTCTGTCTGCCATCTGCAAAGTGACTCTCTGTGTGTTATTAGGTATCCCAGGAGATTTTTTATATATTTTTCTCTTCCTTAAGTCTGCTGATTTAGTCAGAGAGAGTCGCATTGAAAGTGGTACGAATTTTCCTAAACCTCAAATTAAATAGACGTGTTTTAAACTTTACCAAGTAAGATACATTTCTGGACAATTGTGATGCACCATGTATAGCTTTTTCTGATAAATGCAGTGTTTGTGCTTGCTAGGCCTGAAGTGTCTGCGAGCCTGGGTGGCTTGGGAACAGCGTATTGAGGATCTCTCTGATGCGTTGCAGGACCCTGAGGATGCTGTGCCTGTCGGGCAGAGGAGAGCCTGGTGCTGGTGCATGTGCTTTGGGCTGGCCTTTATGCTGGCCGGTGTGATCCTGGGTGGTGCCTATCTCTACAAATATTTTGCGTTCCAGGTAAGTCAAAACTACATTTTGTTATGGGAGGGTTGTGTTTTCCTCTGTTACACCCTGTGTGTGGAAGAGGAAAGAGGAGCAAGAGACTGAACCCAGCAGCCTCGCTATTCCCATTTTTATCATTCCAAAACTTCAGCTTTTCTAAAAGCAAAGTGTATCGCCTGCTCTGAAGTTATCTGTTAGCAGAGGAGGGCAGGAACAAAGCTGGCAAATAAGAACACTTCTGAAAACCTTACTTTGCAGACAAAGGATTATATGTAAGTAAGACTTGAGTTCAGGAACCCCAGTGGTGTCCCAGATTTTCACCTGCTCTCTCTCCCATCTCGCAGTGTGAAATACTGGAGGTGGATTAACCCCTTGAAAGCCTCTGTGTTTGACCCCAGATTTCCTAGATGCGTGCTGTACTGCTCGTGCACAGGGAAAGGACTCCTTGTCAGAGACGTGCAGTCAATCTCTGCCTTCCCAGCCCTCACCTTCCGAGCTTCCATCAGAATAAAAAATAGAGGCCCTACAGGGGGCTGGGGAGAAGCACAGTCAGTGTGGTTAAACATGCCCTGTCCAGTCAAATCCACTCTTACAGGATTAGGCCTCTGACAGAATGTATTTTCAGTCTTTAACAAATGGCACCGCTGCAAGAGGAGCCCCAGGAAGGCAGTGGTGCGGGCCGGGGAAGTGGAGCATTCACCTGAAGCACGGCAGATGCCAGTTAAATATTGCCTTTCTCGTCGGGAGCTGCCCCTGGGCGGCACTGGATGTGCTGGGCTGGCGTCCAAGTGGTGCGAGGGTACCCTCCCGCCTTCCGAAACGGCCGGGGTTGCCAGGGTCACAGGGTCAGGAGCGAAGAGGATAAGCAAAACATGAATCCCTAGCCCGCTGCTTAGTGCACATAATTGCAAGGGAGAAAGCCTGTGTTCTTGTCACTGCTTCTAGGATTATTCCCCCCCCCCCCCCCCCCTTTTAGTAGATGCGAATGTGTAAGACTGATTAAACACGAGAAATTCTAGCTGATTTGGCAGTTTATAGTCTCTTTGGCTGTCACGTTCACCTAATTTACAGAGGGGCAGTAGTGTTGCAAACGATGCTTAAACAGCATAGCCTATTTTGGTGGATTAGCAAGATCAGAGGGGCTGAAAGTCTGCTCTCTTACTAACATGTTTTATCTGCGCTGAGCGCCGCGGTGCTCCACCTTTCGCGTGCCAGCGAGCTGAAATTGAAAGTGCCGTTTGATGCAAACCTGCTGTACTTGTTCATGAGTCAGATCTGGGTTGAAGGAGACGTTCAGGAGTTGAGCTAACGTTGCACTGAAGACAGGTTTTCAGTGTAAAACTTTAAATTGATGGCATATGCCTGTAAGTTGTACGTTTCTAAAAATATCTGGCCTATACATTTGATATATGACCTTGATTCAGGACTTTATTTTATGTTTCACTTCGACAATTTGTCATGTGCACTGCGACAGAAAGACACAAATTGGTTGTTTTAATTTCTTTTTATTACCATTTTGTCTTTTAAAACTGTTAAAAAAAAAATTATTTTAGAAGTTGACTTTCAAAACTTCTGAAGCCTTCCAAAACTAAGCAGCTCCACGGAATAATTGAGGTTGGAAGGAAACTGTTGAAATCATCTGGTCCAGCCCCCTGCAGGACCAAATTCAGAGTTAGAGTTGCTTTTTAAGAGTGATCTGTATGACCACTTTCAGTGTTTTAAATTGTAGTTACTGACTGCAGTTAAATTGCAATTTAATAATATAGACGTAGGAATTTCACAAATAATGAGTGCAAAATCGGAGAATACATTGTAAGAACCTGCTTTTGGGATCCTGTTTTCCTTGAATTCAAGGGAAGGACTCCCTCTGGGTTCAGTACAATCAAGGTTTTACCCAAGGCCCTGTTGTAGATAGCAACTAGCTCCTACTTTGGTGTACGAATCAAATTAAAGGGGAAACATTTCATCTAGTCTGACAAGTTTTTCTTCTCTGCAGTGCTTTGAGAATATTAAACTTCTAGGCTACTGATGTTTTTGTTGATGGGTTTACTATTTTTAGCAGGGTGGTGTGTATTTCTGTGGAATAAAGTACATCGAAGACGGCTTAAGTTTACCTGAGCCTGGGGCAGAGGCTCAGAGTGCTCGCTACCACACGATTGAGCAAAATATTCAGATCCTGGAGGAGGAAGATGTCGAGTTTATCAGTGTGCCAGTCCCTGAGTTTGCTGATAGCGATCCTGCTGATATCGTCCATGACTTCCACCGGGTAAGAAATATTTGTGGAGAAGTGGGAAGTGTTTAAGACTTGAAAAGTGTTCCCCCTCAGTCATGCCGGTAGATGTTCTCCTTAATTATTGTGGTGAGGGAAAGCAGAGGGTGGAGAAGGCAGCAGAAACGTTCTGATCAGCAGCAGGCTGCAAGCGGTTATTAACTCGGCACACAAAGTACGGCGTTACACAGTCATCACGAGGGGGTTTGTAAACCGCCATTTGCAAATACGCTTCTGTTTTTAGAAAAGGAAATATCTTAGAGCTATTCCCTTTCCTTAGTAGGAGGAAGTAAAGAGAATATAGTTTTTGTGGTGCTGAGTCCACCGAGCCAGAATTTGATGAGCTGCTGTGGTGCCGAGGGAAGTCGAGAAAGGGCCATCATAGCTTGGACCTCAGCTTGCAGGTTGACTTCGCTGGGTATGTCCAGGTACCCCCAGAGGTTGCTCTCATAGCAGGGCTCAAAACCCCCAAAGCAGCAGCAGAAGGGGAAGCGAGCAGCCAGCTGAGTGCCCCTGGAAGAGAGCTCGTTTCCCAGGTGCAATGGGAAAACCCAACAGAAAACTAAATATTCCTTGTGCACCACACGCTGCTGTGATTCCTGAAGGCACTGAACTGGGGTATCAAGGCACTTTGAGCTGTTTATTTCTTTTTTTTTTTTTTTTTTTGGTAGAAAATCCTTTGATTGATAGGAATCGTGGTAATATAAATTTTTGCAAAGTCAGTTGACAGGCCTATAGCTCTTGGTAGTAACAACAGCTGTAAAACAATTAGAAGCCCTTCTTTTTTCTGTATCGGCCTGATGGGAGCTGTCTGATAGTGATGCAGTGTTCTACAGCTGGTTTTCAGGAAGCTAAATTTCTGTGAACATTTGAAGACTTCACTGAACAGCTTTTTAGAGGAAGGCTGAAAAAGAAAAATAGGGAAGTGTCTTATTTTTTTATGCAAACTTCAGAGTTTAAAGTTTTCCAGGCAAAATGAGTGCTATCTATCAAATATTTATAACCAGATTTGGAGGAAAACATTGCTTGCTTGAACTATGTCACTTAAAAATATTACTGAATATATTTAGGGAGCTCCTGTTAAGAGGTAGTGCAAAGCCTCTAAAGAGAGTAAACCAATTAAAAAAAAAGAAAAAAAAAGAAAAGCACTATCTAAGAAGTGAATAGGAACAATATTGTATTAGAAATTTGCTTTTTTTTGATTTAATGAGTTAAAGGTTTTGCTCTAAATGTTGGCGCAAGGATCATTTGCCAGAGGCACAAAGCTTACTCCTGTGTAATGAGATGAGTAGCACCGGTGACTTCTGTCCTGGTACTATTTTGACTGTTGGGCTCTTGGTGCTCAGTATTTTATAAATGTCCACAGCCTTAGAGCTTTCAGCAGCTTGAGATAATGTCTTCTGTTGCAAGAACAGATGCAGTAAAACACAGCTCAATGAACAGACCTATAGGGTTTATTAGGATAATTCCCCAGGCTTTTGTGTCTGTGTTTTTATAAAATAATGACAAATATTGCAGTTCAAGTACTATAAAGATAATAATCCAGCAACGAATAATCATTAACGCTTCAAGTCAGTATAGTATTTTTGAAAATAAAGGGATTTTTGTTGCATTAGCTTATAAAAGCTTTTTCTTCTTCTGCGTTTTGTTCTTACCAGCAGCGTTTTTTCCCCTTTACACTGTAACAAAATATAAAAGCGTGGAGACAAGAGCGAGAATTTTGCCCTGTTGTTTAAAAATGCAGGCACTAGGAATAAATGAATACTGCACTGGATTCCCTGACAGCTCAGAATACACCTTTGTAATTTCGTTACTGTAGTGCATTTGAGCTTCTTATCACCTGCTGCCTTGCACAAATCCCTGGCATAGATTTAAAGTCTCGTCAAGACTGCCTTTTATTTCTGCATTTACCTACCGTCAAATTGGAGTGCATTGGGCAGACTTCTCAGTCAACAAAGAAATAATTTGAAGCACGACTGCAGTAGCAGTTTAGTGAAGTCTGTGTGTAAAATTTCTGATGTTCCTGTTATTTTGATTAAAATAAGTATTTTCTCAACAGAGACTCACTGCCTATCTTGACCTTAGCCTGGATAAATGCTATGTGATTCCTCTGAACACTTCAGTTGTTATGCCGCCAAAAAATTTCTTGGAGCTGCTCATCAACATCAAGGTATGGTTAAATCCTAAGTAATTTGTTCTTAAGAGAGGGAAAAAGGAGAATATTTTTTTTTTTACTAGAACGCCAACTTTCATATGAGATTCATGTGTTAGAAAGTTAACCAATCACTAGATCTTTGTGAAGAGAGAGAAAAAAAAAATCTGCGACCTTATTAGTTAATTAACTACAATGACAAAGGAATAGTTAATTCAGTGGAAGACAAGCAAACCTGATTTTGTTTGTCGGTGTTACAAATTTGATTGGCAAAACTGTGTAGATGTGGTGTGCCTAGACTCCTTGACGGTAGTCTGCGTGCTTTTTAATTTGTAATCCCTTGTGACTGAAGTTTCCGTAAAGCATGGACTAAGGCTGGTTAGCTGAGAGGCTTTAAGTAGATATACTGGGAAATCCGTTTAACGTGGGCTTTGTCTAAAGAGCTGTTCCCTTGGGGTTGGCCCCTGCTTTGAGCCGACCTGGTGGCTGGAGGGGGATGTGTGTTGGGTGTTATCGCATCTCCTGTGTGTGCTGGGGGGAATCGGACGTGTGGCACAAGGCGCGATGGTCTCGGCGCCGCGCCCGAGTTCCAGCAGCCTTAAGATGGATCTTCTTGTTTCCAGGGAGGATTTGTAGGAGTGATCGGGATTTGAACTGTGTGATTAGCAAATCCCATTTAAGCAAGAGGGAGTTTAGTGTAAACAGATTTCCTGGTTCTGCAAGCACCAGACCTGCAGAACAAGATTTAGTGTCCTTAAAAACAAGGACCCTGGAAAGGACTGAGATACCACAGTCACGGAACTTGAGTCTTCACTGTAATATTGTGGCGGCTCCCCGGCAGGGTTTGACAACTGAACACGGCTGCCTGCCCGGTGGTGCTGGTGCTGGCTGTCTGGTCACCACCACAGGGACACACTGTTCTGTTACTAGTAAGTGGGTGAAACCTAATGGCCTGTGAAATTGAGGAGGCCAAAGTAGAAAATCTAATGGGCACTATTACTAGTTAATATGAGTCATCTTTATATTTTTTGAACTCTTACCCCTGTATGCTTTTAGTGCTGGTTTAAATAGTATTTACTTTGGTTTCCAGCGTTCTGGTTTCTTTTCAGAACGGCAAAACACTCCCGAGTGGGGAAGAGAGCTGATAAGAGCTAACGTGTCTTAAGATTTGAGGAGAGTGTTTTAAATTCTATTTTACTGGGCTTTTGTAGTTTTAGAAATGTTATTACCATCCTTGGGATTGCGTCTTTCAAACAAGGCTTTGAAATTAGGACTCCTGAAACCATTTGAGTAATTTTTGAGTGGTTCATATATATAAAAAAATTTCATGTGAAAAACGACTTCACAAGTAAATTCTCTGCTAGTTTTTTGCTTCCTATTTTGAGACTGGCTATTTAACCACACTTTCATTTCCTGTACATAAGGATGAGGTGGGGTCTGTAAAGCCCCGTGGCATTGGTTTGTTTTACTTTATGTATGCTGTTTTGTTTCAGTTTTTAGTTCACACCAATTCCTTTGTTCAAATCTGTTACTTTTCTAGTTTATCGTTAGTACTAAATCAAATATGCTTTGTTTACCAGTAAGAGGATAACAAGGCATCAGACATTTAAGTGAAAATCTGCAAAGGCAAACTGTTTTGATCGTTGTCCCCAGTAGTGAGTGCCCTAATTTTATGAGACATCTGCTTAATTCTCATTGTATAAATAAAAAGCTGTGGGCATTTGATGTCTCAGGAAATCAGGCTAAATGTGTTGTAACTGAAATTTGGGAAGCTGTTCTGCACATGCACAAAGTGAGTAAATTCCAGCTGTCCCGCTGGTTGCACAAAGAAGAAAAAAATACAAAATTGAAGTATTTACTTCAATTAAAACGAGCTCTGAATACATGCAGAGGGCGTTTTATGAAAATCGAGGTCTCTGGGCTGTTATTTTTTCTTTTAAAAAAGCCATTACTTTAACCTAAAGAACTGCAGTTCGATATATTGATACAGTTTGCTTAAATCTGCAGATGGTGAAAGGCTGGGTCCGGGAGATCGTGGGAAGTCCTGCTGTTCGGAGGACACAAGCCCGGGAGCATCCTCGCAGGCTGCCCCAAGCCCTCGGCACCGCTGCCCGCTTTGCCGGTGCCCTGTGCTGCTGCTTTGCTCCGGGGCTCCCTTGGGGCTCTGTCCTAAAATTTTGAGAGACCAGAGGTTAAGATACAGTAATTTACAGTGATGTAATTACCAAATAATGGGTGGGAATAATTGGGGAGCCTGAGGTCTCCCAAATTCTTCTTTAAAGAATAAAGATTGCAGTTGTTTTCCTCATACTACACGCTGAGGAAAATTTTCATAATTTAAAGTGAATTTAATACAGTCGTTTTTTTCTTCACTGAAAAGAACAGGATTTAAGCAGCTTGGGTTGAAAGGACAGTCTTGTTTTGCAATGGAAATTTCAAGTTGTTTATTGTCGATAGAAAACACAGTGACCTCTTGCCACAGAAGCTAAATTTCTTTCCAAAATAGCGGTCATTTTATTTTTAGAAAGCAAGCAACACCTCTAACTGCTGCAAGTTAGAATCACGCTAATAGGATTTCTTAAATTAAGTAATATTTTAAAAAAGTTTCTTTACCAGTGGCAGTATTAGGCCGTTGGCTGATGGCTGAGTGTGTGCATCTTCGATTCTGCACAGTGAGGTGTGCGCAGATTCCTCCATCATTTCAGCTGTGACAAAATTAACACTGAAGGGGCTAGAAAAGGCTTGGGAAGCCTTTGTGTGTTGTCATGGCTCTTCCGTTTTTCGATTTATTGTCTTAAGCCAGTAGATGCACCACCACGACTTTGTAATACCTTTCCATATGAACTGTTGTGGGACTTGCCATAATAACTTACAGGGTGAGATGGTCTCGTCTTGCATTTGGCTCGAGGTTTGTGACCCGCGCCGTGAAGATATCCAGGGATTCCCAAGCCCTGTGGAGTGCAGCTGGAGTTACATCAGCAAGAGTATCTCCATGCAGGGTGTGCTCCTGCCAACTCCTGTTTGGCAGTAGTTCCCGTGGAGGTCCCTTGGGCTGTTATTAAATAGCGAAAATTTTGGGTGATAGGTGCCGGGTTGATAGGTGACAGTGAGTGCTTTTGGAAAGAAACCTTTCTCTGCTGAAGACTGATGTTACTGTAGCAGGGAAGGCAGTGGACGAATGCATCAGTGCAATTTTTGTGACCCTTTTCAGTATAAATATTATATATTTCTGTAGCACGGTGCAGCCATGTTTGCACGTTTAGAACAAAATTCTGTGAGTAACAGTTATTTTGAAAGAATTCACAGAAGATATGTCACAGCCCTGTTAAGGAAACACGCTTCAGAGCGCTTCTTCTGTATGTAGACCGCAAAGAGATGGCTTTTGACAGAGCTGTTACGTTTTTGTTTGACAGGCTGGAACATATTTGCCTCAGTCCTATTTGATTCATGAACAGATGATTGTTACTGATCGCATTGAAAATGTGGATCAGCTGGGATTCTTTATTTACCGCCTCTGCCGTGGCAAGGAAACCTATAAACTACAGCGCAAAGAAGCCATGAAAGGTAAATGTTCCTCCTCTGATCTTTTGTGTTGGTAGAAAGTTTGGTGCCGCAGGAATTCAATAAATAGGCTTGATTGTGTTGAAAGGAATGAGTCTTACTTAAGCAAGGGTTGCTTATAGCAGTGACTGGGTCTGTGGGCTTAAGTGTGTGTGATATTTTCTTCGTGGGTATGGAAATAAGTAATTTTATTGTTGCAAAAGTGACGTAGGAGCTGCTAAAATGTGTGTGTGTATGCATGGGTGTGTTTTCTGGGGTTCAGGCTTTTGATGCTTTAATCTTGATTTGTGACCCACCCCCCAAAAAAAACCCCAAAAAGAGTCTTTAATGTATGAGAAGCATAGCCTTGTAGTACAGAATTGCAGGTTCTTCTTGTCCTTAAAGCCACCTGGAAATTAGTCCATGACTTCCTGTTTGCATCAGTGAAATGTGAGTAAGAATTGTCTTCACAGGAGGATTGTAGTGCTTGATGCTACACCATGGAAAATGTTTGAAAAGCAGCATTTGGAAGAGCCTTGAGAAGCTATTAAATACTGTCTTAAAATTTTCACTCAGATTTTACTCAGACTTGCTTTTTTTTCTTTTTTTTTTTCCCCTGAACTGTGTGTGAGGTGTGTAAGGGTGCACTGAAGCAGTTTAATTGTATTAGTTGTATTGGTGGACCTGACTGCTTGGAAAAACGAGAAAAAGAAATACGGATTATAAAAATAATTTAGAACAATGTTTAAAAATGAAAAGGGTCTTTAATGGCAAAATCTTAATTCAAAATTCAGTGTATTGATCGTGTGGTAATGCATGATGAGCACAGGTTAGCAGTGAGCATTAGTTTGACTAAAATTCCGTTACATTCTGTCTTTTTCCAGGTCCAACTTAAACAAGATATTGTCGTTTAAATATTACTAATCCACTCCTCTTTTTGCCCGTGGCGGTATATACTTCGGCTTTTCCCTCTCTTGCTCTCTCCACAAGTGCTTTCACAAACATGTAGAGAGGGAGATTGGCAACTAATCTGGTTTGAAACTAGCCAGTGGGGGGAATTTTGGCAGGTTGGTTTCAGCTACACCAGCCGTGCGATTTGGTTCACCACACCTTCAGGATCGTTGCCCGCTCATTCGTTTGACACGTATGAACGTGTGCCTCCCTGCGTTTCCTCTGAGAGAGGGACTTGAAAAGGGGTAGTTCTCCTTGCTGGTGACGTCTTGTCGTAGCAAATGTAAAACTGTGATGTCTCTGATATACCTCACCCCCTCTCCTGTTTCACTTCTTTAATGCGAACAGGAATTCAGAAGCGCGAAGCCGTCAACTGCCGAAAGATTCGACACTTTGAGAACAGGTTTGCTATGGAGACGCTCATCTGCGAGCAGTAACGAGGAGCAGCTCTGCTCCAGGAGACTTAAAAAACTACAGTATGGCCCCACCCTTTGTATTGTGTGCAGTGATTATTTTTTAAAATCTTCTTTCATGTAAGTAGCGAACAGGGCTTTATTGCTGAACACCTTCCATACTTTTTCATCTCATGATACATGTAAAATCAGTACGTTTTAGTTTTTTCCTTTTTTTTCAGGTGTGGTGTTCTTCTTATATTTGAATAGCAGTTGTATAAAGACTTAGTTGCTAGTGCATTTCATGTGATGAATCTTGAATACTAGGAAGAAGAGAAAGCCTTTGAAATATCCACCAGTTTTTAATTAAGTAAAATTGAAAAGAATTATTAATGTACAAATGGACTGCAAGAGCTACTTCTAACTGTAATATTACCTGCTATATAGTTTGTTACAGCATATAGACAAACCTGTATTTGACTCCCTAACAAAGTGCAATTTGTTTCGTTTTTAAAATATTGTCCCATTTACCTTTTTAGATTGATCTCTGAGTTGATGTTTTAAAATGGCGAGTGTTTGCTGTAACAATCTTTTAGAAAATTAAGCAGTAACTTATGTTACTAACTTGTATATAATCCATGTACGTGCAATGGAAAATAAACCTTATAAACCCGTTTGTCTAAAAGTCGTGTGTTTCCTTTTGCTATTTCTATTTTCAGGTGTTTTTTTTTTTTAGAGGACTACAATTAAATTTAAAGGTAAAATCAATGCTTTTTACTTACAGTGCTGTTTTTAAAAGGGAGACGATAAAATGGAATAGGCGACAGCTGAGAAATTAAATACGAACAGAGAAGCATGTTTTTCTGATCCTTTTCCAATTAAAAGCAGGTACTGTGTAAATTCTGGGTTGGGATTTCCGCAGTGGTACAGTCGGAGCAGACAGCCAAAGCCGACCGAACATGTCCTCAATGTCCAAAATCCCTGTCCTGACTCTTTGTCTGATGATGAACATAAACTGGAGCTGTGCCGTGAGAGCCAGGAAGCTTCACTACATGCAGGACTCTGCATTTCGTAAATGATTATTTTTTTTCAGCTTCGTGGCATTCCTCGTCCACCTGTGGCCATCGAGTTGCGCCCTTTCATCTGGAGCCAGCTCAGAGATCACCAATATAATTTTGTATCGTGCCATTTACTCCTAGGATGCTGCTGTACTTTAAGCAAGTTTGAATTTTTTTTTTTGTAATATGATGGGGATGTTTGTAGTGGCAGCTTTTGTAGGGAGAGGAGTGCAGGATGGGATGCATCATCATAGTACCTGCTGTTTCGAAGCTGGTTGCAAGAAAAATCACGAGAGAGAAAAAAGGGAGTAACGTTCAAGAACAAGGCTGGAAAATCTCCCCCAAAATCCACTTCTGAGCACTCATAACATGGAACCTGACTCATCTTTCTGACCAAATTTCGAGCCTTGATTCATCAGCAAATTAGGAATGTTTAGTGGAATATTTGCATATGTGTTTGCAAAATAAATACTATTTAAACCAATTTTTATATAATGTGCACAATAGGCATTCAGATCTTTTGTCTTAGGTTAATTCAGTCAGAATTCAGTAAGACTAATCTTACTTTTCATCTTTTAAAGAATCTTTTTTTAATATAGTGGGAGGATGCTTTACTGCTTTTGGAGCTATTATTCAATTGTAAACAGTATCATCCAGCTTCCTGCTATTGTGAGTGTTTGGATCGAGATGAAATAATTTGTTTTAAAGGAAGTTTCATAAATACACAATACGTCTCTTTTTTTTCTTCATCTGCATTTGGCTTAGTTTACAGTTTAGTCTTAGTGTAGGTGTGTTATGTGTAAAACAAAAAGAATAATTGTTACTTTCCGAAAGCTGAACTTTTTTTAGATGGTGCGTGGCAGTCACGAGCAACAAGTAAATCCTCACATGGATAGAGGTTAGATGCTTTTATATAAATTACGTTTATATAGCTACACTTCAGTGTAGATGTAAACAAGCTGGAAAATCCACTCGGAAAAATTTAGCTGCAGACATTCAGGATGTTGCAACTGTGTGCTTGCAATAAAGGTCAAATGTATGCCAGGAGAGGGTCACTGCTGCGTTCTTTGGAACGCTGTATGACGCAAGATTCATGCTGAAGTGCTTTTAAACGTGTTTCCTGCCTTTTCGTGAGTGTGCCGTTCCTATTTTCCCTAAGTCAACGTGAAACTTGCTAATTTTTTTAAATAAGCCTCGCCTCATCTTTACAAATAAAACTTGGGAAGATGGGGCGTTTAACGGAGGCACCTGCAAATGAGGCTGCTGAAGGGGTGGTGGCGGTGGGGAAAACCAGCTGTGTTCTGTGAGGAGGTTTATGGGATCGTGCGGCGCGCTTGCTTCCCTGACAACTTTTGACCCTGTTGGATGGTGGAGGGAAATTTATTTCTATCAGTAGTGTGAAATGTGCGGGGAAGGAGGGAGAAGCTGGTGTGCGCTGTGGCAAAGATCCCCGCGTGTGCTCACGTCTTACGAAACGCCAGGCGGTTTGTATGGGAAGACCTAAAACACCCTGAACGCGGGAAAAGCTCCCATTGGAACTTCTGCCCTCTTGGACAAAGTGGATGAAGCATGGGAAACCAATCCATGGAAAAAATAGCTGTAGGAGCTGCTTGAGCTTTTAAAAATTTTTTAAAAAAACTAAGTTTAATAAACATAGCTCTACTGTACTGAAGAAAGCCACATCTCTAGCCCAATGAATTCCAGAAAAGGTTTAATATAAAAATGACCTGATTATCTTTGCAAGTATTTTTAAGACTCCTTCTAAGAAAGAAAATGAATCCTAATGCTGAGACACGCTTTGCCACTGAAGTAGCAAAAGCAAAGAAGTGTCATTATCCTGTGCCACCGTGTTTATGGAGGTCCCGCCTGTGTCGCTCCCTTGTGGGTCCCGAGCAGCCTCTGGCCTTCAGTAGGTCTTTTTTAGGTCAGGAAGGGTATTGTCACCAGTCCATGTGTATCCTCTGGGCTTATAAAGCATGATAAAAGCTCCGAGTCTGGGTCCCTCCTCTTCTAGTTGAAGCCTTGCAGCTTCAGTGAAGAACCTGCCCTGGTTTGAGCTAGAACAGGACCAATTCTTTTCAGTGTTTTTTACTTTTCAGCTTTACTTTTTAGAGGCTGCACTTTCTGAAGTTAACAGCATGTTTTTGCAGACAGTGTCCGCCGCTGGCAGTGATGAAACCTGATGTTTGTAGTTACTGCCAAGGATCAGTCTGCAGAAAGGGTCTTAACTTATACTTGCTCCTGTAGAAACCAAGGTCATTGGTGGATCTCGTGTGCCAAGCTTGGGGTGCCGGGAAGTAAAAAGGTTGTAAGTAAGTAAACGGTTGCACCTCTGGGGAGGAACAGACAGGACATGTGACCCAAACCTGACCAACCATGTCATACTCAATACAAAGCTGAGGTACTACAAGAGTTAAGCCTCTTCTTCAATGGCCGGTGTCCAAGGGGGATGCTGTCCGTTCTCCAGCCTAGCTCAGTCCAGATCCCATCTGCTGCTGAGGCCAGTCTGTGACCTCCCTGGTGCCTGCCCAGCAGTGCCCGTGGGGGGTCATTGGGAGAGTTTTGATACTGGATTTGTATGTATTTTTGTATATATAATTATTTTCTTAGTAGTAGTATTACTGTCTTATTAAAGGTTTTTTTTTTAGTTTTCCTTTGCAATCTGAAAGTGTCTTGCCCTCACTCCCTTTCCCTTCCCCTTTGGGAGGGGAGAGGGGTTAATGTCATTCATGTAGTGGCCAGCCCAGCCCGAACTCTTGACAGAGGCACGGTGCAAGTTTCTTCATGAAGAAGATGCTGAAGGCCTGCAGGATAGAAGATGCAAGCGTCGGGCTATCTGATGCAATTTCAAGCTGCAGGCTTATCTGAAGCAACACATGCAGATGTATTGCACTTGCAGAGACAAAAAGTAGAGGCTGGATTATTTGTTTGAAGAAAATTCTGTTTCCAGCTGAGTCAGTACCGTGGAAGCCTGTGGAGGTTTATCAAAGCCATCAACTTGTCCTCTGGAGCAGTGGGTACACCCTTTTGTTGGTCTGACTTGCGCGGAGGGATGGAAGTCTGATCTGACACAGCTGTGTTAGCAGAAGCCTGTGGTTTAAAAATATTAGCGGAGCTGTACTACTGGCACTGTTTGTTCTAGTCGTGAGAGGAGATTTTACTGTTATGGGAGTAGCAATATAGCAGAGCCTATAGCGGTTTCATGCCATGAGTTTTCCTGGAATACTATACATAAATGTTTTCACTTAATTAGGTTATTTCACTGGCATGCTTTGGTAAAGAATGCCATCATCTCAGGCTCACTCTTAAAAAGAAGAAAACAAGATCACAGGTAGATTTAATTCAGACAATTTCCTGTCTGCTATAGGCTCCGATTGCTCATTTTCAATTGTTTTTCATGTTGCCAGTTAAAATTAATCTGATTCCTGAGAAGTATTTCTAGTACAGCGTATTCTGCTTCTCGTGGACTTAGGAGTTCTCGGAAGAGGAGGCATGGGAAACGCCCTCGCTGGGGACACCGCCAGCAGCAGCGCAGGGCGTTGCCCGTGCCGGAGCACGCTTTCTCACGCGGCAAGAGGAAGCAGAACATGGGACTAGGCAGGACGGGAAGAGGAGAGCAACAGGAGGGAATCTTAACATGCATAAATATCTGAGGGGTGAGTGTCAAGAGGAAAGGGACAATCTCTTCTCAGTGGTGCCCTGCAACTGAACAAGAAATAATGGGTTTAAGTTAGAACATAGAAAGTTCCACCTCAACATGAGGAAAAATTTCTTTACTGTGAGGGTGACAGAGCCCACAGAGGTTGTGGAGTCTCCTTCTCTGGAGACTTTCAAAACCCTCCTGGATGAGTCCTTTGTGCCCTGCCCTAGGGGATCCTGCTCTGACAGGGCGGTTGGACTAGATGATCTCTAGAGGTCCCTTCCAACCCTGAACATTCTGTGATTAGCATGGCTGTGTAATTGTGAGCAAGCAAGAAGACTGTTGTTGGTTGGTTTGTTAACGTTTATTTCATTACCACTTGGCAGTACCAACCAAAAAGAACTACCCTGCATGCTCCAGGGGCAGAATGTGTGTGGTGTTAGCAGTGCTTTGCTTCCTGGTGACATATGGGATGGTCCTTGTGTGACAAAGAGCAAGGTGTGATGCAGCTGTGCGTGCAAAGGTGTGTTTTATACTAATGTCTGGACACTTGCCACAAGCGAGGAAAGCTGTACCGGGAAATGACTAGGTTTTCTCTGATGTAATTGCACTTGTGCTAAGGCTTCATTTGATAAACTGCATCAGTCAGGGCTTTTATTTTTTAGTAGCCTGGACCTCAATTTATTGATGACCTGGATGAGGCGATTGTGTCTACCCTTAGTAAGTTTGCAGATGACATCAAGCTGGGGAGTGTTGATCTGCCGGAGGGTAGGAAGGCACTGCAGAGGTACCTGGACAGGCTGGGGCGATGGGCTGAGGCCAACGGGATGAAGTTCAACAAGACCAAGTGCAGGGTCCTACACTTTGGCCACAATAACCCCCTGCAGCGCTACCGACTGGGGGAGGAGTGGCTGGGGAGCAGCCTGGCAGAGAGGGACCTGGGAGTGCTGGTGACAACCAGTTGGACAGGAGCCAGCAGTGTGCCCAGGTGGCCCGGAAGGCCAGTGGCATCCTGGCTTGTATCAGGAACGGTGTGGCCAGCAGGAGCAGGGATGTAATTCTGCCCCTGTGCTCAGCACTGGTGAGGCCTCACCTCGAGTCCTGTGTGCGGGTCTGGGCCCCTCACTGCAAGAAAGATGTTGAGGCAGGGAAATGGGGTGTGATTCGGGCAGACGTTTTTATAATGTTAGTTTTACAGCCTATGGGCTTTATTCAAGCGAAAATTCTGCCAATGGGCTAATATCCTGCAGCTCCCAGTTTAGTGGTTCTAGTGCATATGTTCCTCCAGAACTGATTTTATTATGATTGTAACTTGAGTGGTAGAGCTCTGTGATAAAAATGGTAGAGGACTGTAGAAATAAGTGGCTAGTCTTGGTAGACCATGACGTGCACTTAAATCAAGTTTCCCCATCACAAATATTTAATTCTTACAAAAACTAAAACCGTAGCAAGCTTCTCTGGTATCTGAGCCATGAGAATCAAATTTAAAAGGGTTGGTTTCATTTGCAGTGAAAGCATGTCTTCTGTCCCCACTGGCAATTACCAGGGAACTATAAGAACAATTTTAAGTAAAAGAAATTAAGATAATAAAATTACTTAGGATTGTGTAGCAGCTGGAAACGAGTCAGGACTTCCTGACTGTCATCTGTCTGTGACCTACACTTTAAAAGCTGTTGTAAAAAGATGTTTAGAATAAAGATATTGTCAGGTCAGATGAGAAATTATCATGAATACTTTATCTGACCTTGCAGTGTTTTCTTTGTTTCCCTCCCCGCCATAAGAACTGTTTTTCTTCTTTCCTTTGTAATCTTATTCCAAAAGTCCAAAGGCTCCATTTAAAAGAAAACATTTAAAAATACAGGCTTAAAACATTCAAATGGGTGCATCTAACAAGGGGTAGGGGGAAGTGCAGCAATTTACATATGGTTTTACACATGCATGTGCCTTTCTTTGGAAGTACGTACACAGGCACACATCAAGTCTTAACCGCAGTTTAGATGTAGTTACTACATCTGAGGCTCTGGGATGAAGGATTAAAGGTTATTGCAGCTTGATTCATCTGCTGCCTCCCTTCTTGGAGTTGCAACTTGAAGGATTCTGATCTTCGGTTATATCTGCCTATGGAGGGGAGCCCCAGGTGCCTTGCCTGATGGAAAAGTGTGTAAAATTGGACTTGAGAAGGTGTCTGGCACACTGACGATTTTAGAAAGTTGGTATTTACACTGAGGCTGGTTGTCAGCTCTTTAAAAGGATATGATGTTCTCTACGCATTAATGCACAGGGGATTATGAGAGCAACACAAATTCTTCGCCTGTCATTTGGATGATCTAGGGCCTGGCTCTGAAGGAACGCTAAGGCAGCTGTGAGGGACGCTGCCCAGGAGGGTGTGTTTCCTTCCTACTGACAGCTGGGAGGGTCTCCACAGGCTCTCACCAAGTTTTCTGAGATGCTTTGCTCTTGTTTTAAATTTTTCTGTGCTCTTAAAGGCAATTGTGAGGAGAAAGCAACGGACTCATCTGTGGTTTAGGGTTTTAGCTCACTTCCCCGAGCTGGTCTATCTGCCTAGTTGTCTGTGGTTCAACTATAGACAACATGCAGTCCTGGGCTCTTCCACAGCGTCTGGTATCACCCGATTACAGAAATATTTAAATGTGCTTAAAAGTAGGGTAAAGTTACTGTCACAGTTTTACGAGAATCATAATAAGGAATATTTAAATCCCACTAGAGTCTACAGCTCAAACATTTCATTCGGGGTTTAAGTACTTTGATTTGCCTCAGAAATTTCATTTGTTCTGTATTCCCTTCAGTGAAATTGGTTTAAATCTGATTATGAACCTGAGAAATAGACTGCTATCCTGTTTTTTAAATAAGTTAAAGCCCAAACAAATCAAAAGTGTGAATCTTAAAAATACTAGTGAATTTTTATTGTACAATATACTCCTACTCATGTTTGTTTTAAATCCAGAGGTTTGACAGCCATCTCACCATCTCACTAAAACTAGTTGCTTTACAGATGAATGATAAATATTTTTATGTAAGGAGTTTTAATACATGCAGGTGTTTTTGCTGTTTCCACAAAGTTATCCTAAAAATCTGAGAATAAACGCGCTCGTTTGCAGCAGTAATCTGCGTTCTCAGTGAGGATGTGCAACTGCAGCCAACAGGGTAGATTTTTAAATTCTGTCAGTCACGGCACCAGGGATTTGAAGCTCATTGGCTTAAAATCCAAAAGATACCCAAAGACTGGAGAATTTCTTACATTAGATCTAATTGCAACGCAGAGTGTTCAAAGCAGTATTTCAGTATTTCTCCTGCTCTGGCAGGGGGGTTGGACTAGATGATCTTTGAGGTCCCTTCCAACCTCTAACACTCTGTGATTCAGTCAGGGCTCAGACGAGTGTCAGGCTGAGAGACGGTGAGAAGGGATTTGTAATTTCTGCCTCGCTCTACGTCTGTAGAGTTACTTATTTTCACAGGCGCGTCTATGGATTTTCCCATGTCATAGAAAAGATGTACCGACTGCCTCCGGCTTGTTGAACACCTGAAATGCCAGCACCAGCCGGGCCATCGCCTCTGCAGCGGCCGAGGGACCCTGATGGTCTCGTAACGCCGAGGCCGCTGACCACCTCCCCGAGCTGTCAGAGGCATCACAGAAACATCGAGATTGGAGAAGACCTTAAGATCGTCAAGTCCAACCCACAGCCCTGCGCCACCCTAACACTGAACCATCTCCTGAACTGGGGGACATAGTTTAGTAGGTTGACAGGGCTGGGACAAAGACTGGACTCGACGACCTTCTAGGTCTCTTCCAGCTGATACTATTCTATGATTCGATGACAAGTGCCACATCCTCTCTGCTCCCTCTGTCACCTGCCATCTACGGCCGGATGCCCGCCGCTCCTGCCCCTCGCTGCTACCTCAGCAGCGCCTCACTTCACCTGTCACTTAACACCCGGCCCGAGAGGGCGAAGGACGCCGCTCGCACCGCGCGAGCCCCGCCGCCACCTCCGCCGCCACCTCCGCCGCCTGCGGCAGCTGAGCCCCACCCCGCCCGCGGGCCACCGCCCTCGCTCCAGTTGCCGGGAGGCACGGAGCGGAACCGCCTCCTATTGGCTAGCGCCCATAAAGAAGCGCGGTGATTGGCCGGGCGGGCCCGCGTGGGCGGTGCCTCCTTCCCGGGTTTTGCGAGCCGGCCCGTTGTTTCGCGGGGCGCGGTTGTCTCGAGCCGGCCCGGAAGTGACGGACGAGGTTGGGGGTGACACCGTTTTCGCGCGGTTTGGTCGGCCGGGCAGGGGGAGGGAAGCGGGTACCGGCGAGCCCGTCCTTACCGGCGACCTCTTTAGCGGCGGCGCCCAACGGCCGCCCGCGCGCCGGGCCGCCATGCCGCCCAAGCCCCCCCGCAGGGCGAGCGCCGCCGCCGCCAGGAACCAGCGCTCCAGCCCCGACAGCGGCTCCGCGCCGCCGCCGCCGCCAGTCGCCCCTCGGTAAGCGCCGCCCGGGCCGGGGAAGCGGTGTGGGGTCTCCGAGCCCGAGAGTGCGGGTTGCGTGCCTTGCCGGGCTGTGCCGCGGGGCGAGGCGGCGTCACGCCGGGGCTCCGGTCGGTAACCGGTGGGGTCGCCGGCGGTGCCGCAGGGTGTCCCCGCTGGTGACGCCTGTTGCGTTCCGCAGGCTGGAAATCGGCGAAGCTGACTTCGTGGTGCTCTGCGACTCTCTGAAAGTGTCGGGGAGCGTGAGGGAGAAGGCGTGGAGGACGTACGAGAGCTTGGCGGCGGCGGAGGGAGCTCTGGTGAGTACCTGCTGCTGCTGCCGCTGCTGCTTGTCACTTGCCCCTCTGCGGTGGTGTCCGTCCTGCGCCTGAGTGGAAATATTAAACTATAACTTTGCTGGGCAAGGGGGGAAAGTGTCTTGCAACCAAGGCTTCCGAGATGCGACTTTGTTTTTTTCCAAGTTGGATGTTGCCGTGTGCGTGTCGGTTTTCTGTGTGTCTCCCTGGTTTTGTTGATGTTTTCCAGTAAAGGTGTGGACTCAAGGATTCTTTTAGATTGCTAATAAACGACAATAGAGTGCAACACCCTGCGATCAGCTAATTCTTCAAACCGCAAGTTATTTCAAATATGTCCGAGTCAGCTTTATACGGGTCATCTCATCTTGTGTTTCTCTGCATTTCTTCCCGCTGCATCCTTCTTTACAAGGTTGCAGAAAGGGTCTGGAGATGACTATTGCTGAGAAAGGGATCTTCGTTAAACTCTTTTTCTTTTTGTACTGCGTAGTGTTAATCTGTATGTACCTATTGTTGAGGTGTTGCCATTCAAAGTTAGTCATTGGGCATGTATAAACAGATTAAAATGTCCTCCCCTTTCCTGATTTTTTTTTCCCCTTCTTCTCTGTGTATTACTGCTGTCTTAATAAGCTGACTCGAAGAACAGCTAGGACACAACCAAATCATGACTGAAAGCTTTGTTACACAGACCTGAATTAGATTTTAAATATCTAGCTGGGGTATTATTCCCACTGTGTGGGCTAGCATCTGTGCATTTGTTGTGACTTCTGCTTATTCTTCTGCAACTTGACCTGACCTGCCGCAGCTATGCTGGCACTTGGAGTACCTTGTTGCCTGTGGTTTTTAAACCATAACATGGTTATACCAGCTCTTGATGCATTTGTGTTTCACAGCACAATGCAGTAACAGTGTGGGAGAGAGACTGTACAGCTCCTTCAGTAACAGATACAATTTCTGGCCATGGATATTTCCAGGGAACGCTTACTTAAAAGCACACTCAAGCTCTATATGAACTGAGATGCAGTAGTCAGTTCTATCAAGTGAAAAAACCAAGGTAGTTTTGAGTATAATTCTGCAAATTTCACTTACAGGTGAAATTTTCTTTCACTTTATTTTCACCTAGCAGTGGCCAGATATGACACAGGGCATTTGCAGCTCTTCAGCATCTGAAGATGACCTCCTTCATCTATTCAGAATAGGGCAATGACTAGATCTTATTTATGTCCTATAGCTGATTTTATTGTCTTGCAGTTAAAGCCTACGCTCAGAGTCTTTCATGTACAGGAAAAAGTCTACGTGCCATTGTGGTTCAGGCTGCCTCAGACTTTCTCATGTATCAGCAAGGTGTTGAAGTGAGGAAGCTGTAAGTGTGTTGTCTTGAAAAACAGAGCTCAGAGGATTGTGATTAGTGGCACAGAGTCTAGATGAAGGTCCATAACAACTGTTTTTCTCCAGGTGTCTGTACTGGGTGCAGTCCTGTTCAATATCTTCATCAGTGACCTGGATGAAGGAATAGAGTGCACCCTCAGCAAGTTTGCTGATGACACAAAACTGGGAGGGGTGGCTGACGCACCAGAAGGCTGTACTGCCACCCAGCGAGACCTGAATAGGCTGGAGAATTGGGCAGAGAGAAACCTTATGAAATTCCACAAGGGCAAGTGTGGAGTACTGCACCTAGGGAGGAATAACCCCGTGGATCAGTACAGGTTAAGAGCTGACCTACTGGAAAGCAGCTCTGTGGAAAAAGACCTGGGGGTCCTGGTGGACAACAGGATGACCATGAGCCAGCAATGTACCCTCGTGGCCAAGAAGGCCAATGGCATCCTGGGCTGCATTAAGAAGAGTGTGGCCAGTAGGTCAAGGGAGGTCATCTTCCCCCTCTATTCTGCCCTGGTGAGGCCCCACCTGGAGTATTGTGTCCAGTTCTGGGCTCCCCACTTCAAGGAGGAAAGGGAACTACTGGAGAGGGTACAGAAAAGGGCTATGAAGACGATTAGGGGACTAGAACATCTCTGTTCTGAAGAAAGGCTGAGGGACTTGGGTCTTTTTAGTCTGCAGAAGACTGAGAGGGGATCTTATCAATGCTTATAAATATCTAAAAGGTGGGTGTCAGGAGGATGGGGCCAGTGTTTTTTCAGTGGTGCCCAGTGACAGGACAAGAGGTAATGGGCACAAACTTGAACATAGGAAGTTCCACCTAAACATGAGGGGGAACCTCTTTAATTTGAGGGTGACAGAGCACTGAAACAGGCTGCCCAGAGAGGTGATGGAGTCTCTGTCTCTGGAGACATTCAAAACCCACCTGTCCAACCTCCTCTAGGTGAACCTACTTTGTCAGGGAGGTGGACTAGATGATCTCCAGAGGTTCTTTCCAACCCCTGACATTCTGTGATTCTGTGTGCCTTCATGGAGGCCTGGCAGGTTCCTACTTCTAGCAGAGAGCAGGGCAGGCTTCATTTGAGCGGGAAGTCAAACAAATTAACAGCCTGGCTGATTGCTGCTTCTCTTTCCAAGACAAGCTGTTATCATAGGGAGCAGGGCTTCTCAGGGTGACTCTCAGGTTCAGGTTGCAGGGACTCAGCAGGAGGTGGTATTTAAGTGCCCACTCCTTTCCTCCCTCTGGTAAAACTGCTGTGCTGGAGGGGCTGTCCCGGGGTTTGCCTTGCGAGCACCAGCTGTGTATGTTTTAATCGGTGTGGTTCAGTGCTAACCTGTTCTGTTCTGAACTGGAACAGATGCTGCTTATGCAGCAGCTTTGTGTTCTCAAGCGAAAAGAGGAATAGCAGGACACCAGTGGAGACAAATACCTACTGGAAGACTTCTGTTTAACTCTGTACTTGGTTTGACTTGTGGAAGGTTAAATGTTTAGACCACTGATGGAAATACAGGTAGCATCTAGTGATGTCAGGACATTTACAGAGCATGAAGACCTGAAACCTTACTTTCTCTGGTGTTTCCCTGTTCTTTGTGGTTGATCTCAGAACTACACCTGCCAAGCTTCTGAGCATGTGTAGGGGACTTGTAGCACTAACTGGGAAGTGGCATTGCCCAGACATTAGGTACTGTGGTAATTGGCAGAGATTCAGGGTGCAAATGTGGGCTTGGACCTAGCTGGAACACCTGCTGTACCCTTGCTCAATGGATATTTAGTGACTTAAAGTGAAAACATCTACTAGTACCATCCTCTTAGGGTCACTTAGGGTACACATAATAATGTGCAGAAAGACTCTACAAACAAGGTATAAGCAGTTTAAAAGTGTGAACCAATTATTTCTGGCATACACTCCCAGAAAATTACTAGGGTATAGTGACCTGTCAGCCTAAGTGTGCCTGCGCTTCAGTGAGACATCTCAAGAATCTTGTCTGGCTGGGCAGGCATCAGTCAGGAAGAGAAAAGTTGGTATTTGCTGCTCTCTGGAATGAACCGTCTATGCCAACACCTGCTGAAGCCACTGGCATCACCAAAACTGGCTGACTTGCTGCTTTTTCCTTCAGGATGTCATACCTTTCCACAATGGTATTTTTTCTTTTGAATCTTTGAGCTACTAACAATTCTACTTCGCTCTGAAATTTGTTCTTCACCTTTCTTCTCTTACGTGGCTCCGCGCTGTTGCTTTACTTACCTCACTCTCAATTTACCTGTTTGTGCAGCAATTTGAGTCAAAGATTTACTGCTGCACCCTATCACAGGTGGGCCTTAGAATCATGGAATCATAGAATGATCAGGGTTGGAAGGGACCTCTAGAGATCATCTAGTCCAACCCCCCTGCCAGAGCAGGATCACCAACAGTAGCTCAAACAGGAACACATCCAGGTGGATTTTGAAAGTCTCCACAACCTCTCTGGGCAGCCTGTTCCAGTGCTCTGTCACTCTCACAGTAAAGAAATTTTTCCTCATGTTGAAGTGAAACTTCCTATGTTCTAACTTAAACTAGTTATTCCTTGTTCTATTACTGGGCACCACTGAGAAGAGATTGTCCCTTTCCTCTTGACACCCACCCCTCAGATATTTCTGTATGTTAATAAGGTCCCCTCTCAGCTGTCTCCTTTCAAGGATAAACAGCCCCAGTTCTCTCAGTCTCTCTTCATAGGAGAGATGTTCAAGTCCCTTGATCATCCTCGTAGCTCTCCTTTGGACTCTCCAGTAGGTCCCTGTCTCTCTTGAATTGGGGAGCCCAAAACTGGACACAGTATTCCAGGTGTGGCCTCACTAGGGCAGAGTAGAGGGGGAGGAGAACCTCCCTAGACCTGCTGGACACACTTCTTAATGCACCCCCGGATCCCATTTGCGCTCTTGGCCACAAGGGCACATTGCTGTCCCCTGGACAGCTCACTGTCCACTAGGACTCCAAGATCTTTCTCCACGGGGCTGCTTTCCAGCAGGACATCCCATAATCTGTACTGGTGCCTGGTGTTATTCCTCCCCAGATGCAGGACTCTACACTTGTCCTTACTGAACTCCATGAGGTTCCCCTTTGCCCAGCTGTCCAGCCTGTCCAGGTCTCGCTGGATGGCAGCACAGCCTGCCTGTGTGTCAGCCACCCCTCCCAGTATCGTATCATCAGCGAACTTGCTGAGGGTGCACTCTATCCCCTCGTCCAGGTCTTTGGTGAAGATATTGAACAAAACTGGGCCCAGCACTGATCCCTGGGGAACACCACTGGCCACAGCCTCCAAATGAGGCTGCCTTTATCATATCACAGAATGGCCTGGGCTGGAAGGGACCTTAGAGATCATCTAATCCAACCTCCCTGTCACGAGCAGGGACGCCTCTCAACTAGACCAGGTTACTCAAGGCCTCACCTTTAGTTGGAGAGAGATTTTTCAAAGCACTACATTAAGGATGTTTTCCTTCATAGCTGGAGAACATTAAAGCTTTCCTTCTGGACAGCCAGAATTTAATTACTCTTCTACAATAAAAACGTTACTTGAAATCTCTGAACCCAAATGCTGGTTCCAGAAGTGTCACAGGGAATCAGTTCTGTTGGCATGTGGTGTGAAGGAAGGTATTTGATGCATGACGAGAAAGATGCTTTATTTTTAACTTGTGTTTATATCTGGTGAACTCCTATGTAAGTTTATTGTAAACATGGAAGTGTATACATAAATAAGAGCTTTTGCTTTAGTGTCATGACTTTTATTCTTTCTATAGTTTCTCTTGTTTACCAAACCAAGTTACCTAGGTAAATAAAATGTTTGTTGTAAAGTTGTAGTTTTTACTGTGTGAAATGCAAAATTCTTACACACTGACAGTTGTTGGCCTAAAGATTGACCCTCATAATTGTTCCTCTTGTACCATTAATGCCCTGTAATCTATATTATGAATCTATAGTGCCTCTAAACTCTAGATGGAGTAAATAGATGTAGTGAGATTACTGAGATGAGCAGCACGTGATTCTTGGTGTAAGAAGGAGAGGTTCAGGAACGTGTAGTAATACTGCTAGGAAGAAATTCAAGCATTTGTTATGTTTTGCTACTGTTTTGATAAAGAACAACAAAATCGGAATCTGCAGTAGAATATTGGGTAATGTAAAAGGAAAAAAAAAATCTAAGTGAGTCGTTGCTTAATATGTTGGAAAGAACCAATGTGAGGAACCAACAACATATTGACTAAATTGCAACCAAACTTCTGCGAAGAAAATGGAAGCATCTTAGGACATTGGTAGTAACTGGAGTCTGCCAAGGCTTTGAGGCATAGAATCTGGTGTGCTTCAACCTCATCAGCCCAGCTTGCCATAGTACGTGGTGTGTGGGTAGGAGCTTCACTGTTTTTTGCTGTTTGTAGCACTGTTTGGGAAATGGGGCACACTGCTCCGCTGCAGCTGCTCAGCTGTTCAAACTCTTGAATTCCGGAGTCATTTTTATCAAGAGTCTGTCTAACCTGCTATTAAAAAATTCTGATGATGAAATATCTTCAGTCTGCATAGTTAGTCCTTCCTAGTTTAATGTTCTTTTCTTAAGTACTACACTAATCTGTTTCTGTGTAATAATTCAAGCCAGTGATGATTATTCTGTACTCCGTGGATGTGAGAATGTATTTTTGCTGCCTTGTTTCATTTTTGTTTTCCCCAGAAAGTCTTTAGCATCTCAAGATGTTTGTCGTCTTTCCTTGTTTCTAATTGTTCTGAGATTATCCCCACCTGGTGACTTACACTGGTGTGCAGATGCTGGAGAGCACTTGATTGACACAAGAGTTCAACTATGTTCTTAGGGAAGAAAACTTGAAAGATGAACTCTAGCTTAAGTGGAGGAATGAAATAAGGAGTTCTTAAATATAGCAAAGTTGCTCTATGTAGTTCAGAAAGTTAGTGATCAGCAGGTCAAATGTTCCCAATCCATAAAATTTCATGTTTCATTTTTAAGTCAGTTCCATTAGGTTGTAGTTTTTTAGGAAAAAGAAAACATTGTACTTGGTAAACTACCTTGTCCTTGTGTTAGACACACACAGGCTTCTTGCTTTTGGCAAAAGCCTGAAACACGAGCTAATAAAGCCTTTTCTGTCTGGAGCATTATTTATGTCTCTTATTTATAGAACTGCAGCTAAGCTGAACCTGAATCCACCGAAGCTTTGGATGGATGAGCAAAATTACAGATATTTTAGGATGCTCTGTTACTAAAAAAAAAACCCCAGAAACCAAACCCAAAGAGCTACTGAAAGTCCCAAAGCAAACACAAATCATCAGCATGGCCTCTCACTGGTGATACTCATTATCTTTGCAGCAGACGCATTGCAGGTATATGTTGCACCCTTGAACTTCAAAATTGTAGCTAACTGCTGTACAGGTTCTTTTTTCACTCGTCTTCTGCCCATCCTGGAGAAAAATTGATGTCCCCTCCAGTCTTGCTATGCTCAAAAAAAGTGTAATGGGAAGTTTTCATATCAGAAGAACTATTCCGATCAGTTCAG
Organism: Trogon surrucura; assembly: GCA_020746105.1. Taxonomy (NCBI): domain Eukaryota; kingdom Metazoa; phylum Chordata; class Aves; order Trogoniformes; family Trogonidae; genus Trogon; species Trogon surrucura. The sequence continues at coordinate 32,424,875 of CM036617.1, read as the reverse complement.
TACTTTCCATTGACTTCCATTACTTTTAGGTAGTATTGAATTTGATTTTGTATGTTGAGAACTAATAATAATCTTCCATTCCAGCCAATGTGCAATAGAAAATTTAAAACCATTGTTGCTGAAAAATAGAGGACCTAACTGTCTTTACACAGACCTTCTTATATGTAGGTAGCGGGTACAGTATTCATTTTCAAATTTTTTCTTTCCTAGTAAATTCTTCCTACAAATTTTAATTCTGTTAATTTTTCTGTTACAAATGCGTCTTGATTCTTTTACCCTGTCATCTTCCACCCTGTAATCATAAACATATCTATGAATGTTTCTTGTACCATCTGTCTAGTTTTCTGTATTAATGAGGATGTGGAGCTGAGGTTTTAGTAAGCCAGGTTCCACATCTTCCCCTTCAAAAATTAGGGTTTTTCTTGTATTTACAGTATGACATCCTATATCCCATTTGATTTGAATACCCATCTGCACTTGCATGTTTCTCGTGTTCATTTCTCTTGGCATTCTTTTACAAAACATCATTTGAAGTTTCTATTCTTGGATTACTTTTGTAGACTGTCATCAAAACCATTATCAGTGTTGGCAGCATAATAAACATCTCTGTCTGCAAACTGGAACCAAGACTTCCTGTGACCATGTCCTCCTTCTGACTCGTTTAGCACCAGAGAACCTCTTGAGGCAGAGAACAGAAGTTATTTCTGTTAGTGCCTTTAACACCTTGCAGTAACATCTAGAAAGAAGAGAGGCAAGAATGCTATTTCACAGTAGTTCAGTCTGATGAGCGTTTTAAGCCTATGTCTTCTCCAGGTTGTTTTGACAAGATTAGGTAAAGTGTTGAGATGCTGAAAGTGGATTAAATAGTAATAACAGTAAGCCCAGAACGAGAAAAAATACTTTGAAAGAGTTTGTAAGAGTTTTAGATCTTTTCCTGCAGAAAACTCTATTGATTCAACAGAACTGACCTGTGTTGTCAGAAGTTCTAGCATTGGTTCCCCTGAATCCTAAATAAAAACAAGAAAGAAATCTGTGTAAACTACGAGGTACTAAATAATCTCTGAGTTAGAGATTGGTAGTAGTTTGATTCATAGTAAATTGCAATAAAATCACTGGAAGTCATCTTACTGAAACTGGCTGACAGCCAAGGACCAATACTGAGCCATTGCCCTGCCTGTTTTGTGTAGTGGTGCTGTATCAACAAAGATCTTCAGTCAGCCTGTGGTCAAGAAGAAAGCCCTCAGAAATGCATTTCTGGCTGTGAATTTGTCTGTTGTCCATTCCCATGCCCTTGAGTCCATCTGGGATGAATCGGCTGGCTTTGTCTGTAAACAAACTGTAAATTTGTGTCTTAGGATTGGTTGCCCTGGAGTTATGACGCTGACAAAATAGTTGGAGTGATGCTGCTGTATTTTTGTTCTGCAGTCATCTTTAACTCATTTGTGTAGGAAAGAACTTGAAAAATGTCTATGAGCTTTGGGAGGGACGAGTTATGAAGAGGAGAATACTCAGGAGTCTGACTTGCCCGGTGGACCTTCCCTTTTCTCTCCTTCTCCTACCTCATGATGTTTATATATTAAAATTGCTAAAATCTTCAAGCAAGGGTATGGGCAGATAGTCTTAATTTCTGAGGAAACTGTAATTTACTGTGTCTTTGGATGTTTTAACCAGTTGTAGCTGGTGGGATAGTCTCAGTCCAGTGTTCTGTCATATTTTCTCTCCTCCCTCACACAGCTGATGTTCAGAGGTGAGCATGCTTAGGTGCTGCTCACCTTTTCTTTGCTGTTAGCATTAAAAAATCGTAGTCTGTTTATCCTGGGTTCTGTGTAATTTTTTTTGCTAGGCCGGCAGTCATCCAACATTGGTCTGACTGAGGAGAAGGTGCCCAAAGATTCATGTAACACCACCAGTGGATAAGGGAGTAGACCTCATATTTATTAGAGTTTGACTCACTATAATGGTTTGAATCTAGTGGCTTGACAGGCTGCCTCTGAGGCTGTTGTCTTGTTTAATGGTAGAAACAAAAGAGTTGTAACGCCAAACCATACTGGATAGAGAGTTTAAACATTGATCTTGCAAAACCAGACCTCCCTCTTGCCAAATAAACCATTGCTGTAACCTTCAAGCAGAGTAGACTTAAGCTGCCTAGGAGAGCTAGGCTTGTTTGGATAGGCAGCAAACCAGGAACAGTTTCACCGCTTCCTAGCACTCAGTCCGGCTGCCCCACAAGATGCTGTATTTACACAACAATGTTACGGTCTGAGTTTGCAGGAACATGAAGTCAATGGAACTTAGTTATTAAACAAGGGCAGTCAACTCCAGTGGCAGTGGTGTCCTCACTAATTGAGTAGCCATCCTTCTCCTTGGTTCGTCTCTAGCTAGCCTAAACCTTCAAAATTGGACATCATGGACATATTAATGCAGGAAAATAGATGTCCCCATCCTGCAGGACACTTTGTTCTTAGGTGCGTGGTAGCTAGTGGTACCAGTGAAGAATTGTTGAGACTGGCTGAGGCAGTGGGAGCACAACTCTTAGCAAAGTCTTTCCTCTGTGCAAAACCCCCTCAAGATGAATTTTATTCCTCATCTTTAGGTTGCTGGTGTTATACTATTGTACATAAAATATCTGAAAAGTGAAGTTTCCAATAAACAGAGAAATACTGATATTTGATATTAATGTACATTCCTTTATGTATTGTCAAATGCATCTCAGTCTGTTAATAGCTTCTTTCAAAATAATTTTTTATTACACAAGGTGTCACCATTCATAGAAACATTCAAATAGGAATGCAGGAAGAGAGTAGTAACTTTGTTGAAGGTGCCTCCTTGCTTCAGCATTCAAGCCTGTACTATAACTCTTACCAGTTGCACAAACCAGTGAAACTTTGTTATTTGGAGGAGGCCTCAGCTGGTCTTCATGGATGTATAAACACAAGGATGTATAAAGAAGCAGAACAATTGCAAAAAAAAAATCATCAACAAACCACAACCCCACCCAAACCCCAGACTGTTACTACTCTTAGTGAAGTTGTCGATTTTATGGGTACAGCAAGCTATTTGTCATGGTTACACCACTGAACAAGTGAGGACACAAGGAAGTACAGAGGATGCAGAGCCTTTGTTTTGGAAGACCATGTAAGATGGAGGGAGCCAGGTCTGGTGCAGTTTTATTTGTGTTGCCTTTTGGGAGTATTTTCTAGAGTGAACTGACCCCTGTGGCTTGCACTGGTGTCAGCTGGGAGGCAGGTAGGTGGAGTAATGGGGGAAAGGACAAAAAAATAGACCAGGGAGTAGGCTAAAACTCAGTAGCATAGAAGAGCAGGAGTTGGATATTTCAGCTCACTCTCTCCCGGGGGCCTATTTCACATCCATCGTCTAAGAGATGGCACATCTGACCTGGAGCTGCTGAGAGATGAGCTTAAATGCTTCCTCCTTTGCTGAAGCAGTGGTGGGCCTGGGTGGTGTTGGAGATTTATTTACAAGGATGGCAAATGTCCAAAGAGTATTTTACAAGTGTGGTCTTCTAGGAGTCTTGCAGGGTTGCACCCGCAGTTCAAAATAGCTTTGTTTCCAAAACCTGTGCTATACCTACTTGAGTTTTTTCTTCTATGCTTCTACAAAACTTCCCTCTTCAGTGGTTTTCCTGAGATGCTGTTTTGGTGGAAGGGTACTGGGGTGGTAACTTATGCCTGGCTGGCTCCAGGTAAGTAGTTTGTGAACTGTCAGGAGTGAACTCCATGTGGATGGCACATCTGTCACAGAATCGCCTAGATTGGTAAAGGCCTTTAAGATCACTGAGTACAACCATTAACCCAACACTGTCAAGTCCACCACTAAACCATGTCCCTAAGCCCAATGTCTGCATGACTCTTAAATACCTGCAGGGAAGGGGACTCCACCACTGCCCTGGGCAACCTATTCCAATGCCATCCAACCCTTTCAGTAAAGAAATTATTCCTAATATTCAATCTAAACCTCCCCTGTCACAACTTGAGGCTACTTCCTCTTGTCCTATCACTCGTTAGCTGAACAGACTGATCCCCACCTCTACAACCTCCTTTCTGAGCAATAAAGTCTCCCTCAGCCTCCTTCTCTCCAGGCTAATCATCCCAGTTCTTACAGCCTCTCCTAGTAAGACTTGTTTTTGAGTCCCTTCACCAGCTTTGTTGCCTGCTTTGGACACGCTCCAGTAACTCAATGTCCTTCTTGTAGTGAGGGGCCCAAAACCGAACATAGTACTTGAGATGTGGCCTCACCAGTGCCAAGTACAGGGGTAAAATCACTTCCCTGGTCCTACTGGCCACACTATTCCTGATACAGGCCAGGGTGCTATTGGCCTGTTTGGCTGCTTGGGCACACTACTGGCCCATGCTCAGCCAGCTGTCATAGTGGGATGACTTTTCTTTGGTGAAGAATGACTGGTTACATCATGTACTTTACTTCTAAGCAGCAGGAGACAGATCTTAAATGTATGGTACCAAAATGCTTGAAGGTGCTTGTTAACTATCACACCTCACTAAATAGAGGTGGGTTTGTGGTTCTGCTGGGATAAGTGGTTGAGGCTTAGCTGGAGAATAAAATTCATGAGTACTTATTATCCGTCCTTGTAATGATTTTGTATTTCTTTCTTAAAGTTTCTCTCCTGATTCCTTAACCTTCCATGTCTTGTTATGACCAAATACAGTAACTTTAAAAAAAAACCCAAAACCAAACGAAATCGTGGCTTCTGCTTTGCATAAAAGTTCCATGAAACCAAAGCTTCTGTTCTGAAGATTTGTTGAATTACGTGAGTAAAATTGATCTTGTGCTCTAGGAATAAGCGTTGAAGTGCTTTGTCTTTCATCTGTAATGTAAAACTTGTAATGGCTTTCAGTTATCACTTATAATTAACTACCATAATTAGATGTTTGCTTGAAGGTGTTTTGTTTTACGATTTCTAATCTAATTTCGACAAATAAATGCTTTCCATTTATTACCCATTTTTATTGCATAATAAAAATAAGAACCGTTTTCTCTTTTTCCAAAAGGCTTATAACAAGAAGAAGAAGGAAACATGGGGAGTCTGTATCTTTATTGTAGCAATTGACCTGGATGAAATGACGTTCACGTTCACGGAGCTTCTGAAAAGTATAAGCATAAGGTAGGTGAATTTAGATTTCAACAACTAACTGGTTAAATTTTTTATAAAGAGAAAGACTTTAAAGGCTTTTCAATCTTTGTGCGTTTCAGGCTAGCTGATTTAAAGTGGAGGTTACTTATGGGAAGTCTGAATATTTCTGTAAAGTAGGAGTGTTGGTATCGTGTTTTAGTTGAGGGAGCAATGATACTTGTATGATTCTACTGTGATTGGCTTTGATTGTATCACACAGCTGATTCTTGTTCTTGCTTATCCTCAAGTTTTCATCAACTTAACTTGATATAAATTGCGCTTAAAATATTTTCCGTTCTATTTATCAAGATGTTCTATAAAACCCTTCTTTCCAACATTAGGGTTAGGCTAAATCAAGAAGTTGGGGAAAGATATAAAAGTTACCCTTCAAATAGTTTGCCAGCATGTTGCTCTTTTTCAAGCATTTTAATGCCAGTCTAAATTTTTTACTTCTGTACATGCTTTCTGCTAGTGGATTATTACTGTTATATTGTGTAGTCACCAAGTTCACAATACAAAAATTGAGATTTTAGGACAAAGATCTGCTTTTAAGGTCAATTTCAGTGGCAGCAGCAGTAGGCATACTTCATGTTAGATTCATCTAAGGAGAGAATTTCAGTGCCGTCTGCCCAATAGCTGTGCCAGAGCAGAGCCTTCCGATGTACTAGCACAGGAGGCTAATGCAAAACACTGGGCCCGGACTTGGGGCAGAATATTCCTTTTCCAGTTGTGATTAGACTTCTCCATGCCTCTTCTACCTTGCATCACCTCCCAGAGCAATGGTCACATCCTCCGTTTCAACTTAAAATCTTCAGTCTTGACTGAAGTCTTGACTTGGAACCACGTGGATGAGATCGAATTGCGGTGATGTCCAGCGTGTTCCACCTGAGTGCAGGCCAACTTGTGTTGCAAACTGAGACTTTTTCCCTTAGGGTTTCAAAGAGTAAGCTATTACTCTGCTGATTTTGATTTTAGCAATGCTCAGTTGCTTGTTAGCCCTGGCACTTTGTCAACTCTAAGGTCAAACTGGCACAGATGTCTTCCCATTGACTTATCCTCTAGAACCACGCTGATACATGGAAAGGTTTTTTCATTCCATGGTAAAAGACTTTCAAATGAACTTCTGACTAGTTTTATATTCTGATTTTTTAATCTGACACAGATAAAAAAATTCTCTTGGAATACCATATTCTGAGAAAGGATTAAAATATATTTGATGTAGTTGAAATAGTTGAATATATTTGTTAGCTTCCGCCTCATTTTTAGCAATCTGCTTATTTTGGTTAAGAACATAACAACAAAATGTTTTCTTGATGAACATAATATTAACATGGATGAGTAGCAAAACCTTTGGTACTCTGTGTAATAGTATTTCCAAAGAGTAGGGATGCCCAGGCCCTCAATACTTGTTACAAACTTGAAATTCCATATAATTCAATGCATTCATCTCAGTTATCATTCCTAAGTCTCTCTTTAGCGTGGATGGAGCCAAGTCTCCTCTTCTTAGACTAGTAAGAACATTTTTAAAGCAGAACTGTTAGGTAGAACAGAAGAGGCAAGATGTCTACATTGGATATTTATGGTTTTACTGCAGAGCACGGAAGAAAGCTGTGTCTAGTTAGCAAATTCTGATTTCCAGAGATATCTGTGCTGGCCAAGAAAATACTTTTTCTGTAGTAGAACCTCTATCATGAAATGTCTCTGTTACCTAGTTGAACAGTGTTTATGTATCTGGAAAGTGTAAAGGTGGGGCTTGATGTATATGTAAGCAAGTAGTGTTTCCCAAGGTGAGGTTCTCAGTCACTGCTGGTTGTAGGAAGAATATACTGGAGTCTAGTGAAGTGAGGCAGTAGGTTTTGGTGGAGTGTTGTTGTTTTTTTTTTTTTTTTTAAAGTTTTAACAACTATTTCACAGTACTCATTCTCAGAGTTATGATAATCTGTTATCTTTTTCCTTTTTTTTCAGTGTATGCAAATTTTTTCAGTTTCTTAAAGAGGTGGATGTTAACATGGATACTGTAAGCACTAAAGTTGATAGCACTGTATCAAGGCTGAAAAAGAAATATGATGTATTACTTGCACTATACCACAAGTTTGAAAGGTAGTATACGTTTTTTTTGTTTGTTTTGAAATTAGGAGTTCTTTCTGTCTGTCAACATTTAAGTATTTAGATTTTTCAAACAGTCCATTAGAAGAGCCTATTTAAACTCTGTGTGCTAATATTTACAGAACAGTGAAAGGAAACTGTTTACATGCATTGAATAAACATATCTTACATTTTACTCCTTAACTATTAGAATGCTTTGTTAAATAATCCTGTTGTTGGAGTACAAACAGTAGTAAGAGTAACATGACAGGAGACAAGTGTTCGCTAGTCCCGTTAAGCTTTTTACAGAGAGGATTGTTTTACTATCTAACGTTGTTTTATTTAATGGACTTTCCATTTCTATGTGCCCACCTCTCCCCAAATCTTCATCCAAGAGCTCCTTTCTAAGGATCTCTCCCAGATCTGGAACTGGAGGCTCTTCCAGTGTCTAGGGGCATTGCAGAGACTGCTCTGTTAGCAGTTCTAACTTGTCATGAGGGTAAACCTACCCAAGTGTTTTAGCTGACCATACAATGAAAATCGAGGGGTATTCTCTTTGTACAGAATAAGTTGAATGTACTTATGGCAGAGTGCTGAGAGATTTCTGTGTGTAACCTGAAAATCGGGAGATTCTCAAGTGGAGGCTTTTCTGAATTGCGGTAAGTTCCTGCACTCTTGTGCTTGAATGTGAAGACAGATGATAAAGGCTTTAGATCCTTTTGCAGGTTAATATGTGCTAGAACAGATACATACTGGCAAGATCTGCTGTCTGAGGTGATTTTTAATCGGTCTGTGAAATTCTCTGTGGCATATACCAGTAGCAAACTGTTTAATGCATCATTCCATGATGCTTGCATTATTTGATACTGTTGCTTAAGAATGCTGTGGCACTTTTCACCTATTGAAATTTGAGTCACTGTAACGTTTCTTCCTCCCGGGTGACAAAAGACTCTCAAATATCCCTTAAATGACCCTTGGAAGGGGTAGCAGGTAACCTTCTAGCAGTTCGTAGAATCAAGGCATCAATATAATAAAGACTTTGTTTGTCTTTTCCAAGTCAGATCAATCACACTTACCATTATCCTGGGTAATGTGTGTATCACAGTATTTTTGTGAAGTTTATAGTTGCCTTAAAGCTGTGAAGTTCTAGGAAAGTTGTAAAGAATTGTTTTTTACTAATTGCAAGTATTTTCTGGCCTGTAAAAATGTCATTGCAGATTTACACAGATGCATTGTGGGTTTTGTCCCTTCTCTAACTCTTCTTCACTTTTTTACTTTCTTGAAACTTGAACTGCAGTAACAATTTTTTTCAGTGTTTGAAATGCCTTTTTCTTCTGTTTTGTTTTTGAATGAACTGAATTTATTTCTTAAAGTGACGTGTACCTAGAATAATTAGGAAGCAATGTTACACTACAAGACTTGTAGTGAGACTGCAGAAATAGTAAAAGTTTTAAAATGCCTTTTTATAGAGTGTTCTGTAGCACATACTTTTCTGTGTTTTACAAACCACTAAGTAACAATGTGCACACAAATCTGGTATTTCTGGAGGAAAACAATAACAAATTGTATTATATCAAATGCAAATTGTTTTGCTGTTTAAGCTTTGACATAAGCATGTGAGAGAGAGCATTATTTCAGCTGTGGCGGGCCTGTAGTTGATCTGTTTTTAATCTGTTCTCCAAAAGTCATTATTTTTTTAAAGTTAGAATAATGCTTTGTGAGCTGGCATTATTATTTTTTTTTTACTAAATTGAAGTCAAAGATATTGCATAGCTTGCTGGTGGAAAAATGTTTAAAAATAATTTATTTTTATTTTGTAGGACTTGTGGCCTTATTTATCAGGAACAACCTAGTAGTGAGTAAGTTTGACTTTCCTAAATTGCGTTTGCCGAGATAAGATGTAAACCATGTCAGCGTTTTATCTTTTAACCCATTAAAATTGACCTAAGTCATAGTATTTCATGTGTTTAATTTAGATTTAGTGAGGACTTTGAATTTTGTTGAGATGATGAGAGCCACTGAAGTGATGTATATTTGATCCCTTCCTCCATGAAGGATCGCCACTTCATGGCGGGTGTCTCGGCATGGTGGGAACGAACATTTGGAGAGCGAACTTCCTAATCGTAGAAGCAAAGAGTGGATGAAAAGATGCCTTAACACCTCCCAAAGGAGCTGGGTTCGTGCTGTGACTGGAGAATAGGGCATTAATCAAAGGCATCCGAGAGAAAACAGCTTGTGACAGTTCAGTGAATCACAGAATCACAGAATGTTAGGGATTGGAAGGGACCTCGAAAGATCATCAAGTCCAATTCCCCTGCCAGAGCAGGAATGCCTAGACTATGCCCCACAGGAACGTGTCCAGGCAGGTCTTGAATGTCTCCAGAGAAGGAGACTCCACAACCTCTCTGGGCAGCCTGTTCCAGTGCTGTCACCCTCACTGAGAAGAAGTTTCTTCTCGAGTTTAACTGGAACCTCTTATGTCCCAGTTTCAACCCATTACCCCTTGTCCTATCATCTGCACTCACTTTCTTCTCCAGAGATGATACAGATATTTCCTGATTCTTGAATGTCTTTACTTAAGGTTTTTGTCAAATTTGTAGTCATAATTAAGTAGGGAATGGAATAATGTGAGGAGAGCTCTCACTCCCAGTTGTTCAGTCAACCCAATTAAACTGAATTTAGTAACAAAAAAATTTACAGGATCTGATACCAGTCAAGAAGGGTGATTACTACACTACACCCAATTCTAAGCATAGAATAAAGATCCAGATTGCACATACAGTCACCGATATAAAGATGAGGGCTCTCAGTCTTGAGATGTTACCATGGCTGGCATCCAAGAGCAACGGGAAAGGTCGTGCCCTGAGGGCAAGACCTGCTGCTCCAAAGGATTCCACCACGGCCCCGGCGGGACCTCGTTTTAAAGCTCAGTTGAATCTAAGCTGTGGTCAATCAAAGTCATATCAGCCTCCCGTTGGCTACCAGCCAACTTCATGAGCATATACCTAGGCTGGTGGGCTAGTCCCAAACTAGCCAGAAACTTTGAGAAGTTGGTGAGGGTCTTTTTAGGATTGGTGAGGATCTTTTTTTAGGATGTCAGGTAGAGGTAGGACTAGAGGGAATGGATTAAAACTAGAGATGAATCGATTCAGACTGGATGTTAGGAAGCAGTTCTTCCCCATGAGGGTGGTGAGACGCTGGCACAGGTTGCCCAGAGAGGTGGTGGAAGCCCCATCCCTGGAAGTTTTTAAGGCCAGGCTGGATGGGGCTCTGAGCAGCCTGATCTAGTGGGAGATGTCCCTGCCCATGGCAGGGGGGTTGGAACTAGATGATCTTTAAGGTCTCTTTCAACCCTGACAATTCCATGATCCTATGATTCTAGCAGTTTCTCTGAAATCTTCCTTGCAACCGCTGTGAGGAGAGGTGTCCCAGACCAAGGGGAGTGCACCCACAACAGATAGTTAATAACCACAGCTGTATGGGGAACGTTCCATGTTGCTTTCAAATGTTCTGTCGACTGAAGACCGTTTTCAGAAATTATAATTTGAATTATTATAGAGTTGATAATGCCAAGTCTTTATGTCTCTGCAGGATTTCTGCTGAACTCCGTTCTGTATTAGTCCTAAAAAATTACTGGATTACTTTTTTGCTGGCAAAAGGTGAGTGTTGGTTAAGAGAAAGCTATTTTAATTGGTATTAAGTGAGTTTATGAGTTTGTTTTACATGTTCAGTATGAGACTAGCATCCTCATTACAAATATGCATAGTACAGGTCCAGAATGTCTTGATTGCATGGCTTTTGTAACTTTTCAATAATATTTATTTGTATTCATTTTGGCTATTCTTTTAACTGGTATTTTTTTTAAGTTTTCCATATTATTTTTTTTACTTTAAAGGTTGTTATTCTCTATTTGAGTCTATTCTGAGGTACTTTATAATCTACCAGTATTTTAATAATGGATGAGTACCTGAAAAACCAGTCAGATTTTTTTTAACTAGGCTTTTGTATATAGAGAATATGTGAAGATATATAAGTAAATAAAATACATTTTATAATAACAACATATTATTACAAGATAAAAAATTCCTGAAATTATGTCCTTTGAATATTCTGATTCTTCCCTGAAAAGGCAGAATTTCCAGTTAAAGCTGAATGATGAAACAATTACAGTAGTCCCTGGAGTCCTGTCTCATGATGCTACTCCTATAAAAAGGAATGAATCGTGTATCTTAACACAGACCTGGAGTAATCAGGAGTTATCAGTGAAGTGTTCACATCTCTGCCATCAGATTGCCAGCTAAACTTTGTGGAGCTTTTTCACTACAATTCTCCAAGCATAAGCATAAAGCAAAACCCACAAAGTTTTTCTAGCCTGCCTTATCGTTGAGAATAAGGAAGGCTAAAATGTACCAGCAAATAGTTACAGTTACGGGAGACCCTTGGGTAATGCTTGCTAATTTTGAAAGAAAATAATGCCAAAATTGCGTGATGTAAATCGAGCACAAGTGGTGGTCTGTGACTGTTCTGAATTGCTATTGGCTTTCCGAATATTTTGTAGCTTGCCTGGCGCTGTAGATCTTCTCTGGCATATGAATCATAATTTGAGAACAGCTGGAAAAATACAGTTTTAAAAGAGCTCTTAAGGTGACTTTTGAGTCATTTCTTATAAATTTGACAGGCTGAGCATACAATGTGACAGCATGTTTTGAGTTTGTCTTCACTGTGTATTAGCAACTCCTGCTTTCTGATTCCTAAAGCTGTCACAAAGCTTGTGTAACACCACAAAAGAGAAAGTAAAGGAGAATTGCACAGAAATAAGAGATACGTGTAGGGTAAATAGTCTATGCAGTTACTCTGCTATAGTAAAATGAAAAAGGAATCAGGGTGGAGCACTGAGAAATAGAAGTTTTGTGCACAGTAAATAAATTTAAGTGTATGCTATCTCTAATGCAACAAGCCTCTTAAGAACCATGAGTTTTAAAATCAATAGCCTCTAAAGAGCACTGGCTTCCTGTATGATGCTTTCTGATTTCTTATTGTAACGTTTCATCAAATGAACTTCCAAATATTTTGGGTTTTTTTCTAAATTACTTCTAAACTTAAGTTAAACATCTCACAAACGTTTGCAGGTAAAGTGCTGCAAGTGGAAGATGACCTGGTGATTTCTTTCCAGTTGTTGCTGTGTGTCTTAGATTATTTTATCAAACTGTCACCTCCTGCTATGCTCAAGGAACCGTACAGTAAGGATTTTAGTTTTTCATTCACTAATATAGACTGTAAATTGGTTTAAATTTCTATTAAAGTAATGCTAACATTTGTAATTAACATAGTAAAACTTCTTAAGCTTATTAAAATGGATTTTTTTTTTGATGCTTTAGTTCAATTTAGATGGTTGTGACCTTGAATTAAATTATCTGAATGTGGCAATGTATTTAATATAATATTTTTTTTTCTTATTCCTGACATCCGTTTGCTATGTCCTCTGCCTGTACAAGTTGTTCAGGGGCTCGTTAAAACAGCAGTTTTACTTCAGTAAAAGAATTCAGATTCTGGGTAGATGGTCACTGAGAACTATTATTTAGGTTTGCTTTGAGTTAAAAAAGGAAAAGGTGGTGCCCTGACTCAGTTATTTCTTTGACATACAACAGTATGATGATGACAGAAATGTACTATACAGGTATTTAAAATAATTACGTGGTGCAAAGGAGACCTAATTTCTGTGGTAGCTTAAAATAAAACGGTAGGGGTAAAATGTAGATAGCCTTGTTTTTATTACATCACTTTTCTTACTAGCAAGTGTCTCTATTTTAAGTATAATTATATAATGGGTCTTCACTACAGGAACTCCTGTTCAGCAGTAATTTTTTTGTACATTCAGTTTTTATACCTAAAGCTTGGAAAATCCCACTAAAAAGGCTCAGAAAGTAAGCATTTCAAAGCTGGAATTCTATTTTTGTTGAATATTTTCTTCTGCAAACTATGGAATTAGTATACTGAAGTATTTGGAACCCCAGTATGTAGAAAACTATTTTTTAATACTAATTAGTTTGTCCTCTGCTGGGTTTGGATGCGACACTATTTGCTTTAGTTCATGACCATATATCCACTTGGGTTATACTGTCATAGAACAGATGATGTACTCACTGCTATATTCTTTAAATTCTATGTTTTGGAGGGTATTTATCTGACTTAGTTATCACTTGTTGCAGACATAAACAAATAACTCTGCTTTTATTCTAATGCCAATACAAATAAAGGGTTGGAAAAGATGGACTTGTGGCAAATAAATCCCTGCCCTCCTCCAGTACTATTTTGAATTTAAATTTGTTCTTCATAGTAGGACAGACATGCTACTGCTTATTTCAGGTGTTCTAAATCAGACCTTTTTCAAAGACCACTGAATTGAAACTACCTCTTTTTGAACTCTCTTCATGCTGATTTGGTTTTTGCAGTTTTTTTTTAGTAAAACTAGGAAGACTAGGAGCTCGTTATTAGAAACAGTTTGGTTCTGTGCGTTGTACCTTGAAAAGAAATGCTGCAACTTCAGACTAAATTGCAAATATGGGTGTCACTGTCCGAAGCATAAAGCGTTAAGATTTCTAACTTGAAGCTGTTTGATAGGTTGGATCTCAGGAAGCACTTCCTCATGGGGAGGGTGCTCAGGCACTGGGATGCACTGCCCAGGGAAGTGGTGGAGTCACCGTCCCTGGAGGTGTTTAAGGAGAGACTGGATGTGGCACTCAGTGCCGTGGTCTAGCTGGTGTTGGGTCATAGACTGGACTTGATGATCTCAGAGGTCTTTTCCAGCCTCAATAATTCTGTGATTCTCTGTGATTCTGTCATATGTGCAGGTGCTGTGTAAACTGTCAAACAGAGCTTCATTCTTTTAGCAGATAACATGGTCTTGTTCCAGTCCTCGTGACCAAGAGGCTTCACGTTGTGCTAAATGACGTCAAGCCCTAGGATCTGAGCAAGGCTGAGCGGATTAAGATGCAACTGCCCCAGCAGTGTAGTCTGTCAGAGCTTCTCAAAACAGTTATCAGATACAAAGGAAATTACAGATGAGAACAGCATGCTGATTAGAGTGGCAGTTTTAAACCAACATTATTTAATGATGTTAACATATGTTCTTAATGTAATTCACATATTTCAGGCTGACAATATGGAAGCCATCTGCTTTGAGCTTAACAAAATGAAGTATTTGTGCCTCACTGAGTTAATTTTTTTTTTTACATCCTATTCAAGGTGAACTTGTTTGTTCCTACTTGTTTGCCTGGCGGGGTTTTGGGGGAAGGAGGCATTTCCTGCTGAACTATATTCCAGGCTACCACCAGTGCTTAAGTCCTGTATTGTCTTTATTAACCTTCAGATGTGTAGAGTGAACATACTTTTTCAGCTCCTTGTTTTACACTTCTGTAAAAATAGAAAAAATAGTTATTCATCTGTGAAAAGATAAGGCTTTCCTAGATTTGTGAAACAGATGCTTATTCAAAGCTGCTTACAGAAAGTTCTGTTGCATTCTGTTGAATAGTTTAAAATAGTAAAATAGTTTAAAAGTAAAATGTCAAAAGTACTGATACAAGAATTTAAATATTAGTTTTCTTTTTATATGTTTCCTGTAATGTTTTTTTTCACTCAGCTGAACAAATGAAAAGGGAAATATTTAAGAGGACCTGAAAAATCATAAAAAATTTAAATCTTTCTTGAAAAGACTCTAACCTTGTGGTGGTTCTGACTATCTTTCCAGAGTCTGCTGTGACTGCAGTGACTGTTAATGGTTCCACTCGAACTCCAAGAAGAGGTCAGAACAGGAATACACGTACTTCAAAGCCAATTGATACTGATACGAAAGTTATTGAAGTCCTTTGTAAAGAACATGATTGTAATTTAGATGAGGTAATGCCTGTGTTTTAACATCTGTTAGATCTTACTGCTAAACTCCATCTGAAATATGTGTTTATTTAAATGTTTTTTTAAAATCTCAGTAGTTGTGCTTGCTTAACTATTCCCTCAAGGTCGGTAATGAAGGTATTCTGCCGTTCTGTAGTTCCTCTAATAGGTAGTGTAAAAAAAAACCCACAACAAACCCAAGCCCTTTGGTATGGGTAATAACTTTGCTGGGGAAATTCGACTGTGAAGGAGGTATACACTGATGACAGCGTGTAGCGCGTGGATGCAGGGCTGTTCTGATGGGGATCCACAGCTGCCCCCCACGATGAGAAATCATACACAACAAGCACATCGCTTCCGCATGGGGTCTTAAAGACACCGTTCCCCTCTTCCTTCGCTGGCAAATCCATTTCTGTGTAAAAAGGATTTTTTTTTTAAATATGTAAGCAGATGATGCAAGTAGAAATACACGAGGGCTGGGAAGAATGCAGTTCTTTCCCGTTTAGTGATTTAATGTTCCAGCAATGGATTATGCACTGCATGCTTACATAGCACTGTGTTTTGGATACACAGGCAAGTTCATTTTTGCTTTATTGAAAACAAAACACTGAAAACATTACAGAAGTGTCTCATTTATTTTGTTTTCAAAGATGTGAAAACAGTGCATGCATGGCTGCCTCTCTTGACTGATAATGTTATGTTTTTTCTTTCTTTTTTTTAGGTCAAAAATGTGTATTTCACAAGCTTTATTCCTTTCTTGAATTCTATTGGTGTTTTAGCCTCAAATGGACTGCCAGAGGTAATTTAAGACTGTTGAAAAACAGTGCTTTTACTTCATGCCAAATTACTTAAGATTCTCTTTATGTGTTAATGAAGTTCTAATAGGCTCTTCTAAAATCATCCAGCAAAATGCATTCTTTTTCAGGAATGTGGCTTAGCTGGGACTATATTTAGCTTTTACATTTGAATGTAATACGTTAATTTCCTGAGGCTGAACCAGTGGTTTTACTCAAAGAAAAATGTGGCCTAAGAGTTGCATATCCATGATCTTCGTGAGACCATTAATCTAAAATACAACTATTATATTATCAGGTCTCTGAAGTCAGTCTATACATGCATGTAGTCTTAAATTACGCCCCTTAATTTAAATATAATTGAGACATGTTGCTGTAGTCATGTTGGAGAGATATCCAAAAGATTAGGCTCGGTTTCACAACTAGTAGAGTTTGGACTGCTGTGTCCGTGCAGAATTACTTTGATCTTACTGAGTCGTAGCCTGTATACGTCAGACTACTTCTATGCAATCACTTGCAAGAGTGTGCCTTAGTAGGTGGTTCCCTGCAGTGTATTTACATCCATAATTCTTAAAGGAGTGATTTAGTTGTGAGTCACCAATAGATGTGGTAACCTGAAAACAAGCAGCTCTGAAGCTCATCAGGCTGAAGTTCGACAAGATTCAGCCAAGTATATGTTCTCTTCCGTTAACATAGTATGTTGGGCAGGGGACAAAATACAGGGCCCACTGAAGATGTTCATCTCTTCCAAAATGAGTTTGAGGGTATTGGCAGAGTGTTTAGACTTTTTAACTTATGTAGTTGGGAAGCCCTGTATGAACTTCTAGGCAGAGTTCGTTGTAGAGATTATTCTCAAGTCAGTGAGGGTTCTCATCCAAGGCTGCTCAATTTAAGCATACGATCAGCATTACCAGCCTAGGACTCTGCTGGTGAAAATTGTACAAAATGATGCATTCGAAGAAAAATCCAGTCACACGATCCTTGCTCATGAAGCCTGAGTGCCTGAAGGGATGTCCTGAACCGAAGCAGAAAGTTACAGCGACATTTCAGACGTAGTCAGTCCGTATATGTTGTCCGACTAACCTTCAGTCATAGCTGAGATCATCAATACAATACCTAGAAATATGGAACATTTCAATTGACTTTCATTTTCATTAAAAAACCCACTGAGCTTTCAATGAATTCTAATTTCTTTTCCAAAACAAGAAAAGCTTTTGAGGCTTGATATTGGTATTTCATTTGTCTTCATTATGTGTTTCATGGTCAGGCTCTATGAACTGATGAATAGACTGATTCAGAACTCTTATTTTTGGCTGAAAAAAGCAATCCAGAAGAAACACAATCCTCTTGTGTTTCTTCCCAGTTCGCCCAATGCAGCCGTTTTGTTTGAGCTGTTGCTTTTTCAGTGAGAACCTGAAGTTTCTGGAACTTCATGAAATACTGAAATATTTCAGAAAAAAACCCAACACATAAGCCATTAGGGAAGATAATGAAAAATGAAAAAGATAATGAACTTTTAAAATTAAACAAATAAAATGATATCAAGAATCTAAAGATAATCTTTAGATTTAATAGCCCTAATCTCAAAGTTTTAACCATGATATCAGTTTGCAGCAAATTAATTTGGCAAAGGTAGAAGAAGAGGATGAGGAGCAAAGCTATGTAGGAGGTATTTGCAGCTTGCTTTTTCTTGGGACTGGGAGGGGTCTAATTTATATATGTATGCACTGTTTTCTGTTTTTACAGTAGGAGTTGATTAGAGTACAGCATTATTTAATATGTTTAAGGGCTCAGGGAACAGATAATTAAGGTGCCTACCTACTTCTGCAGGAGCAGATTTGAAGTTGAGGCTAGTATTTGGCCCTGATAACAAAATTCCAGACTTCCAGTTATTTAGTCACTCAAAACCCCCAAACAAACCAAAAATCAAGAAAACAAGAAGAAACTTTTCCATGCAAAACAAAGTCATACTAATGTGGGATTTAATCAGCTAAGAAACTTCTAAGAGTAATTTTAAAAACAGCAATGTGAATATGAAATAACGGTCTATGTTTTTGTAGAAATAGGTATGTCTTTTAGTATTTGTGGTGGTGTAATTTGTAATATGGAGTGGGGAAATTCTTATGCTCAGAACAAGAGGGTTTGAGTTTGTGTCTTGGCCTTCATCTCTAAACCAGCAGAGACAGGGACCTGGAGCATCGTCTGGCACCTCTTCTGAGGACACTCATCCTACATTTCCTCCTCTTGTAGATACTATTTTCTTCTGAAAGGAAAGATTTAAATACTGGAAACAATAGTTGATTTGCAGGTCTGTGTCTCCCACTCCAGCTATTTTCAGCTCTTTTCCATTGTCAAGGCCTATATTTCTTGAAAAAAAACCCTCATGATCTTGGATTGTTTTCTCTTCTAAAAGATATTCTTTGTTTGTGGAAATGACAGTTTTCTTCTGGGTACCTTTCTGCTGTTTTTATAAGAAGTGATTTTGTGAGCTCCAAGGTAATTCTCTTAGTATTTCAACATTGTATTGATGAGGTAGGACTAGCTTATATTATTCAGTAAATTGTTAAACTTCTTCCTATAAAATAAAAGGTTTTTCAATGTTTTTTTGAGGTTGAAGTTCTCTTGAAACAGTACGATGAGCTCTACCTCAACAACAAAGATATAGATGCGAGATTATTTCTGGATCATGATGAAACTCTACAGCCTGATGTCATAAAATGGTAATATTTCTATTTACTGCTTTCATTTCGTAGTAGAAAATGTGAACTTGTGTTGATTTCTCTGCTGTATGTTCCCAGTAGAGCGCCCTGTGTCCTGTTGATCTCTTAGGTTTGTCGTTCAGCTAAGATGTTTCTGTTACAGCTTAAACAATTAGAAAATATATGACCATGACTGCCTAAAATTATTTGGAAGTTATACTCTAATTCTTTCTCTGTGCAAGCCCCTGCCATCCGGGTAAAGCTGAGGAATTGTGAGGAGGAGGAGGAAGAGGAGGCTGAAGCCATGTCACGCTAGTTGATTAGATATGCCCGAGGTGGTGTCAGGGCTCTGGGACCAGCGAGCGTGCAATGTCTTGAGTCCTCACGGTCCAGCTCCTCCTTCCTAAAATCAGCTGGTGGCGTTTTGAAGCTGCCTGCTGGGCACGCCTCAGGCCACTGTGACTTCTGACCTGTACACGCAAATTCTTTGAGCAATGTTAGTTTGGCATCAGGTGGAAATATACCCCTGAGTGCTTAGCAGAATAAACAGTTGAGTATCAGTGCCCAGGCACGTTCCCCGGTGCCCTTCAGTAATACAGATGTGTTTGAATTCTTTCAGTCATGCTCTAAAATTCCAGTGGTTCCTGGCAATTCACCATTTCCCTAATTGGGATGTGAGTTTGTGACTTTATCTATGCTAGAAAAATACATATGTTTAAAATTGGATTAAAATGGAACTAATACCAGCTCTACGTATAAATTAAGTTGCTATAAATAGAATTCTAGGGAAAAAATGAAGTTGGAACGAACTGTGGAGGTCATTTAGTCAAAAAGCCTGCTCAAGGCAGATCTAGTTGGGAATTTAAGTTACGATATTCTAACAACTAGAGTGGTTGGATGGCTAGACCTTCTAAAACGCTATTCCACTTTTTCTTTGTGTGCAGATTAATAAGTCTTTGTAGAAAACTGTATTTTCTGAATTACATTAGTATATTTTCCATTTCTGTAGCTCACAGTTGGAGAGGACACCATTAAAAAACAATCCAGATGAGGAACTTAATCATATACTTCCACAGACTCCTGTTCGGTATGAGTTTTTCTTTTAAGCTGTGTTCTTTTGTTTAACATCCTAACTAGAAATGTTCATCTTCAGAGTAATTCTTTTAATTTTAAAACTGTTTGTTTTTCATGAAACAAACTGTAGTTCTGGTCACTAATGAGCACGTACTGAGGGGTGCTGAGTGCCCTCAGTTCTTGGTGAAGTCACTGGAAAACAGAAAAAAATTTTTATTGAGTTGTTTCAGGAAGTGCAAGATGTCTATAAAACAGGTTATTGTATTTGTTCTTGTGAGAATGCAACTTTATACTTCCATGGTAGTAGTTTGTCTGCTGTACTTCTACCTTCCTTTCCCATCTTTACTCTAGCTCTATCTTCTGACTTCCTTTCCTAATACCAAATTGTGTATGCACACACTTTTCTCGCATGTTCTTTTCCTTCTTAGTATTGTTTGTGTTCTCAACACAGAAGAAACGTTTCAGAGTGACAGTATACTTAGAAAATGGACAGATATGGTAGAAATGAGGCATTAATTGGAGTTTGTTTGAACTACAATCAAACGCAGAAAATCTGCAAGCTTGAATGCAGTTAACCAAAGGAAAGGAGATCTGCATGTACCATTTTTCCCTTGTGCACACAGTATTTTGACAAAATTAGTATGCTTTAGCATGATGGTGCTTAGAAATTCCTGGACATTTAAGAATCAGCCAGCTGTGTCACTGCAATGCCATGTGCAGTGTGGACATATGTGCTTTATGGCACAGAGGAGTGTTTGTGCAGACATTCTTAAGGTGTCAGGGTTAATGAAGTTGGACGGTGAAGTTCTTTTTCCATGCTTACTGTATAAATGTCTTTAATTTTAGCATGCTATAGAAGTACATTAAAATATTATACTTCTAATTGTTACTTCAGTTTTTTTAATAAGTAAAAATTATTTTTGTTTTTGTAATAGTTCTACAGTGCTTATATACTTGTGGAATAATGGATTAGACTCTAGGCTTGTGTATCCACTATAAATCAACTAAATGCTGTCTGCAGAAACTAGTTACTAGCCCTCAGGGCAGTAAGGTTCTGAAAAGCTGCTTCATAAAAATAATAGGAGACATGCAACTGAGATAATATATTGATCACTATATGAAAGACCTTTGAATCACTTGTGGCTGCAGAAGGGTTTATTTGATTGCCTCAGTGGTCCCTTTCAGTCCTATGCTTCAAATCTGTAACTGCCAGTGATGCTTTATTAGCCATAAAAAGCCATCAGTTTGCCTTTTGGTTCCCAGACTGAATGTGTGCTTTCAGGAACTGGACCGTCTATAATGTGCAGTGTGTGTAACAAGGAGTTTGTTGACAACAAATCACATTTTGGACAGATACGACTAGCTTGTTATTGGCAGTTTTCGGTTATAATAACAATTTAAAAAGCCCTCTGACACTGTGAAAGATGCTTTATTTAAGTTCTTAACATCCAAGTCTTAAGAAAGTCCCGGAGCACCAAGTTTCTGCATTGCTAAACATTTGAAGTGTGCTAAACCAACGCTGATCTTGAGAGGAAGTCTAATGAGAGTTTTAGAATCTCTCCATTCACACTTGGGCTCTTCTCTGAGTTTTCCAGAACTGATGCCATTTAAGACAGTTCATGTGAAGGCTTGTTCATCAGCAGTGACTTGGGCTGTAGTAACTGTTTTGTAAAGTCACAGAACTATCACTAAATGTCAGTAAACCTTTGATCACTAGCATAGCTTGGAAAATGTGTCATTAAATCTTGCTGCATTAATAGAACCCCCAACCAGTTCTGCTGAAAGTGCTATACTTAGTACTTTAAATCTTTGTATAATGTCTTCTTTCTGGACCTAGACACTTAGGATCTGCTCTAAAGTCCTGTGAAATTGGTGAGAATCTAATGATCTTCATCAGAGGATTTGTATCTTGTCATTTATATAGAAAACAGTAGACAAAATGGGTGTAAGTACTAGTCCAGAGCATCATGAGAATGGTTTGTGTTTTCATTTTATGTTTTTCTACGGTCCTTATGCTTTTCCTTATCACTAGTAGAGCTCTGGTACAAGTGATTTTACCAAAACCTTCATACAAGTAGATTTAAAAAAAAAGAAGCATCTTTGCGGTACTATGGTTGTAATGACTGAACACAGTTTTTTTCTTTCCTCACTACTGTATGAGTGATATGAGCCAGACTGAGGTTAAATAGCACAGAAATATAAAACAAACAAAAAAAACCCCACCAAAAACAACAATGAAAAATACAGAAAGTAATAATATCACTGGAAGAATTCAACTATGAGGAGATAAATTAGTAGACTGACCTTTCTGGAAGAACAGAAACTTAATGCTATTGCTTAATACACAACTTGAAATATGTTTTTAAAAAGCCAGGCGACATGAGTATTTATGGACGTCCTGCATATTGTAGAATTATAGAATATTTTGGTTTGGAAGGGACCTTTAAAGGTCACCTAGACCAACCCCCCTGCAGTGAGCAGGGACATCTTTAACTACATCAGGTTGCTCAGAGCCCCATCAAGTCTGGCCTTGAGTGTCTCTGGGGATGAGGCCTCCACCACCTCTCTGGGCGACCCTTTTCAGTGTTTCAGCACCCTCACAGTGAATCATTTCTTCCTAATACCTAACTAAATCTGCCCTCTTTCAGTTTGAAAGCACTACCCTTTGTTTTATTGGAACAGACCCTGATAAAAAGATGGTCCCTGTCTTTCTGACAGGCCCCTTTAAGTACTGGAAGGCCACACTAAGGTCTGTGGGTTTTTCAAAGCATCTGTGATAAAAACCCTGTATTTCCTGTTAGTGCTGTGTTTTTAATACATCTTACTTGTTACACGGGTGAACAGGTGACTTGAAACATAAAAGCTGTCTGCTTTCACCAGTCTTTTGTATTATTTTTGCACAAAATCTAGAGTGTTTATTTGTTAGGGAGTTGCTTGATTTAGCTGAATATTTTCATGTATAAGGATTTAAATTCCACCGTTTTATGAAGTGCTTTATAAAGTGTTTTAAAAGTGCTTATTAGTGTTTATTACCTAATTTATGTTCTTCTGGTTGTTAATTTATGGATTATAATCATTCTAGTGATTAGATCACTGGATGAATTACATTATTAGAATTCACAGTGGTTGACACAGTACAACAGTTTTTCCCAGCAGGTCAGTTGTTAACTGAGTTAAGAACTAAAATAGTAGGGTTTTCTTTGTTGTTGTTTGTAGAATTGCCGTTCAATTTCTGGAAACTGTTGAGCCAACCTTAATGTTTATTGAGCATTTTATTGTATTTTTCCAGAGCTGCAATGAATAACATACAGCAATTGATTATGATTTTAAACTCAGCAACAGATAAACCATCAGACACTCTCATCAAGTATTTCAATGTAAGTGAGTAGAAGGAAGATTTGTGAATGATTCTTGGAATTATCACTCAAGTAAAATGTACACATAAGGATTTGACACTTGTTTTGAGAACTCCTTTATTAACAACCTTTTTGAGCAAGTACATTTTAATTGGATGGTTTGAATGTAATTAAACATTTCAGAAAGTACTTCTATCTAACAAATGTGTACTGGAACTTTAGAAGTTCTTAAATCTTTTTGTTACTGAACTAAATATTAGGGTTTATTTATGTGTGTACCAGATGGAAGAAGAATCACAGAATGTCAGGGGTTGGAAGGGACCTCAAAAGATCATGTAGTCCAGCCCCCCTGCCAGAGCAGGATCACCTACAGCAGAGCGCACAGGAAGGCATCCAGGCGGGTTTTGAATATCTCCAAAGAAGGAGACTCCACAACCTCCCTGGGCAGCCTGTGCCAGTGCTCTGTCACCCTCACCATGAAAAAGTTTTTCCTAATGTTTTTGTGCAACCTATGTTCCAGCTTGAACCCATTGCCCCTTGTCCTATCATTGGACATCACTGAAAAGAGCCTGACTCTGTCCTCCTGACACTCCCCCTTGACATATTTATAAACATTAATGAGGTCACCCCTCAGCCTCCTCTTCTCCAAGCTAAAGAGACCCAGCTCCTTCAGCCTTTCCTCATAAGGGAGATGCTTCATTCACTCCATCATCTTTGTGGCTCTGTGCTGGACTCTCTCCAGCAGTTCCCTGTCTCTCTTGAGCTGAGGGGCCCAGAACTGGACACAATATTCCAGATGTGGCCTCACCAGGGCAGAGTAGAGGGGCAGGAGGACCTCTTTCGACCTACTTGCTACTCCCCTTCTAATACACCCCAGGATGCCATTGGCCTTCTTGGCCACGAGGGCACATTGCTGGCTCATGGTCATCCTGCTGTCCACTAGAACCCCCAGGTCCCTTTCTCCTACACTTCTCTGCATCAAGTCAGTCCCCAACCTGTACTGGCACATGGGGTTATTCTTTCCCAAGTGCAAAACTCTACACTTGCCCTTGTTGAATTTCATAAGATTTCTGCTCGCCCAGCCCTCCAGCCTGTCCAGGTCTCGCTGAATGGCAACACAGCCTTCTGGTGTGTCAGCCACTCCTCCCAATTTTGTGTCATCAGCAAACTTGCTGACAGCACTCTCTCATCCCTCGTCCAGGTCCCTGATGAATATATTGAAAAGCACTGGCCCCAGCACTGACCCCTGAGGGACCCCACCAGACACAGATGTGGAAGGGAAACACAGAAGCAGGATGCACTCACAGAGGATCTTTTGTGTCCACATTGAGCAATTTAAGCATATTTCTAACTTTAAGGACGTGAACATTGGTGGTACTACTCGCATATTAGCTGGGTTAGTTGCAGCTAGCTGCATGTGAGACATGAAATGGTAGTTATTGGAAATTGTTGAACATATACAATGATTCTTTTTTTTTTTTTAAATACTCCACATCTTATAATGAGCAGATCGTGAGATGTTACAAAGCAAAACAGTACGAATATGAATATGATTAAATCATTAAAATGTTTTTGAAGTAAAATATCCTTTCTTTGCATTTCCTTCCTTTGCCCTCCTTCCTGTACTTACTAGAATTGCACAGTGAACCCTAAGGACAGTATCCTGAAAAGAGTGGAAAGTTTTGACCACATCTTCAAAAAGAAATTTGCTGAAGCAGTTGGACAGGGATGTGCTGAAATTGGGTCACAGGTAACTAGCATTTTGACTGAGTATTAATCATTTGAGCTCTGCTGATACTAGCTAATGTGAGACCTGACTTAGTGACTGTCCTGGTTCAGTGCGGATCAATAATGGTAAAAAGTAATAATATTCCTTTCAATTTGAGGAACGGATGTGTATTTTTTTTCTAAAGCTCTGCAAAGATAGTATTCAACAAATTATTCTTAATATATAAGCAGCAATAGAATCATGGGATCCCAGATTGGAAGGGACCTCAATAATCATCTAGTCCAACCCTTTAAGGTAAAGAAATGCAGTTTAAATGGGGAATTACAATTTAAATAGGAGCTAAGTGGAAATTTGTTGGAAATACTTTCATGAGAATGGGCAAACTGGTGGGCAAAATACATTCAGTGAAACTTACATTTGCATTCATTAAGGCAACTTAGCCTAGAACAGTGCCAGGTGACTGACTTCCTTATAAAATCAGTAGGCCAGCTATGCTTTCAACGAGGTTTTTCAAAGAAAATACAACTAAGTTTGTACTAAAGAGTCTCCTGTCTGTCAGCACTGGTTTTGATGCAGTTAGCTGTGTATTGACATAAACTTGATTCATCAGTCCTCCTGTGGTTGCAGTAGGCAGAAACCGTAGTAGCCTTTGAGGCCTCTCCAATGACTTCTTTATGGTGGCTCTTCCAAAAGCCAGAAATGTAGTCAGTTGTAGTCTGTTAAAACTTCTTGTAATATTCTTGAATGTCTCTTTTTTTTGACAGAGGTATAAGCTTGGAGTACGTCTGTATTACAGAGTAATGGAGTCTATGCTAAAGTCGGTGAGTTTAGTACTGGTAGCTTAGTACTTGCATTGCATTTGCAAATATTATGAACATTCACAAGTTTGGTTTGATTCGTATATTTCAGGAGGAGGAGCGCCTCTCGGTGCAGAATTTCAGGTATGTGCCCCGAACTTGCTATTGAAGTCTGCTATTTTGGTGTTAGGACAAATATTAATAGCTTTCTTTTTCCTTAGCAAACTTCTGAATGATAACATCTTCCACACATCTCTTCTGGCATGTGCTGTTGAGGTCGTCATGGCTACATATGGCAGTAAGTTGAATCTAAAGTGCTAAATTAACATTGTTGTTTATTGATAATTATTGTCATTTGTTCTAATATAAAACACAGTGAATAGCAAAAAAAAACCCTGAAGAGCTCAAAGAAATTTCTCAGCTAACAATGACTCAATAAATACAAAAATGAAAAAGTCAGAAGCAATGTAGTACTCTTGATAATAGTCCATCTTCCCTGCAGGAAATGCTTCACAAAGTGATGGTACCAGCGCTGAAACAGACTTGTCTTTCCCATGGATTCTCAACGTATTTGAATTAAAAGCTTTTGACTTCTACAAGGTGATCGAAAGCTTTATTAAAGCGGAGCCAAGCTTAACAAGGGAAATGATAAAGCATCTAGAACGCTGTGAACATCGAATTATGGAGTCTCTTGCTTGGCAATCTGTAAGTAATGCTTTAAACTATTTGTCTGTGTATAATGTGCATATCTAGACAAGGGAAATCATACCCAACACTGTAAAATAAGTTTTAAAATTAGTTTTTGGCATGTCTTCAGGTTTTGGAAAAAAAGAAAGGGTATATCAGAAGGTGACACAGCTCTACTGATTTATGTGATTGTAAGCCAACATCATGTTAAACTAGTCTGGCATAAATCATAAGGATAATACCTTTAAGTGGTGTTTTGGTGCCAAAGACAAGGCAATAAATTCTATACTTTTATTGGTAAGTTAATTTTTATCCCGTTGCTATTCTCACTTGGCTATAGGGACTTAGTTCTGTGCATTTGTTATGTTTGTTAATAGTCCTTAAAGTATTGATTTGCATTGTCCTTTGCACTTCAGTCACTTTAGTGGTTTTGGATGCCATTAAAATTAAAGACTGTGAGACTGGATTGGTTTTTTTAGGCTAGATCTCAGTAAATAAAACATTCTTTCTTTATATTGTATGTTACTTATAAACTCAAAAATATACTATTAATGTCATGAAACATGAGACTACAAGGACTGGTAATTTTGACCAGGGAGACATAAAGCAACCATTTAAGAACCTATCTCATATCTTACAGTTCAGGGAGCTTTAAAAACACAGTATATCATTGTTAATGGGATAGTTTAATCGTGACGCAAGTTGTCTTTTCAGGGTAATCTGTATTTGGTTCATGTTTGACTTCTGAGTGAAAGTTAACAGTTTTCTAGTACAGGTGACACTTTACAAGGCTGTAGGGTGTTACACTCCTGAATTCAGAGAGCATTGTTATGCCTGAACAGCAAGAACACCATCCATGTTTAGGTTTTTAGCTTGGGAGAAACACGGTGACCTTGGGGTTGTATGAAATCAATTGCCATGATTCAAGCCATAGAACCACAGCGTGGTTTGAATTGGAAGGGACCTCTAAAGATCATCTAGTCCAGCTCCACTGCATTGGACAAACTGAGTCTTGTAGCAAATAGCCAACAGGGGTTGGAACTAGATGATCTTTGAGGTCCTTTCCAACCCTGACAATTCTATGATTCTATGAAAAACAACATATCCAGCGCAGAGCCACAAAGATGATTAAGGGAGTGGAACATCTCCCTTATGAGGAAAGGCTGAAGGAGCTGGGTCTCTTTAGCTTGGAGAAGAGGAGGCTGAGGGGTGACCTCATTAATGTTTATAAATATGTCAAGGGGGAATGTCAGGAGGACAGAGCCAGGCTCTTTTCAGTGGCGTCCACTGACAGGACAAGGGGCAATGGGTGGAAGCTGGAACATAGGAGGTTCCATAAAAATATGAGGAAAAACTTTTTTACTGTGAGGGTGACAGAGCACTGGCACAGGCTGCCCAGGGAGGTTGTGGAATCTCCTTCTTTGGAGACATTCAAAACCCACCTGGACACATTCCTGTGCGATCTACTGTAGGTGATCCTGCTCTGGCAGGGGGGTTGGACTAGATGATCTTTGAGGTCCCTTCCAACCTCTAACACTCTGTGATTCTGTGATATAGGAATAACCATGTCTGAAATCCTCAGTCTGGTGGAACCAGCTTGGCGAAAAAGGGGCAAATATAATTTTCTGAGGTAAAACTGAAACTGTAATTAGTAACAAAGTTCGCTATGTGGCGCCCGAGGTACACAGATAAACTCATGGCCCGTTTTATCACAACATGGATCAGTAATAAACAACACAGCACAGCAGCCATCGCCCAGAACAGATAAACCGTAAATAAACCCTAACAAGTAAACAATACCACAATGCATTCGGTAGTTAAGGCAGTGTTATGGCGCTTAACTCTGAAATAAACTCTAAAAAGACAGGATATAACTTTGTGCTCAGCGGTGACATGAGCAGTTTGTTTTATTTTCCTACCCTTTGGGATCTCTTAAGGGAATGATCTGATACTCTTTCAGTTGATCCAGAATTCAAACTATCTGGGTAATCTCTCAGAGCCCCAGTCAAGGCCCACACTGGACGCCAATTTATCTGTCAAGGATTAGGGCTGGGCCGGCCACTAAACGAATGACAGATGCTCTCTAACTCCCCTCCCAAAGGGGCAGGGAAAAGGAGTAAGAGAGAGACATTTATGGATTAGAAAAGACAATGCCAATATAGGGCACAAGATTTAGCAATGACCTTGGTCACTATAGGAACAAGTGTAAGGAAGAGCTATTCTGCATACCAGTCCCAGGCAGTAACCATAACCATCAGGCATTACCACTGCTAGCAGCAACCACTGCCTGCAAAGACACGCTGCCAACTTCAGAAAGTGCAACCTCTTAGAAGAGACTCAGCTGAAAAGTAAAAATTACTGAATGGAATTGGTTCTGTTCTAGCTCAAACCAGGACAGAGCCTTTTGCTAGAGCCTAGAGAAATGGGGAAATGGGGCAGTATTTCTAGAGGCAGGCAGTATTTTAAGAAGCTTGCAGGTGCATAGAAAGTGCTTATTTGAGAATTGTAACATTCAGAGTACAAAAAGCAGAGGTATGGATACCCAGATTTGACTCTCTGCAAGGAAAAATTGACTCCTGCTACCTTCTGCAAACCAGTTTGAAGTCAGCTTACTGGTTATCTGTAAACTGTATCAATGAGTTTCTAGCCTGTAATTCAAGCACCACGGGCAGATAATCTGGGTTGGGCTTGGGACTTCAGACTGAAAAATGAAAAGCATTGTGTTTTCAAAAATTATAGGTGTAGTTGGAGGCTTTTGTAAAACAAATTTTAATGTCGACAACAAGCACAGGATTTTCTGAAAGCTTTCTGAAGTTTTCTGAATGCTCTGTTTTTAAGGTATTTTGGTGTACTGAATCTGTCTTTTTGAGTTTCCAGAGTTATATGTGTGGTACTGTTTTGGGATGGCTATATGCTGGTTTGAGTGTTAATGGAAAGTTCAGTTGGAAGGGACCTATAACGATCATCTAGCGCCAGTAAGATCAGTGGAGTGGAGCACAGTGGAAGGGATGGCACACAGAAAGGCAGGGTACGTGTATCCAAGGGCCGCTCTGTGTTACTGACCTGTGTGTCATGTCTCACCTGGACCTCCCCAAGCACAGGACAGCGTGCGGTCTCCTCTGGCCAGAAGTCTGTCAATAGAGGACTGTTGTGGTTTAATCCCCAATGGCAGCTTGGCCTCACACAGACCCTTGCTCAGTCCCCTCACAGTAGGATGGGGGAGAGAATTGGAAGGGGAAAAAAAATCTTATGGCTTGAGATAAAGACAGTTTAAAATATAAACCAAAAGCAAAGCATGCAAATAAAACAAAACATGGAATTCATTCACCACTTCCCGTGGGCAGGCTGTCTCGAGGAGAGCATGTGTAGCGGTGACTTGAGACACTCATCCCCCTTTCTTTCTTATTCCCCAGCTTTATATGCTGAGCGTGACATTATATGGTGTGGGCCATCTCTCTGGTCACTTGGGGTCAGCTGTCCTGGCTCTGCCCCTTCCCAACTTCTTGAGCACTCTCAGCCTCCTTGCTGGCAGGATGGGGTGAGGAGCAGAAAAGGCCTCGACTCTAAGCATTGCTCAGGAGTGAAAAAAACATCCCTGAGTTATGAACACTTGTTTTCACGGAATCGTAGAATTTCATAGAATTGTTTGGGTTGGAAGGGACCTTAAAGATCACTTAGTTCCAGCCACAGTTCCTGCCCCGAGGGCAGGGCCACATTCCAGTAGACCAGGTTCCTCAAAGCCCCATCCAGCCTGGCCTTTTCAGCACAAATCCAAAATATAGCCCCCTTAGCAACAACTGCGAAGATCAACTGCATCCCAGCTGAAACCAGAACAAGGGCACAGCAGGGTTTGCTCGACAGCTGAGAGAAGATGTGGCAGCCAGCTCTGGGCAACTGGAGCCTGTGTACAGGCATCCTCTGATTCTGCACTGGCCTCCATTGCCTCCTTCAGCCACCCGTAAGGGAAAGGCTGCGAGTCGTAAGGCACAGACTCTGTAGTGGTGCCTCCGGAAGACGAATAGTGGTGAAACGTTATTTATGTTAAAAGGTCTTGCTGAGTCTCTGGGTCGCTGCAGTGAAGGACTCTGAGACTCATATATTATAAGGCTGCACATAGAAATGCAAAGCCGCGACTCCTCTAGTGCAGAAAATCCACTTGTGCCTCACATGTAAATATTGGTTAGTCTGAAAAGTATAACTTATTAGGAACAAGAGAAAATACTTCCGTGGCTGATTTGAAGGGCTGTTAGGGTGAGGTGTCCCAGAAGGGTTCAGCTAGTGAATGAAGGAGTGGTTTACCATATTCTTCTGCAGTTCATTATCTGGATAGTGTCTTTAATGGTGTACAACATCTAGAAAGTGTCTGCTTAATTATTTTCAAGAAGGGTTAGGCAGTTAGAGAAGTGTAGTTGATACTAGTAATAGCTCTTGCCCCCAAATGCTCGATAAAGGAGGAGAGAAAAGCCAGGTGACTTCTCCTTAGTCATAAAGAATACCGTAGGTGATTGCTTTGGGTTAATTTTAAAAAAAATTACCTGAAAATCAAAAAAAAGATAGAATCTTAAGGTTTGAGTTTCCTTGGTTAGAGAATGTTTTCTTTTAGAAAAAGTGTGAAAACGAAGAAGAATTAAGAAAAGTGTGGAATAAATAAAATTTATGCAAAAAAAATCTATTATGATAAATAAGAATAGAAACATTCGAAAAATATTCCTTTACAAAAGTTTGCCTAATGTAACTCCAATCCCCCCAACTATTTCCCACATATTTTTGTTTAGTTCTTACCTTCCCTCCCCAAGTAGTACATATCATTACAAGGCTCACTTGCATTTTGGAAAGTCAGGTCTGTATTTATCGAGGCTTTTCTTATTCTCCTGACTGGTTTAGGAAGCAGGACTTAAGGAGGAGATTTAAAGGGACTGAGCAATTGAATACAGAATGGCTTGAATTTATTGTGGTTTTACTTGTCACAGAGCTTTTGTGAGGAAAAATGCATAATTTCTGTGAAGGAAAAAATGTGAAGTGCGTCTGACCTTTATCTGATTTTGGAAGCTGTATCGAATGAATGTGAAAGATTCTGTTTCTTACTGGTATCTGAAGATAATATATCACTCCTTTGCTAGTCATTGCGAATATGTTTATTGCTTTTGCATAGCTAGCTGATTTAGTCATCCGTACTTAAGCGGGAGATGAAACTTTTCTAGGTCATCTTTTCTTTTAACAAAAGAAGCAAGAGCCAGACAGAATAAAGAGTGGAAAAAAGTTGAAGGTTCTTCTCAATAATTCTTAATTTGGAAAAGGGGAAAGTGTCCACGTTGACTGTATCATGTGGAAAGTACTTATTTTTCCTTAAATCCTGAAGGGAGAAGTCCCATTTATCCACTCAGATGTTATTTACTGGTGAGGTTATGATGCTTCCAGATGTGGATTATGTGGAGATCAGTTTAGAATATGTCAATAGTGCTGCATAATTTTTATTGGCAAAATAGAAATAGAACATACAATGTATTGTGGAAAATTAGTGCTTTATCTCACTACAGCTTGAGCACTATTTTAATTTCATAACTTTAGACTCAAAAATAAGGGTGCTTACAGCCTTTGCTTCGTTTTTATCTTATTTGTATAAATGTGGTTTAAATGCTGGCATAGTTAAAATCTGTTAGCTAGGAAAGGGATAGCTTTTTACCTGTCATCCTGGGACTTCATTCTCGGCCTTTTCCATAATTCTGTCAAATTGATCTCTCTTGTGGCAAGCCAGAAAAAGTAATTGTTTTGAATGTCTCAGATGAAGATGTGTGAATAAATTCCTGAATCTCTGAATTTCCCTTTGAGAAAGTCCTGTCAACTGCTGTGTCATATATTTGACTAAGGTGTTGCTGCTTGCTGCATTGCATTAAGGAGAAATGAGGAAGAGCGGGTTTTCGATGCAAGCAAATCAAATACAATTTTCACAGAAAATGAAATATCTATGATACCTGAAATGCATTTGTTTCTGGGGACAATGTGACTTAGGTTTGGTTTTAATTTTTTTTTTCTGTGTCATTCAAGAAACTAAACACTTCTTTGTTATCTTTGTTATTTGTGTTTACAAAGCAATCCAGTTGTACTTCCCTGCCTCTCAGCTTGCACTCTGCTCATGAGCTATAAATGAGGAGGAACAAGCAAGGTCTTAGATTTCTTTCGTATTGCTGCTTAGAGAATGAGCTTCCTGCAAATGCCTTTTCACATGTACAGTGGGCAAAGAGTGTGGAGTGTACACGTAGAATCATAGAATGGTTTCGGTTGGAAGAGACTTTCAAGATCATCTAATTCCAACCCCCCTGCCATGGACAGGGACATCGTCCACTAGACCACGTAGCTCAACACCCCATCCAACCTGGCTTCGAACACTTCTAGGGAGGGGGCATCTGCAACTTCTCTGTGCAACCTGTTCCAGTGTCTCACCACTCTCACAGGAAAGAATTTCTTCCTAATATCTAATCTAAAGCTACCCTCTTTCAGTTCGTTACCCCTTGTCCTATCACTATGCTCCCTGCTTCCTTACCAGTTTTCCTGTACCCAGAAGCACAGCCACACTTCCCTGGTTAGCTCTCTACAGAGGGTAAATATGTTCTGTTATTAGCTTGTCAACTCATCCACATGAGCACAAGGAGTCCAAGGGGTATTCCTCATAGGACTGCAGTTTTAAAAGAATACCTGGTAGGTTTTGCTGTTAACAAGGATTAGAGGCAGCTACGTTATTCTACAACCCCACAACAGCCAAGGACAGAGTGGGAACATGCACTGTGACAGGCTAAAGGGAGTTCATTTGCAGTCTGATTTGATCTGCTAGCTTCCACTTTTTTTTTTGGTGTTTGTTTATATGTGAGGGACAAACAGATGTTGAGCCAAAGCAATGCATTGCTCTACAGCTATTGAAACTGCAGTCTTCTTTGGCTGTATTGCTATCCTAATTGTTGTTTGTATTTTTTAAAAGGAAGAAGAAACACCAGTATTATTATGCGTTGTGATTTAGAGCTGTAATGTGGTTTGGAGTTTTAATGACTGATGCAAGATAAAGATGGCTCTGTAAGGTTACTTCCCCTAACTGTTAAAATATGATCAGAAGTAGGCAAGCATGCTTTACTTTATTTATAACTTCTTCCATGTAGAATTGCCTAAACTGTGCTCCATAATACTTCTCCTTTGTCAGCTCCTCCTCCTCTGTGGTTTCTGTTGTCAATTAAGCATTTGCAATGAAGTCTAGAGTGGTGTTTTATCACTCATTGTTGATTTAATGTAACTCAGTGTTTGCAATAAATGTTTGTCAACTATGTAGTTAATGTTTATACATAGATACCTCATCCCACACCAAAGACTTCTGTTGATTTTAAATTATGCAACTCATTGTGGCAGAAATGCCTTCCTGAGGAAAACCATGTATTCCCAGGGAATATGTTTTATTGCATTAATATGACAAACTCA
Source organism: Trogon surrucura (assembly GCA_020746105.1). Classification (NCBI taxonomy): domain Eukaryota; kingdom Metazoa; phylum Chordata; class Aves; order Trogoniformes; family Trogonidae; genus Trogon; species Trogon surrucura. The sequence continues at coordinate 32,391,154 of CM036617.1, read as the reverse complement.
GTGAGATAGAATAACAGCAGACCTACTTTGATCATGCAGTAAGGAGAAAAGTGTTAAATAGGTATGTTTAAGACTTTCTTGAAAAGTGTTAGGCAAACTGAGGCCAGGGTAAAGCCGTAAGCATTTACAGGTAAGCAAGTACTCATTAGTACTTCGGTGTAGTATGCAGCCCCCTAGTCCTTGATTGTAGGACACAGTTACTGTGGAACTTGCTGCGCTCGAATGCTTAATGCCTGTTTCCATGGATGCAGTGCACAATTTCAAATTAGGTTTCTGTGCTCCTTATAAGGAGGAATTGAGCATTCTGGAGTGGGAGTTAGTGTATTTTCTTGTGGCATGTGTTCTTCTCAGTAGTATTCTCGATTAAGTTTATGTCTGAAGTCCTACACATCTTCTGGAGGCGAGTGTCCACATGCAGTTTGAAGTCCTCTCTTTGATTTTGATGTCTTAAGTCATTCCTTTTAAAACTGGAAAAGGTAGAAATGGTCATACTGTCAACATTTTATACAACAGGTTACTGAATAAATTGTTTACTCTTTTATTAGAAGAATCATAGAATGTTTGGGGCTGGAAGGGACCTCTAGAGATCATCTAGTCCAACTCCCCTGCAAGGCAGGATCCCCTAGGGCAGGTCACACAGGAACACATCCAGGCGGGTTTTGAAAGTCTCCAGAGAAGGAGACTCCACAACCTCTCTGGGCAGCCTGTTCCAGTGCTCTGTCACCCTCACAGTGAAAAAACTTTTTCCTCATGTTGAAGTGAAACTTCCTATGTTCTAACTTAAACCCATTATTCCTTGTTCTATTACTGGGCACCACTGAGAAGAGATTGTTGCCTTCCTCTTGACACCCCCCCCTCAGATATTTCTATACATGAATAAGGTCCCCTCTCAGCCGTCTCCTTTCAGGGCTAAACAGCCCCAGTTCTCTCAGTCTCTCTTCATAGGGGAGATGTTCAAGTCTCTCAATCATCCTCATAGCTCTGAAAACTTGTTGATAGGCAGCCAGGTAAGGCCATGTGATAAGGAACGGATGTCGAGGCTACGTCTGTGCTACTGGCCTCAAAAAGACAATACTTTGGTCTTGAGTGTTGCCCCACAGTAATCGGTGGTGTTTCGTCAGTAACACGTTCCCTGGCGTGTTTTAGCACTTGCCAGCACTCCTCTGGACAGTGCCTAGGCAAGATTTGGGGCATGATGCAGCTCAGGGACTCTTTTCAACTGCTGGTATGGATTAGAAGTAGAGAAAGTTTAGCTGCGTGGGAGCAGGCTGTGCTTTGCCACTTGCCCTGAAGGCCTCAGGACAGGCCGCGGCTCGTTGTGTTACCGACTACAGACGTAGTTTGTGGGTTCAACCATGTGAGTGACTTCAGCCCCGGCAAATGAGTCACGCGTTCCCTCGCTGTCTCTCGTCTAGGCTCCAAGGGTCGAATGTGTTTCTGCACAGCAGCCGGTTTCTCTTGGAAAAACTGCTGTATGCCAGACATACTCCTGTGCTTTGCCTTTCCTTAGGTATAGGAATACATGATTTGTGAAGGAGGGACAGCCTTAGGCACAAAAAAAATGCTCGGCTTATCCTGAATAACACCACTTGTAAGAACGCTTGCTGGCAGCAAACTTCACTGGTATAAAGACAGGCACCTCAGGAACTGCAGGCTCCAGATTGCTCTTGCAGCCATCGCCCATCTCCTGTGGTCTTCTGGATCTTAGGCACCTAATATCCAGTCTCAGGGTGAAGGTTGCTGTGGATAATGATTTCTAATGTGGATTTTTTTATGGTTTTCCTTACAGGGGAGAAAGTATGCAAAGGGTCACTCAAACTGTGCCATTTCACGTGTTCACCATGCTCCTTACGAAAAAGTTATGTTAGGAGGGTGCAGTTTTAACCTTAAAGAAGGAACTGAGAATTGATTTGAGGTTTTCTGTCTGTACATACTAAATATATTTCTGCTTGCATCATGAATGTGTTTCAGAAGCTCGTGTGATGAAAAGGTCACTGCCACCACCCCTGCTTGGCCTGATAGTGCTAAAGGATCATACTGATTCTGCTACATATGCACCTTTTAAAATTATTTTTAAGGTCATGAATTAGCTCTGACACTTGAGTTGTCACAGCTGTGGCTGGAAAGCCTTCTGTGATTTTGCCTTTATCATACAACATGCATTCTTAAAAGTCTGTAAGAGGCTTGCTTTTGGGTTATATGTGAATATACCATATAGTGTCATATAAATAAATATATGTATGCATTTTTGGTTTGAGCATATATGTATACAGGAGTTTTCATTAAGTGCATAAATAAATATGTAAGAGCGCTTCTCCCATGCCTTTCTAGTACTCCTGAGGAGTTTCCTTTTATAGAACTCGTGCTGTGCTTTTTGAGGCTTGAAACTTTTATCTGCCTTAACAGCTGAAGGCAAATCGAAAAACCAGGAAGAATACCAAATGATAGTGTTCACTGTCTGCACCATCACTTTGAAAATCCTCCCCTGCCACTCCTGTTTATCATGAAGATGACTCAAGGTATTATTTGTGCTTGGGTGTTGCCATCTGAGCAAATCCTCTAGGCTACTGGAAGAGGAACCAGAACACTTAAAGCTGAGGTCCTGTGTTTCCTGCTTTTGTCTGTTTTGGCATGTGTTCACTTCTTGGTAGGCACTCACCAAGTGTGCAAAGCACTCACTAAGGCTGTAAGATACTGGTTACGTTTGCGGAGTATTAATGGATTTATCTGTTGCAGATACACCAGGTCAGCCCAACCCTTAAGGTGCTGTTTTCATTCAAGTACAAACACGACCAAGGGGATTTATTACTTAAGACATAGGAACTATGCAGAGTTTTCTTTCTGTAAAATTAGGATGCCATTCTTGATTAAGGATTTAAGATTTTCTCTACTTCACCTGCTGCTTTCAAGTACAGAGTTTATTTTATTTAGGGGATGTGAGTCCTATATTTTAAATTTCTTTAACTTAGGTATTTAGGCTCCTTCTGTGCTTGAGAGAGCTGTACTTCATTCAGAAAGCAATTAATTCTGTTTATCTTAAACAGATGTTTTACAATGAGATTAATCACTTTCTGAAGGTACCTCTCTGCCCTGACTGCAGAGAGCATCTATCTCAAAGACAAACCTAACCTTGATGTATGTCTGTTTAGGTCAGTAGAAGCGAATCATACGCTTAATATTAGTTTTCGTAACTGTATTTCCTGTTTCCTTTCAACATTAAGGGGACATACGCAAGAGGTAGTTAATTAATTGTGCCTACTTTTGCTTCAGGTGAGTGCATGTGCTGTGTATCTCACCTCCAGTCACCGTTGTGGTTTCTGTTAATGCAGAGGCCATGTGCTGTTACCAGTGTGGTTACAGAAGCAGAGAACGTGCCTTCATCTTTCTGGCTATAGATTTAGAGCTGTAATAGGGAGCTGGGTTTTACAGCCTGTGCTGAGTGAAGTTTGCAGCTCTGCTGGTGCTGTGTAGAGATATCTTGCCTAGGTCTACACTTATCCCAAGTACAGAGTTAGCCACAGAAGTGAGGCTGAGTTAACAGGCTATACTTTTTTTTTTTTTTTCCGCTTTAGGTTGCCCTGATTATTAGTAACATTTTCAACAAAAAGTAATAGTTTTCTGAGAATCCTTGCTTTTCAAGGTGTTTTTTTTTTGGTGGTTTTTTGTTGTTGTTTTTTGGGTTTTTTTTTATATCATCCAATGTTTTGGTGGTCATACTGTGGCTGTAGGACTTGCATTTTGGTCCTACTGTTTCTAGATAGCACGGACTTCAGCTCTTCATCCTGCAGCATTGCTGTATCTGCATTGCAAATACTTCATAGGAATGTTTAAAGGCTGCCCATGAGGAAAATAGTGTGTTAGAATTCAGTGAGATATACTTGCGGTTCTTTAATTTTGTAAAATCTTGATAAATTGAAGCAAATCTGATGTGTCAGTCTCATTAAATACATAAGTAAAAAATGCAGCCATATCCCTGCTGCTTCTTCCTTGGATGTGATTATGCTCTCTAACAAAACTCGTGAAAAAGGTAGAACCAAGTTTTGATTTTTCTTTGTGTGTCCTGCTGATTTTATCTTAGCCACAGTTGTGAATAACTATCATGAGCTTTATTGTTCTTTCCGTCCTCGTTGCTGTGTTGTTCGAGCCATCCTGTAGTCAACTTTTTAATGGAAGTTAGAATTAGCTTCTGTTAGGAGGCAAAGTAGTTGCCAAACAAACATTCCAGTGTGGAGTTTTTTTTTCCGAGCCATATGCTCCATTTTCAAGCTCTTATCTTGTCAAACTCAAACTGCTAAATTATGTTTCACTGGAAGTGGGGTTTTGTCTCTCTGCTTGCTGCGTGTTCTTTAAGGTATTGCATGCATAAATGCATGGGGTTTGTTTTGTCTTTTGTAGGCCAAGTAACTGCTTTTGTGCCTGCTTTTATACTGTATGAGTATATGGCATTTCAGTTATATGTTTGTATATCTTACAGATATACAGAAAGTATATACAACAGAAAGTATATATAACCAAAAGTCCTTTCCAGGGATGAGGATCCCACTGTTTCCAGCTGCTGAGTAGGTGCAGTGTTCACCATCCTCCTGAAATGCAGCCCCTTTGGGTACCTCGTCTGGCCTTGGCTTGGGTCAGCCCCTGAGCTGCCACCACCCTGTCCTTCCCCTTTGGGATTAGCCAGCCCAGAGCAGCGCCTGCATGAGGGGCACGCTCTGATGGCACCTCTTGCACCTTCCAGCAGCTCAGAGGAAATCACAGATCTTATCTGGAGAGAAATAGCTGCTGATTTGGAGGTTTTTGAGTGTTTTTTTTAATTTCTTTTTGCACTTACAGGAAGCACAATGAGAGCGTGCGGTGTATATGGCAAAGTTTCTTTCACACATAAAAAGTGTTAGATAACTTCAGAAAACAAATAGACTGTGACTTTTTGATTTTTGTTTCGTTAAGAAAAAGTATTTTTTGTTAAGACTGAAGAGGCAGATATTTTGCTACTTGCTTCACCACCTGTATTCTGTTTTGCTAAATACTTAACACATTTCTCCATTAAGAAATGTCTGCAGTGCTCAGGGTACTTTTTTCATTACTTCATAAAAACATCAAAGTTTCATTATAGATGCTTCCATACATTAAGCAAGTGTAGTTCCTGATGATGTGATGAATGATAATGTGTTTGTAAGATGGTATCACTTCTCAGTGACCAGGATTGTCTTCAGTTTTTATTACATTAGTAGTTGCTTTTAAAAAGTGCTTACCAGGACAAAGTTCCAAAAATTAGTAGATTTAGTGCTGCATAATTTTATAGAAGTGTGAAGAATTACAACTAACGTATACAGTTCAAATTCTGCAAAAATCACTGCTTTATGAAAGGAATTAATCTGAAAAGTAGAAGAGTTAACATAGGTACAGTTGTTTTCATGTGTAATAGCTCTAATGTTATTTCTAAGATGATGGCATTGATTTGGGGTGCCTTCTGCTACTAGCATTGTTATTTAAGAAGTTTTTTCTTCAAGGCAACAGTTCACAGTTTAAAAAATGTAGAGTTATGGCAAATCTTGAAGCTACATATGTGGAGAAGCATTCTCTTATCTGTCGTTAAAAGATAGGAACTTCTTGTTAGTGGCCTTCCTTTCTTGTTGCTTGTGGTTTGAATCTCGTGTCTAAACTGTAGAACAGTTACCACTTCTTAATCGCAGAATCATAGAATCACAGAATCGTTTTGGTTAGGAAAGACCTTTAAGATCATTGAGTCCAACCGTTAACCTCGCGATGTCTGGCCCATCACTAAACCATAAAGCACCACATGTACAGGTTTTCTAAACACCTCCGGGGATGGTGACTCAACCACCTCCCTGGGCAGCCTGTTCCAATGCTTGACAACCCTTTCAGTCAAGAAATTCTGCCTAATATCCAGCCTAAACCTCCCCTGGCACAACTTGCAGCCATTTCCTCTAGTCCTGTCACTTGCTAATGGGGAGAAAAGGCTGGTGCCCTTCTCTCTCCAACCTCCTTTCAGGTAGCTGTAGAGAACATAAGGTCTCCTCTCAGCATCCTTTTCTCCAGACTAAACCCCAGTTCCAGCTTTTAATTTTGTTATAACTGGAGTGGACAGACTGCTTCTTAAATATAAAAAATCATTCTAAATCTAAATTCTTAGTTTTGGAATTGTGAGTTTTCCAACAAAATGATATTCTTTGTAGAAGACCAGTTGATGTGTACAGGGTTTTTTTATTTTAATTTTATGATAAGTTCAGTTTTCTTACGTGAAAAACTTGGGCTTGCTTTAAGCAGTTTTATAATAGGAACTGGTTGGGGGCGTGCTGATAAACGTGAAAGCAGAATTAGAGGATTAGAACAAACTTCTCCTTCCAGCTTCCTGCGGAAGTATTAGACTGTGCAAGCATAGATTTCTAAATTTGCATACATCTCAAATGAGCTCTATTGAATATGTTCTGAAAACTTGCTAATTCACTGATTGTCAGTTGTATTTATACATTTTTTTCAGCACTCTCATAACTGGATAACTATTGCAGTCCAGGCATTTACAACTTCTAGATTTTCAATCGTTTCAATTTACATTATACATTAGCTTTTGAAATGTATCCTCTTTCATTTAGTCAGAGATCCTCAAATGCCAGTAACCCTAAGGTATAAATGATAATAATCTGGCAAAAAAGGGAACCTGTCAGGATTTACAGGTCTGCCCAGGTGCAAGAACCTTGTAATATTACAGCTACTGCTGGAAAAGTATGAACAAATTGTTCTTACTTATAAAACTCCTAGAAAATAACTTGGAAGAATAAATAATGCTAGAGGATGCTATGCTCAAGTGGAATTTTCAAAATTGTTAGCCTCAAAGCGAACCTTGCTGGGTTCACTATAATTTTAGCTGAGTTCTTTATGTAATTCTAAAAATCTCATCTTTGGCGATGATGCTGGTTGAAATTACAACTGAAAATCTTTCTCATTTGTAAGAGGTGACAGAAGACTGTATAATCAGGACTGATAGGGAAAAGCAGAGTAGTAATCAAGACAAAAGAGGCTCCTTGCCTCTTCCAAAAAAGAAATGAAGAGACAGTAATGAAACCAGTGGATTTGAAACAAAAGGAGGTTTGTATTTTTTGTTTTGTTCCCCTTCCACACACATGCGCCACGTGAACTTTTCACTGGAGAATGCTGTGGATGTTCAAAAGTTACACGTATTCAAAAGGAGAAAAAAAAAAAAAAGGAAGGAAAACGTTCAGTGTTGCTGAACACACAAACACATCTGACCTAGAGGGTCCTGAGGTACAGCTGGTGAAGCACAAAGTCCTGAGATGCTTGTAAGGTGGGACAGCATTTGGGTGAGAGAAGGCCTTTGTATGCCTCTCCTGCTGTTACCTTCTTCTCCAGGCGTCCAGCCGTGGCCACTCTTGGAGCCAGGATTGCAGAGTAACTGAGTGTTTGGGGTCTGACCCAGTACAGCCGACAACATCCCCTCCCTGATCTCACGAGCTCTTTTTCAGTCTTTGCATTTCTGTGACTGAGGTGGCTTTCTTAAATAAAAGTTTGGAGGCTGGTTCTAGTTCAGGATTTCTTACCTGCTTGAAGTATCCTCTATGGTTTTGTGGGTTATTTTTTAAAAAAAAAATCTGTTTTAGATGAAAAATATAAAAGACGTATTTGGTTTGTTATTGGTATTTCTTTAAATGTCAAAGATACGTGTATTGAATGAAACCAATTTTGACTTGCATTCTGTACCTGAAAAAGCCAGAAACTAAACTTTTAAGCTGAATATAAGAAGTATAAAATGGGGAATCTTTTGCTTTTAAAGTAATGGTATGTTGAGATAAATGAGAGGTGTTGGTAGAAGTTTTGTTTCTTTTTCCTTGTCTTTTGAAACTGCTGTTTAGCTATCTAGTTATCAGTATCTGCCTACCTTGGTTTAGATAAAAAAAAAATGCTTGGAACCAACTGAATTTTCACTGCTTTTTAATTTTATGGTAAATGTGGTATCTGCACTCTGCAAATGAAGCAAGCAAACTACAGAGAACAAATTCAGAAGTTTTGATACCAAAACTGAACTCCTATGTCAGCGTATGAGTAAAAATAACGTACCTTTAGGAAGAACTGGATGCAATACATTAAAATGCTCAGGAGCTCTGACAATATAAGCCTTTTATGAGATGCTTAGGCGTGACTTAGGAGCATGACTCCTCATGTAGATTTAAATTTTGGCATAAGCTCTTACCAGAGAGTCAGAAGAGTTGGTATCAAAGGCAGGAGCAGAGCAAAGAAGTGCAGCTATTCAGGAATGTACCAGTGCAAACATTTCTACATCTACAGCTTTCCAGGATAATCTTGTTGCAGAACCTGAAGAGGTGGAGGAAACCTCATCTAGTCCTGAATAGCTGGTAGCTTGGCTTTGTACCAGCTTGTTGTGGGAGGTACAGGCTCACTCCCCCTCTTCTGAATCAGGCAGATCAGGAATTTCTCAAGTAATGGTCAGATTCTCTAAATTACAGGTATTGCTTTTTGACCGTGGGTTATTTATTTATTTATTTTCTCATGTGAAAAGAGTAAAGTATATTTAATCATAAAAATAAGAAAGCTTCCTCCAACAGGTTCAAGTTGTCAAGCTGTTACCTGGTCAGAAAGCTATTCTGCTTTTGCCGTGGTGTAGTACAATGCAGCATAAGCTACTGCCCTGGAGAGCGAGTACAAGGCAGAAAAATCTGCTCCTCATGTTTCCCCAGGCTCTTTGAGGTGATACACCAAGGAGGGTCTGGCTTAAAGGGGAATACCCGTACATGTGGCTTTATCTGCTTGTTCTGCTTTTAAATCAGTGATTATTTCTGCAGTTGTGTAACATTAGGAAGAGTAGCTAGCTTCCCTTTACCAGGCTGAGGCTCTGGGTGCTTGCTGCTGTGTTGCAGAGGCTTTGCTGAGCAAGTTGTCACTAAACTGAGTAACAGTTTTGCCAAGCTTGGGGTGAGTAGTAGCCCAGAAACATAGCCCAGCCCTGGCATTAAGGGCTTTAGTCTCGAAGTCTTTGGAGGGAGCGTAATATTAAACAGGCTTTTTGGAGACAGATGCGTTGAGACATTGGAGATGCATACCTGGCCTTTGAAGTTTGGATTTCTCAGTGGCATACAGAAAACGTACACATTTGTTTACTCAGGCTGGAGGTTTCATGCTTTTTTCTGAAGTCAAATATGAATCAGAAGAGATTAGGATTCCCAACTCAGATAATTGCCTATTTTCAGATATTATGCAGGCATTTATATCTATGCTATCTTTGTAGCTTAAGCTCGTACTATTTGAATTTTTGTTGTGTGGATAAAGATTTAAAATGCTGTTAAATTTTAAATTCAGTCGGCGTTAGTTTCTAACAGTCTTACAGTAACTCAGTTTTCCAGTAGCAAGCAATGTGGAGCTGGCTTATAACAATTAAGCATAAGCTTCACAAAGGGAAGTAAACTCAGATAACATATCATAAACCCTGACAGCTCAATATACATTTTCTCCAACATTGATTTGTGCTTCCGTATACTGCCCTGAAGTAAAAAAACCTTGGTGGTAGATCTATGTTGCAACCGCCCACCCTAAATCTAAAGTGCAAGTTCATTTTAACTCAGTTCATAGTCTCAACTCTGTTTTGAAGGAGGAAAAAACACTTATTACTTACTTTTACCTTTAAAATATTTATTTAATTTTACACCAGTGTTAAATTAGTTTTGAGGAAAATGTACATACACAACGTTCTGATAGCTGGGAAATACACATAGCAGGACATTTTAAAGCACTGTTGTCTATGTATTCCTGTTTGTAACAGCAAGATACGTAGATTTCTCCTTTTCACGTGGCTTTGGCCTTCCCAAGTGTCTTGATCAATTTTGCCAGCACATAGGCCTGAGTAATTTATTTTTATACTTTATAAAGTTTTCAAGAAAATGGCGCGTGAAATTTTAAATGCTCTCGTTAAAAATATTTCTAGGATGCAAAGACTGAGAGGAAGTTTCACTCTAAAAATTTTACTGTGTCTTGAATTTTTTTATGGGACACTAAGCACTTTCCTAGAAGAAGTATTTGGAGGGGTGCACGTGCTTATTTCTCGTTAGCAAAGGTCATGTTTTTCAAAGAAACTCCTACTCTGGGGTTGGATTACCTTATTTGGAGGATGTTTTTTTGCTCAAAAGCAGTGTTGAGTTGAAGAACTTCTCACAAAAGAATTCAGTAAACCGGTACTGTACTAACTTCAGTCATCAGAGGTTATTTTGTTGTAATTACACAGACATCTGAGACAGAGGTGAGAAGAAAAACCAGTTTGGCTGAGTTGTTTCCAGATGCCCTGAACTACCAGCAGATTTAATTGCTTTATGAGGGCCAGGCTTGTGGAGAACGCATATATTTTATCAGATAAACCTGGGAGAAACCAAGTTCTTGTAGCCAGTTGATCGAAGCCTCCTATGAACGTAGTGGTCCCTAGGAAGTAAGGTGCAGGGAGAAAGGCAGAGGGGGGGAGTAACAGAGAAAGAGGAGAGGAAACTCTTGCACAGTAGCCGAAGCGATAGGATCAATGTGCTGCTGTTTTCCTCAGCAACTGGATCTCACAGCGTAAACCAGGTGGCTTCACCCCTGTCCTCGGTAACTTGGAAATCAGTGTCGTTATTAAAAACGAACAATTGTTTTAACTTCAGAAAAAAAATAACACACCACCTACTTTTTCATTTGTATTTGACTTGGCAGAGAGTCTTTGGGCTTTGGTTAACCTAATCTGAAACCAAAAGTTTGTTTCTAACATACAACCTATTAGAACAGACATTTGACATGAATTCTTAAAATACCTTTTTCTGTGCACTACTATGCTTAACACTTTTACAGTCTCATAACCTTTTCTGATGTGAAGGAAGCGTAACATTTACATGTCAGAATGTATTTCCACAGCTGAAGAAATGTGCAGCCGTCTAATTCCAGTTTAGTCCCAGCAATCATTTAGTACAGTTTATATTGTGGAGTCACTGTCAAATATTTTCATTTTTATGGTCTGAAGGCTGTGTTGAATGAAGTTTTCTGAAACCGACCCTTCAGAGAATCTGATGTCCCGTGGTCTCGTGGACCGGTTCTTTTTTATCGAATTTTGAATTGTGTCTGATGTAAAATAATAGACTATAGGGTCAAAACAGCAGTTTGAAACGGCGATGCACAGAGTGATGGGGTACATAGTCCTGACTGCAGTTACCACAGAACAATTAATCCAGGTCTGTGTTCTCATAAGGGAATAAAGTATTAAGGTAACATTGTAAGGCACAAAGCAGAAGCAGAATATTACCAAATGGACAAAAATCATTTTGAGTACCTTTTTCTTGCTCAATTTATTCCGACTTAATGTAAGCGGTTTATTCAAAGTCCGTAAGACCATAGTAGAGCAGGTCACGTTCAAGATGAGCGGAATGAAAAACCCAACCGTTTCAATGAAGATAACAATCCGGGACAGGTAGGTTTTCCATGTGTCCTCCGAAAAGTTTTCGAAACACGTTCTTTGTTCGGTGTTGTTACGGCGGTTTGTAGACTGGAAAAAGCTCGCTGGTGTGCTGCCCGCTAACACGGTGATCCACACTGCAGCACAGACAATTTTTGCGTTCTTTTTGGTTCGGAGAGTCTTAGATCGAAAGGGGTGTACTATAGCTAAAAAGCGATCTACGCTTATGCAGGTCAGAAATAAAATGCTCCCGTACATGTTCGTGTAAAAGAGGGTGACGGAAATCTTGCATAGAATGTCTCCAAATGGCCAGTTTCTCGCCACAAAGTAGTAAATCCTGAAGGGTAATGTAAACACAAAAAGCAGATCAGAGATTGCTAAATTGAGCATGTAAGTTGTAGTCTCGTTTCGCAGTTTCAACGTGCAAGTAAAAATGTAGATAGCAACACAGTTTGCTATGAGGCCGAGAACAAACACCATACTAAAGATACACCCATATAAAGTGTATTTAAAGGAGTCCTCAGTGGAACAATTAGAGCTTACCATTATAATGGTATATCGAAAATTCCTGTGATTTGGAGATTTCTCTGGTATTTTTGTCGCAGCTTTTTTTTGAATTCCAGAAGGACTTGCAGATGTGTTTGAACTGTGTGCTTTGGTGAGTTTGTTGTGCTGTAAAGCTTCAGAGGAGAAACCCAGGCTCTGCAGCAGGGGAGTACATCTCCAGCAGGAATCACCAGGAGGTCACTCTTCTCTTCCAAGTGCTGTTTGTAATCACATAGCCAGTCTTCCAGCGGCAGAAAACCACATCATTTGTGGCAGAGGAGGTCATCCCAAAGCTTGCTCAGTTCCATTCTCCCCCTCGGTTCGATGAAGCCGTTGTAGAACTTTCTGCCTTATTCATGGCTGCAGATCACGATGGCGAAGTCCTGTCCATCCAAGTTCCCTGGGAACGCGTTACTTCAGAAAAGGCTTTCCCGGGCGCCGCGAAAAGCGTCGGCCCTTTGCAGTTCTCCCTCAGCCTTCTTGCTGTAAAACAAGCTTTTCGGCTGGCTCGCTGGCCCCACGGGGCGGGAAGCAAGCTGCTGGCGAGGGCAGAAGCAGAATTCCAGAGCGTGTTTGTTCCTGCAGAGCCTGGTCCCGGCGTCCCGGCAGCCTCTGCCAGCCCCGCTCCTTCTGGAGAGGAGAGAAGAGAACTCTGCGATTTGTAGTGTGACATCACAGGAAGAAGAGGTCGGGCTGGGCTGAAGAATGGTTTCAATTCAGTTTGTTTGCCTTCCCCTCATCTGATAACAACTGCAGAGCCTGTACCTTGCAGGCTGCTGCTGCTGCCGGAGCCTCCGGTTAACTCTTTCCGCTCTCCTCAAAAGGTCTTTGTCAACTTGCTGGAGTCCGAGAGCTTCATCGCAAAATCTTTTTCTTCACTTAGGAGAAGACTTCTCGGTGTCTGAATAACTCTCATGCCTTAAAATCTTTGTTTTTCTTCAGAGATTTTGTATTTTCTGCAGGATTTTGTTTTACATAGGATTGAACTAACGTTGTGATTTTTTGGTAGATATCTTTGCTTGTGATAGATAACATGTTGATTGCTAGAAATCAGCTGAGTAGTTGTATCTTGATTCCCTCAATACACTGCTACAAGCTTCAGGAGGGACAAAGTAACACTGATAAGTAATTAAATAATTTTGCCAAATAATTACTGAGAGAATCATGAAGAATATGAACATGTAGGTTGCTCTTGCATATCCCTGGAACTGAGATGTGTTACAGTGGGAAGAGAAATTTTTAATTTATTCCATATTAGAAAGCATTTCTATTTCTAATTTGAAAGATTATTCTTTAAAATTAAAATGTTTCTTTTTTTTTTGAGATTTTGTGATGCAGAAAGCATTTTCTTTAATATGTAAGCACAAAATTAATATACCAAAATTAATACTGCTCTATGCAATGGTTTCTGTTAATATAAAGGGGGACAGTTATCACACATACGCAAAATACTCCCATTAGTCACTGATTAATGAAATGAAAACATGTTGTAACTAATTAAGTTGTTAAGTAAATATAAAATAACAGCTCTTACTGCCTTTAGGGGCAGATAGGAGATAAATCTCAGTTTAGTCAGACTCGTTTATTTAACAACAGCTTGGATACACTCACTTCTGGCATCAAAACCAGTCTATTTCTAAGTCTTAGAATAACAAATCTCTTCATATCTGGCTGGGTGGCATGGTTCTTTTGAACTAGATTTTAATCAGTTGTACCTAAGCAAGGCTCTGGGCAAAACCTTTCTAGTCTGCTGTAAAGGAGATTAAATAACAGGACTTCACAGGGTTTTGGCATAGTTTCTTAGTGTAAGGTATGTCTGACAAAATTCAGAAACATGCAGAAATGGGTCTTGCTTGTTTTATTTCAAGTTTTCTTGGTCAGTTTCTTCTGTGAAATTCTTTCACCTTGATTTTGAGGTGAAATCAAGCAGTTTCACTTCAATAGATTATATAAGCACAAGAAACCTTTTTGACTACTTTTGAAATTCATATTTAACTGTAAAATGTAGTGCATTTTCCACTTCTAAGTCAGAAAGAAATGAAAATGTGAGCTTGGCAGAGTCTCTTGCGTACCTTAGCATAAAGTTGCCTTACGTGGCTTTCCTCGCAAAAGCAGTTGTTGCATGTTGTTAAATTTTGTGTCTATTCCCGGCAGCCTTCCACGAGGAGAAGAGGACTGTTCCTGTAAGAGTCCTTGAGTTGTGTATCGGGCCGTGGGAGCTCTGAGCTCAGCTTTTCTGCTCCAGCTTTGTTTGCACAGGAAGACTGCATGAGGCAGGTTCAGTTACTGGAATGGAAATCCCTGAAGTACAGAAATTTGACGTCAAGTGTTAAAACCTCAAGCAGTATTTAATGCTTACGTAGAGAAATGCGTGGAAATGAGTAGATAGCTCTTATTCATCAGTACTTGATTTTTGGTATGGGTGAAGGTGTGGGTGCAGGGAGAGAGGGTGGGGATGTCTGACCAGGGGCACTGTCCATTTTACCATGGCAAATGTGTTTCAGAGCAATCGTGAAGGTGCTTCTGTTGTCGTTGGGACTTTGTCTTGCCCCTGCACTTTTTGTGCAGAACCGTATGTGCACTTTACGCTAATGGAAGAACTAAGTGACATTTTTATGCTTCCAGAAATAGCGTTCAGCTGCAGGGTTTCTCCACCTGCAGAAGAAAATTTGAAAACCCCAAGCTGACAGGTTTTTACTTCATGTCATGTTTCAGCAAGTAGGTATATGGCTGAGTGGGCACTCTGTCTCATTTTAGCATAAAAGCATGGATAGCAGAGGTGAATTGCATACCCCTGCTCTTAAATTAGATGTGGCTGATTGTTATCAAGCAATGGTTTAATTTGTGAGAGCTTCTCTGTGCTGAATAACTCATATTCGTGCCTCGTGAGCTGAGAGCAGTCTCCCTTCTGGCCGGGCTCCAGCACGAGTGGGGAGGAAACTTCATCTCGCACTTTCCTTCAAGATACTGGGCTCTGTGCCGTCAGATTTGGAAAGGCCTTCAGTAAAACCCAATGCTTAAAAAAAGAAAACAAAAGTTTAGCAGTTATTATGGAGGAAGAGCTGACATGGTAATGACCTTGCTAATGCTCCTTCACCACAGGCAGATTTTCCTTTGGGATGACAGGGGTAGGCAGGAGGAAGCAGCTGCAGGGAGGGTCCGCTATGCTGAGGTGTTTGTTTTTTTTTTTATTTCACCAAAGGAAATGATGCTGCCACTACAGGGAGATGCATCTGTAAGTCTGTCTGCCTTTCTGCATCAGAGATGGGAATGAGTTAGGACCTGTCGTTTTGTTGCTAGTGCTGGATGAGCAAAGATTGCATTTCTGTCAACAGGCTTCCTGTGGCTCTTAAAGAGGCATCGAAGGCGAAGTGACCGTGAGCTCCATCAAGCGAAAGAGCTGATGAAGTGCTTGAAAATCATCTCTCACTTCAGCAGTGAGCAGATTTCGCACACTCCTTCCATCGGTTACCGCTTAACTCTGCTTATGTGGGTTTAGATACCTGAGCTTAGATATCTAGGACTCTTTGCACACTTGAGTGATCTTGGACTTGTGTGGCAAACCTATTCCAGCGCTGAAGAAGGGGGCAGAAGAAAAAGTCCTTACAACCCCAACAGCGTGCTGGTAGAGCAACTGTAGGACACTGCCACCAACAGTGACTGCGTCCTCCTACCCCTAGATGCTGCAGAATTGGGTATTTGCCCTCATTTAGGACACAGAGAGGATCCCTTAAATTGAGAAGTCCAAGCTGAGCAGTAAAGAAATAGTTCACTGAAGCAAAACAAGTACTGGAAGACTTTCCAAGCCTTTGGAGTTGTTTTGGCCAGTGTCGTGTGTTTCTGTGGTGTTAGCCTAATGTTCAGTGCTGGAATCAAGGAGAAGTTGTAGGCAAAGATGAAATAAATTTTGAACTTGTCTTGTGTACTGCATTTGGTCTGGGGCTGATGCTACTGTGAGTTCTTACTCTAGAGGAAGAAAGCATCTTCAACATTAATAACATTGTAATAAATTCTTGCAGTGCTTTCAAAGCCAGGCTATGCACTGTTAAATGAAGGTTATTGGATTCACAAAACGCTGTATTTAACTCCATTATTCTGTAACTAATGTTCCCCAGTTAAGCAAGCTTATGCAAAAGAACTTGTTCTGTCTGTTGCAGTGGAGACAAACCCTACCAGGACAGTATTTTCTTTGCTCTAAGTGTTATTATTTATCCAGTCATTTTCATAGGTTTTAGCATTATTAGTCTATTTTCTGGAGTTTCTCTTTGAGCATGTGTATGTACAGGAAGGAATTTATTATGGTTGAGATGTAGGGCTGGGAGCCAGGAAGTCTGTTTCTGGCTGTGCCACAGATTTTCTTTTCCAGTCTGGGCAAAGTTTTCCATGACTTTGTGCTTTAACTTCCCTCCGTGTTAAGAGCATATTCACTTCCTCACTGGGATGTGAGGCTCAGTTGTCAAATGTGGTTTGAAGTACTTGGATGGTGAACTCTTTCTTAAATATGATACTGACATAATTACCATGGCTAATGAATGCAGTAAAAAGTAGGAACATCAAAATTTTGTGGGTTTAGATTAGATTTCTCCCAAGCAAAAGGATCGATCTATTAAGAGACTTCACTTGATTCAGCTCTGAAACTCTGGAACCAGCTTTGCTGATTAGTTTTTGTTTTACTAGCTATGCTCTAATACATAGCTGTGTATTAGATTAGATGGAACATAGCTATATGTTCTAATACATAGCTAACAAAAATCTTTCAAGTATTAAAAAAAAGGTAAATATGAAGTATTTGGACTGTAAGTCTATTACGCTCTCTAAGTTAAAAATAAATCTGTATGTGCATAATTGCTTAAAAAGGGAAAAGGAAGCTCAGAATGAGGTGAGAGTTCTTCATTCCTTTGTGTTTGAAATGCTTCTTTTTGTCTTTAGAATTGTTCCAGTTTCCTTTATAGGAAACAAAACTACTCTTCTCCTACTTGCAGAAGGAGGAAGCAATTTCTCTCCTTTTCTATAAATTCAGACTGTTAGAGTCTTTGCCTTTTTTTTTTTTTTTCCTCTACTCTTGGACTCACGGAGAGGAGCACTTTTCAAACCCAAATATATGTATAGCAAAGGTATTTTTTCTGTTGTATTCTCTCTAAATGTCTTGAGAACAATGGATTGCTTTGGTTCTTTGTTCTTAAAAGTATGTGCAGTGAATGTGACAATCATAGAATCATCTAGGTTGGAAAAGACCTTTAAGATCATCATGTCCCACTGCAAATGTAACGCTGCCAAGTTCACCACTAAACCATGTCAGTAAGCACCACATCTAATATTTTAAGAAATGCCACTTTTAGTCAAATTTGAGTTCTGAAACACTGGTTCATAGTATTTGTTGTATATCTCTGTGTAAGCAGTTTCTTTAAATGATCCCAGTTAATTAGATGAAGTCCTTTCCTTGCCATTTCTTATGCTGTCCTTTATATACCTAGTATTATAAAGAGAAGTGAACTACAGAGAACGCGTTTTTTCTTAAAGAATACTATGTAAAAGCTGATACAGGCAGAAAGGAAAACCAACATGTGTTGATAAATAGTTTTTAAGTGACTAAGAGGCAATTAAGTATATTCTTTTGCTTTCCTATCTGGAACTCTCTCCTTTGAAGTGGAATTTTGGATCTAAAATGCTGCTGTTGGGACTGTATTCAGTCGTTGCAGTATCCCTTAATGTAATATAATCCTTTAGAATACTTAAAAGTCTGTTTGAGGCTTTCTAAATACTCTTATGGGGGAACTTGTTAAGAGAATGAGAAAACGGAAGAATCTTTCAAAATACTACTAATTCAACATACTTCTTCTTTTGTTTTGAATTTGCATGAAAGGTTTTTTTGGAGCAGGATTTTGGGAAAAGCTTCCCATACACAGGGATGGAGAAAAGTGCTGAACTGTATCCTGGAGTTTGTTGTACAAGTTTTGAAGATATTTTTAAAGTATTTAATTTCAGAAAATATGATGTATTTATACCCTCTGCTTACATTTTAGAGCCTGTTCTTGGCATTATTTGTTTTGTTGACCACAATAATAGAGACAGAGATTGTAAATAGAGGATTAGTTTTTTAAAGCACAGTGCTGCAAGTTTGGAAGTAATTTTTGTGGTAGCACTAATAGAAACGTGCAGTGTGTAGAGATAAAAGAAGCTTTGTTGTCTCAAAGGTCCAGTTAATGCTAATGAACATGTTAGGCCTACCTGGAATTATGTAAATGATACTATGAAATATGCAGATTGGTTGTTTGCATTGTAAATACACATGAGCAGTTAGAGCAATATTTTAGGCCACTAACAGATGACTGATAAATAGTTGCAGGAAGGTTCTTTAGCTTTTTGTGTAACTCATGGAAAGTCCCGGCAGCAGTCTTTGCTTACTTTCTCAAATGTGTTGATGTGCAAAGTAAATTTTTCTGACAATGCAATTATAAAGATATCCAGAGGGAGCGAGCAATGGTTGGGTAAGATACTATCAGTGTCCATTCGTTATCGGATACATTTTAAATGGTGGCCCCCACCTCCCTCTGATATATGTACCAAGAGCAGGTAAGAAATGCCACACCTGCTTACCCCTCTCTCCAGCCTCAGCTGGAAATTCTTCATTTTCTGTAGTTAAAAATGGTGTACGGGGTCACTGATTTAAGCCTCTGACCCTTTATACAGTCTCACTTGAAGGGAGAAATTGATTTTCAGAAAGAGCAAAGTCCATTGCATCTTTGGAGTGGTGTAATGAGCCCGCTCGGCAAGATAGAAACCTTTTGAAAAGATGATAAAAAATGATGGTGCTGCCGTGTAGTGCAGTAGTTCTGAGAGACCCTGCAGTACACGTACTAGACGTTGTACAGGCGTTTAGGGACAGTGACGTGGAGAGCTGGCAGTTTATAGCAGGAATCCAGATACCTCCGGAGGTTCGGGTCGGAGTTGTGCTTTACATAAAGAAGCATTTACATAAAGAAGTTGTGCTTTACATAAAGAAGCATTCCTGAATTAGTCAATCAACTGCAATGTATTCTCTGGAGAAGAGGCAGGATGGCAACTGTGCATTAGAAGCGTTATGTTAAATATCAGATGATTATGACATTTCAGTAAGTCTAGCTGATCTTGCAGTAAGCTAGTAGAGGTTAGATAACATGAAATCTTTTTGAGCTTTGATCTACGGGTTGTGTGGTTTAAAAGGGATGGGCTAAAAAGCAAAGTAAAGGATCATAAAGATTAAAACCTTGAGAAATGGACATTGACGTTGTTCAGAGGGAAGGAAAATAGAAAAAGAATTAGTAAACAATCTTAGCAATATGAGTTTCAATGGATATAAGTTGAAAGGAATTTCTAAAATGTCAGATAGAAAGAGAGATGCCTTAATACTTGTGTTCCGGAACTCTCATTTGCATTTTTTTGACCTTAAAAAAAAATAAATGTTTATTCACTTTGCAAACATGTTTGAAATAGTGACAGTATTTGAAATTTTCTCCACCTTGTATATAGGAAATAAATTAAATGGCATTCTCTAATACTGTGGCAAATTCTGGCTCTACTCAAGCTTATACTTTCTAAGTCATATGATTAGAAATTCAAAGTTTATTGAGAGTTGGCAGAGATTTGCCAAATGTTCCATGACTAAAAATTATTATTCAAAATACTTTGCAAATGTGAAACATGGCTGTCTTATGAAAAAAAAAAATCGCCTGCTATAGTAAGCAAATATTAGGAATGATAGGAAGGAAATAGAAGCAGCTTTATGAATTATTCTGGAAGCTTTTCCAAACACAGAGGATGAAATAGGTCAGGGGAACAGAACTTGTAGAAAGACATTTCTAATTTGTGTAGTTCTAAGGCAATTGCTTCTTATTTTCGAATCTTTAGTTTACGTTTTGGCCCGATGTGTATTCTCTGACCAGGACTGAGGTGGGCTGGTTCCATGTCAGGACTGCTGGTGTTTAGCCATGTGGTTCTTGAGGATGTATTTCACTTCTGCACCAAATTACTTGCAATCACCTCATGAAGCGCTTTCAGCCTCTTGCAGTTTTGGCCGAGTGGAGACCTCTGACTTTGTACGAGAGGATTTTAACCTCTGCTTGGCAGAGACAGCACAAAGCCCGCAGTCACATTCCTATTCTCTTTTTTATAAAGGATAACATAATGAAGCTATTGAAAGAATTTGCCATAGTCATTCAGTAAGATTTATGTGAATTCATGTAGTTTAAAAAAAATAATCCAACACTAGGGTATTAGTTTGTTTTCCATCACAAAACTGGAATGGAAGAAGTTAGGAAAAAAAGAAAAATTCATAAGAGTTGTTCAAGCTGGTAAGCTAATTGGGATAGATAAATACTGACATGAAAGTACTTGTCAGGGGAGAACTGCTGCCAAAAGGCAGAATTTGGACGTGATTAATGTGAAGACCTATTACTTTCTAAACGTGTAAGTCAGCAAATAATCTCTTTAAATTCTATATCATGAGATCACTTAAATGATTATTTTAGCATATCATTAGTAATGGTAAACAGCAATTACAAGTACTTCAGCTGCTCCTTCCTTCTAGCCCATATCCTGAAGTTTTATGAAACAAATTTATGAACTTTTTTTATTATGTTGTTGACATGTTTAGCAACTGTATTATCACTGTAGCAAGCAGCTAATACCTAGAAGGTAAGAAAGGAAATGACAAAACATTGAAGGAAGGACAAAGGATGTGCTTCTCATGTGATATTTTAAATTTTTTTGCTGAATTCTTAGAAGGAATCATTTGAGGCTCTCAAATGCAAAAGGCTTAGTATACATTAGGAAAGGAAAAGTGATTTTTCCATCAGCTAAGCTTCTACAGAGTTCTGAAGGTTGGTCAAAAGAACATCTGTCACAAATAAACCATTCTCACTTGTGTTAATAATCTTCCCGGAAGGGGTAAGACATTTGTCTGGGAGATGTCGGTTTGACCCCGGTAGGAGAGGAAGGGGCTGGGACCCACATCTCACACTCTGAGCCAGTGCTCTCGTTACGAGGGTTTTCTCATCCTTTGCTGTAGGAGTCCTCTGAAAGCAAGTGTTTACCCTCAGAAAAAGGCACTGCGTGGAGAACAGCAGTTTTCCTCTGCAGTTCTCTGTGAGCTGTCTGTGCGGTAGGCTTTGGCTCCTCCAGGTACTTCCAGCGGTTGTGCGCTGGAGCAAGGTGCAGGCAGTGGCACGCAGCATGTGCTGCCCTGCACACCCCGTGCTCAGCTTTCTGGGGATTGTTAAACTTCCTCCAGTGGTTTTAGTGGTTCGGTGGTATAGATGGAAAAGTTAACTTTTGGCTATGCAAGTCCTTCAGATCCTCAGGTGGATGCAGTAGTAGTTAAATTCATTAACTCTAAGATTCAGTAGGTATCAGTTACAGCACCTTTAAAAGAGAAAATGTTGGTTGATGGGGGTGCCGGGAATGAGAGTGAACGGAAGGTACCAGTTATTTAGGAAAGACCACAAAGGTCCTACTTCTACTTAGAAATATTGCCTTAGCTCTCTCTGTACTTCTTGGACTCACTGGCTTCTGGTACGGCTTTTATGATTGAATTACTCAGTTCAGCTGTGGGCTGTTGCTCGAAGTAATCCTACTGCCTTCCCTTCAGATCTCTCCCTTTGCCTCTTCCTTTGTACTGTGTGTATATGTGCACTCAGTTGAATGAGGAGAACAAATACATAAGTTCCACAGTCGTAGGCAGAGCAGAAAGTGCGTATGTATAACTTAGAAAAACACCAGTGCACTTGAACTGATTTAAGCCAATTGTGAAACTCTGCCGTAAGTGTTGTGGCAGAATGTTCAACGTGGAGGCTTTCAAATCTTTATTGTTTTGACTCTTGGCCAGGCATTAGCTTAGTGTTGGCTGTGTGAGGTTTAAAAGCCTCTGCTAAGCTGAAAAGTGAGGTCTATCCTTTGGGTCTACTACCCTGTAATTTATTTTCTTGTAAGTGGTTTGAATATTTGCAATGTAATAAAATAGAGTCATGTATACCTGATTAGTTTTTCCACAAGGGAGGATTAAAATGAGCAATAATACAGACATACTGTGCATAGGCATGCTTTCCTATTTGAGATGAGTAGGGGTGATAAAGGATGGCAGCTTTGTGAGACAAATAACCAGTCTAGATTCCACTGAAGATGCTGAAAGTTTTACTACTGTCCTCAGGACTGTAGATGCTTTGGGCCAACTCTCGTCAGTATTGATATGGGTTTCCATTTTTCCTTGATATGCTACAATCCAAACACTCCTGTCAACCTATCTAGAGAGTTAGAAAATCGCAGACATATGCTACAGGTACCTCATATCACCTGCAGTTAAAACAGACAGAATAGAGAGTCAGGTAGTAGAGAGAGAAATTCAAGTTATTTGAGATTGTCATTTGTGGGTCTAACTTCTGAAATACCTTAATTTGCAGCCTCTTGTTTCATTGGAAGTAAATGGTGAAACCTGTCTTGCTTTTGCTTTAGAATAGCTACAGAAAATGCCATTGAATGACAAATGAGGAACTTGTTAGATACTTCAGTTAAAAAATATTCAGAGAAGTCTACATAGCAGAACTCCTACTGGATTGTTGCATCTGGGTTGAGGTGCCTTGGATAAGCTTTTCTTAAACAGGAACTTTTATATGTTATGCTTCTATCTGCTGGTTTGCTGTACTTGTTGGTGCACGTTGGACTGTAATACTTGACATATTTGCTTGATTCTATACAAGCTTTGTATCGATGTATTTGTAGTGAAGTCAGTGGAGCTGCCCATTAAGAGGTACCACGCTAACCGAAAGTAGAAATGGGTGTTTTCTCGACAGTGAAAGTGAAGACAGCAGAGTAAAAAACTTCTTGAAAGTAACTTCTTTTAAATTTCACAACTATTTCCATTCGTTCTTTGTCTGTCTTCCTCTGAGATAGCAAAGCACTGGAATGTACGGATGCACAGAACAACTTAAATTTATATACCAAAGTTGGAGTGAAAACCATCTGTCTCCTTACCAGAAGCAGCGTGTTGAAATTTCAAGGTCAACTTGTGTTTTTAAGTCCTTTTTTAATATCTAAATTTTCTGAGGCAGGCAGGTTTTCCTTATTAAAATACAATAGAAATCTATGATGGGTGTGACTTTTAAATTTCGTAGGGATTTTACTACTTTTAAGATAATCCGTTCAGAGCTTATGTCTACAGCAGAGCTGATAAAATTGTGAGTTTTTTTGTGAACCTTTTATTTTGGTCCCCCAGCCTTTCTTAAAAATGATTTTCAGTTTCTGTTGGAAGAGGAAAGATGTGTGAAGACCTGTGTAAGTGGAATTGGAAATTGTTTATTTAATCCAACGGACCGTGTCGTGCATCTGCTCTGTTCTTTCTGCACAAACCTGTCAACTGAAATGCGCTTTTAGTTGCTTTTGCTCCAGCTGTGCTCACGGCCGCGGGTGCAGCCGAAGTCTTCGTGCCTGCGAGAGGCAGGTTTTACTCCATGTCCGAGCTGTTGGGGCATGCTGAACTTCGGTGTTGTGCCGCGTGCTGATGGCAGGAAAGGATCAGAGTAGAAAGTATGTGAAAGGTAGGCTTAGGAGAAATGGCTGAGCTGCAGCTCGGGTTTGTTTTTCTAGTGCAAATAACAGGAGAAGCTGTAAAATCCAACAGACTTCAAATGACATCATTCTCTCTGTAACAAGCGACCTTTACACACTCTGCAGTTTGAGAGCTAAAGGGAAAGATTTTGGGGTCTTCTCTAAGCCTGGTGGTTTAAAATTCCTTGGAGGGAGAGGAAAGCTTTCAAGTCATCCAAATTTTCCCACATTTTCTTAAGCCATAGAAAGTAAACAGTTCCAAGTTTGACATGGTTGTGTGCAACTTCAGTAAAACAGTTCAGATATTTCAAATAAATCATGCACTGTAGTAGTTCACAACATCATCAAGTTTTAAATTAGTATGATGCCTCTTAAAAGACAGACCTGTGAACTTCTGTTCTGGAATTGCTAAAAGAGATACCGCAACCCGATCGTAGGACTTAGCAGAAAGAGTTTGAACTGCTTTTTGTTGGAAAACGCACTGGGAAAATGTAAGGTTTCCGTGGGAATATGTTTCGGTGAAATTTATTCCAAAAAGGCCAGCTAAATTAAACAAAACAACCTGTAGAAGCTAGTTTAGTTTTTCTTGAATTTCAGGAACTAAAACTAGGAGCAGAAGACTTGATTTTTCTTAAAATAGGATGTAAAACATAGTGGTTTCATCAGAAACATTGAAACTCTGGTTTTGCCCCGTTTACAAATGACCAAGAGTTTCTCACAATAAAAATTTAGAGAGCTGGAATGGTAGAGCACTTTGTTACTGAAGGATTTCACATTTTTCTTGTGGAAACAGAAGGCTTTGACTATTTGTTAATTCATTGTGCCTTGTCAGGTAGGTCAGCTTAACTGCTTTGTTGATAGGTGCTCTTCATGTATTGCCTTTTGTCACTGATTTATTACTTCAGGGAGAGTCACCTACGTTCTTTTCTGTGCATGTTGCAGTTTTTAATTATATACCAGTAGAAATACAACCAAAAGATAAGTGGTCAAGGAGCAACAGTTGCACAGAGGAAGGAGAGAGCAGAGGCCACGCAAATTGCTTGATTTTCATGAACACATCTACTCCCTACATTCAGGAGTGTTTGAGCGCTAAAAAAACCCACCCCAAAACCCCATCAAAAGTGTTCTTAAAATTTTTGCATTCTTCTAGGATATGTTATTTTTTTAAAATTTTGTCATTTTAAAAGGATTGGCTTTCTCATGATCTTTCTGAAGACCCTCATTTAAGTCTTATGAGGAAAGGCTGAGGGCTCTGGGGCTGTTCAGCCTAGAGAAGAGGAAACTGAGGGGAGACCTCATCGCTCTCTACTACTGCCTGAAGGGAGGTTGTAGCGAGGTGGAGGTTGGTCTGTTCTCCCTTGTGGAAAGTGATAGGATGAGGGGAAATGGATTTAAATTGCACCAGGGGAGGTTCAGGTTAGATATTAGGAAGAATTTCTCTACTGAGAGGGTTGTCAGGGATTGGAACAGGCTGCCCAGGGAGGTGGTTGAGTCACTGTCCCTGGAGGTGTTTAAGAGATGGGTGGATGTTGCATTGGGGGACATACTTTAGTAGGTTGATAGGGCTGGAGCAACGGCTGGACTCGATGATCTTCAAGGTCTCTTCCAGCTGAAACTATTCTATGATTCTGTGACTCAAGACCTGTGTGCCCGTGTCTCAGCTTTTTGGTCCCCAGTTAGGTGAATGCTTCTTGGCCAGCATGGCTTTGGTAAGGCCCTGCTTCCGAGGCAGCTGAATGCCCTCGTGGGTCTTGCAAGGAGTCTCCAAACTCAATTCTGGCTTCAGGTTCCAGAGCGGGTGGGCAAAGGGGCTGCAGACGGGGAGGTTGGGTGCTGAGTGTGGGTCCTTCGCCCCATGTGGTGAAGGCCTCATGTGTAGCACGAGGCCTCCCCATAGGGAGGGAAGTCTTTGCACATGTAAAGTGGAGGATCTGCTATGTGGTATTTCAGATAAAAAACCCCCACAACAACCACATGACCTTTGTCTTTTTGTAACTGCCGATTTTAAAATTTGAAGAAAATTGCTTTCCTAGATCCCTGTGAAGTCATCCAAGTGGAAATGTTCTGAGTTTTAAACACAAATTCATGTCGTTTCCCTGGGCATCACCAGAATCTAACTTGCTTTTGTACTTCAGCACTGAGGCACTTTTGTCCACAAACCTATTTTCTCCAGAGTCACTTATCATTACGCTCTACTCCTGCAGTTTGTGTAATTCGGGCAGCTAAGGAGGGGAAAAAAAAAAAAAGAAAAAAAAAAGACTCGATCTAGTAAGCTTGAAGGAAGATAAAACTGAGAAGGTTAAGTTGGTAACAAAAATTTTATGGTACTGCCACCTGACTGTACTGCAGCTCTTCACACATTCTTAACTTGTTAGTCAAATAATTCAGAATGTCAGCGTGCCATTGTTTCTAACCATTCCTTTTGCTATCTGCCAGACTGGTGAGGTGATTTAAAGTAGCTCATTTTAAATGAAGTAGTGACCAGCAGTTGGTCCTCTATGACATCCAGTAATCAGACATTGTATATTAGATCATTGTATTTACATAGAAAAGCATTTAAACTTGCCCTTCTGATGTAAACTGGAAGCAAAATGCTTTA
Source organism: Trogon surrucura (assembly GCA_020746105.1). Lineage (NCBI taxonomy): Eukaryota > Metazoa > Chordata > Aves > Trogoniformes > Trogonidae > Trogon > Trogon surrucura. The sequence goes on along the minus strand of CM036617.1, from coordinate 32,364,977 downwards.
AAGCACCATAAATCAGTAATTTCCTGCATCATTTTACTCTGAATATCTGAGGGGGAAATATTTTGCCTTCCAGCAAATTTTTCCAGAGCCCAAGCTAGCCTTTACTGATAAGTCTTCAGAAAAGATTTTTGTGTGTGGCCTTGAGAAGAGGCACTAAATATCGTATCTTAGATCATTTTCTGAAAAATAATACTGGTCTAATTTGGAGGGACATTAGCTCAAGCTTCTTGTAGATGGTACTGTGGTCAAAGTCGCCATAGCTGGAGCTATAATTTAGCACATAGGCACACTCACTTAGATCTCATTTATATGGTTGAGATTTTTTTTTTCCCCCTAATTTTTTTTTTTCCCTCTAAAATTTTTTTTTTCCACTAAAGTGTTTTTGTCCTACTTTGCTAGACCAGCTACTTCTTTTGGTGTTAGGGGAAAAAAAAACTATATATATTGCATTGTATTGAGGTTTTCTTAGCCTTTTTTAAGGATCCTAGAGTAACTCCATGGATACTCTATATGGTTTAGTGTGAGATACTTCTTACTCCCATCATTTAATAACGGATACTCATATGTTTGGCAATACTAATTACATTTTTCCCATCTCAGATCTATGAAAAGCTAGTGCTGACATACTAATTTTAAAATTGTTTCTGGCATGGTTATACAGATATATGTGGTTTGCAGTTAAGGAAGCCAACTAATGCTGTAGATCAGTGAAACTTCCCTCAAGATAAGTACTGGGGAGTGAAATGTTAACCAGAAAAAAACCAGCGTGGTAAGGAGATCAGCACTCTTTTTAGTAAAGCGCTGTAATATCTGTCTCAGAAGTAGCAGCAATGCTTTAACGGAAAACAGTAGGAAAAACACTTAGTAACTTTACAAATTTAGTATTTTAACACTTACTGAAAATGAAGTATGAAATGGGTTTAACATCAAAAAATACGGGGACCAATATGTTCCAAGTTTTTGTTTTGGATATGCTAAGACCAGTTATTGAAAATTTGGGGTGTTTTGAGTGATTTTTATACAGTTCCACATGACACTCAAAATTCAGTTCTTTATTTTCAGATTGGGAAGACTTAAATAACAGCCTAAGACTTTTAAAAATCCTCTCTTGTTAGTTTGATTTCCAGTGCACTACTCCTTACTTCTGTTATACCGTGGTTTTTGTCCTGATTGTTAAATAACTGATTGTAAGGCAGAAGTGTTTAGTTAGAGACATCTTGTTAAATTCTGTCAGCTGAGTGCTCAAAAGCTCTGTGTTTGCTTCTGCTCTGAAAGCTAAGCTCAGCATAATGACTGCCGGGTTTTGGCTGCCTTGAGCAAATACTAGGTATAGACCGAGGTAACTGGGTTTGAGATATTCCATAACGGTAGTCGCAGAACTATTGGCTCAAACTGAGATCAAAACTCTTCTTTAAGAGGTGGGTTTATGCCCAAAATGTTGTTACACTGGTAGTTTTGCTACAACTTTAGTTTCTTCTGTCTTCTCTTTGTTTTTGTGTAATTGTCTTCAGTTCGAAATGTTTTCAAAAAGTGGTTGATAAATCCATCACATAAAACAGTTTTCATGCTCATGATGCCAGATTGTGTTATGAAACATAAATATTGGTCTTGGAACTCCACTTTCTTTGTCCTTTTTTTTCCTCTTTTTAGATTATATGAAGCACATGGCAAGATATCTATGGTCCTTTTTGCTTTTAAATATCATAGAGCAGTCTGCTCTTAATGGTTTTGGGACATGTACACCCTCTAGCTAATATTACTTTTTCTAGAGAACTAGTCTTTCTGTACGTGCAGCTCATCCACGTCTTTTGCACATACCTGGTTTTTGTTCAATTCATAATTTGTCATGTCGGTAAAAGATACTGTCCTGCTCTTTCAAATGCTGTCTGCAGAGTTTGCCAAGATGTTTACTACTTATAGCTGGATTAAGAGAATTAGTGGTGATATGTTGTACCTAAATTTGTCCAGCTAATGAGAAACTGGAAAGAACACGAGACTTGAAACTGAATTTACTGGCTTTAACAGAAAATGTCAGAGGCTCTTCATAGTCGTGTCTCCACTTGTACTTGGAAAAATAATTCCTGGAACTGCTCTTAATTGTTGTTCTGGGAACTGGGACTGTGTAAGTCAATTAGAAATGAAACTGCTGGAAAGCGTGATGTGGTGCTGTGACAATCTGTTTGTTACGATAGTAATTACATAAATACATTCTCTTTGCTGAGATAGGCATTTAGTCACCCAAAAGTTCTTCTGAAGAAAGTACTTGAGCGCTGTTTTGTTCCAGAGTATAATAATTTTTCATATATGGAAATAACTACGCGAGTGTTGTTCTTAATACTGTGCGATCTTGATTAACGTACTGGTCCTTTAAAGCATCGCTTCTCTACTTCCTGTAAAGGTTTTTGCACTCTGTAATGCTTTCACAGTTTAAGGTCATTGCTATAATTCTCAACCTCAAGATTTTTGGCAGGATGTTTTGCAGCTCTCGGATATGATTTCCGACAGTCAAATGGTTCACTTCAAGTACGTATTGTACACAATTTCTTGCGCGGAGAGGTGGAAAATCTGATATCAGTTCAGTTTGTCTTTGAGACCTTTGGCTTTTGTCTAAAAATCTTGAGAAGTAAGATTTGTCCAAGAACTAGTCATATTGAAACCTGGTTACACTGGGAAATTAGGTGATAAATGTATCAGCTACTTCAGATATAGATTATTTCTGTGCAGATCTCAGATCAAGCTGGAAGAGGCTCGTAGCAATTGAATTGGGAGAAAAAAAACATGGAGGATAAGCCTACAGTGCTATTTTCTTGGATAATGTTCAGGAAAAAAAAAATCATAGTAAGGATTATTGTATTCTGTAGTGCTTTGTGGACCTATCCGTGCAGTTATCCTTTGAAGCAAAGTGGATTTTCCACATCCATGTTTTGTAGCTGTTACTTCTGCAGCTGAGCACTCAGGCTGTACAATAAAGTAGTTGGGTTTGACTTTCAGTCCTGTTGCCCAATAATGTAGTTTGGTCACTCTGGTAGTCTATGGGCTTCTATACTGGCATAATGATAACACAGTTTTATTATTTTGCTAATAATTACAGTTCTTCAAGCTTTGGCTTTTGAGCATTGAGTCAATGTTTTCAAGATTACTCACGCTAACTCTAAATATTTTTTTTAAAAATTAAAAATGTAAAGTTAAAGTAATTTTCCTCTGTTCATCATGTTGCTTTTATCATCGCTGACTATTGTAGCTGTTCTATCATCTAGTCATTGAAAGTCATGAGATCTTTTTGCAGTGAGTTTGTTTTTTCTAAAATTGAATAATTTTGTGCTACTAGCAGCCTTCTCTTCCTGCTCCTGCCACATTTCCCTGTCGTTTGTGAATGTTAAAAAGCAGTGGTCCCAGGAGAGAGCATGAGCTTTCACTGATAACCTCTCTCCACTGTGAAAATTGACCATTTATTCATACTTTCAATATCTGTCATTTAGCCAGTAACTGCATTCCCACCTGCCCTATGGCAGCCCTTTCTTTAAAGCCCCTGATCTGAAGATCTGGAGATCTTCTGCAGGAGGTGTTATCAGGAGTAGTCAGCATGGATTCACCAAGGGGAAGTCATGCTTGACCAGTCTTGATAGCCTTTTACGATGTCGTGACTAGATGGATAGATGAGGGGAGGGCAGTGGATGTGGTCAACCTCAACTTCAGCAAGGCTTTTGACACTGTGTCCCACAGCATCCTCACAGCCCGGCTTAGCAAGTGTGGATTGGACGATGGGGCCATGAGGTGGATTTGGAACTGGCTGGAGGACAGAGCTCAGAGAGTTGTGGTCAGTGGGACAGAGTCTAGTTGGAGGCCTGTAACAAGCAGTGTTCCCCGGGGGTTGGTACTGAGTCCAAGCCCTATTCAATATATTCATCCAACTTTGCTGATGACACAAAATTGAGAGGGTGGCTGACATTCCAGAAGGCTGCGCTGCCATCCAGTGTGACCTGGACGGCTTGGAGAGCTGGGTGGTAAGAAACCTAATGAAATTAGAGAAGGGCAAGTGTAAAGTCCTGCATTTGGGGAGGAGCAGCCCCATGTGTCCGTACAGGTTGGGGGCTGACCTGTTGGAGAGCAGCTTTGGGGAGAAGGACCTGGGAGTCCTGGTGGACAACAGGCTGACCTGTTGTGCCCTCATGGCCAAGAAGGCCAGGGGCATCCTGGGGTGCATGAAGAAGAGTGTGGCCAGCAGGTCGAGGGAGGTCATCCTCCCCCTCTACTTTGTCCTGGTGAGGCCCCATCTGGAGTACTGTGTCCAGTTCTGGGCTCCCCAGTTCAAGAAGGATAAGGAGAGAGTCCAGTACAGGGCCACTAACATGATGAGGGGGCTGGAGCATCTCCCATTCCAGGAAAGGTTGAAAGAGCTGGGTCTCTTTAGCTTGGAGAAGAGGAGGCTGAGGGGGTTTCTCATCAATGCTTATAAATCTATAAAGGATTGGTGTGAGGAGGATGGGGCCAGTGGTGTTCAGTGACAGGACAAGGGTCAGTGGTCACAAACTGGAAAGCAGGAAGTTCAACCTAAACGTAAGGAAATACTCCTTTACTTTGAGGGTGACAGGGCACTGGGACAGGCTGACCGGGGAAGTTGTGGAGTCAACATCTCTGGAGATGTTCCACACCCACCTGGACACATTCCTGTGTGACCTACTGTGGGTGATCCTGCTCTGGCGGGAGAGTTGGACTAGATGATCTCCAGAGGTCCCTTCCAACCCCCGACATTCTGTGATTCTGTGATCACCCCATTCAAGTATGTGCTGACTTCTTTAGAGGAGAAACCTGGGAATTTGTGAGGCACGACTTCGCCTTTCTCTGCCCTGGGACTGGCACTGAAAGATGGTGTTTGGTGTCATTGTTCCTGTCTCTTCATTTGACAAAACACAGACACTTGTGTTGCCGTAAGGTGAACTGTGTGAGGGAGCTGCTCTTCGTGTAAAACTAGGGCTTCCTCTGCCAAATGTTCTTACATAAAACAACAAAAAACTTCCAACTAACTAAAAACAACAACCACAAAACCTCAATTCCCCACACCAGATCTTCAGCTCTGCTGACACAAGAGGGTTTGGCTGTAGTTCTGCTTGTAGACTGTCTTTCAAAAATCCTTTCAAAGTGATTTTTTAAAGGTAATCTCACAGGCTTGGCAGAATGGAGCAGTCCTGATTACAGTGGTTCATTCTTCTCTTCAATATTCAACTGGTGATTGATTTGCAGAGCTACAAAGCAATAACGGTGTCAGTAGCTTCCCTGTTTGCTGAGCGTTATCATTAGTCTGTGTCATATTTTTGAACATACCAATAGCATTAGTCACTATCTTAACACAGAAGGCCTATCTTTATGTTAAAACTTAGCAACTTGAGGAAAAAAAAAAAATGAAGTTGCTGGAATCCCTGGGTCACTTTTAAATGTTTCACTTTTTAATTTAGCTTGACATCATTGCTGCTGTTTCTAAAAGCTGCCTATCACTTCAAACATTTTTGCCTGCCAGTGGTTTGTCTTGCTGTGATACGCTTCTTGAAGTTTTGTTTCGTCTGTCCCCACAATGTCCTGTAATTTCTGGGGAAGTCACATGTGTGGTGGGTCTCTCAGAAGCTTGATGACTGTTCTCACATAGATCCTTCTTCATTGTCAGGAAGCATATTTTGATGAGGCTTCTGTATCCTGCAGTGAGTACCTTTGCTGAGAGACCCTGTGAAACATAATAATTCATTAATATGAAACCGCGTAGTGAAGAGCAATTTTGGGAGTAGAGGGGTTGAAAATTGTGGTGTTGATTGTTCTGAAAGAATTTCTAAATTCCACCAGGATTTGCCACATCTCTCCAGACGCTCTTGAGGAAGACGAGATTATCGCAAAACTGCAGAGAGAATGGATTTGTAGCATTATTTAGAGCAACACAAGTTTAAGATGCATATTCCTCACTGTGGTGACCTGACTTTCTTTCTCTGACTGAAGAGATTTTAACTCCTTTCTTACTATGCATATAGATAAAGGGAAAACCTCACAAAGCTTGATGATAGCATTACTTGGTTTTTAAATGCTGGTGGTCAGTAAGTTAGGAATAGGAATTGTAGTAAACATACATTTGCTCTAAGGAAATTAAAAGCAAATCTGACAGTATTCTTACATGAACTAAACCATTAATTCTGCAGTTGTTAGTATTTTTATTTATAAATTTTATAAGAACAAACCTTAATAGGATCATAATTGGCATAACACGTGTTTAAACTCATGTTTAAAATTAAAACATGGTCCTTAACCTTACTGTTTTTTCATGGTAAATACTATTTAAGTTTAGACTCTGAGGTATATTTTGGTTTGGCAGGCCTAAATTATTTTGGAAATCTGAATACTGATTTTCATCTGAAAATAGAATTGCAAGCAGAAGTCAACTGTCTGGGCATGCAATTCTGTCATGGGATAGAGGCGTGGAAATAGCTTGTGCCAGTCTAGTTCTCGTGCTTCTAGTCTAGAGCCGTCAATTGTAAATTAGCTTTGTTTTGCCTTGCAAAATCACAGCCACCTTTTAGCATATTACAAAGAAGAACATTTCTTAATGTTCTGTATTGTATTGACTGGTTCAGTAATTTGAGGTAGTGTTGGTGCCCCTGCCCCAAACAATAATGAAAACACAGACAAAAAAAAAACAGCAATGAAAATCCTGAGAGAGCTTGACACTAAGATATGCACGAAGTTTAGTGATAAACATTTCATTAAAATTTATTGTGGACCTACTGTAGGTGATCCTGCTCTGGCAGGGGGCTGGACTAGATGATCTTTTGAGGTTCCTTCCAACCCCTGACATTCTGTGATTCTGTGTGGGACAAATAACTAAAATGTGAAAATTGTTTAGGAAATTATTTTAAAGAATAAAGAGATATAAAGCAATAGAAAACAGTTTTTAAAATAGTGCAAACTGATAATGAGCAGTGCTGAGAGTAAAGCTACTTGGGCAGTTCCTCTGTAGTCAGCGGACTACGCCCAAACCCCAGGCTAGCTATTCCCCATATTCAAGGATTTAGGTCTTTAGTTTAATCTTTTAATGGAAACCAAAGTCCAGTTAAACATGTTGTTGGGACAGAGCAGGAAGCTGGGAAACACCTGTGTGTCCTGCAGTTTCGCCATAGCCAAACAAAGATCAGCCAACAAGAAATCCTGCCTGTTTTGTCCATAAAAGGAGCTTTCAGATTGGGAAAGATCTCCGCAGATGCTTGCCGGGCAGGTGTTGCTGCAGGGAAACATCCTGCCAAGGCTCACTTAACAAAGTCCCACTTAATTCGCTGAGTTTGACGTTGCAGACTTAGAGTTGGCCCCGGGTAGGGTGAGAGGGGACTGAGTCAAATTTCAGTCTTATTCTTCATTCTGATGCCAGTGGCCGTTTGACCCTGGGAAATTTTAAGCCTTGATTGCTTCCTCACTCTTCACTAATAAAATGGGCCTTCTCTAGCCATCGCAGGGAAGTCTCAAATGAGAAGGAGCATTTCCCTTAATTAGTAAAATTTATTCTGTGGCTGCATCTAGTGACATTAATCACCTACTGAGTATTAAATTAAAGTAAAAACTGCAAAACTCCTTTCATGCGAAAGGAATGCATCGGAGGTGACCTGTTGACCTCAAGTGCTGCTTAAAAGCTTTAAAAAGCAATATAAAATTTGTAAAAGATAGCGTGAATGATGTCGCTTTAGAAACAAGTTACTGATAAACGTTCCTGTTTGATAAAGCTGCACCCAGGGGTTAAAGTTCTTTTGTGACTATTACTTAAAGCACTGGTAATTGTCTGGTTAATGACATTATACTTCAGTCATTCCAGTGAGAGGTAAGTTGTTGAATACCAAGTAGTGGGACTAAAACCGAATAGAGTTCGCCCTGATAAGCCTGAAAAATCCCTGCAAACTGCAAATCGTGCTTCACATTCACTGAATAGACATCTTTTCCGTGCTTGAATATAAAGAACGGAGGCAAGGCTGCAATTAAACCCATCAGTTTTGCAGGGGTGGAGCAGGGGGAGAGATGCATTTGAGAAAACTGTGTATTTCTATGTTATGGCATACTTGGAGTTTTTTTTGTATGGCACTACTCTTGTCAGTGTGGCATCTGGTTCTCCAGCTGCGCGGCCGTGCGTTTGGAAAGCTGCTGGAGAGAGTAGTAGGGATCCCTGAGGAAAAAGCGCGACGGGCTTCGTCTGAAATCCTCTCGGCTGTAAGACGGAAATTGTGATGGCAGAACCTTCAATTTCACCAGCTCTATAAATAACTTTATGCTGCAGCCACAGCACTATCAAGTCTCTGCGGTCAGGGTGGGCGACAGTGGTTTGCCCGAGGGCATGTGTTGAATCATTGCTCTCTCACATCCCACCATTGCTGGTGGTGCCTGGTCTGCGCTGCTGGGGGCCAGCCAGGTGACAACACCCCCCTTTATCTTTAACATTTTTGACCACGGCGTTAGTTGCTATTTGCAGGAGTCGATAAAGATGTATTGGACTCACTGGATCTCTAAGTAGATGTTTCTACACAGAGAAATCCTCTTGCTAACTGTGGTTCATCTCATTGATGGAAGGCAGCGGTAGGGTAAAGTTTCGCAGCTGATGGAACAGGTTACGATCAGTAAGTGTGGGACATTTTGTGGCCTTTCAATACTTAAAGAGGGCCTGTAAGAAAGATGGGGACAACCTTCTGAGCATGGCCTGTTGTGATAAGGAAAGGGGTAATTGTTTTAAACTAAACGAGGGTAGATTTAGACTAGATATGAGGAAGAGTTTTTTTTACAATGAGGATGATGAAATGCTGGAATGGGCTGCCCAGGGAAGCTGTGGTTGCCCCATTGAAAGTGTTCAAGGCCAGGTTGGATGGGGCTTTGCACAACCTGGTATAGTGGAAAGTGTCCCTGCCTGTGACAGGGGGGCTGGAACTAGATGATCCTTAAGGTCTCTTCCAACCCAAACATTCGGTGATCTTGTACTCCCTGTTTTCTGCTCTTTCCTACTTTAGTGCCAACCTTGGCGGTGTTGCTGCCCTGTTTTTTCTTAATGCTTCTTCTGGCTCTGCTGGTGATTCTCTACTGACTTAAATCTGGATTTGCTTTTTCGGTTCACTTCCTGCTGATTTAGCGCATCAAGTTGACTTATGTGGAGGTTGACTGATTGTCAAGGCTGGCAAGTAGAAGAGGAGTGGAAATGATGCAAAAGCAGACAGGTCCCTTCCATAGGTAGCGAGCTGCTCTGTCTCCCCTTGCCTTATCTAATGAAATCACACTCTGTATAGTGAATATTGGAGCAGGGTTGAGAGAGGAGCTGGTAGTGCTGGTCTCAAGTGCTAACTTCAAAAATAGTGACTCTTGCTTCTGTTTCTCAATCCCTCACTCCCTGTTATCCATCCCTTTTCCTCCTACTAATGTTTCGTTAAAAACAGTCCTTTATCAGTTATTAATAGCTAAACTGTGAAATAAGCAGGATTCACTCTTGGTCAAGGAACCAAGAGATTTTTCAGCAATGAGTTAGTGATTATTCTGGGGAAGAATCTTGGATTCTTCAGAGCGTAGTGAAACACTGATGGGAATAACAGAAAGGAAGAAGACACTTGGACAGAAAAATGAGAAATGGAGAAGCTCATGTCTGCATTTCCAGCAAGGGCAGCGCTGAAAGAAACAAGTGAGAAGTGTGTGCACTCCAAAGTACGGGGAAAGATGATGCAAACCAGCCCAAGAGCTGATCTGATTGAGAAATGATGGAGAAATAACTATGTGGTTGTGAGTCAGTAGCTGATGTTTTTCTGCTATGGATGGAACAGCTTCAGTATTGCCAAAATCAGAATTTAAAAATTACACAATATGAAAAATGGTAAATCTCAAGTCACTCTCGTTGCTCCGAATTTTTAGTTGATGCACTTCAGAAGAAAAGCGTTCTTTTCCTAGAAGTAAGGCTACATGAGGAAAGTCTTAATGCTAGTTTTAATTCTAGTAAATCTAGTCTAGTTTTACTAGACCTTTTCTTATTACTGTAGCCAGGTCAGGCAGCTTGCTTTACGTGTGTGCCATGCTCCTGTTTGTTACTGTAGCTACAGCTTTGTCACCTGTCCCATTGTATTTTAATATTAGTAACATGCATTTCTAGGATCAAATAGATCTTGGACAATTGGGTGATGTATTACATACAAAGCGCTGAGCTGATTGATTTTACACCTCTCTTTTCAGGCATCATTTAGAGGAAAATACTGGATGTCTGGTTTTGCCCGTTCAGTCCTGTTCTTATGGACACTGCTTTCCCCCCAGGAAGGCAGATATTTGCTAATCAGATGTTCTTCTGTTGTTTCTGGAGTTCTGATGCTGCACTGCTGGAAGGCAACTTGGTCGTGAATCTCCTTTTTAAAGAAAAGAACAGAAGCCAGCAACGCTCCGTTTTCAAAATTAATCATGAATACAGGGCCAAAATATTTTCCCATGTAGTCTCAGCATAATTTTACTCTGTACATGACACAGCAGAAGCCTGGGGGTTTGTTTCTGCAAGACTGCTGTGTATTAGCGACATCAGCAGTGGTACTAATGTTGCTTCAACCAGATTCTTCTCTGTTCCTCTCTGTGTGGCCTCCTCCTCAGGCTCTTAGTAGGTTCAGACTTCCTCCAGCTGCCTTGCCTAAAGTTCCGATAACTGACCTAAAATCAAAATGGCTTTTATGGCTTTTGGGCATGAGGGTGAAGAGTTAACGCATCCAGAGAGATGGTAGCTCTTGTCAGAGGTAGCTCTAGAATGTGACGCCACAAAGATTGAAGTAGTCCCCAGTGCAGTAGGAAGAGTTATGACTGTGATTTATATAATGTCATATAACATACTGGGTAGATGATGTAGCAGAAATGGATTGACACTAGGTACAGCAGTAACTTTTATTTATTGTAAAAAAGGGCTGGTTTTTTTGTTTGTGTTGGTGTGCCGCATTTTTGTTTGCTTGTTTTAAAAAATGTGACCTTTTTTGTATATTCTGCCATTTGCTTTTCTTTTCAGCAATGGCTATTTAATGGTAAGTAGGAAGACACTGTAGGATACAGCTCTGTCTCAACTCTGCAGTTAGCCTAAATCTGATGGACTCTTACTGAAACAGAAAGATTGTTCGGTGCATTTAATAGTTAAAATTTATCTGGCAGAACGTGAGTGTTCTGAAGTATTCCGAAGCATTAATCTGTTTAGGGTCATATTTTGGGGGTTGTTTTTTGAGAAGGAACAAAATCCATTCGGTGCAGTTGCCTCTTCTCAGTAGAATGTACTGTTACTGTCATTTTTGTAGGGGTCACCTCTGTTCGATCTTATCAAGCAGTCAAAAGAACGAGAAGGCCAAACTGATCAGCCTGAGCCCACTTCCACTCTCAGTCTGTCTCTCCAGCATAACCACACTGCGGCAGACCTGTAAGTGATACACTTGCTTGGGGTCTTGTGAAATGTGAAGTTAATATTTCCCTTAGTATTTCAATCCACTTGCGTTCTGTTTTCCTACTTGTTAGGCTCGGTGCTTAGGTTGTGTTGAACTGTCTTATTTGCTGCTGCTTATTATACAAATAAATCTAAGCTAAATCAAATTCTGAAATATTTTTTTTGCAAGCTCTATCAAACTCACAATTGCAAACTGTTGTTTTATTTGCCAAGGGGTAAATAAGTCCTTTTATTGGATATTTAATCAGTAACCTGATTTTTTAATTCCTGATATGGGGTTACAGAAGCAGTTAACTACTTCTAAGGGGGGAAGAGGGAAGAACTCCTGCAAGTATTATTCATATAAAATTGTTCCCTTTTCCTGTGACGTTAAGTGCTTAATATATGTTGGGTCTCCAGCTATCTTTCTCCTGTGAGATCTCCAAAGAAGAAAGGATCCGGACCTTCTGTAGGTGCTACTTCCACTCCAGATGCTCAGCCAACTGCGACCCCTCAAGCACAGAAACCACAAAAATCTACCTCCCTCTCCCTGTTCTACAAAAAAGGTGCGTTGCTTCTGTACGTGCTGAAATTGCAAAATTGCCTCTTGTTATTTATCCTTTTTCGGTTTTGGAACTCAACGTCTCTTAAAAGATTATGATAGAATCTGCAGTAAACACTGTGCAAGCTCTCAGCTGGCCTCTGGAAGGAGCAGTAAGATGGTGCCAGCACGTTGTCTGCTTAGTAACTCTCAGCAGATTCGTGTTCCAAATGCGTCTTCAGACTCTTTTTGAATCAACATAGGCGTGTGTGTGCAGCGCTTTGGTGTGGGCTTCGGGTGCCCACTGCCTGCTGTAGGAGGAATCTGCTGCATTTATTTTGAACCTGGCGTCTACTACCTTCATTTGATGGCTCGTAGCTCTAGTAGTGGGAGACGGTGAACGTTTAATTGCTGTCCGTCCTCCGTCGGGTTCCTTCTATTTTGTGTACCCCTGCTATTACATTTCGGTTTATTGTTCTTCTCCGTTTCTGAAGTGTATCTGCTGGCCTATCTTCGACTGCGTACCCTGTTCTTTCGGCTTCTTCCCGAACATCCTGACCTGGAACCCTTGATCTGGACCCTCTTCCAGCACACGCTGCAAAATGAGTATGAACTTATGAGAGACAGGCACTTGGACCAGGTAACATTTACCAAAAAAAGGTTTTAAAAGTTTAAAAAAGACTCTCAGGAATAAAATGTTCCTTATACATTCTTTAGCCATTAGAAATTGCAGTCTGAGTTTTTATTTCTCTGTTGATCATTCAAAGGAGAAATTAATTTAGATCAAAGGCTGTCATTTATTTTTTTAAGTACTGACAGTTATTTACTATGGGATCTTCAAATACTATTTCCAGCTGTTTTCAAAATAATAGACACCCCATATTTTCTACTAATTTCCATCAGAAAATAACAGTTTTCTTTGGGGAGACAACATCTGTGGCTGATAATGTTTTGCTCTTCTACCCTAAAATAGCAGCGTGTGAAATGAGTTTGAAAAGATATTACCAGCTCTAATTAGCTGATTGTCATACAGTAGTGGAGGTAACCATGTATTTTGGAAGTTCTTATGAACTTGACCTGCGTGCTAGTTTACAGAGCACAATTAGTAATAGGAAGCTCATCAAGTGATTTCTTAACTCGAATTGAAGAAGCTGAATTAATTTTCTGCATTTCCACTTGTCTCATTTTTTTAATAGATCATGATGTGTTCCATGTACGGCATATGCAAAGTAAAGAATGTAGATCTTAGATTTAAGACAATAGTTTCGGCATACAAGGAGCTTCCCAACACAAATCAAGAGGTATGGAAACGCTTTAATTTTATCACTCAATGAAATGTTGCAAACGAATTGTTTCTCTTCGTCTAAAACAACAACAACAAAAACAACCAGCAAACTACACTTGAACACACAGAATAAAACTTCTGCTTCATGGCATCTCCATTTGGTGAAGAAGAAGAGCAGCTGTAACACCAAATGTTTCTTTAAGCATCTTATACCAATAGTTTGGTAACTCTCCTCAGAAAGCAAACTTAATTCCAATTTTTTTGCTACAAGATACTAAATAATGGATGATGATTCTATTTGGAGACTTTATGAAAGATTCGGATGTACTGCTAAGATGATTTTCAAAAGCAACCCAAGTTTTCGTAGAAGTTACTCAACTTCCATTGAGCATTAAGGAGGGATGAGCAGATAACTTTAGAAGCCAAAAATTTAGAACCATTTAGAAAATTTCTAAACAATTCTGAGCAGTTCTAAGTATTAGTTACAATGACACCAATTGGTTACGCCATCTTACCTCTTAGCTAACACAGTTTTTTTATTACTGGCCTTTTGAGTTTTGTCAAATGTAAAATTGTCATCCTTTATTTTTAATTTTCACTGTGTGCGATTCTTCTCACCCTCTATAGACTTTCAAGCGTGTTCTTATCAGGGAAGAACAGTATGACTCCATTATAGTCTTCTACAACTTAGTCTTTATGCAGAAGCTGAAAACAAACATTTTGCAGTATGCCTCCAACAGGGTAAGCTGTAAGCTGTCTTCGGTATTAATTATTTAATAGAACAGGAATATATAGACAATAAAACCTTATCATTATTTTATTATTTCTATAGCCTCCCACTCTGTCACCTATCCCACACATTCCTTGCAGCCCTTACCAGTTTTCCAACTCTCCTCGGCGTGTCCCTGCTGGCAATAACATCTACATCTCACCCTTGAAGAGCCCGTACAAATTCTCCGATGGGTTTCAGTCCCCAACGAAGATGACTCCGAGGTCTAGGTAGGTTGCTGACAAGCATTTCTTTGATGAAATTAAAGGCAATTTAGGGATTTTAATGGAAGCAAATAAGAAAACTGCGGTGTCCAGTTTGTCAGACCTTATTGTGGCCTTCCAGTATCTCAAGGGGGCCTACAAGAAAGCTGGTGAGGGGCTTTTTAGGATGTCGGGTAGTGATAGGACTAGGGGGAATGGATTGAAGCTAGAGATGGATCAGTTCAGATTGGACATTAGAAGTTCTTGACCATGAGGGTGGTGAGACACTGGCACAGGTTGCCCAGAGAGGTGGTGGAAGCCCCATCCCTGGAAGTTTTTAAGGCCAGGCTGGATGGGGCTCTGAGCAGCCTGATCTAGTGGGAAATGCCCCTGCCAATGGCAGGGGGGTTGGAACTAGATGATCTTTAAGGTCCCTTCCAACCCAAACCATTCTATGTTTCTATGATTCAGTAGTCTGAAGTTATTATATATTTTCTGGTTAAAAGTTTGTGTCCTGTATTTGGAATTCATCTCTCAGCACTTTTCTGTTTTGATTGAGTCAGTGTGCTCTAGGAGGCTGAGGGTTTTTTGTTTTAAGAATAATTGCATGCAAGAGAGATTTTCTGGCCTAGCTACTTAAATGTTACCTGCTTTGACACTGGATCACAGTCCTGAAAAACACAGATGACCTTTGTAGACTTTTTTTAAAAAGAAAATCCTTCAGAATAAAATGGTCTGGAGTATTTAGTTGACTGAGCAGAACATTTCACGCTGCTGGTCACTAGCTCTTAGCAGACACGGATGACAGCAAATATGCAAGTCTCCTGTAGGTTCTTCAAACTAAGATCGACCAATTCCCACCACACCTGGCCCACTGTGTACAGAAGTTGATGTTTTATGCTAATCTATGTAAATCAGTGGACGCTTCTGTCATTCTTAAATATGGCTTAATCTTACATGTTTCTCTTCATTTGGCAGAATTTTGGTGTCAATTGGTGAATCGTTTGGGGTGAGTTTTAACATTTTTTTAAATCTTTGATCTTGAATGCATGTAACTTTTGGAGGAATGAGATAACCTGCTGACACCTGTAGAACTGGCCAGTGAGCATTTCTAATTTAACGCGGTGTTTCATGGGATCTGCATTGTGATTTAAGCCCGGCCAGCAACAAAGCACCACGCAGCCACTCGCTCACTTTCCGCCAACCAACAGTGGGATGGGGAGGAGAATCTGAAAAAAAAAAAGTAAAACTCGTGGATTGAGATAACAATGGCTTAATAACTAAAGTAAAATATCGTAATAATAATAATGATGATGATGAATATAGTAAAAAGAAATAAAACCCAAGAAAAGTCATGCACAGTGCAATTGCTCGCTGCCTGCTGACTGATGCCTGAGCTGTGATTCCCCTGTCCCAGCCAGTTCCCTCCCAGTTCATATACTGGGCCTGACATCCTATGGAATATCCCTTTGGCTGCTTCGGATCAGCTGTCCTGGCCGTTCTCCCTCCCAGCTTCTTATGCACCTTCTCCTGGCAGAGCACAGGAAACTGAAAAACTTTTGACTTAGCATAAGCACTCCCTAACACAGTGATAGTTTAGTCATTACTATCAACATTATTCTAAGTCCAGAACACAGACAGCACTGCACCACCTCCTAGGAAGAAAATTAACTCTATCCCAGTGAAAACCCGGCAAAGATTACAGAGATGTTCTGTTAACTCCCTTCAGATATCCAGACCTCACTTCTAACATGTTTTTCTTTTTACTTTAGTTGCTTTGACAGAAAGTAGAGTTCTTGAACTGCAGAAGTTTAGAACTCCTGGGTTTTTTTAGTAGTTGATCCAGGAAGTTTGAGTAGTTTCAGGACTTATTTGTAATTCCTTCCCTATTTTCTTGTCTTTCCAGACTTCTGAAAAGTTTCAGAAAATAAACCAGATGGTGGGCAGCAGTGAGTGCCAGCTAAAACGCAGTGCAGAAGTAAGTGCTGCTCCTAAGCCACTGAAGAGGCTGCGCTTTGATATAGAAGGGCAAGACGAAGCAGATGGAAGGTGAGAGCTTGTTCTTGGCTTTTTGGGTAATCTTACATATGTTTGGTTCTCGGGGCCTTCCATCTTGACTTCTTCCTGACGTTCTAACTTCTGTTAATTTGTGAACTTTACCAAATATATGAAACGAGAAATGGTAGCGTGATACTTCTCAGTTAGATGCTTTGATCACAGAATCACGGAATGTCAGAGGTTGGAAGGAACCTCGAAAGACCATCTAGTCCAACCCCCCTGCCAGAGCAGGATCACCTAGAATTGGTCACACAGGGAACCCTGTCAGAAGGATTTATTCAGTGCCTGCATATCCAGCATCCAAGTGTGACTGCTGAGCGCTAAACGGCGCTGTTGTCTCCAGCCAGTCTTCTAAAAATACAATCCCCAGGTTTTTTTAGACATATGAAAAATCAAGCAACTCTTGAATTTAGTGTGGACGAAGAAAGAGTTTGCATCTTTGCAAGAGAAGCTGATAACACTGAAATGAACTAACCTTGATTTATATTTAGGTCGTAAGGATAAAAAGTTTTGTATTTTTTTAACTTCTGCTTAATTTTGTGCTTTTTTGTCTGCAGCAAACACCTACCCCAGGAGTCCAAGTTCCAGCAAAAGCTTGCAGAAATGAGTGAGTATTGGTTTTTTTCATTGACTGTGCAGCAGTGAGTGCCCTGGATAAAACAGTTTGTGCCTACAGATAAAGACATGCTGATGTCATTTTGGTAACTTGCTTTGCTTTAGTTTTTTTTGTACTTGCTCCATTTAATCTGGAAAACGCCAATTATAAAACGGAAATACTCAAAGGCCTTTTTGAGAATGTTAAATGACACAGGGGCATAGAAGATGCTGTATCGCGTGTGAATAAGAAAAGGAGCATGACACATTTTTTTTCTAAACGCCAGAATTCTTGAAATGGAATGCCAAAGCTTTCCCGTTTGTTCCAGTAACAGACCCTTAGCTGAAAGCTTGCGGGTAGAAATCGGTAGTAATTGCAGCAGCATTTAGCTGTTCGCCTTTTTAGGCAATTACAGTGCAGTGAAAGAAAGTTACATACACTGGAAAATTGCATGTGATTTTGTATGTTGCTTTGCTGTGTTTTATGCTAAAAGGCCCAAGATTGCTTTGGATCAGCATTTCCTTCAGATTTTATGGGATTTTTTTTTTTTTTCTTCAAATGAGACTCAAATGTAGCTCATGAAAAGCAAAACAGCCCCATCCCCACATCCAGGTTGCATTTGCCACTCCCAGGAAGGAACACACTTGGTCTGACCAGGCTTTTTCACTCTCTGGTGGAATCTGAGCTCTGTAGCTGAGCAGATTTGCCCATTAAAAATTCTTACCTAGTGTTTGCTCATCAAGATGGGTATGAGGACAGATCTGAGCACCTCTCGTTTATAGAATCATAGAATGGCCTAGGCTGGAAAGGATTTTAGAGACCATCTAATCCAACCTCCCTGCCATGGGAAGGGATGCCTCTCAACTAGACCAGGTTACTCAAGGCCTCGTTCAACCTGGCCTTAAAGATCTCAAGGGGAGGGGGCAGCCACAACTTCTCCAGACAATTTATTCCAGAGTCTTGCCACCCTCGTACTGAACAATTTTTTCCTAAGATCTAATCTAAATCTATTCTCCTTCAACTTAAACCCATTTCCCCTTGTCCTATCAGTGGACACTCTTGTAAAAAGTCCCTCCCCAGCCTTCCTGTAGGATCCCTTCAGGTACTGGAAGGCAGCTCTTAGGTCCCTCTGGAGTCTTCTCTTTTCAAGACTGAACAAGCCCAGCTCCTGCAGCCTGTCCTTGTAGCAGAGGTGCTCCAGCCCCTGGATCATCTGAACTCATTCCAACAGATCTATGTCCCTCTTATGGTGGGGGCACCAGAACTGGACGCAGTATTCGAGGTGGGGTCTCACAAGAGCAGAGTAAAGGGGGAGAATCACCTCTCTTGACCTGCTGGCCACACTCCTCCTATTTTAGGATAGTGTTTACCTGTGGCAGAGGTCAAGAAGGAACGTTCTGTCTCGGGTCTGGTTGCGTTGATGTGTCTTGTGGGAGGGAAAAGCCCTTTCCTGGGCAGGCTGGCTGCAGGACATGGGGACTGCCCTGCCCGTGGCATCTGCTGGGGGACAAGACGAGGTCCCCACATGACACCATCCGCCTGCCTGCCCTGAGGATGAGAGCTGACAAAGTGAGGGTACAGAAGCAGTGAGAAGTTAAGTGAACAGGTGGAAAGAATTTCTTAAGGAGCGTGAGACCAAGCAAGAAGTGTTGAAGCGAAGCAAAATTACGTTTATTTAAAAATGGGGGATTTTTTTAGACTAGTGTACTTCTATTCCTTGTGTCATTACAAATTTTTACAACAAATAATCATGTCCAAAGTAACTCTGAAAAAAATATCTAATTTCATTCTTTTTTTTTTTTTTATTTTTAGCATCTACTCGAACAAGAATGCAAAAGCAGAAACTGAATGATGGAAATGATACCTCAACCAGTGAAGAAAAGTGAGATTCTCCTCAGGACCAGGGGCTGCACTGCAGGCCCCCTTAGATGGTTTTTGTTTTACAGCCTTCATTAATTGAATTGCTTTTTTAGTTGCTTTTTATTCCGAACTGCTAGTTGAAAGCATTTGGACTTTTAAAAATGTTTCTCATGATACTTTGCCTTATGTAGCTTATATAAAATGTAAGCCACTGAATTTAATTTATATATTTTTTTCAGGATTTAAGAGACAGACTTGGAAGGTGTCTTAGTTTCCTATTGCAACATTACTGATTGAAGCCAATTCAGTCTACTTTGGATTGAATTTTTCTGTCTAAAAACAAGATGTTAGCTAGAACGATTTGAAGTGCACTAATTTTGTTTCTTAGATTTTGTTATTTTTTTTTCCTTACTTGCAAATTTTGAAAACGTGGGGCCAGATAACCACAAAGGTTTCTGCCGCTGTGTGTGATCCTCGCATCGACTTTCCGTTAACTTCAACTGCAGAGCAGTCACAGCCCTTGCAGAGGCAGGGCCTCACGTTCGAGGTACAACCTGAGCTCATTCTGTAGCCCTACTACTGAAAACAACCCATGGCTTTTTGTAGTTTTCCTTCCCCGGTGTAACTTCAGAGGGCAGTTACACTGCCCTTCAGTTGGAATTTCATGAAATGTGAATCCCACCAAGATTCCTCCCGGAAGCTGAAGCTTCTTCCCATGTGTAGAGTACTTGATGTGCACTTTGTTGGAAAAACTCTGAGTTATTAAAAAGGAGCCCCCAACCTAAATCCTACCCAGCACACCTAAAGTTTCAGAATTCTAATGATGCAGAATTTTCTTGATTTCTTAAAGTTTGCACCTAACCAAGCCAAATAGCTTGAGAAACAGGCACCAAACTGTGTTTCCGGGAGCTGAAGGCCAAAGTGTCTCTGGTTGGGTTCCAGGTAAGAACCAGCCCGGTGTCCAAAAGCACAGCGCGGCTCCCGGCGCCCTTCCTGCAGCGGCTGCACGAAAGCTGAGCTCGGTGAGCCCACGTTGGGAAAACCAGTCGTCTGCCTTATTCTCCTGAACAGGCAGAGCTTAACAGACAACTTGGGAACTGTTGTAACTAGGAAAACAAACAAACCAAACAACCAAAACCATTGTCAATTACTGATTCAGATACTGGAATTTTTTCTTGCAATGACAAGCTGTTTACAAACCAGCCAGTTAAGGAAAGCACATGTGGATTAAAATGTAAGTAGATAAATGAAGTCTTGCTTTAAAATTACCCATTTCTGTGAAACCTAGCTTTTGCAGCTACTTAAATGAAAAGAGTTGTAGTAGAAAAGCATGCGATTCATTACACAAATATTTTAAAACCACATCTTCTCCGGGTAGCTTCTTTAGAAATTGTTTAGCTGATGCTCGAGTACGTACAGTAGTACATTTTAAAGTTCATTTCTCGTGTTGAACGGGAGCTAATCCTAGAGCTACTAAAAGTTCTACAAGCAGCACGCTGATTTGTCAATGAATTTTAAAAGAAAATTGAGTTATTTTTTTAGTCTTGGTATGGCTTCAAATTCCTGCCTGAAAAATGTACAGAAGTGTTAAGAGTACCTTACATTTATTTTCTCATTTTTTGCAGAGGTGACAGTGGGGTACACTGACTGTAAGCTCTGTTACAGCCACTGAGGTTCTTCCACGGTCCTTTGGCTGGAGGGGTGGCATGACAGAGTCCAGTACCTAAGCAGATTTATTATTTCTTTACTGTGACAATGTATTTTTTTCTTGTTTAAACAGACTGAAGGCTTTACATCAGAAGTATGATAATATTTTATACAACTAATCAGTTCCTCTCCTTTCAAGATAAATAAAATAGCTTTTAAAAGATTTCTAATTGCTGCTTCTTTCATTCCCTGCCCCTTGCAGAAATGCATTTTCTGGGTCACACTTTTAAGCAGGCACATATGGAAGCCAATGGCTTTTTGTCAGATTTGGAAATCTCACTGGTTGGGAGCGCTTTTCATATATCAAGACTTTGTGTTCAAAACACGCCGGAACATTGAAATGGTTTCAGGAAAAAAAGGGAAATTAGAATTCAGAGCAGAAGAGTTGGGTGGGAAATGGGAGCAGGTGTTTCAGGTGCCTCATGGTAAGGATCGCACAGCTGATCCAGCTCTTCTCATCACAGTGGAGAAATGTACATTTGTGGCGAAAACTCGCCTCTGTCTAAGCTGTACGTGTAAGATGGGCTCAGGTGAGCAGCACCTCAGAGGGGCCCGTTTCCCTCTACTGATGATTTAGTCTCTCAGCTCGGATCTGTGACCAGCTTGAGATGGAGGAGCTGACTCCCAGCTTCTTTTTTTGCAGTTTTATACCTTTTCTCTCTTGCTGCTGTCCCGTTCCCAAATGCTGCTTGTTCTTACACAGCAAACAGTGTGGCAACCTCGAGTTTTCAGGCAGAGGAAAGATACAGGTATGAAATGTGAAACAGCTGGAGAAGATGATGGCTGTGTGAGACTTGTGCGGAGTACAAGTTGTAATATTTTAAAAAATGTAACAAGTAAGCTGGTCCTAATGGACATTTGCTTCAGAAACAATTCTTAGTGTTTTGAGGACAATTTTATTCATCATTGAGTCACTTGGGCATTGAGTCACTAAGGCAGAAATACCCTTATGCAAATGCTCCAGCTCTTGTTTTGCAGACTGTTTTTCAATTCTGCTTCCAAATATTTTATGTGGTGCTGATTCTCTCTTGAAGAACAAAAACAGTCTTTAAAATATCTGTCACTAGCTACATCGTCAACTCTGTTTACAAGTGTCGGACTTTGTTAACTTTTACTGAAAAGGAAGGAAAAAAAAAAATCCCACTCATACATTTAAAATATTATGGCATTTTTATTAATGCTCTATTAAAACCAGGCAAGTTTATAAAGAAACAAGAAAGCAAACTGTAATTTTATGTTCAAGTTGTAAACTTTCTACATCATTAGGTGATAGCTAAGGAATCCCCTGGGGTAAATAAATGCTTTGTTTTACAAGGAAAGCCCATGGAAATTGGTCAGATCATATAAAACCAGCAGTTTGTATCGTTACGAGGAACTGTAACAAACCTCCAGAGATGGGTGCAGGATGACAATGCAACGCCGGCTCTTAGCTGAAGAGAACCTTTAAATGACTTTATCCCTGTAATTTCTTTTTCTTTCAAATTCCATTTGATTCAGAAAGTTATCCAACTGGTTCCCTTTCTGCCAAGTGGAACATCCCTCTTCATTTAATACCCCAGATACAGTTTATGCTTATTTTCACTTTTTAACAAATAACACTTTTTTTGCCTGTGGTGGTCCTAAAACAGAACAAATACTTAAATACTTCATGAAGTATTTAACCTGCAAAATCCACAAATGTTAAGTTTGTTGCAGACTGTCTCACAGTGGTAAAATGAATCCCTAATTTCTTCTAAAATCATAGAATCGTATGTCCCATGATTTGGTTTCAGACATATATTTATATACATGCAGCCATATTTAACCACCTAAGCCAGTATGGTTTTTTTAAACATTGACCTTTAAGTGCCAAGGAAATTGCATGCAACGAAAGTTTAAAAAAAAAAATAAAATAAATAAAGGTCTCTATGGACATAATACTGTCACATCCAGGTCAGATGATAAATAATGCACAAATAAAAGTCAACACTGCCCCATTGGATCTTTAGACAATCACCCTTGTTCAGGCCAGAGATGCTTTTTCTTGAAATCAGCTCCAAAAGGCTTTATCATTGAATGTCTTAGGTTGGAAGAGACCTGAGAGATCATCTAACCCAATCGATGCCCTTAACCAGATCAGGTTGCTCAAGGCCTCATCCAGCCTGGCCTTGAAGATCTCCAGGCAGAGGGCATCTGCAATGTCTCTGGGCAATTTATTCCAGAATCTTGCCACCCTCGTACTGGAGAATTTCTTCCTAAGATCCAATCTAAACCTATTCTCCTTCAATTTAAATCCATTTCCCCTTGTCCTATCATTGGACACTTGCAAAAAGTCCCTCTCTAGCCTTCCTGTAGGTTCTTTTCAGGTACTGGAAGGCAGGTATAAGGTCCCTGTGACATCTTCTCCAGGCTGAACAATCCCAGCTTCCTCAGCCTGTCTTCGTAGCAGAGGTGCTCTAGCCTTCAATCTGTCAGTTGCTCTGAAATCGCAACTAGCCTCTGATGTGTACAGTAGGTTGGGAATTATGAGCAGGAAGGAAATAAATGGGGAAAAAAAAGATAAATCCTATTATTGATTACATTAAGCCAAAACCGCCTTGCTAAGAAAGCATGCAGGTGTGAGGGCAGCAGTTGTAGAACTACTACTGCGCTGTGCGCCGGAGCCAGCTTTTGGGAGTGGTGCTGGGCCCCAGTGCCGTCACTCCATGGCGTGGTGGCTCCAGGATCTTCCCCGAGCAGAGAAGGGTTTTGATCAGATGTCCAGTTAAAAACAATCATTTCACATTTACAGTTTGGTTTTGGTTCTTTAAGAAAAAAACAATGGAAACATTTGGAGAGACGTTTTACCGTACGTTTCTTTGGGAAGGCTGGAGTGGCACGGGTGTCCACCTGCTTCCATCTCCTGGCGAGGCTGGCCGAGGGCAGGATCTGGGACAAGCTGCCACTGAGGCTGGGCTGGGTCTGTGCACCTTCCTTACACATGTGCTACAGCATGTGCACCTGGCAGTTCTTGAACCCAGGACTGAACGGGGCAGAGACTTCACTGCAGCCATTCCTGGCTTAACCAAAATATCTGAAATTACCCGGCCTTGGCTTATGTAGGATTGGCTCGTGCCCATGTTTTGGCAGGATCATTGCTGGGCTCTGACACGTAAGGGTTGGGGGAAAGTTGTGCCCTACCCTACCACGATATCCTTACATTGTCTGCGTTAACCTCTTCTCAACACACTTTTAAAAACTGATCTTCTCCCCCAGGGAAGTTGTGGTTTTGATGAAACTCCATTCTGTACTGCACAGTTTTTGACCATTTCTCTTTGAATACAAAATACTGACACAGCTGCTGGAGGAAGTTGTCCTGATCACTGAGGGGGTGGCAGAACACGCTTGTTAGCAGTGGAGGAGCCAATACACTTCTAGTGAAAGTCTGAGGCAAATGCCTCAAACACACAGAATTTTCTTACCGCAGCACTTCCCAAAATAATTTGCTTATGGCCCTCTTCCTGAGTAAATTCTACTGTCTCAACCTTTTCCACTCACACCCCCAGGGACTCATGTGAAGAGAGGCACTACTCACTACTACTCATCTTCTTCTCTCAGGATGTGCTTCTCCTTTTTCTCCTCCTCAAGGAACAGGATTGTTTTGAGAAATGAGCCTCCAATATAGTTATTTCTACTCAAGAAATGAGGAAATGAGGCTGCGATTATTTAAGAGACTTAGAAACCACATTTGAGGACTGGACAAAGAAGTCATCAGAGGATTCTGTGGCGCAGCATGGATCGGTCACATGACTAATTATATTAGTGTACTGACCCTGGTCATCCATCTTCTTGCTTTCTCTGTTTGTAAAATACTACAAAAGGCACCTAAAGCCACTTTATCCAGTCAAAACGTTAAGAGAAATAATTCCTCGGGGTTAATTCACAGTTGCCTATTAGAAAAATCAAGTAAATGTTTCACGAGCTCAGCATCTTCTGTAACGGGGCAAACCTCACTCTGTGCAACACTGGCTGGGGTTTCACCTTAACTCACTTCAGTCCATTAGAAATTAACCATCTACCTTCCTCGGTCAGTGATGAGAGAGACGGCAACTCCTCCCACCTGAGCCAGGCACGTGAGGTAAGCAGGGTGGTCACCTCTCCGCACTGACAAAGAAGAACACAAAAGACCCATTGTCACATGGAAAACGCGTGTTTCTCTGTAAGACCCATAAAATGCATCTTACAATTCATAACCACGTTTATGTCTGTGTTTCTTGAGTTCTATCTGGGGATAGATAGTAAGAGAGGAACAGACAAACCTCAGGTGGAACTTCCCTTTCCTTGAGATTTTGGTTGGGTTTCTTTTTTCTTGGTAACAAGTAACCAGATGGTTTTCTGAGTACTAAAACACACAGCACAGTAATTCACATCCAGACAAATACTTCCTGGCCCATGAGGGTGCCAGGGAACATGCTTGGTGTAACAGAAAGACGGGTTTTTTGGCATCCTAAAGAACTTATTACTTTAGCATATGTGCACAAAACCAAGCTAGTATCTTCACTGGATTATAAACCAGGAGCAAAGAAGCCCACTCTGCCATATTAACTTAGTTTGGTGATTAAAATTTTTAGCAGCAAATAGGTCACGGTCCCATAAAATCCAAATGCAGGTGGTTAAAAAATAATAAAATAAAACTCAAAACAGACCGAAAAGTTAATGACAGCTTAGTTTGCTTGACTAAGCGGGAAAAGGTAGTCACTGCATTAGATTTGTGTTGTTAAATTCTGGCTGTTGGCAATGAACTCTCACCGTGTATCTACGCTGTAGCCATCTTTATAAAACCTATATGTTAGTGGGCTTCTACATATTGCTTAACCTGACGGACACTGAGTCTTTCTTTCCAAACCTTTGCGCATTCTGACCATGGGTAGGTTCTCCAAAGGAGAAGTGTTTCCAGGCGGGAAGAGGACATGCTCTTCAGCAGGTGGTTAGTCAGACCTCAATTTCGGAACGCTCCCACTCTGCTTGCTTTGCTAATGAAGTTTTTCAGGAGGTCGTGGTCCATTTCTGCAAAGCCTTGAGTTTGTGTAACAACAGTTAAATGGTTTATGCAAAATCTGAAGCAAAATTCTTCCAAGTCCTAGAAACAAACAGAGGTAATTTGTAATATGAATGACTAACAGCGAAATTATCATTTTTCTGTTTCGAATCTGTCACGTAACCAGCAGAGGATATATCGGCTTATTCACATGACCAACCCCTTTTCTGATCACATCACAAATGAGAGGATGAAACTTGTTCATACGAACTATTCAGTAAACAGAGAAAACAGGAGTAGCCACCTAAATTCATTCTACAACTCCATCACATTTACTGAGCTCATTAGAAAAGTTAAGTGAAACAAACTTTCCCCCCATAAGAGAGCATCAGCAACTCTCTTCTTTTTTCTCCTTGGACTGAATTCAGTAGCGGTCCTGTGAAAAACAGCAAGTGTCCTAGACTTGCTGAAAACCAAAGCAAAGCATGATAGAGCAGTCACGATGCTCGCTGAACACAAACTGAATGTTAGGACAGACGTGTTTCTTGTGGAGAACCTAGGACTTGTGTCTCCCTGCCTAAGAACTGGGATTCCTGGATAGCTCAAGTGGTTCTGTCTTGTCCTGGTCTTGCTGTAACAGGAGGTTCAGATATTCAGCCCAAGGTTGGTACAAGCCATTGAGTCTTACAACCATGATGTCACGCAGCAAATTTTACCCACTCGAACTCCTCCCCATAGCAGCAATCCTTCTCCCCGTGCACTGGGTCAATCCCTTATAGCTTGTCTTTACGCAGCAACTTGCTGTTGAAGGAAAATTACTTGCCTTCCACAGCAACCAGAGCTGGAGCCAGCAGCATGGCAAGTCTAAATCATATGATCCCCCATCTATAAACTCTTTAAATGTTACAGCAAAAAGAAATCTCTTAATCCATGCCTCTTTTACCCTATGTTAACTACACAAACATTGCAGCCAGGGATTAATAGCAGAAAGAAATTTAGCAGAATACTTGCCCATTTCGCTTTGAAACCTTTCCCTTAGGTTCAATGTTTCAAGACTACTGCCCCTGTCAGGATGTAACTAAACCTTTAATATGAGGCCAAGCCACACAAAATACCCTCTAAGAAAAAATAATGGAGCAACAATGCACAGAAGTGAAGCAAATCTCTCGTCAATAAGTATTGGGAAAGCAAGAAAAAGAATGAGAATAGATGAAGAAATAAAAAAAAATAAAAATGAAAGGCACTAACAGTTTAAGTTTCAGACCTCTGAAATGCTAATACCATTTCCTGGTTGCTTTACAGTCAATGTTAGAACTTTTATGCTAAATAAAATGAATAGCAGCTGCCTTTTCTGGTCTATGAAAAGAACCACAGATATCATAGAATCCTGATCACTAATTTTGCAGTTTCAAGAAATACTGGCTTTTAATTCTCTTACAGAGATGATTTAATCTACAATTTGCTACAGTGTATACTAAATGTGCTATAAAATAACTTGTAGCAGCAACTTATTTTCTGAGGATTTTCTGAGGAGAAAATATCTTCAAGCATTTTTAATCCTAACAGATGCATACAGCAGCCAAGTCAGCCATTAATCTGATGCCTTAATGGCAGATGACACAGAACCATAATCTTTCACTTGCACTGTTCACATTTACTGAAAAAACATTGAATTAATCATGTCTTTTCAAAATTCCAAAACAGGAGGAATCTTTCATAATCCTTCTTTGGACAGTCTTCTGCTGAAGTGCTGATAGAATCATAGGATGCGTCGAGTTGGAAGGGACCTTTAAAGGTCATCTAGTCCATCCAACCCCCTGCAGTGAGCAGGGACATCTTAAACTCCATCAGGTTGCTCAGAGCTCCATCAAGCCTGACCTTGAGTGTGTTCATGGATGGGGCCTCCACCACCTCTCTGGGCAACCTGTGCCAGTGTCTCACCACCTTCACAGTAAAGAACTTCTTCCTAAACGTCTAACCTAAATCTACCCTGCTCTAGTTTAAAACTGTTACTCCTCGTCCTATCGCTACACTCCTTGATGAAGAGTCCCTCCCCAGCTTTCCTGCAGTCCCCTCCAGGCACTGGGAGGCTGCTATAAGGTCTCCCCAGAGCCTTCTCTTCTCCAGGCTGAACAACCCCAACTCTCTCAGCCTGTCCTCATAGTGGAGGTGCTCCTCCAGCCCTTTGATCATTTTTGTGGCCTCCTCTGGGCCAAAGCAGTTACACTGCACATGGTTCTCAAACCGATGTTTATGATATTCATGTAGTACACTAAAAGATCCTTGCTTGCTTCACGATTCCCTAGACAGAGAGCAGCCCGTATCTTTGATAAAGAAGTGTTTTCTGCACTTTTCTGAAGTAATTCTACTCCATCCCTTCCCGAGCTGCAGATTGAGGGGTAAGGGCAACAATGAACTCTTGAGTTTGGCACATGCAGGTGACCCGATTCATCATCTCATAATCATGTTAAAATAGTCCAAGTTTTGAAAGAATACTGGGTATATAGAATAAAACACTGAATCACAGAAGGAAGAGGAGGATAATATGTATTTAGTCATCAAGCCCATCCCTTTTATTGTGTTTCAGCCATTACAAACTCTAGCACTTTGTCCAGGCTGGTTCTACTACTTCATAATACACCCAAATGTATCTTTCACTACTCTGCTTCACCTGACACAGGTCAACTAAAGGTACTTCTGCTCTGAAGATGTTCAAAACTGTTGAAAAGCTGGCAAAAGGAGAAACTCTATGTCACAGGTTTGAGTCTGGTGGCTTTTTGGTAGTGGGGGGAGGGCTGTGGAGGATGACTCTTGCAAAACTTTGAAAGCCTCCTCCAGTCCCAAGTAAAAGTTGGACCCGCCTCTGGCCAAGGCCAGGCTAGTCAGTGCCTCTGTGATCAAAGTATTTAAGAGAGGAACCTATTGAACCACTTCCTCTTTGTTTCGTTATCTCTCCTTGTCTTCTCTCGTTATCTTGGTCTGGTTTGTCTTTTGTGTTGGGGAGTTCTTCTGTTGGGGGGTGGGGAGAGGAAAGCAAAGGAATGAAGTTGGTGAGGAAGGTGGGGGTAGGAAGGCACCAGAGCAGAGCGTTTCCACAGAGCCCCGTGGTGAGTGAGATGGCAGGGAGAAGACTGCCTGACAACCGTGGTAATCGATGGCAGCAAGAACGTCCAGGATGCAGCGGCATGTGGAGAGCCCCGTGCCAAGGGGCAGAGAGATCATGCAGGAGCAGAGGATGTGCCCGAAGCAACCCACGAACCTGCGTGGGACAGACTCGCGAGGCAGGAAAGGGTTCTCTCCTGTCAGAGGGACACCACGTGGCAGCAGGGGAAGACTGAGAGGAGCCCTCTTCCCAAACAAGGAAGGGGGGCAATGAGTAATGGCCAGATGGACAACACTCCCCACTCCCTCTTGTGCAGATGGTGGAGAGAAGGTAGCTGGGAAGATGGGAGGGGTGGGGGGGAGTGTATTTAAGATCAGGTTGTTTTTATTTGTGTATTCCTCTCGCTATCCTACTCTGAGGTAGTCAGTAAATGGTGATAATAAATTAAATTTATGTTCTCGCCCCGAATGAACTCTGATTTTTGCCCTTAACCGTAAGTGGCAAACCCTCACTCTCCTAAACTCTATCCTTTTCAGTTGAATTTTCTCCCTCCACATCCCTGCCAGGATGGGATGGGGGGAGAAGGGAGTGACCACGTGGTTCCTTATTGTCAGCCCGGGGAGCTGGCTCCAACCACAACACTCCAGAATACAGTTTCAACGAAAACTTATGCTGAGTACACAATCATAAGAGAATCAAACCACTGGGCCCACCCTTCCTGCCCAGCCTTCCTCAGCATGCTCGGCTTCCACCACCACAACACGCTGAAAGTACAACTGCTCTCTGCCTCAGCTATTCCTGATGCCTTGGTTGCAACTTCCTTGGAACCTGCAGCTGATAATCTCATTATCTACTAATCTGACATCAGCCCCTCCTTTGATTTACAAACCTCACTGACTTCTGGCCGCCTCTTTGCAACTCCTACACAAATTCATCTCTTCTAATACGCTGCCTCCATACAGCACAGATTATTACCACATTTTCCACGCAGGTTTTGTTTCAGTCCCTTCTTTCTACTTGCTTCCTATACCCGGAACTGTTTACCAATTCATTGTATGACTCTTCTAGACTCTCCTCCTCTAAAACTTGATCTTACATTTCACAGTGAGGCAAAAGCAAAAATGCAAGAAGTATTTTTAGGAAAACGTTGTTACCAGCTACATATTTTGGTTTTTCTAATAGGTAATCTTCTGTTTGGCTGCATTAATTTTATTGTTAAGCGGAAGAAAACTTGAACAGAAGGATGAGGACTTCTCAGGTAAGACACTCAGTTACAACTGCTACTTAGTCTGAAATACATACACAGACTTCCTGAATAATAAACCCCATCACATCGTTATTTCCACAATCAGCATAGCTGACAAAAGGAAAGTATCTTTGAAATTATTTGTCTGTTTACAAAAAAAAAAAAAAAAAGGGCTTGCAGTAGTGCTGATAACAAGTTGAGTGCCAGTGAAACATTCCAGAGCCACAGGCAGACCAGACGACAGGATATGGGGAGAGGAATAACAATAGGTAATTTGTTGTATGTCAGCACGATGGATTCATTCTAAACAAGGCGGCAAAAATGGATTTTTTTTTTTTATATATAAGCACAAGTGTAAATAGGGAGGGACTTTACAGGTAAATTATCCCACTGCCTGTAAAAGGCGGCACTGGAATGACTGTACCAGACAAACTGATGAGGCAGAGAACTCGGGAAATGAGCAAAATCCAAAGGTGGGGAGGTAAACAGCAGTGAGAAATTTGCATGCCGTGCTGTGCCAGCTGATAAGGCGGGAAGCAGATTAAGAATCCTGACTCACAGGTGCAAGCCAAAAGGCCAGGAAGAAAAAAAAACAGTAGCTGCATTTTTTTTAATAGCTTAAAAAGGGGAAAACAAATGTCTGGGAAGCCAGAAAGGGAAATTGCAGTAATTGTGACTCACAAATGCAGTTGTGTTTAATATAAACAGTTTCATTTCCCAGAAAACAACTGTTTGCCCGAAGTTCTACTTACCTGAGCTTCGTATTTGACGGCAGCGGAAAGAAGAGCAATGGCATTCTCTTCACAAATGCCTTGTTTGATCGTTTGCTGGCAAAGCTTTTTCAATCTGTTTTCTCTATACAGTGTTGCCAAGTCTAGCAGTCCTGTGAAAATTCATAGAGCTTTAACTATCCCGGTGCAAAACACAGTAATTTCTTTCCAAATTAATCAACTACCCTGTTGGTTTAATCAAAGACTCATTCTATTTTTTTTTTTCTCCAGATGATGTGTACATTTTTAAGGGTCCTCTAAAGACACATTAAAAGGGAGCCCTTTTATTGCTACACAAGTGTTCTGTCTTCTTTGTCTTCTTTCTTTCTTCTGTCTTCTTGTTCACTGTTTTGTGTACGATTCTACGCACCAATTAGTGACTTGGATGCTTGTAAACTGATGTGGGGAACAGCTCCCTCTTTGATTCAAGATAAATCGCCACAGTCGTTCAAAGAGAAAAGCTTCAGGATGCCATTGGTGCCTTTGTAAGGAAAAAGTAGTTCTTAACATGAGACACGGTGAGTTCTTTTTGAACATTTTGCATGTTGGATCTCATCGCATCCCCGCCACCCATTCTCCCTGGGCGTGCTTTTTGTGACTGCACCCTTTCTTCCTGACACCTGCCCAATCTCAAGATTTAAGTGCTAGTAAAATTAAAACTAACAAGCCCTGCTTTCCTCACCCTCTTCTGACACACAAACTGAATTTTTCCGAAGCAGCAACCTAGAGTTATTTCCATTTATGGCAAATACCTATTGCATCTTCAGGAGGGAGCCTAATGTTGTCTGTATACAGGTATTCCAGGAAGGCTCGGTAAACAGGGTAAGAAAATTCACTCATTTCTATAATTTCATCATCATTATTCAGTATGGAACGAAAATGTTCACACCTACAAAACATGGACAAAGATTGCATACTGTAAAGAGTTAAGCTTGAAAGATGAGCTGCAGCAAGAAGTTGGGAAAAAAAAAAAATCAGTCAGACTAAGTACACAACCATAAACTCCAGCTTCATGATTTCTTGGTTTGAACATGTTAATTTCTTTAAGCCTTATATGGTTTATAAACCTTATATATAGATATAATTCAGAATTTTCCTTTATTGCTCCATTTCTACTTAAGATTGTCTTTAGTGATGGTCCATGTGGCTTTGATGTAATTTTCTTAAATAGGTTATACATTAACGATGGATTTTATTACCTGGCTCATAACAGATAAAGTTTACAACCAAGTTAGGCAATTTCAGCCTACTTTCTCCAACACCATCCAGTGAGGAGGAAATTTATTAACATTTTAGATAACCTTTATTCCCGTGGCAGAGTCCATGCACAATTTAGCATTAGCTTTAATTATACTCAAGGATTAAAATACTTAGCTAGATCTATCATCAACTTTTTCTTAGAAGTCTTCTGTGACAGACAAGATACAAACAAGGAAAAAGCACTGCCTGCACTAGCTGTACTTAAAACTTACAGTTCATAGTAACTTACAACTCATTGTAACTACTGCTCCCTGTAACATTTGAATTTTTTCAAAATTTTTGCTGATGGAAATGAGTATCCCCACTTCAGGCAATTTTTCCTCTAACAATGACAATTTAATTGGCTGTTAGAGACACAATTTAATTGGCTCTTTTATACTACACTACATGCTTTCTAACTCTCTCACATCAGAATTTGCTCATCTTTTAGTAAAACTTTTATGCAACAGGTAAGGTTGGCTTCCTTTTAATGATGCTGGAACAAGTCTACATCATAAAGACACTGTAACCCAGATGCAAATGAACAATAATTACTTCTTTTATCATTCAATTTACCTTTTTCACATTTGATTTTACTGTTTACTTAAGGATTTTTTTTTTCTTAGTAGATATTTTTTTAAATAAACATCAAGTCAAATTCATAAAGAATTTAGAAGTCTTTATCTAGCTTCTGCCACACCTTGTGCCACACTCCAGCATTGGAAGAAGCAGACCAAAATCCCACTGCTTTGTTTCCTGGAGCCTCACGTTAAGCGGTGGGGACCACGTTATATCCATCCAGCCGTGGAAAACAGACCTTGGCCGTGGTCTGTTGCCTCAACGGCACCATACAGAAGCAAAAAATCAGAGGGAAGGTGGTGTATATCGCTCTCTTAAAAATAAATAAGTAAATGTATTTACTTATAAAAAATCAGTTACTATATAAAAAAATCAGTTACTACTCATCTTTCAGTCTCCAAAGTTTCCTCGAGTGACTTATCCTTTGGAGTGCCTCTCTCCCTCTCTCAGTTGTGACAGACCAGACGCCTGATTTTGGCTGGCTAAAAGCAGAGCTGACGAATCCCACCCACACAGTCATCTGTATCTGTTTCTGCAGGCGGTTTGTTGCTTGGCCAGCCGCTCGCTGAGCTGGGAGCTGTGCTGCCTTCTCACCACCATCTCAAGCTAATAACCACCAACAATATGATCTAGTTCAACAGTAGGCGTAGAGCAAGATGGAAAAAAACGAACCTTTGTAAGAAGTAGAGAAATGGTTGGGCAATAAAAAGGAACTTTTACCAGCACTGCGTTCATGGCAACGCTCTGGAACAGGCTGAATGCTGCAAAACGCCGTGTTAAATACTTCATTCTCTTGTATCATGAGACTATAAGGCTTAAAGAAAATATTAATTCTACAGACTGTCCCTGATGTGTTGTTATTCCTGTATACTATTTTGATGATGCCATACATGAAAACCATTTTAGAATCAGACACGTTTCTCAAGATTGTATGGCATTCTGGGAAGGAAAAGTGGAGCAAGAAATAAAAAAAACAAGTACACAGAGTCTGATTATCAGGAAAAAGAACCTGAGAAACATTTTGGGGATACACAAGATTTGAAGTGGTATCTGATGATGGACACATGGCATTCCAAACACAGAGGGGGGTCTTTAGGCACAAATGTAATGTACAAGCAGTAAAACCAGCTAAGGGAAGAAAATAGCAATACAGGTAACTGGGGTAGTAAGAGGAGAGCAGAAAAGACCAAAAAAAGGTCAGGTAAGGATTGACATGGAACTTCAATTTCATGCG
Organism: Trogon surrucura; assembly: GCA_020746105.1. Lineage (NCBI taxonomy): Eukaryota > Metazoa > Chordata > Aves > Trogoniformes > Trogonidae > Trogon > Trogon surrucura. The sequence continues at coordinate 32,331,370 of CM036617.1, read as the reverse complement.
GTAATGTACAAGGAATCACTGATGAGACCCAGGAGCAAAAGTAGAAAGATGGGTAGTGATAAGCAGGACAAGATAGCCAAGCCTTTTGAGAAAGAAAACAGCAAAGAGGAAAAAAAAATTACTGCAACAATGAGGAGGATGGAGCAGAAGCAGTTAGCAAGACAGAAGAAATCTCAGACAGAATCTAGAATATCCTAGTAGAAGCTGTATCAGCAACAACAAACGAATCTCTGCATGTTAATAATGGTGTGATTACTTTGCAGATCTGCGTATGTGAATTATCATTGTAAAGTGGTGTTAACTTGCAAAAAGCTGTAAAAACCAAGATATAAACCAGCTTAAAATTCACTGATTGAGAAGGGTTAAAACAAGTAGGATAAGAAATTTAACAAAACAAGTGAAAAAAAGATAATCTGAAGAGCATATACAGAAGTTGTTTAAGCAGCTGAAGTGTCCAGTAGAAGGAGAGAAAGGCAAGAATAAACACAAAACATTCCAATGACCCCAGTGGAGGAAGCTAAAGGAGGAAAACCTGGTTCAAAGTACTGGGAAGGAAAGAGAAAGAAGTGAGCCTTTTGTTCAAGCAGAAAAAGGTTATTAGAAATCAGAGTCAAAGCTGTTTGGGTAGCACGAAGGAGAATACACATCAGATGGAAGGAAGTGATGAAAAGGGTGGTAGTGAGCAGCATCTTTGGTAATTCTAAGCCATGAGGAAACAAAGAACAGCAACAGGCCCTGGTTGTCGTGGGGGATTTTAACTTCCCTGATATTTGCTGGAAGGACAACTCAGCGAGCCAGCCACAGTCCAGGAGGTTCCTCCAGTGCATCGATGATAATTTTCTGATGCAAATGGTGGAGGAGCCGACTAGGAGAGGAGCACTGCTGGACCTCATCCTCACTAACAAGGAGAATCTGGTTGAAGCAGCTTTTCCAAATACATGGCAGATAAAACTAACACCAGAGGCAATGTAGGCCCACTGATGAATGAGGTGGGTGCCTTGGTGACAGAAGATACAGAGAAAGCAGAGTTACTGAATGCCTTCTTTGTCTCTGTCTACTCTGCCGGAGGCTGTCCTGAGGAGCCCTGTTCCCCTGAGGCCCTAGAGGAAGTCAGGGCAGTGGAGGAGTTTGCTTTAGTCGATGAGGACTGGTTTAGGGACCAATTAAGCAATCTGGACATCCATAAATCCATGGGTCCAGACGGGATGCATCCACGGGTGCTGAGGGAGCTGGCTGATGTCATTGCTAGACCACTCTCCATCATCTTTGCCAAGTCTTGGGAGATGGGAGAGGTGCCTGAGGACTGGAGGGAAGCAAATGTCACTCCAGTCTTCAAAAAGGGCAAGAAGGAGGACCCGGGTAACTACAGACCGGTCAGCCTCACCACCATCCCTGGGAAAGTGATGGAACGACTTATCCTTGGTGCCATCTCAAGGCATATCAGGGATAAGAGGGTCATTAGAGACAGTCAACATGGCTTCACCAAGGGGAAGTCGTGCTTGACTAACCTCATAGCCTTTTACGAGGATATAACAAGGTGGATAGATGATGGCAGAGCGGTGGATGTCGTCTACCTTGACTTCAGTAAAGCATTTGACACAGTCTCCCACAGCATCCTTGCTGCTAAACTGAGGAAGTGTGGTCTGGACTCTCGGGTAGTGAGGTGGACTGTGAACTGGCTAAGGGGAAGAAGGCAAAGAGTCGTGGTCAATGGGGCGGAGTCTGGTTGGAGGCCTGTATCCAGTGGAGTCCCTCAAGGGTCGGTACTGGGACCAGTATTATTCAATATATTCATCGATGACTTGGATGAGGGACTAGAGAGTACTATCAGCAAGTTTGCTGATGACACCAAGCTGGGAGGAGTGGCTGACACACCAGAAGGCTGTGCTGCCATCCAGCGAGACCTGGACAGGCTGGAGGGTTGGGCGGGGAAAAATTTAATGAAATATAACAAGGGTAAATGTAGGGTCTTGCATCTGGGTAGGAACAACCCCAGGTTCCAGTATAAGTTGGGGAATGACTTATTAGAGAGTAGTGTAGGGGGAAAGGGACCTGGGAGTCTTGGTGGACAGCAGGATGACCATGAGCCAGCAGTGTGCCCTTGTGGCCAGGAAGGCCAATGGCATCCTGGGGTGTATTAGAAGGGGGGTGGTTAGTAGGTCGAGAGAGGTTCTCCTTCCCCTCTACTCTGCCCTGGTGAGACCCCATCTGGAATATTGTGTCCAGTTCTGGGCCCCTCAGTTCAAGAAAGACAGGGAACTGCTGGAGAGAGTCCAGCACAGGGCAACTAGGATGATTAAGGGAGTGGAGCATCTCCCTTATGAGAAAAGACTGAGGGAGTTGGGGCTCTTTAGTTTGGAGAAGAGGAGACTGAGGGGTGACCTCATTAATGTTTACAAATATTTAAAGGGTGAGTGTCACGAGGTTGGAGCCAGGCTCTTCTCGGTGACAACCAATGATAGGACAAGGGATAATGGGCTGAAACTGGAACATAAGAGGTTCTGCTTAAACTGGAGAAGAAACTTCTCAGTGAGGCTGAGGGAGGACTGGAACAGGCTGCCCAGGGAGGTTGTGGAGTCTCCTTCTCTGGAGACATTCAAGACCTGCCTGGACATGTTCCTATGTAGCATTATCTAGGCGTTCCTGCTCTGGCAGGGGGATTTGACTTGATGATCTTTCGAGGTCCCTTCCAATCCCTGACATTCTGTGATTCTGTGATTCTGTGAATCCCATGGCTGAGGAAAAAGGGAGTTTGTAAGAATAAACCAAGAATTTTGAGCAGTAATTGCTCGACACAGTGGACTACAGTATGCAGTTCAGTTTACATTAAACTACACAATTCGTGCCTTACCTAATTTTGAGAAGAACCTTATGAACATGAATGTATTTTCCATCCACTAGAAACTTCAGGTCTGCAGTTTCAGGGTTGTCAAATTCCTTCTTTAGAGACTGGGCTACTGTTAGATGGTCATCAGGTTCTAGAATAAAAAGGGAAATTAATAGTAAGTAGTATGTATATACAAGAACCTCTCATGATAACATTCTGTGTATTTTTCAGCAATTAATAAATAGGACATCTCTTTAAGGCTAGTAAAAAAGCCCAGCAGACTATGTGTTCAGTATGAACCTCCAGAGAAGCAGATAATGGGCAGCTTACTTCAAGTCCTTACTAGTTTCACACTCCAAACATATATTCGTATTAAAACAAAAAAAAAAGCCTCACTCCTCCATCTCAGCTACATAAGGCCAGAAAAAAAATTAACATAGTCTCAGAAGTTTAATGCTGCATCTAATAGCAAATGCTATCAGTCATTACTGGGTAAATTATTCTAAATGCAAAGTGTTAAGTTATAAGATACCCAAAAGATCAATTAAAAAAAAAATCACAATAAGATTTCCTAAAGTACTCCTGTGAGGAGATGTTATCTTACAGCAGAAATAAAGCTACATATTAGATGCGGTGAAACTGCCCAGTACAATATCCTTAGAGGTAAATATCAAGCCAGAAGTCTATTCGAAAAGTGTTTTCCCTGGACTAAGGTGTTAGAAGCACTCTGCGTGCATGTCTGTATAGTCCTGTTTGTGTCATATGTAGGCACTCACACGACAGTTGCACTGTAAAGTTACCGGACAGCCTTGAAAAGTCATCCATTGTCTGCACACAATTTATTTGCTCCTAAACTGTTTCCAAATCTCCATCATAATTGGTAGCCTCAGAGAACTATCTTCTTCAATACTGAAAAGATAAACCCTCCAAACCTCATTCTTAACCCAGAAAACATTTTGTCTTCTTACCATATAAATACACATTATTGGATTATACAAATTTTGTCAGTCAGTAATAAGCTGTTCGCTACAGCAAATTACATAAATGTTAGGTCCCGTAACCTACCAAACTAGAAGTAAAATACTATTCTGCTAAAAATGGAAAGACCTTCACTACAAGCTCTAGAAAAAAAGCACACAGTTTGACACCATTACACTTTGTTTAGCACGATTACTTTTCACTTCATTTGGAGGATGCCACTTACGTTGAGGTATACCCAATCAGGGCAATAATTATCCAAGTGTGTTGGATTACAGGTGAAAGGATGGGGGGAGGAAGGAGAAACCCAATGTAATGATAATTAAAAAACCTTCTGAAGTAACGATACTGTAAAATATTTTGTAAGTTCTTATTTTGGACAATATGGTTTACTTACTCAGATCTCTCTGCTACCTGAATAAGTAACAACTTTAACAACCAATGCAAAGCTGAAGCTCTTCTTTCAAAGTCAATTGCCAATTCAGAGATCCACCAATACATGTCTCCAGATGACTTCTACATTCAGCAGAGGAAAACTGAGTATAGTGGCATTCACTTAGGAAATTCTTAGAGGGAAAACAGGCACTTTTATTTGTTACAGCAGTGAAGGGGGAACCAGAGGAGGCAGTTCACTCTGACAAGGCACAAAGCCATGAAAACTCCTTAGCAATCAGTGCTAAGAATTGTAACAGGAATGTTAGAACTGCCACAGACGGGGAACGAATGGAAATGCCTCGGTGTGGAAACACCAGGGCACAGCCAACAGAGGAGGGCTGCAAGTGTGGCAGATGATCTTAGATGTCTTTTCCAACCTTAATGATTCTGTGATGTCCATGGCACCTAGTTTGGCAGATGTTAGGATCCTGGGACACAGCTGTCTGATGATTCTCACCACCCATAGATCAGGAGACAAAGAACAATGAGTCAGTCCTGATGGCTCGCCAAGGTGGGACAGGATGAAGAGACTAGTCATTCTCAGCTCCTAGAACACGCAGAAAGACACATTCGAAACCAGCACAGTCACCAAACTAAAAGGAATCCAGAAGACACAATGACAGCCTGACGGCCAGCATCCGTTATCCTGTGTCTTCACAATGAACCCTGCTCAGATCACCTGAATACACATTTTAGTGCTGGGATGCCAGACAGACCACTTGGCACATACAAGAATTTAAGTTTCAAAGGGCATTTGAAAATAGTTTTGTTTAAAAGTAAAATAACCTTTTCCTCCAGTAAGGTTTCACCTTGTGCTCTGGTACAATGTTGCTACAGGACATTATTTCCAAAGGGACCAAGAAGTCAAGGTCAAAAATTAAAACCAAAAGGAGTTGCTACAGTCAAAAAAGACTTCCAAGGTGTGAAGCAGTACAAGGAGGCTGGGTGTATTGCTCATGGTGACAAAGAAGATGGGGATAAAAGATGCATTGGGAAATAGTTACAGATGCAGTCTTAACCACTCTGTGTTAAAGAGAGTGAGTATCTGTATTAATGAGCAATGTGCTTATTAATAAATAGGTTACTTGGAAGTCTTCAGCATAAACATGATAATTACATGAATGATCATACATAATTGCACTCAGGACTCTTTTAGCTGACCTAAAACAGCATTTCTGACCTAAACCAGCACTTGTAAAAGAAGGTAAGAAAAGGTGAATTTGCAGAAAGGACCACTGAAAAACTGTCACAGACAGTTGCAGTCTCACTTCAAGCACTTGTCTTCTCTGTGAGGAACAACGTAAGGAAAGTGGCAGCTTTTGATGCTTGTCTTCCTCCACTCTCCCTTGAAAAATTCCTCCATACTCTGCACTAAACTGAGAAGTAGAGGCAAAAGAAAAAGTGGAAATTTTGATGGCATAAAGTAATATTGCAACTGGGCAAGAAGAAGTGGAAGCTGAAGAGTCCCAGAATCCTGCTAAGGTACACAAGAAGATACACATAACTGAATTAATGGAAGCTACACAGATTAATGTTTCATTTTCTTCATAAACTAATCAATTCTTATGGAAGGAAAGTCTGAACATGCTACAGAACCTTTTAGGTAGAACTTACAACTGACTAACACATAATTACATGAAATTAACCACCCTATTGTCTGGGATTTAGTGCAGTAACCCAATTCACATCTAATTAATAGTAGGTAAATATTAGGAATATTACTAATTTCCACAGTACTTAAGCATATATCTTGCAGTTCTGAACGAGTCACCCCAGAAAGCATAATTTCCTCAACATAGAGAAAATTTGGGTCTTCGGACTGTAGCCTAAAACATGAATTTTGGCAAAGTGGTTTCCTGAGAACAGGATTCTCCATTTAATCTCCCTGTCATTCAAAGTTGAAATACAACTGCTACTAACAGAATGTCCTTACCCTGACAACCAGAAGGCACCAAGGGAGCAAAGAGTGTTCTACAATTGTCACACAAAAGCATACAGCAACACAAAAGCAATTACAGAGGCAGTACAGAAGTGGAATGGAAGTATGACAGACTCAGGTACAACTCAAATTACAAGTTAATAAATTGCTGCATTCTAATTTTTAGCTTAAGCTCCCAGATGACACCTACAGACAGCCCAAGAGTCTCATCTTTGACCTTGGCCAGCAAAGCCCATAACTTCATTACCAACCAATATGGAATTGAATTTGTAGCTGAAGAATGAGCTCTCTGTTAGACAATGCTATGTACTTAACTCTTTCCAGCCAAGGCCAGCTAGACAGAACTTAATGTTAATCACAGAATCACAGAATTTTTGAGGCTGGAAAAGACCTCTGAGATCATCAAGTCCAGCCTATGACCCAACACCACCACACTGGCTAGACCATGGCACCAAGTGACACATCCAGTCTTTCCTTAAACACCTCCAGGGACAGTGATTCCACCACTTCCCTGGGCAGTGCATCCCAGTGCCTGAGCACCCTCTCCGTGAGGAAGTGCTTCCTGATATTGAACATCTGAGATCCAGCAACTTGTCTCTTCAAAAGCCCAGGTTGTGATCACTTGTGATGAGACTCTAAGTGCCTGTCACCAATTGCGGACATGGGAACTGGCCAATTCTGAACATGGGAATTTGGCCCCCTCAATTCTTAGCAGTCTACTTAAGGTCATTAAAGAAAGCTTCCGGGTTCCTAAACATTCTGCACAGCTTTCTCAAGTCCTCAAATTCAAACTCAGCTTCCCCACCTGGGGCCATTGTACAGTAACATTCAGGGGTTACGCAAAAAAAATCTCAGCCCAAACTCAAAGCACTTCCCCACAGAAATAAACCCTGTCAATAAAACAGGCGACCATTTAACACTAACATGAGGTCCCAAGCAATTTTTACAATTCCATACTACCATTTATGCATATGTAAACTGCAATAATGATTATGCTTCTCAGCATAAATTTTTGCAAGAAACAAAGTTTAAGGCTTCAAATACATGCAACTGTTCTACGCACTAACAATTCTGTTTAGAAGACGTCAAACCAAAAAGTATTTAAGCTCACCTACTGACAGAAGCCGCCACATAACAGCGGGGGTAGCAAAGCAAGCAAAGACATCGTCAGTGCAGGCAAAGTGAGTGAGGTGGGGAAGGATCACGGACTGCCCTCGGCACTGGCCCCACATGTACACCTGGCCGCTCTGGGTCTTGGCAGCCGATGTGTGAGCGGAGTGACAGGCTGCAATCTCTATAACTCTGAATTTACAAGCAAAGAAACAAACAAAAAAAAAGCAAGTCACTCTCATAAGAACAAAATGTGGTGAAGCATGCATGCTACCTCCTGCCTCTCGCCAGTGTAAAACATATTTCTGAGCACACGTGTGCTTCCAGTTGCAAGAATGTTTTCCGATCATATACAGCAAATTTAAAAGGGCTATCAACATTTCTTCAAGCAGTGTGTACTCAGAAAGTCTCTCAGTGAAAAAGCATCTTGGGAGTGAGGAGACACTGTTGTAGCAGAGCAGTAGATCTCCTGCAGCAGATGCTCTACAGACCCCCTCAGCTCCCTCAAAAAAAGCTACGGTGAATTTCAGTCTCTGAATGTCCTCGGTGGTGGTGGGCAGTGAGGTGAGCGGCTGCGTTAAGCTGTAGAGAATGGGCACTTGGAGAAGAAAAAGAAAGAAATGAGGAGGCATTTAAAAAAAAAAGAAAAAGGAATTTGTATCTTGGCTTATAAGCGGAAGTTAATGAAAAAATTTTTCCCACTTGCTTATTGGAAACAGTTATAAACAAACAATTTAAACATAGTTCTTGTAATTAAAATACTGAAGTGTCATTACTCATGCAATTATTATTACTTACATATAATGGACCTTTATTCTGAAAATTAAAAATTAGAACCAAACAGTACTAAAAGCTCTTTCTCAGTGTATTTCAGCTATGCCAGGTTATCTCACCAATTCTAATGTTGATTTAGGATTTCAAAACACCCACTGTGTACCAACATTACACAAACCACTGTTTTGCAGTCTGAACTACTGCTTGTTAACTTGTTTTCCCAGCTGCCTGGGGAAAATAGCTCGGAAACAACTTGTTTAAAGCTGTATATACAAATCTTGAAGGCTTTAGCGAGGTATTATTCTCACTGACACCAGGATATTCTGGCCAGCAAAATGGAAAGGCAATACACAACATTAAAACTTACATTAAAAATGTGGTAACATTTTAACTGTAGCCAAAGTGCCTGGAAAAAAATCAGTTACATTTTAAGCAAAAGGACAAACACACAGAGAGAAATAGCAAAGTTCAAAACCAGGCCATGTCTCATCACCAGAGAGGAGTTGCCTCTTCTTTACAAGCGTACATTGACAGAAGCTTAAGAGGGACACATATTATTCAAAACAGGAGGCCAAAATCAAGACTTCAGTTGTAAGGAACAGATTCAGACTTCTGGCTGCATTAAATAACTGCCCCACTACCCATCAATGGTTTACAAGAAAATATTTAACTTAAGCTTAATCTTCATGCAACAATACCAAGAAAGAATTCCTCCCTTTCTCTCTCTTCTGGGTTATGAGCTAGATCTAATAGCAGAAATAATGCAAATTGCAGATGTCCACTCCTCACTCTTTCTGTGTGTGCTTCTTGTTACAAGTAGCATATTAAAATACAATTTATATCCAGATACAATAAAGCTTTTATTGTTGATTTCACACAATGAAACTACACCACTGAAGAGAAACTGCAATTAAAGCCTATAAAGTACAGTATGAGCCAAAGCAGAAGATAGCACATTCAGGCTAAGAACTTTCAGTGAAAATCGTCTTCACATTTGGCAGAAGAAACGTTGTAAAAAATACATTAAAAATGCCATAGTTTTCTGTAGCTCTTCTGAGACTACATCAACTAATGTCTGAGTGCAAGACCATATTACCTGTCTTTATCCACAATAACTGTTGTAGGGTAAGACTGGTTGCTTTTATTCCCAGTACCTAATTGGCCATATGAATTGGCTCCCCAGGCATAAATCTGACCTTCATCTGTTAGCACTAACGTATGTGCATAGCCACAGGCAACCTGCAAAAGGAATAACAAAAAGAAAAATCTCATTTTTATGTGACAGTAAGTTAACACAGATAGATATATATTACGCTATAAGTTAGTGTTATTGATTCTATACCAGCGTAAAAAATTACTAAAAAAAAAACAACAAATACAGATAAGCTTATTAAAAAGGGAAGCAAAGTAGATGAGGTGACTTTGAGAGAAAAATTTATCAGCGAGGAACCCTGCCAGATAATCTCAAGAGTACACGTAAAGAACAGCTAGAAACCGAGAAAGGAGGTAAGCTGTATGACAAATGTGAACAGTAGGCAGAAAAAAAACACAGAGAAAAAGGCAGATCTGTCTCGCACTGACCTTGCTCCATGGGCAACTATTCCAAGGTGAATAGTTTACCACTGCAAAGTCAGGGGAGGTCTCCCCACCTCCTCCTCTGCCCTCTGACAGCCACACCAAACTGTCCCCTCCCTGCACCAGCTCCAGCACTCACCAGACCCTCTGATAACTTCCATCACTGGAATTAATTCCACTTAATGGACATCAAGTGAATTAAACGGAAATAGGATCTGAGTCAAACGTACTGGAGCGCTCACACTCTCTGAACAGGAGAATAAATATAGGGGAAAATAATATTTATTTTCTTACATTATTCTCCCACAGCAATTGTACCAGCAAAGCTACTGTCTACATCCTAGGAACTGAATGTAAAACTATGTAATTAAATGTGTTTATTTTAAAAGATTTAGGAAAACCATAACTTCCCTAAGTAAGTGTAATAAATAGGATCCCAAATTCAAACCACTTGTAAATTTTTACTAGGTCACAAACCCAATGTTTCCTAGCAGAATGTGTCATTTTCCTGACAATATCCTCTATTCTGGATAAATAGAAAACTTTCAGTATCAGTTCAGCAGTTACTTTAAATATTTTTTGTTAGCAAAAAGAAATTACGAGTTTGCTAGTTACACTGACGGCAGCTCAGGTATTTAGTGAAGTGTAATAACCACCCAAGATCAAGACTAACGATGGAATCACACCAACTGCTGACTAAAAGCAGTTGGAAACAATTTGTTCAGACTCTAAACACCAGTTAGTCACTGTGCAATTCTACAAGTGGTATTCAGTCCGCCAGAAAGACAAATTGCTGAAAAGAAAGATGGGGGTTAAAGAAGAATAGGGTAGCCTATGAAGGTTTCCTTATTTACTAAAACAGCACGAAAGTTTGTTTTTAATTAAGTTTCACAGGGGAAAAAAAGACCAAACAAAAAAAAGACCAAATGGCCTAGTCCTCTTTAAGCAAAAATCCTGACCTCACTGAAGTTAATGGCAAAGTGCCCACTCGAACTCCACAGGGTCACAGCTCCTCCCTTACTGACAGAGGCCCGGTTTAAGATGCCTGTTTTCCCTTCTGATAATCGACGCTTTAAACAAGGAGATAAAGGACTACCTCCTTTAAACGCAGACCACGCCTCAGCGTATTTTCAGTCGTTCCTAAAGGGTTTGACCCGGAGCAGCCCGCACATACCCGCTGTACCCGGATGCCTTGCAGAGCTGCTATTCGGCACGGTGTTGGCTGGTTGCCGCTGCTGCCCAGTCCCAGCTGGCCGTTACCGTTGTAACCCCACACGTAGACCTCGAAAATAAAGAGAGGGATTTTAACTGTTTGCTTTCAAAAGCAATGCAACTCCTTCAGAGTTACAATAATAACTGTCTTCGCTATTTCCTGTCCCCACACCTTGGGGTCTGTAGTTTGTATGTTGATACACATAAACACACACACACGTATACATACCCATATGAACGCACATATATACGTACGTATCATAGAATCACAGGATGGTTAAGGTTGGAAGGGACCTTGAAGATCATCTAGTTCCAACCCCCCTGCTGTGGGCAGGGACACCTCTCTCCCACTAGACCAGGTTGCTCAAAGCCCCATCCAGGTTGGCCTTGAACACTTCGAGGGATGGGGCATTCCTTGTATGTGTATGTTCATACACCTACATTTTTACGCACTTTCAGATGCTGTTTCTGTTTAGAATACTGACTGCATGCCCATCTGAAATTCTAAACTTCCATACTCATGCTGCTCTTTAAGAGTTAGATTACGTAAGACTACAATATTTCAATATGAAGAGTAGAAAACAAGTAATTCATTCGGCTGTTTCCCAGCACATTTAGCATGAATACTTCCCTTTTTCAAAGAGTTAGCGACTTGTTCAAAAATCCTCCAGCAGAAAAAACACAAACCCAAGTACAAAGTGGAAGCTATGACAACAGTTTGACTAGGCTGTTAACAGCTTTATGCTGAACATAAGAAAAAAGGAAAATACTGAGCTCTGACAATTTCAGTGACATATGTTCTACTGCAAACAGTCAATAACTGCTTAGTTCTAAACTGAAATTCTTGGAGCGATGGAGCCTGAGAGGATGTAGGCTGCCCAAAATCTTCAGCTCATACGAACTAAAACACTACAACCATCTTTGCAATGAGGGTAAAGCATAATAGGGATTCAAGGGGTACTGCAGGAGAACAAATACATGTAACACGCTTATTTTCTCTGTTTTCTCTTGAGATAGTGTGCATAGACGATCACTGAAAATTAAAACAGCATTCACTGACAATATTATAGAAAATATCTTATTTTTCTGTAAATGCTAAAGATAGCAACGGGATAATGTATTAATTAGCACTTTTGGTTTTGCTAGAATATCAAATCAGCTCTAAAAAGTCAGTAAATCAGTGATACAAACGTTGTTATTTTTATTTTATGAGAAAATTAACCTAGCATGAAATGCTACATATACATATATATACTTGATATGATCTAATCCCCAAATTTACAAAAATCTCCTGACCTTCACAATGCTATTTTTACTTCACAACAGTTTTTTCAAGCAAATCTGAAATTTGATAGTGGAATTCCTTTAACTCAAAGCCAACTTTGGCATTGGATACAAAGTAACAGCAGCTAAATTTTAGGTACAATCTCATAAACAAAAAAGCCATAAGCCAAATGTTAGTGAACACCTATCTCTGTTTCACTGCACCTCCTTTCTAAAGGAGAAACTATAACAGTATGGATAGAAAGATGTGCTTAAGTATGTCAGAATGCGCAGGACAATTTATGACAAAGGTTTTTGCAACTAATATAAGCTGGTAGTTTGAGGCACTCTGGAAAGGTATATTTGTTCTCTGAGTAGTAGCTCATTACTGACAGGTTTGAAATGATCGGCATCACGTGATAAAGTAAAATCCAGCCCGAAAATTCACTTAAAATTTCTTACCTCTCCATTTTCCACCACAGCCATAGAGCACATCTGTCCACAAGCTATATTAACTACTATTTTATTTTGTAGGCAGCTGGTAACTCTTCGAGGAATAGGCTGATTAGCTGTCGAACCAGATCCAACTTGGCCTGAATTATTGTAACCCCATGTGTATACCTGTTGCAAGAGAATTGCCATAAAAAAGGGCTGCAAAACATACAGTTCAAAGTATATATTCAATAGAAGAAAAAAGTTAAATGCATTAAAAAAAAAATTTAAGTGGATGTATTTTTTTAAAAGATATCAGAAGATACATAGGCTTACAATTTAATTGTTTCGGTCAAAAATATGCCACTCATAATATTGACATATTTCATTCTCTTAAGTTCCTCCAATCAAAGGTAAGAGGCAACATGCCAGCTGCATTAAGGCTGGAAGAATCCATTGCTAGTTTTCCAGAACCCAAACTCGAAAGGCCAACTGGACACAAATGGCACCTCAAAGTAAATGACAGAAAACTTTTTACTTGGGTGGGCAGAACTCCTTACAAGAACGTGATTTGTATTAATGTCGGCTTTAACAGCATTAAGCATTTACAGTATAGCACAGGAAGGAACCAGCTGCCCTCTACAAAGAACTTAAGATTTGTTATTACAAGCAGATGTGGCACAAAAATCAATATTCTGCATATACTTCAAAGCAGTTAGAACCTACCACATGTAGGTGCAGAAGGTTTTCCTGTTTCTCACAGACATGATTTTCATTAAGACAAAAGACAGGTTTATTCCAGCTATTCTCACCTCTCCATCAGACGTTAACACCATAGAATGATGAGAGCCACAGGCAACTTCAATGACTTTCTTGTTCACCAAGTTAGTAGAGACTTGGCAGGGAATGAACCCATGATTTGTCGTACCATTGCCCAACTGACTGTATGCGTTATGACCCCACGTATACACTTCTCCTTCTACAATAAAAATGTAAAAAGCTGCTTTAAAAATCTCTATTTTTCCAATGAGTACACAACATAAAATTACAAGCTGAAAGATCAAATAAAATAACACTATACATATTTAAGTACATATATATAATGCCCTTTGAGGCTCTTAAGTCCATAGACATACCAATGCTACCTTCACATAGAGTCAACCACAAATCCAAAAGGATAGTGTCACCATAATCTTAGTAAAGGAAATCATGCAGCTAACAGAAAGGACATGGTGCAATACAGGAGAGAAAAGGCTGAAATGACAGCCAGAATGCCTCGCTTCAATTTCTTTGCTACTGACAAAAAATCAAAATTTCTGGTCTATGCCTTAGAACTGTTTCCCACTTTGGAAAATTCAAACCCCAAGATTTCATTCCTTTACAATATACATGAAGATGCGTGTAACAAAAAATTATTATTATTTATTAATAAATATACTATTACTATTTAAACATACTATTCACATCCTGCATTTTGAGAATCATGCTAGTAAAATTAAGAAAGCAAGAAACGTCTGACTGGGTTAGACCGATGGTCCACCTAGTACAAAATTCTGTCTCCAACTGGTAAGAGAAGAAAACTCTTGTTTAACACAAACAAGAGCCTGGTCACTTTTTCCAGTTCCAAAGCACTGTACTCACTAGAGTACAGATATTACCAGGTACTTCTGATTCTCTTTAATGTACATATATTGTCCTGTTAGCTACGTAGCTAACACTTTTTCATACTCGCTTCCCTTCATCTGTTTCAAGTCAAGTGTCTTCCAATTACACGATTTGACGAACAGCTGTCCTACTTTCATCTTGTCTATCATCATCATTTTCTAAACCCAAATTATGCTGTTACTGCAGGAGAGCTGGGTTTTACATACATCTCCATCAGATTTCTAAAGAGTTCACCAAACTCCTTATCCCTAAGAAGGGTTCCATCAGAACTGCAAAGGTAAAATGTGCTAAACCAGTATTCGTCTACAGTAACAGGTTAAGTCTAATAATTTTCTCTCATTAAAGCAAACAACCTTCTCTTCATTGCACCAGCATGAGAATACAAATTTCAATAAAAGGTAAAACAGTCACATTAAAAACACACAACGTAAACTAGAAATCATAGTAATTGACATAAGAACTGTGAAATACTTAATGGATCTCGAAAGGAAGAGAATCATAGAGAATCATAGAATGGCCTAGGCTGGAAGGGACCTTAGAGATCATTTAATCCAACCTTCCTGTCATGGGCAGGGACGCCTCTCAATTAGATCAGGCAACACACGAGGACCAAATGGGAATCGAACTCGCGACCTTTGGTGTTTCAGCACCACGCTCAACTGACTGAGCTAAAAAAAGAGGCTCTGCTGAACAGAAGTTATTCATGTGAATGGAGTTATAAGTAAAAATATTAAGGATCAGTTTTGGACCTGTTTTCTTCCAATACCTCAATTTATAATCTACATAAGGAGTTTGAGTGTGCCAGTGAGATCTGCCAGCAGCAAAGCTCAGAATAATACAGATACAGATATAAAAAGCAGCCAGAATGGTCTACCTTGAAGAGCAGAGAAAACGGTGGAATGTAATTGAACATAAAGTGTCACACATTGGTAACACATTTTCCCTCACCTTCAGTCATCTAATCTCAACTACTCAAAAAGATTTCTTCTCATCAATGGAGAGAGCCAGATGTCAACATCTTCAGTCAGGTTCTAACAGAAACTCACTGGGAACACAGTATTAGTCATTTGTCTTCAAGAATAATGTACTTAATTATGAACAGAAGGCCACTAGCATGATGTGGATAATAGTGTCAATGAGACAACAGGAAACAGAATGCTAAGAGACAATATAACTGGTCTTTACATCACATCCAAAAGAAGGTGTAGGTGGGCAAAGATGCATTTTAGCTAAAGGACAATGTTGGCACAAGAACATATAGGCATGATGTAGCCACTAATGGTTTTCAAAAGCAATCAGAAGTTCCAAACTTAACTGGAAAACTTCCAAAAGTAGTAAAAGGTCAAAGCAGAGCTTGAAAAACTTTTGAAAAGAACTAGCAATGAAAGAGCTAGCTGACGTGTCATGTTTACCAATGAAAAGACATTGGACTTGACATCCCAGAACGTCTATCCCAACTCTCTTTTTTTGTGTTACCAGCACAGACCTTTCATACCTGCTGGACTAATTAAAGTGGACTGAAAAAGCAATATGGATATCATACTTTACCTTCCGTAGCAAGAACAACATGGGGGCCACTTCCATAACTCAGACAGGCTATCTTTTTGCCACACAGAGAATCTATCCTCCTTGGTTCAATAGTGCTCTGCATGTCACCTGTTCCCAAACACCCACTGCAGTTCATGCCAAGCACAAAAACCTGTTATAAAAGAATCACAGAATTATAAATTATGTTGGAGTGGAGGACTTCTTCCAAAGGGCAATTAGTCCAACCCCCTGCCCAGCAAAGGTCTGAATAGATCAGTTGACTCAAGGCCATGCCCAGTCAAGTCTTGAACAACTCCAAGGAAAAGACCTCACAAGCCTTCCAGGATTTAACCATTCCCGTGGTTATTTTGTTTTTTTCCTAATGCTGAACCTGAATTTTCCATCTTCCAGCTTGTGTCCACTGCTTCTCATCCTGTCACTATGCACCTTCAAGAAATGTCTAAGTCCATCTTTATCCTTTGATTTGTGGTATGAAGCCATTTATTTGAATTTAAAATGCTTTATTAGCAATGCAAATGATCAGGCATTTTCCCACACATTTTTTTCTAGGTTTCCTATCATATTAGTGGCTTTCAGAATAACTTGTGAAATAAATGATTAAATATGTCATATTCATACAGACTCTTGGACAATTACCTCATCATTTTCAGTTGCATACAACACTTCATTACCGGCACTGCCAAACACACAGGCTTGACGAATTAATTTGAGTTCTTCTTGGGAACAGAGAGAAAAAATTGGCCACTTCCCAACATCCAGCATCTTCAGGGCTGACAATAATGTTGCTTCCAAGACCTGATATCACAAAAATTACATCAAATACCTACACAGAGAGAAGTGTATACCTTTGCACAGTAAAAAGGAAAAATGTAGAGAAACACCACCATCTCCTTTTTCAACCACAAAACCAGAATCTTAATCCCAGAACAATACTTGGAAGGAAGCCATTAAAATAAAATATATCATGGTGAGGTCCTATTCTCACTATATTCACACAACATAATTGCTAGCTTACAGAATTCAACGTACAAGATTCTAAAATAGAGTGTAAAGTATACATTCAAAACTTGAAAATAATTCCTCTGGTGCTAAAATCACTGTTAAAAGAAGAAACCATATGAAAAATCTGCCCAAAAATACACCTATCTTTAAAAAACATACACATTTGTTTTCACATATGGAATATGAAAATTTTAGAAACTTTATCCTTTCTCACTTACTTCTGAAATTTACTTCTGTGTTTCAACAATTATTGAATCTTTGAGAACTTCCTAAGAATATCTGCCTTTTATGTAAGGAGGCACATACTAAAAGGAAAGAGATAATTGAACACTTTCCAGTTTATCAGAAGACCAATGACAAGTTTGTAGTTAAAGCAAAAGAATGTTAAGTCTCTCCAGACATTAAAACTAATCAAGCTAATATCTGAATCTCATACAGCATTTCTATTGCTTTAGCAATAAATCAGAAAAAAAGTTGTAGTATCAAAATTTAATAGCAAATTTTGCATTAAGCTTGCATCAGATTTCTTTAATGAAATTAAAACAGGCTCTGGACATGAAAGAAAAGCTGCGTTACTTGCCCGATCAGAAGGTAAGTAAGAACAGATTTTTGTCTATCACAGGCAGCACATAGTTCACCACGTATAGTGAGGACTGCATCATTAGTTTATTTCTAGCAATTAGCAGATTGCTAATGATCTGCTACAGAATATAACTTTTACTAGCTCTGACTGAAACACAGACATGAATAAATTCTAGTTTGGAGTCTAAAGCACGTTATGTCAGTTGTAAGGATATTGCTTTTTTGATTAGTATCACTTCCTATGGAAAAATGACACAGAGGTAAATTAGAAATTACAGAAATAAACCCTAAATTAATCCTGAATTAAAATCTTCAACCAAATAGCACTTAATCACACATTTCTTTATAACATACTTTTGTGGAAGGGAAAGGAGGGTTGAGTCATGTTCACTAAAGGAAAGCTGTCGTTTTGATCACACCACTTCTTTCCCCACCTCCTCACACCAAGTAATTGACCAATTTCAACCAAATTTGCAAGTGAAAGGGAATTAAGATCCTGCTGACACAATCCATACGGCAGCAGGCAGATGGACGATCAGACACATATGTTTTGAAATAAGCCAGTGAGCAAGTAGGTCCAAGCTAATCCTAGCAAATGTTGTCCTCCATGACACATACCAGGGTTATAAGACATGAAGGACATGAATCCATATGGAACGAGGCTTCTGCTGTTCACAGAACAGTATGTTCCATGTCAAGACCTTAATGTTGACTATATGGAGGATTTTAGAAGCTTTTGAAATAAGGTAATGAATACTGAAAGCCTCACAGACTACTCTTTCAATTGGATCAGCAAAAGTGCATCCTGCTTTTGCTCGAGACTGGTGAAACGTGAGGTTTAAGAGAACAGTCAGGGTGTCCTTCCATTGTACAGATTTCCCTTAGTGGAATAACATATTGGTTGCTTCAAAATGTGAGCTCTAAATTCCAAGTGCACAGTGGGTCAGAGCCTATTCAACTGAAACAGAATTTCTTTTTTGTAACCTCCTTCTACAAATCACTCATGTTCTACCCTCATAATTAACAGGTTAGAAGGCCCCAAACTGTAGCAATTCTTTAAAATAATACTCTGAAGAGAAAAAACCAAACTGCTATTTTAGAAAGCACCCAAAGAAACATTTATGATATTTTTTCAAAACAAAAGAAAAAACAATAAACTGGATCAGACTGAAAAATATCCATAATTTAAATCCTGTCTCTGAAATTATTAGTTACATTCAACTTGGTAAGGAATATTCTCTCATCTTTGAATATTTTCTCCCCTTCCACATTTCTCCACTATATTATATACAGCTTGAACTATCAGCATGCCAATATTCGCATCCCACAGGTGATCAGTACCTGCACAAAGTCATGACAGACAAGAGTTAGACCAGAATTTGGGATTTCATATGGTCCAGTTACCTACCCCAAAGCTGTATCACACATGGTTCAAGAATTCCTAAATCTCCTATGCTTCATTTGACCTCAGCAATCAGTTTGAAAGCTGGTTATTCAGTTTTACGTGTCATACAGATCATCTTAACAGGTATCATCATTAAGCTCAAAATGTGAATGATGTTTCACATGCAAAGCATTCAAAGAAAATGGAAGAGGAAAATGGAAGAAAGTTTTTGCCTCAAATCATGCTACAAAAGTTAATTCTAATAAGTTTATGTTGTTGAAATATTAGGCTGGAACACGTAATCTTGTAAGCCAAAGAAGCAATTCGGCCTAATTAAAATTAATATATTGTTCTCCTAATATTTTGTGGAACACATAAACAACATTTCTTTTGCTAGCATTATTTTTCTATCTACAGCTTTGATTTTCTGTTTGAGAGCTACTAACGTACTGAGCTACTGCTAAATGGAACCAAGCCTTTTCCTCTTCAGTAGAGCAGTAGGGAATTCTTAATACAAATTCGCACTCTGACCTTGACACTGACTCCTTGAGAAGGAGGAGATTCATCCTCCATATGGATTTGTGCTTGTGTCACCCTGCAGAGAGAGAACTGTGGTTAAAATCACCATATTGTACTGCTGCAACAATACTTCATGGAACTACAGACACTTAATATTAAACCAGAACTATCTGCTTCTGTTGAGTGAGAAAACAAGAAACACAAAGTTCGCTGAGTTTTGGTTTTATATTTAACTGCAGTGATCAGTTAGACAGACTCTGCTCTTCTGTAATCTCACCTAAAATAGTAACTCTTGAACAAAACACTTTTTTAAAAACCAAGAGGTAAAATTAGACTGTGATTGGATTGAACAGGAAGAAGTTTTATTAAATACAATACTCCAACGTCTTTTTATTACAGTACAGTGAAATATAGAACCTTGCTGATAAAATTTTTCAAGACCTTCCTTTCAGCAAAGAAAGAGTATACTGGTCAGAGCTTTAATTTCTGGCTTAAGCCTTCAAACGCTTTTATTCCAGTTTCGTTCTGAAAACCAATGTTAGAAAAACGTTGTCTTTTCAGGTTTACTGAGAATTGTTAAAACATTCACTCTGCTTCAAAAAGTACTGGCAACACTGTAAACTACTTGTATAGTTTCTATCACGTACATTATCGACAGACACAGATTTTCAGATCAGATGCGTCTTCACAAATAAACGTGCACAACTCTACTATTCTTAAATTACTTCCTAACATAAAGCCATGCAAACCCATTTTCAGTGAAACTGCAAAAATGAGCAAGCAGCTCCAAAGTTATGCAAGCTTCTTCTACTCAATAAGTGAGAAAATTACATGCATCATTTTCTTTGAAGTACATTGATTCAGTCGATGCTAAGAATCTGTTTATTTTTCACATTAAATGACTGTAAAATTCTGACTACAGGCAGAATACCATCCAACAAACACAAAGATACCATTTTCCACAGTTACTTTTCAGAGGAATGCCACACTAAAAGAAATATCAAATGTAGCTTTATAAAACTACCTAACGTACTACTAAACACGTTTCCTATGTCAGATCTCATGCCATAAGACCTAGGCCAAAGAGACAGATCACATGAAATTTATTATTTAAATACTATAAATGTTAACGGTTTAACAAATACAATTTACTAAATAATTTTTTTATTATTTAAAAAGAGTAAAAAAACAAATAATAGCTACAGCTCAACTACACTGAATATGCACTGTTAAGCATATGCCTTAAAAAAAATCCACAAATCTACATACGCACAAGTGTTATTTTATACACTTAGTTCAGGACATTAAATGATAAATTCAACCCATATGTCAAAGTCCAGCTACTCTCTTGCCCATGTTGACTTTAAGCTTAAAGGTCATGCACATAACCAAACTGAAATAACTTCAAGCTAAGTTACACTCCTTTTCAAGGAGGAAAGCCTAAGGGGCTGATTCAGCTGCTCGCACACTAGTACCGATTGCTGAGATGTCCTTGGAGATCCCCAACATCAAACATTGCTGGCAAATAAAATACAGGACCTATAGGGTATCCAGGCCATGCTGGATCAGCAGCTAAGAACTAAACAGCACAAGACAGTTAACACATGTGCAGCTGAGCGGAGCCCTGGAGAAGCAGACATCACCATTTATCATGCTTTCCCACTTAACAGATACAGGGTAACTCAGTAAGCTCTTGCTGTTAAGCCATCTGTTATTTTCTTATTTTCTTCAACATAACTTACCCGTTCAAACACCAAGAATGCAGCCAGTTGATTTGGTGTACATTATCTGTATTTAAACTAGAAACATCTTGCTTAATTAAGGCCTTTGGTCAAAGGTTAGTGTTGGGCTAGCCAACAAACAAATGACGGACGCTCTCTATTAACCGCTCTCCCTCCCCAAACGGGAAGAGAAAGGGAATAAGGCAGAGAGACTGGTGGACTGGAAAAGAAAACTAAACCAGCTTTAATAAGGAAATCATATAAATACATACAAATATACATCATATAAATACATACAAATATATAAATACATACAAATATACAGAGAACCAACATTCAGTCCAACTCCTTCCAGCCCCAATAGCAATTCCCAGTGATGCTACAGAGCAGGTGGCACCTGGGCAGTCCCAGGCTCAGCGGCAGTGGGGAGCTGGGTACAGGAGCTGGATTTGGGAACTCAGGTTCAGGATCAAAGGCAGAAGAATGGACAGAGTACACCTTGGAAGCTGCCCCCCCCTGTGATCCCAATTTTATACTGATTATGTTGTATATATAATGGAATACTCTTGTTGGTCACCTGTCCCATCTGTTCCTCCCCAGAAGTGGGACCTTTTACTTCCTTCTGACCCTTTTTACTTCCTGGCACCTCCAGCATGGCGCACAAGATCTAACAGTGGCCTTGGTTATTGCAGGAGCAAGCATAAGCAAGAGCCTTTCTGCATACTAATCCTTGGTAGCAACTGTAAACACCAGGCCTTACCACTGCTAGTAGCAGATACCATCTGCAAAACACAAGCTGTTAACTTAAAAAAGTGCAGCCTCCTAGAAGAGACTCAGCTGAAAAGTAAAATCACTGAACAGAATTGGTTCTGTTTAGCTCAAACCAGGACAGACATGACAAGGGCCTGAGCAGAACAGTATTACTCACCTGCAGTTGTGAAACATTTAATTCTAAGTATGTGAGTAGCCTCACCATGAAACTGATTATGAAGGCTCTCCAGTATTTTGCAGCATCAATTTTCAGTGCTCATATCTGTCACCCGCTTCTTGGCCATCTTTAGCCTAAACTCAGCCTACAAGGCTGACACATCCCTCAGGAGAATAACTATTAACTATGAATTTTGCAATTTAAATAAATTTAAAATTGTGCCTTTCCTTCCTCGAGCCATTTGATACATAAAGCACACCCATCATTCTCCAAGTTCTATTATTTCAATTCTACTGCTTTTGTTTAGACAAAAGCATAGTTTGACTTCAAAAAGATTGTTAGTATAAAGAAAGGTACATTGGGATCTAACCATCTCAGTTACCTAACACAAGGTTCTCCAGTCCACTACTTTCCAGAGTCCCACAAATATGCTGACAGTTTTGCCCTTGTTTTTCAAGGAAAAAAAAGATGATTTACTGCCCTCACAACTCAAACGTTAAAGCATGTTTTATCTTATATATAACAAAGAGAAAACTACCCTGCGACTCCATCCCTCAAGTTCTTTGCCAACAGACACCCGATATCTGAGCAGCCCTATCCCAGTGCATGGGATGGCTCAAATTACATCTATTTATTTTTTTTTTATTCAAACGTATGTATTTTAATAAAAGTAAATACTGATTGCCACGTCTGCATCTGCAAAGGTGCTCTTTCTAAAAGCCCGTAATTGATTTAAGAGTACATAGTTGCCCTGGAATCCTGAAATTAAAGACAGACAAAAAAAAATATTATTAGGCCTAAGAATCATGTTTAGCCTAAGAATCATTTTTATCTGTATACCTTTAAAATATATATATTTGCCTACTCATAGGAATTTTCGCTCCAGAAAAATAACCACTGTATGCCCAGAGTGAAGCAAAGAAAAAACATTTTTTATCAAAAATTAAAAGATAAAAACCTGTATATTTGAGTACTTCAGGTACAGAAGAAAAACACCCTAGCTATTTCAGTCAAGTTATTCGGGTTACTTATTTACTAAATCTTATAATATACACACAGTCGCTGAGAAATCTTACTTTAAAATGGCCACCCACAAAAGTTTTTATAAAAAACGCAATACTTATTTTGGTAAGTAAAAAGGTAAGCAAGAATTATCTCCAAGGTATTACAACTTCAGATACATTTTCACTAGCTGTGCTTCAAAAAAAAAAAATTGAAGTGCAGATATAAAGGAGAAAACTTCACTTTTGTAAATACCCACTTCTTGAGGAACTGCACAGCATTTTAATACCAAAACATTTAAATTAAACTTTCACAAATCTCTTATCTGGAATCCAAGTACAATGAGGAATCTGGACATCATATTCTGACAGTCTGAGTTTAGGTCTTGGAATTTGAAAGTTCTGGCCCTAGTTTTGGTCTAGCCATGACAGGTCTTTGGATAAGGCACATATGCTTTCACAGTACAGATAAGATTGAGTTAAGGAACACAAATACTAGTTGTAATAGCCAAGTTCTATTAGCAGTCTAAGACCATTTAATCCTGAATATTTAAACATGTTCACCGACTTGTTCGAATGTAAACATTCTTGTAGATTCTCTCTCTAGGAACTTGGCAAGCAAAGAAAAATTTTCAGAACTCCACTTAGTATTTCCTCCCACTTAATCTGAGCATTTATGAATCTCGTCTGCTGAATCAAAAGTCTGTCTGGAGCTTCTTCCCCAAGGACTCGAACCACAAGCTTTGGAAATATTAGGAGGCAAAAGTCACAGAAAAAACGACTTGCTGACAGCTTGTAGGAAAGGAATCTAACCTTCTCTGCTATTGATTTCTCAGCAGTTTCCTTACAGAGTAGACATGAAATGGTGCTAACTTGTACAAGCAATCTTGCAGCAAACAGATCAGTAATACTGTTATTGTTATTCCCGGTGAATGGGTTACATTCCCTTTCTAGGAAAACTATTTTGAAAATTAGCCTCCTTCTTCATGTACGGTGAAATGTCACTACTCCGTCCAGTGTTGACAATTCAGCTTATCATTTATTCTCCCATTCGTGCCGCACTTGCTATTACCAAGAAATTGCAGACCTTGAGAAACAGTAAGTGGTTGTTTGAAAAACTGCTAACTCCAGCTCAAGTCTTCTCTCCTTCCCCTCTTGCTCCTTGACACCAGAATGTGACTTCTCAGCTCCTGCTGCAAGCTCCACGAGCTGCCTACCAAGTGCAAAAGAAAATCTATGTGCAGTTTAGAGGCTAGATCCAAGGAACTCCAGAAGACTGGAGTATTTACAGTCTGAATCTTGCAAGGTAGGTGGCTGCTACGGAAATTACTAATTGAAATGATCTGAGACAAGACAGCTTTATTATCTCTTGTCTCCAGAGACAAAACTTTAGCCTTGAACACCTTGTCAGACACCTCTCTTTTGGCACGACATCCAGTTCCACATGTCGACTCCAGGGATGGACTTCCAGCATGAACCCACTGGAGTTTTCAGAGAGTCATCTACATGCCGGATGCTGTACAGGAGCTAGATGCTTGAAACCTATTTGCAAAGGCCTTTTTTTTTTTCAGAAACATCATCGCCCCTTAAAAGAAATTGGTTGCCAAGAGCAAAAGCAGTGAATGATAAGATGCAAACAACACACAAAAGAAAACATGGGCACATGAAAAGCAAGGGGGAGAGTGGGAATACTTTTCTGTTACACATGCTTGGCACCATCCTCCAATATAGGTTCAATTCCACTGTGATAAAGAGCAAATACATCAGGGAAAAAACGCTTCGAAAGAAGTGAGAAGACAGGAAAGAAAACAGAGGGCATGATTTTTCGATTCTCCAATGGTTTAAAAATAAGTCTTTGAGTCTGGCATGAAATTTCTGCCCTAAGTGACAAAATCACTTTGAAAAATCATACACAGATTCCCAGGACACCCTTCCCTCCAGAAGAAATCCAGCTTGGGATTTTGTGCTTGCAAGATGATTTGACAAGTTTGATTTCAATAAAATCATCTAGGACTTTTAAAAGTGCTAGATGGTGGTACAACATGCTGCTCATATTGTTCCTTTACCTCTCCCTTTATCTCTCCCAATTACATTTTTCCCCCTTAGAACTGCTGTCTACCATCACCACTGATGTAGAACGGTGCATTGTTTACCAGAGAGCAACAAGTGACTGAAAAAATGCATCATCACCTACCAGAGGGAAAATGTCTCAAGCAGAATGAAAAAAAAAACCAAACAAACAAATCTCAAATTGTTTCCTCATTCAACAAACCCTGCACTCACTCTGAAAAAAAATTATTTGGCTATCCATTTACTTGGCTGGAAAAAAAAAAAAAGGAATATTTGAATAAAGGGACTAATAAATAACAAGAAGGAGAAACGATATAACAAACTAATGAAATACAGAAATAGAGAGAGCAGAAAATAGTAATGAAATTCATACTAATATTATGCCTCTAACAGAATTACTGGAATGTCAATGTCAGCAGCTAAACAAGCCTGATAAGAAGGTGTCAATCAAAAAATATTTTCAAGTTCAAAAACACCTCTTGAAGGCAATCAAGTGTTTCAGATCATGGAAACAATGCAAGAACTACCTTCAATGCTGACATTACAGGAGGATGCTGGAGTCAATTTCACATAATTAGTGGTTTACTTCTGCAGTAAAAGAAAAGGAAAAAAAGCATTATCTTCAAACCTTGAAGCATATTAAAAAAAAATCAAATATTTAGATAGTCTCTTGGGAACAAGATGTCATTCTTGTATCTAATCCAAACCAATGTAAACTAGTGTAACCTAAATCTAATATCAGAGGCTGAAGAAAATCAATTGTTTGCTTTTTTTAATGCGGCTGATTCAAGATTTTCAAAAAATTAACTGGAAAAGCTCTCTCTCTTTGCCAAATTGTTAGCCAAACTTTAAATATACTTCAGTTCCTATAATCTGTACATACATGCAAACAGAATGAAATATAATTTATGCAATGCTTAGTTCTTGTCTACTTTAAATGCTACATAAAATTTAATTTACCATGTAATTGATTTTGTAGAATTGAAACACATACTCATTCTTCATTTTGATTTTCCAACACAAGACTTCAAGGAACCAGCTTTAGGGAAACAAATGTATTCTAAAGATTTGGTTTCAAAAGAACTTTATTTAAAATATTAACCATGTAACAGAGCAAAAATAATTCAAAATCATGCCATAAATATGTGAAAGAAACAGCTATTGCATTTTTTTAAAGACTCTTAGTACAGAAAATACTACAGCTTTAAGAAGTTAAGAAACACTAACAGGTCATCAGGGTGCTCAGGGTAAACCACGCACAGGCTTCAGAGGTAGGTGGCATTGCACCTGCTTGTGGGAGCCAGACTGGACATCAGTTCAGTGCTGTAGGAACAGCGTTTTTGGGAAGAATCCTTCTGTTATTACATAATCATAGCTACTACTACAGCGCATTAACAGAAAAACAGCACACAAATACATGTATTTTGTTAGGTCCACTCTTGAGTAGATCTGATCTCGCCTAAATTGTTGGCAGCCTGCAGTTACCTGATCCAGCCAAACATGGAGCCAGGTATCAGGTCAAGTTGATGGGACTTTGAGCTCACAGTTTGCTCCAGCTGTCAAAGAATAATTATTCTCAGCTTCTACAGTTCTAACCTTAACACATATTGAGTCATTGAGAGAAGATTTTTTTTTTTTTCAAGATGATGTCTATCATGATTCTAGCATGAAGCTGGCTATAGCTACACTTTCTGTTAACACTCGGTTCTCACCAAAGTACCCAGCACACAGTGCCTGGGCGGGTGGGAGGATGGTGCCATCCTTCCCTGACACAAAGAATTTGCTTAGGTATTTATATCAAACACATACACATAAATGCATCTAAAAAAAATTAAAAAAAAATACGTGCAAACACACATAACAAGTATTACATACGTGAAGTTGAGAATTCCAATAGTTTAAACTTTTATAGTTACAGCTGTCTGCATAAAAATATACTGCATCTTATAGAAGATACAATAGCAAATAGAATGTGTATATGAAAGGAAAATTAGCCTATTTCCTCTATGAGTAAATGACTGTCCACTTGGGTATTAACAGTCTTTTGATACTGAAACTGACCAATGTCAAGTGGCAAGAGCATTGCATTAGACATAACACATACATTTCTTCTTAAAAAAAAAAAAAAAGGAACAAAATGTTATTCCTTGTGGTACAAGTTTAAGCATCTAATACTAAATCTATCCACTGCAGCAGCCTCCTCCAAACAGCCTGACGAAACACATCACAATGTCAAGGTCATTTAACCTCAACTTTATCGCTCAGTGGTCTTCTTCTTTTTACTTACATGATTAAAGAAGCTTTAAAAAACAATTGCCTATAACTCAAGAATGACTTTTGTCAATTCTCACTTCAGAACTGTACTTTATCTCTCATTTTCTTTAGTTATCTATCCTTTTCTCAGTTTTTATTCCCAAAACCCTTTTTGAGATAGGCAAAATTTCTTTTCAACAGACCTCATTTTTCTTGGATGTAAATTCCAAATAGATTCTATCTTTTGCATAAAACAGCTTCACACCTTTTTGGTTCTAGCACCCTCAGGACTCCAGCACAACTAATCCTCTTGATTTTTCAAAGTTTGTCCTTCTAAAACTGAGAGTTTCAAACCCGTGTCTGTTCAGTCCTCTATTTTATTTATATTTATTTAATCTAATAAAAAACATGATCCAAGAAGACAAGCTGATTAACAAACCAGATCCTCTCAGAATTCTTCAGACTTACTGAGTGCAAGTCTAAAGCATTTCAGTGCTGATTTGGTAAGCTTACAGTAGCTGTATGTAAGAACAACTGGATCGCTTTATGTCCTTCCCAAACGATGCCGTTATCTGCATCTAAGAAATCCACCTGTGACAGCTCCACTCTTGTGGTCTATGGTAGATACCATCAAAAGCTCAATGATACGCAATGATATGCATGACTTTTTTTTATCCACACAAACTTTTCCTGTTACTTTACAGTCCATCACATTATCCACATCCCGTGTCACATTTATTTCTCATGCCTGGACAGTACCAGCTCTCCAACCCCACATTATTTCTCACGTTTCCCTCACTCCACGCCCGTTTCCACACCCTGCAACATTAGTTCAGGCCCAATGGCTTCTGATGGTGCACAAACACCGCTGCCTACCGCCCAAAACCAGGAGTAAAATCTCTCTGCTGACCGTGTCTCGTCTTTTTATTCACCAATATTAGAAATTTCATCTCCACCAGGAGATACAACACAATTCTCCCATCTCCCACACATTAAAAGACCTTGTTTTCCCAAGTATTCTTTCTTTTCCCTAAAACGGCAACTGGTCATCAAACAAGCTTGAAGCAAGCGTCGCACCTTCTCTACGCACCTGCAGACAGAGCTCTCTGGCACCACAAAAATTTAACTCCTGACAAAAGCTACAACCCCCCCCCCCCCCCAACCCAGCCCTTACCGGCCATTTACAAACCAAGCGCCTGCGAAACACAACCCGAGGGAACACAACATCGCACCACACCGGCCCGGCGCGGGCAGAACCGGGGACACCACGCCTCCGCCAGGCCTCCCTCCCCACCCGCGGGACGGCTCCGCAGGGCGGGCTTCGAGCGGAGGCGGCAGGAGGCGGCGCAGCAGCAGGAGGCCGAGGCCGAGGCGGACCTCGAGCCCCGGTCGCACCGCAGGGTCAGGCCGGCCCCGCCGGGCGGGCGCAGCCAACGGCGGCGCGCGCTGGGCGGGAAGCGCTCGACCGCACCGCCCGCCTCCTCCTCCCCTCCCCCAGCCGCTGGCGCGCGCGCGGGGCGGGGCGGGAACGGCCGCTGAGGCAGCGGCGTAACGGTCTATCCTCCACCGCCCCCCCGCTCCCCGCGCCACCCGCAGCCGCCCGGGCAGCGGCCGCGCCTCCGCTCTCCTCAGCGGGGGAGGTGCGCGGGGCTCAGGCGGAGGCGGGGGGAGAGGGAAGGCGGCGGCGATCCCCGTCCTCCGTAGCTTACCTTCCCCGCAAGCGGCGGTGGTGGCGGCTCCTCCTCCCGCCAATAGGACAAGGGAAGATGCCGCCGCTCTCAGGCGCCTCCTCGACCGTGAAGGGAGGAGGAGAGGCGGTTAGCGCCTCCCAAGGATCCACCTACTGCAGCGGGAGCGTGGGGTGCGGCGCCTTCAGTTCTGCGGGGCCGGCGTGGGGCCGGCTGTCGAGGAGGCTGCGGCACGGGGCTCGGTCACAAGTGCAGAGGGAAGTTCCTTGTGCCAGGGCGTGCTTCTCTCCTGCTGAACTGAGGCAAAGAGAGGCCGAAAGAAACCCTTGGGTGTCGACAGGCTGAGAGAGTTGGCGTTGTTTAGCCTGGAGAAGAGAAGGCTCCAGGGACACCTTATAGTGGCCTTCCAGTACCTCTGGGGGCCTGCAGGAAAGCCGGAGAGGAACTTTATAAGGGCATGTCACAGCAACACGAGGAGCAGTGGTTTTAAACTAGAGCAGGGCAGATTTAGGTTAAACATTAGGAAAAAGTTCTTTACTATGAAGGTGATGAAACACTGGAAGAGGTTGTGCAGAGAGTTGGCAGAGGCCTCATCTATGGAGGTGTTCAAGGCCAGGCTGGATGTAGCTCTGAGCAGCCTGATCTAAAGATGTGACTGCTCACTGCAGGGGGGCTGGTAGCAGGAATCATAGTGGTAAATCAGTAGTGGCTCAGGGTGCCGGTTCTCTGAGCAGAGTCCGCTTGCCTTCGCAGACTGTGCACTCTGCAAACCTTCTGGGAGTCGCTGCACAGATCTATAGGCTGGCCTGAGCTGTAGGAAGTGAACACCATGGTGCAGTGATCTGGAACATCTCATGAGGGCTACAGATACAAGCCCGGTGCTTTTGGAGATCGTGCTTTTCTGTGACCACAAAACTAGAAGCAGTGTAGAGCATGGCTGTGTTCTTCTCCGGGACTATGAAGAAAAGAAAGGACTTGGCCCATGTAGTTCAGGCAAGGAGAGATTTTGCATCCAAACACTTGGCTTGTAGTAGTCAGTTGGTGTACACCTTTGTGTAATCATGACATCACATGGAGAAGGGTGGAGAAATTACTACCAAGTACCAAAGTCAAAGAGACAGAGCAGAGCAGGTTTTTTAGAGACCCAGTTGGTAAAATTGAAGATATTTGGAGGTAGTAATATTTTATTTCAAAATCATTTAATCAAATAATTATCTGCAACATCTAGATGGAAGCTATGTATTTTTTTGAAGCATCATCTCTTCTCACATGCAGACTGTCCTCCCACAGTAGCGTCCAGAGCCATTACCTGCCCCTGACATCTTGAATTCATGGTAATTTGTTACTCAAAATTGGCTACAGAGTTCCAGCTGTAGCACATCAAAACATAGTGTCTTGAATGCTGTCCCTGCCATCCACACAGCTCCATCAGCTGTGGTTCCAAACTGACTGAACTCACATTCATTAACAGGTCTCCCTGAAGTGTTTGAGGCATCAGGAAGGAGTTCTGTACTTGCTAGATGACAAGACAGCTTGGGACTGACGTACCATTTCGAGGCTTCACATGAAAACCTGGCCCTCTGTCGTTCTTGTTCAATAGTTGCAGTTTCTGTACTTGAACCCAACTACTGCACTGCTGGATGGAGGTGGCAAAGGTAAAGACTTACTTTGCTAAACTTGTTTGCAAACTAAAGGTGCTGAGTAAACCTTTTGTCGTGTCATTTCTTACAGGTTGTCGACAGGAAGGAAATGAGGAAGCTAGGAGTCCTTTCAGGTCAAAATAAAACCAGCTTCTGACCTCAGTAGCAGGGTTCACATTACCTGTATTGTGGGTTTGGGGGATGACATTTTGGTTATGAACATAGGAGGAAACTGCTGTTGTCTGCAGAGTTACTAGACAGCACAAGGGACCCATTTTAACCTTTGTGGAACCAATATAAGTGGAAGGTGACTGTAATTCTGTCAACAGATGTGAGATGGGAGGAAGTTTAAGAGATAGAGGGCTAGATTTGTATAAAGCTGTTAGAACTGAAGCAAACAGAGCAAATTAAAGAAGACCGAAATTGCCAAGAAGCAGATACTTAAGAGTTACCATCTTCAGTTGGAAAAAGGTCCAAAAAAGCATTTAAACATTTTGACGTGCTTTGGGGTTGGTTACATTCCTGACAGTAGAAAGTGTCTTAGCAGATAAAGGCTAAGAAGCCTCAGTTGTGCTGGTGGATCCATGAATTTTCAAACTCATGAGGTCTGGTTTTGTATTCTGACTAGATCTCTGCTTCATTTCAAGGGAAGTCCTGGGTGTGAAGTACCTTATGGATCAATACGTCAAATCATTTTGCTGTAGCAAAATGGTTTACTGTGGTTAAGTAGCTTTATTTTGACTGGTTTGCCTTTTAATGTATTTTTCTCTTCTCAAGTTGACCAAGATCCAAGCCATCCTTAAAATTCTAATTTATCTTAATTGCTGCCTTGTTTTGTTCCTTGCTTTGTTAATCTATGCTTTATTAATAGCCGGTACCATAAACTAAAAGAAACATCGAAAAAATATTAGTAGTGTAAAATTAATAGCGCTGGCCTTTCTTCAGTTATTTTTGCTTCTAACCTTCTAACTGACAGATGTCCATGATTTCACAGCCATACCAGTCAAATACAGAGGAGAGGAAATATTTCCATAGCTTCCGATAATATGTAGCACATTTCATATCAGAATGTGTTTCATTATACGAAGTCATAGCTGTAGATCTTAGATAATAGAAGGGAAAAATCCATTGTGATATGTGGCAACAACTTTGAAGTCGTTAGCAATGGTTCTCTATCCAAATGAGTGTATTTAATAAATCTCTGTAAAATCTGTCGTGGATCCAGTTCTTTCCAATATTTTCATTGACGACCTGGATGATACTCTTCACAGTTTTGGTTGGTATGAAGCTGGGAAGGACTAGCAGTGCACTGGAAGGCAGTCTAGTTTTAGCTAGTACAATAGTATCACGTCACTGGAAAACAGGTAAACATACTAGGATGTTTAAAAGGAGTATCTTAAGATAGAAAAATAATGTTGCCCTTTTCTTGGTTCTAAGTTTCAAATGAATATTATTCCCAGCTCTGGAAAGCTGTGTTTCAAGAAAGTTGTAAAGAAGGTATGTAGTCCAAAGGAAATTAATCTTAATAAACAATTAAAACAGAGCTGGGAAAGGACTGAAAGAATAGAACTTCTTAGACTGAAGACAGGATTGAGGGAAAAGAACATTCTGAAGAATGTAGAATGCTATTGCAAAGAGGCAGTGGGGTTTTTTTTCGCCCTGCATGATCAGGAGAAAAACTGAAGTAAAGGAGATTCAGCTTAAGCATCAGGAAAAACTGCTTTCACGGTAATAATAAGGAAGTTGGGAATGGGGCTTTGAGCAACCTGATCTGGTGGAAGGTGTCCCTGCCCATGGCAGGGGGGCTGGAACTAGATGATCTTTAAGGTCTCTTCCAACCCAAACCACCCTATGACTCTGATTCTATGAATGTTTGAAGAATCGAGTAAAAATCTGCAAGTTCATCTTCAAAGAGTTAAGAGAGAAACAAGTCTAGGAAGAATCCTGTATTTTGTTTCCATATTAGGTAATGCCTTACAGGTTGCCCCTGGCAAATCTTTGTTTATATCAAAATGTCAGTTCTATTGTGATTTTGTGATGCATTGTATTTACAACAGATCAGGTGTTTCCTAGTTTTGAAAAGTCATGGTTATGGAAATATAGATCTTCATGATTTTTGAGTAAATGTTTCAGTAGATGATCCTCTTCCCCACGAGTATAGCTTTTTTGACATCCTTAGCAGTACTGTTTTTCAGTCTAATTAATTCTTTTTTGATCTTTTCAAGATATGCCAACAGAAATAATGTTTCACTGTCACTCTCAGTGGGAGAAGGAGTAGGGCATAACTACCTGCGTGATTATATCTTTTAGATACTACGTAAGAAAAAATTGCTTTAAATTATCTTTTAATGTTTGAAGTTCAAACTTTAATGAACGTTCATGTAACTTCTGAAAGCAGTTCTCATTTTACTTCGTACTATCTGCAAAGAGGAAAGCAGGACAGAAACTAGAACTGTGACTATTACTATTTTCTATATGTGGTGTTATTTAATTCATTGCAAAGATACTATTTCTAGCACCACAGACATTCTTTTTCCCACAAAAAATGTTAGCGACAGGAAATGTTTTGGATAGTGTAACAACATTTCCTGATAAACACTTTATCACAGCTTGATAACTATTTCCTGTTGTTAGGGTTTGTTTTAACTATTGTCATTTTGTTGTCTTTCTTGCTATAATTAACACACATATGTGATCTGGCTAAGTGCGCTCATCCTGTCGAACAAAGGTTTCAGCAGGTCAGACATTTAGTTATAATGTGATGCAAATTTTTATATTGTCCATTTCCCTTCATTTGAACTTTGTCTGGAGCCATAAATGAAATAGCAATACACATGCAGCCTTGTGGGAACTGGGAATTCGCAGAAGGGTGGAAGATCCTCAGTATTTCAAATAGAGCATTGCCTGCTGTGGTCTTAGGGATTTCAGTAAGCTTCTAAAATAGCTTTAGATGAGAAGGTGGGGCTTCATGTAGGAGCTAATTGTTCAATGCAAACTTGGACTTGAATTGTCCTGGAAGAGTATCAGAAGAAATTTGGCACTTACTAAGGAGCTTTAGAGCATTGTCCTTGCAAACTAATGTTAAAATGAGACTACGTTCAAGAATTTTACTCTATCAAAATGTCGTGTTTTCAGTCAACAGAACCACTTTTGCTATTTTTGGTGTAACCCACTTACTTTAGTGATAAAAGACAGGCAGTATCACTTACGTACAGCTCATCCTGGTTCTCATTCACACGAAGATTGTAGGCCATTTGACTATACTTCTACTGTGTAGTAGATGCTGGGATGGAGCCTTTGGCCCTGAAGCCTAGAAGCATAGCCTAGCTCAAGTTCATATTGTTTAGGGCTTTATTTCCCTTGAGATTGGCCAATCGACACTATGCAGCTCTTGATCCCGGAGTGCCTCCGTGCTATTCTAACATCCTGTGGCCTTCAGACATGGTACTTGAAATGTCTGTGGGATTTTTTTCTAGCTCTTTGTGTTTGAAAGTGACTGTTTATTGCCTTCTGTGTAAAAGTTTTGACTCCATGGTTTTCTTCCCCAAAGTTTTTCACGAAAAGCAAAGTTAAGGCGCTTCACTGGAAGCCTGTCGCATTTGAGGGTGCAAAGCCTGCTGAGGTGGTGTTGAGAGAGTCTGTAGGGAGCAGCTTTGGAGCTGCATTGTCCATGGAGTGTGCTCAAAACAGGACTGGGCGTGCGTTATCTCTGATAGGGTACAGAGGTGGGCTACCAAGCTGGTAAAGGATTTGGAACATATGTTGTATGAGGAACAGCTGAGGGATCTGGGGCTCTTTAGCCTGGAGGAGATTGAGAGGAGACCTTATCGCTCTCTACAACTACCTGAAAGATTGTAGAGAGGCGAGGATTGGTCTTCTCCCTAGTGGTGAGTGATAGGACAAGGGGAAATGGCTTGAAGTTGTGGCAGAGGAGGTTCAGGTTGGATATTAGGAAGAATTTCTTTACTGAGGGGCTTGTGAGGCATTGGAACAGGCTGCCCAGGGAGGTAGTTGAGTCACCATCCCTGGAGGTGTTTAAGAGAAGGGTAAATGTTGCATTGAAGGACATGGTTTAGTGGTGTTGATAGGACTAGGAAAAAGTTGGACTCGATGACCTTGAAGGTCTCCTCCAGCTGAAAGTGTTCTGTGGTTCTGACTGTGATTCTAACTGTGCTGCTTGACACAGGCTAAATCAGCTGGGAAGTCAGCTGACAAGCTGTCTGGATGTTCAGAGGCCAGGCGTTCAGGCTGTGTGTCCAGTTATGATGGGTTTATGGAGCCTAACTAAAGCTTTGCCTAAAGTTTTATTTCTGCTGGAAAGGCCTGAGGAAAGAAGGATGTGGAGGTCGAGGCTTTAGGCAAAGGTGCATGCGTAGAGCTGAATTAGGAAAAAAAAAAAGATTATCGACGAATTGTAGGTAGATACATTTTACCTGCACATCCTGAAGGTGTATATCCTCAGAAAAATATTTACTGAAACAGAATCCGAAACAGTGTTTCTGGTTATTTTTTTTTTAAATTGATTGAATAAAGCATTCTTGCAAAGAGCTGATCCAAGTTATGCAACCCAGTGCTGACTGCATAAGCTATTCAGGCATCTGAAGGAAGGTGACATTGATGTAATCATCTTTGTCACTCACTGAGGATGTATGTAAAAATCTGAAGTGTTTGTGGAACAGGGAAATGAACTTGTGCTGTTGATTTATAATTCCAAAACAAAACAAAATTGGTTACACTGAATCCAATAATGGTCAGGATAACATAAATTGATTTTCCATTATTGGACTCCAGCAATAAATAATAAATAAGTTTTTGTGAAAGCTATATATGAAAGCTATGTATGAATAGTGTGTTATATGCATAATCATCATCTGCTTTCTATAGATCAGACATCTTAGAGGCATTTCCTTTGACCTAATGAATAAAGCCGTTTCAAGGTTCTGTATTAAAAATGTAAAAGTTATGGTTATACATACATGATGAGGTGTAAAATTTTCACTAAATTGCCTTTAGTTCTTTAACTGTGTTATTAAAAATTGCTAATTTTAAACAAATGCTTTAGTATTGGTCTTAGCTTTCTGGCAAGGAATATATACAGTAACCTTTTAACAGATAATGACAGTGATTTCTCAGGTTTTGTGGGATTTATGTTACGTGACACAAATATCTTAAAAAGAGTATGGATGTTTTTTTTACTGGCAGTAATCTGCCAGTCACTCTATGGGCTGTTGAAAAGCTAAATAAAATCAAGCAGTTACTTTTTGAACACATATTAAAAAGAATCATATAGGTGATTGGAGCATGTCATGTTATCAGAAGACAAGACCAATATTATTTATGATTGATATAAAAATGTGAACTTATAAAACTGTTTGTCAGAAGAACAGAAGACTTTTTTTTTTTTTTAATTCACAGCATTAGTTCTAATACTTTTCCTCTTGCAATTCAAGATGCTGCACAAGCTTGCATGAACAAGTCAAGGCAGAGCAAACAACAGAGATTGCTCAACAGAGTTTCCAGCTCAGGAAGTCTCCGAGCTACAAATGTTTGAAGGCTAGGATAATATTTAGAGGAAGCTTCATATTTACTTACCCCGTTCTTTTCTAACGCTTTCTTGCCAGGGAACAGATTTTTGTTAGTGCTGGAGAGAAAGCACTCACATTGGTAAAACTTTGAACTGACCCCTAATGGCTCTTTTTTTCACTCTGTGACCTTATGTAGAGGATGTTTAATTACGTGTCTAGCTTTTGAGATAACACTGATAGGCACTTTTTACTTCCTGTGAGGAAATGCTCAATGCTTTCTGGAATTGGGGTTTTTTGTGTGCTTGTTTTGTTTTTAATGGAAGCATTGTGACTCTTTGTTGATGTGAGGACTATTCTCTATTAAGGTCAGAGGGACTGAAAATTTTTTACTAGTCTAGTGTTTTATATATACTAGATAGTGTTTTATATATACTATATATATGTAGTGTTTTATATGTACTATACTATACTGAAACATAGAGAAGTGAGTAGCTTAAAGAGGGAAGCATATATTATATTCTGTATAAATAGAAATTATTATATTGCCATTAGAAATGTTGTAGTGTTATACTGTATACACATTATAGAGTATGTACACCATATACAGATGTCGATACATTTTAGAAGCTACACTAATCTGTGATACATAAAGATGACTTACAGAGTGTGATACTTGGTGGTCATGGTGGACATTATTAAACAACAACGTCAATAAATAAAGCAAGAATTTGAAATAATCAATTAAGAAACAATTCTGGATCTACTTGAGGAGTTGAACATCCCCAAAGCATCTGTCTTTACTATCAACTTTAAAGGGTTTTTATTTTTATTTTTCATCTCCTTCATAGCCTTATTAACCTGCATTTTGAGAACAAGTGAACAGGCAAGGAAGACTTACCTGCTCTATTACCTTTCTAATTCTGCATACCTTAAGCATGTGCCTTGTTATGCACTTTCTGTTTAAACTTCAGGATCTTAATATATCCAATGTGTACTTATGTTAAAATGTTTTCATCCTTTCCATCAATGACTCAAAATTATCTGGTTAATTCAAATAGTCCAGTGTTAGCAGATGGCTGTTGAGTCAGTGTCTCTGTACAGTATTTAGCACACTTTAAAGGAAATGTGATACAGAAACAGAATTTATTTGCTTTTAAACTCATGTTTTCCCCAAAGTGATGTGTAACCATTAGTTCTCACAATATATGGGGAAGGGAAAATAAACAAGTTGCTCAGGGGAAAAAGTGAGCACTATAAGGCTGGAGTGCCTTGGAACCAGCAACAGACAATTATTGTTCTCAGCTTCATTTGAAATACTACTGAAACCCTCAATCTTTTCCTGTGACAAGGGTCTCTGGACCACTACAAGGCTTTCAATGTTCTTTTTTGTAGGCTGGGGAATAGCTCACCCTGCGCTTCACAGCTTTTTCCTGCCTTTCGATAATCGTAAGTCATGGTGTGTGACAGTTAATCAATCACCCTGTCAGTTCATCTTCCAATGGAAAAATGAAGATGACTCTGAAAAGCATGATGGATGCTCTGCTGTTCAACAGAGCATTTGCTGTCAGGAAAGAAGCTGGAAGACTAAAGAAGCCAAAATCTTCGTTTTGGCCTAATTCTTATGTCGGGACCCTTTAATTTAAGTAAAAATGGTTTCTTGGAATCACAGATACAAATTGCAGTTGAATACATTTAGCAGTGGAACTTCATCTTCCCTTTCAGGATGAGATGGACCAAACGAAGCCAAAGAACACCCAAAATGACCAGCTGGAAGTGCACACAGCACACCAGTCTGTGTCCTTGTGAATACTGGTCAGGATGAAAAAACAAATGAGAACCCAGGCCTTTCATCAGGGTCTGTATCCCACTGAGTTCATTTCTCTGGACACCAATGTCCAAGGCTGGGCAGTGGCTTTGTGGCAGCTTTCATAACAATTCGAAGCCAAGAACCTACATTCCACCTAGGTCCCAGTTTCAGAACAAAAGTCCTTTGAGATTCTCAAAGTTGAGGGCTTGTTACGCTTTCCCATGTATTGTTAATGAAAGCACTATAGTTTTATGTTTCTTCCTGTGATAGTTTAGCTAGCCATGAGAATAAAACAAGGTTATGTCAGCATTGCAGAATTTGCTTAGTTAACAAAAAAAATATTAAGATGCCATTTATTTTTCTAGACAGATTTAAGGAAGCGCAATCAGTAGTTAGAGAATAAAACCACCCTTAGCACATTTTCAAAAGACTTTTTTTTTTTTTTTAGAAGAGTGATTTTGGGGGAGTTTATGTTGTACTGCTCACCCATAAAAATGCAACAACTGCCCCTGAGACTCCTTTCAAAAAAAAAAAGACCCCACCCGGACTAGACAAAAAGAACATGCTGTTAATGGAGAAACACAGTAACATTGCAAGCTGTGATTACTATTGTTGC
Source organism: Trogon surrucura (assembly GCA_020746105.1). Classification (NCBI taxonomy): domain Eukaryota; kingdom Metazoa; phylum Chordata; class Aves; order Trogoniformes; family Trogonidae; genus Trogon; species Trogon surrucura. Next base: position 32,292,876 of record CM036617.1, on the reverse strand, counting down.
TGTAATAGAAGCTTGCACTGGAATGTCACATAAGAAGTGTTGTGCACTTTACAGTCACATAAAAATGCTAAGTAAAAAGTATTTCTAAGTCATGAATCCTATCTGTGAGATACTGAATACCACTGGTTGTAAGTTATTAAGTTCTGATCCCCTCACAGTTGTGGGCTTGCTGACATTTTAGGGTACGTAGCATATACTTGAAGAATGAGGTTGTATTAAGAGGATTAGGCACGATGTATTTATGGTACCTAATTTCAAAGTTAAGGGGTGCATACTGAACCAAGGCTTCTCAAAGCTTTAAAAAAAAACTACTGAAGATCTCTTAAGTTTCTTATGCAGTCCTGAAGCTTAAAACATTTCTGAAATCTCTCCCTGAGCATCCACAGTTCTCCCATCTCAAGGCTGCTTACGCTTCCCACCTGCACTGGATGACGGCCGAGTCAGCGTTCCACCAGGAAAGACCATAGACTGGTTTGTCTCCGTGTGATCTAACTGAGATGGTTTGGAGAGGTTAGGCACAGCAGGGCTGATAAATACCTTGAGAACACCTGAAAAAGAAGATACCTTTTTCCCTGGATGTACAATTTAGGTTTCCTCTGAAGACTTCCACATATTATTACAAACAGGCAGTAAATCTAGCCCCCAGCTGGGTTTAAGTTGACTTTTGCAGAGCAGTGTTGACTAATGGGGTAGGATGCAGCTCCTCACATTGTTTTGACAATCCTCACACTGTACTCTAAAGTGTCCCCCTACTTCTGTCTCTCTGGATCCATCATGTTTAACACAGCTTTAAATCACCCCAAGTGCTTATCAAGTTACATGTAAATTAAATGTCAAATGGGAGTAAAAGCAACATAAGGGTGAAGAATGAGGATATGTCGGTTGAATACTGGAGCTTCTTTTGATACTTTGGCTTTCAGACCATGTATAACCTGATTGGCAGGATTTTCAGGATGATTTACTGACTGAGGTAGTCCTTCAAGACTTCCATTCTGTGGTCAGAGGATCACCTTACTCCGTGCATGAGTGCGACACGTAGGGTGGCCATTCTGCAGCTGCTGTCGTTGCTCCAAAGTAGCATCCCACACACTGACGTCATGGAAAGGCTGCAGCCAGCTCAGTAGAGGAACAGCACTGAATGTGGCTCAATCTTATTTAAGCACCTTTCCTAATGTCCTGACCAGTGTTATTTCTTCAAGGTGGAGCCAGTCAGGATGCTTCAGCCATAGAAGATGACAATAACAGTCAGGAGAAACTCAAAAGCCAAAACTTGTGATAAGCAAAGTGTGCTCAATAAGAAAAGGAAACTTCAGTTTTCCTTAGAACATGTCACATTATGTCTCTTTGCCTGCTTTTTCTCTTGTCTCTACCACAGCCTAGTTCTCAGGTCTTCTAAGCATCTCTGCAAAGGCGACTCCCAAAAAACCTTTAGGCCAGTCGAGCCATATACAGTTTACAAAAGCACAAAATAAGGAAGAATGAAGCCCAGTGGTCTCACTATAATGACAGCAAGTCAACCTTAGAGGATAGTCCACATATCTCAGTCCCTGGAAATCCTTCTTGGTAACCACCGTTTTTTGCCTATCATAAAATCCCTTGTGTCCTTTGTCTTACAGATAACGTTCAGGGTAACAAAAGTTTACCCTCTGGTTCAGCGCCTTGGTGTTGCCAGGACACAAGTCCATGCAAACAAATGTTAAGCTCTTTAGGACTAAGCAGTAATTATCCAGCTTTGCCAGCTGACTGGTTGACTTGCTGCCAGGGAACTGAAGCAAGGCCTGTGACTTCTAAGCATATTGCCTGACAAGTGACAGGACATGCAGTGGGGATAAGGGTGCAGATTAGCGTGGTTCAGCAACAGAAAATAGGCAGAATGGGGCTTAAATGGGGTGTGGTCCAAATAGATATTTGTTTGTCTGGAAGCCATCTGGACCTCTGGGTGCAAGTTTTATATTGCGAATGCCGGCGTGGGACTATTCAAAATTTCAAGAGGAGTTTCTCCCAGCTCTACTTTACCAAAAAATATTTCCTGTGTGCTTTTTTTCTCTTGTGAGTGCTTCGTATATATTGTTCTTCAGAAGGTCTTTATTTGGCTTTTCTTCCTTCTTAGTGGAATTTCTTTCTTTCTGAGGAGCTGCGGTTACAGTCCTGTCTAACTTGCTTCTCTTCTATCCTTTACCCAGCGTCTGAAAAGAAAACTTTAACCTTTTTTTACTTCTTCCTCCTGGTTCTTTGAACCCGACTGCCTAATCGGACCATGCAGTCAACTGAAAAAAGAAAAAATACATTGAAGCAAAACCCCAAACTAATGGTTTGCTCTTGGAGATAATAAATTAGGCATGCACCTGAACTTCAGTATCACAGCCTAAATTAAGGAAGCTTTTAAGTTATATTTGAAGCTTCAGTTTGCTCATTGCTCTTTTTGAGCAACAGGAACCTTGATAGGATGGAGTTCTATGAAGCCAGATAATTAAGAATTAAATTATGAACCAAAAAGTACTGTTCAGATTGTACCTTAACCTTCCCAGCACATGCGTCCTTTGCCATCTACTCTACGGAAGAATGCTTCAGACAGACAAAAATTACATAAGCAAATAATTCTAGATAGAAGAAAATCTATGTGAAGAATGCCAAGCTAATAACGAGTCTTTTTATAATATATCAAGAGGAATCTGTCTCTATTGCCCAAAAGCAAGGGGCTTCCCAGACGTTCCCTTTTTAATGAATTTAAAATATCCCTTCTTTCCTGCTCTGAAAAACTGTGACTTCTTCAGCAGGGACTGGAGTTTATAGTGATGTCTGTGTTCCCCAGTGAGGCCAGATCCAGTTCCCACCTAAGCAGACATCGCGGGTGGGAGCATCTCTCCTGTCTTTAGATGTCTGCTGGGTAGACCTGTACAATCACCCATGTGTCCTTTATAAACAGCACAGAATAATCATAATTTCGAGGGATATTTAGCTTATTTTAGATATCTGCTGTAGGATGAGATGAATTAAATCCTGGCAATGTCTCTTTTTCTTTCTTTGCTGATTATAGTAGGAATTTCGGATGGTGATTGACACAGAAATCCTTGTTGAGGGAGTGGATCCATCACTGGCTACTGGGCTTCATGAACACATGGCTACTTACAAAGTGACAGCATGATAACCTGCTGAAACGTACTGAGCTATTGGATGTTTTTTTGGTAATCATAATTTGAGGTGGTCTATTTGGAGATGTGTGTAGAAATACCATAATACTGTAGTGAACTACGTGTGATACTTTATATTTTCAGCTGATTTTCATCAGAGCAAGTAGCTTTCATTCATACATAATTTTTTTAACTCTGATTTGTATAAAGAATTAGAAATGACTGTTCTCTGGCTTGATCAGAAGTTGAACACAATCTTTGAGCATTTAGGATTAAATTTAGGTAACTTTTCTGAACACTTAAATTACAATTAAGATACTAAACAACATAAGTAAAAAAAACCCTCCTGATCTCTTTAGAACACTGACATCAAAATAAAAAGACATCGGATATTATTAGTTTCAATACGTACTTAGTTAGTTAAAATGAAAATTGCTTTCTGAATCCTTAAACCTGAAGGTCCAATTGTTGGTGTCTGTTCTTGTCACTGACTAGCTCTCTCTTTTCTGGCCATGCTAATAATAATCCAAGTGCTATTTTGTGGGAGTTGCTCACTGCCTACATCTTCCTGGGCGTTTAAATGAGCTTTTCTAAAAAAAAAAAATAAATAAATTAAAAAAAAATAGGTCTGTATGATCACTTCATTTGCTGATCTTTCTCCTTCCCATCCCTTCAGCATATGACTTCTAAATTCCTTGTCCTCTTTCAGCCAAATTGAATAGAGGGATGGAGGTTTCCAAACTGATTGCTCTCCTACCAGATTTGTGGAGACTGACAGCCAGATAGAGGAGAGAGATGAACAAAAGCCTCTGCTGATGGAGAAACAAGCAGACCTAGGTCACCACACATCGTTTTTGCCCCAGTGTGCTCTTTTTTGTGGTCCTTGGAGGAGCTTGAAGGGAGCTGGGAGGGATTTGTGTTACTGTAGGATGAGTGCATGGGTGCAGATGAAAGGAGGGGACTGAAACCAAGAAGTCTGATTTACCTATTAATTGTGTTATTTGTGAAGCACTTTGTTTGTCTTTATTTTTTTTCCCCTGATTAATTTTTCTTTGCTTTATCCTCTTTGAATGAACTGATAAGAGCTTTCTAAACTTGTCCAAATATGCAAACAGACTGAAAACAGAGTCCATTTGACCTTGGTTCACTGCCTCAGAATAAGCTTCTCAGGGCGTTTTTAAGAAAAGTATGTAAAATTCCAGGAAAAATGATCTACAGTCCCAGAGTTTTAGTCTGAACTCCTTGAACTCAGAAGCAGGGCTGCTATTTCTGTGCCGGATAATGACACACACTTTGTATGCACCACAATTAGTGTTACATTTATTCACATGTAGAAGCCTCAAGTGGGGTTGTGGCCTCTTTGTGCTTGATGTTTTGCAAGTGTATATGTGCAAGACAGAGAATGAAACACAAACCAAAAGCAAAAAACATCCAATAAAGTTTTATGTGAAGACTAGAACCAAGAACTTTTCACCCAAGCAACTGTCATCATAAAAACGCCAATTATTTGACATAAAAACTCCTTTTGCACAAATACATTGATTTCACCTACAATTTTGGATGATATAGGAAGAAGTCCTGGGCTTGGCCTGCCCTGTATAAAAACCTGTTGCTGTCTGGAGAGGCACCAGGCATGGGCACATACCTATACACAGAGTAAAAACCTCTTCAGAAATTCAAATACTGGGTGCTGAAGCTCTTATGATCAATCCTGAAAGTCTTATCATGATCCCCTGCCCAGATATCCTGCTTGTGGAGGGATCCGTGTGAGCCTGGTCGTGGGAGCTGTTCGTTGGCAAAGCATGGGGTGAGCTACCCTCAGCTCCTCAAAGAGACACACCAGCACCTCTGCTCCGGGGCTCTCACTCAAACTAGGATCTCACTGTGAGAGGAATTTCCCACTTTGAAAGGGAGAAACCACGATGCACCTGGTGCTCTTACAATTTTGTACCAACCACTGGGTAAACCCTGAGCTTAGGCACAACCTAAATTATTGACACTCCCTTGCAGAACATTCTTTATCCCACTTGGGCCATGAAAATTAGATATTTTGAAATTCCTACTTTGTTACACGTTGAGACAATTGGAAGAGACTAATAATATTGAACAAGAGTATTTGTTAATTGTCATCACATACACAACCATGCATTAAACTTATTTCTTAAAAATTTGTAATCGGATATTGGGTGGAATGAGTTATTTGTTGTGTAGCACCAACACAATCTTTCAATAAAGTGCTACTGAACCTTCAAGCTTAACTCCCTTTTTTTCCTATTGCTCTTTTTTTTGAGTGCTTACAGTATTTTTAAACACAAAAAAAATGTTCGTTTTTTCCCCATAAATAGAAATAAGTTCTTTTTTTTTTTTTTCCCCAGATAGTTTTGTATATTGTAATTACTTCAGCCATCACAGTCTTTTATGTTTTGAACCACAAATTGTAAGGCAGATAGTTGTGTTTGGACTAATGGACACTCAAACTTGCAGTGAACCAAAGGAGACACTGTGCTGTGTCCCTCTTGCTGAAGGGGTTTTAAACCTCAAAATTTACATCTTCTGGGTTAGAAAAGAGATCCGAAAGAAAGATTAGAAGAGTTAGTGTGGATTAAGCCTGTTATTTCAGGGAGTGGCAGAATTGTGTCCCACTTCTGCAATGTACAGCAGACGTTGGTTTGTTACTGCAAATTACAGCACTCTGCAGACTAATTTTAGATGTTTTAAGAGCAAACCAAGGAATTAGGAAGTTGTTGCTTTCAATTTTGTTGTGAACCTGTTCTCTCTTAGAGATGTCAGGTTTTGTAGGCAAGAGAATCACATGTCATTTATTCAATTATTTGTTCATAGCAAAGTACATCAGATACATGGTATTTCATCATCTCTGGTCTCACAGGCCCACTGCCAGTGAAAAATAATTATAGAGATTGTTTTTGATGGTATTCATGACCAAGATGCTAGGCCCTGTCACTTCTAATATAAGGGATATATTCTGACAACACCCAGGACTCTTTATGCTTTTTTTCATCCCAATGACAAAAAAATAGTCCTTAAGCCAGTTTAACAGTGCAATTAGGATTGATTTCTGATCACATTGGATGTCTGAAGTTAGAAAAGCAGATGGGTTGTGTTGGGAATCTGCCCTGCGGCTGTCCACCTTCTGTCTCCGTGGTCTTCCTGCGAGTCCAACAGCCGCAGTTATAATCAAGCTTGCAGGGCATAGTATTACTGTGAGCAGTTTCACTGGTAGACCCTTCACCTGCCAGAGATGCATCTGTTAAACTCTATATGCCATAGTGCAGAAAAAATATGAGTTGTTGGAAAATGTTACTGGACATTGTTTCCGTATGTTTCTCCAAAGGAAAAGATACTGCAATGTGTGAAAGTGTGATTAGGAACAGATGCTGACTAGTTGCAGGCAGGAGTTGTCACAGGAGAAAGATTTATTTTGGCTGTTGCTGAAAGCTTTCCTCTTTAAATTTTGGATTGGTCCTAAAAATCGGACTAGATACATTTGCTTTGTGAAGAAAACGTCTTGAACTGTCAGAAGCTTTGAAACCAATACTTGTTTTGAATTTAGCAATATAAGGTGTAAGAACACAGAGATCATTTTTTACTGTTAAACTCCTCCAGATAATCCAAGCAAGGTAATGGTTTCTTCCTGCAAGACTGTGAATCAACATACAAAAAAAAGGAGACCATGGCTGTAATAGTCTTTCTGACTTTCCTGGATTTGGGGCCATGATGTGTGAGCAATCGTTTATAGAATCACAGAAACATGAAGGTTGGAACGGACCTTAAGATCATCAAGTCCAATCTACAGCCCTACACACCCTAACATTAAACCATCTCCTGAAGTGCCACATCCAGCCATTTTTTAAATGCATCCAGGGATGGTGACTCCACCACCTCCCTCGGCAACCCATTCCAATGCTTCACCCCCCTTTCAGTGAAGAAGTTTTTCCTAATATCCAATCTAAACTTCCCCTGGTGCAACTTGAACCTGTTCGCTCTTGTGCTATTGCTATTCACTAGGGAAGAGGCTGCTGAATAGACAGACGGGGAGGGATGGAAAGGCACATCTCGTGGGATCACACATTTAAGCACCTGTGGCACCTGGGAGGAAAGAGGGAGCTCATCATGTCCTTGCAGTCACAAACAGTCCTTTCGACAGCAACCCTGTCCCTTGGGCTCTGCACCCACACTCTGCCTTTGCTCTCAGCAAAGTTGTATAGGCACAGTGAGGCCCTTATTTTCATTTAGGTACAAGTTTTTGTTATGATGACTTTTTAAGATAAACCTGTTGGGTAGGATCATTCAGATCAAATTGAACAGTGTCAAGTCAATGTCTATGTCTGGCCTAGTTGAGATATAGAGTGACTAGAAAGGGGCATAGGGCATGATTCCTTTTTTAGTGACTGAAATAGGTCAGACACACTGCCTGAGACGTCCTTTTACTATAAAGAAAGCATGTGATGTAAGTAAACCTACACAGATTGTAACTTATGTAATATTTGGTATTAGCAGGAGTTCTGTTTCAGTAATAGTGCCACCTTACTACCAAATCATAATTTTTAATATTACTATAATAGTATCTTCCAGTCTTCTTGGAATTCACAGCAAGATACTGTTTGGAAAGGAGTTACCACTTAGAATTAAGAGACACATTGGATATTTCCTGTGACCTCAGCCAATGCTATATAAATAGAAACAGATCATGAATGTAGTAAGATACTCATTGTGAATTGGTTGAAACCAAGAGAGCAGTGCCCACACTTGGAGCTACTGAAGAAGAATAAATTACTGAGTGGAGCAAAATGGTTTCAGACTTTGACTTCTGTCTACAAACGAGCCTGTAATTAGACTGTGGAGACAAATTTTGACAGACTATGGATGGATGTAGGTTTGGAAAATAAGTAAAGGAAGAAGACAGCCTTAATTTTACTAAAGCTTCAAGTGTATAGTTGTTTCTAGATCATATTCTAGATTGCGTGCATTTGTTTACCTGAGTTTGCAAAAGAGGTACAGCAGCGGTGGTGGAGATTGTAAACTGATAATTCTCATTGTGTTCCTGATAGAGCACAAGAGAGCATAAAACCCATCTGGACATGTTCCTTGGTGATCTATTCTAGGTGATCCTGCTCTAGTGGGGAGGGTGGACTAGAGGGTCTTCAGATGTCTCTTCCAGCCCCTACCATTCTGTGATTCCGTGATTCTGCGATTCTGAACAAGACAGGCAGGTTACATGATACCATCTCTGCTGTGCTTGCTTTGTGAAACACGGCACTGTTTGCTACACCAGTCTCGAGGTGTTGTCAGGTGTCAGTAGCTGTAAGTTCTAACTCTATTCTCTTATATATAAAATGGAAGATGTTGGAAATGGGAGGAAAATCATCTCCCTAAAGTGTCTTTCATTCCAGTGAAACTGCACTAGAATAGCTTAGTATAACGTGGCTATTTCTTAAAATAATGTTAGCACCTCAAAGGTTTAACTCAAATATTCATGCTGATGTGTGTAAATCATGGCAGCAACTAATTCCCTTAGTAGAGAGGACCATGGGAAGAATAACGCTATATGCAATTAATGCCAAAGACAGTGATACTTATTGTATTCTATAAATAATGTTTCTATATATAATTGTGTATATTCTGGATATGCTGTGATACAGCTTTTCCACCCAGAGCTGCAGGAAAAGGGGAAGATGAGAAGTGGTACCTCAGCAGCATTTTGCTGTGAGGTGCTGCTGCTGGCTGAACTTTTTCTGTGGCTCCTGGGAAAACTCCCTTTGAAACTGCTCAACATTACTTTTTAGAGGTGTACTCTACATCCTTTCTGGAAACAGCTTATGCTTGAATTAGGGGGCTTGTCAGTAACCTCTTTTTTCAGCCACACACAGGGAGTATCTGGGTTGCCTTTAATACTGGTACAGAACAGGGGAGAAGAGGCTGTCAAAGACGCATCCCTTCCTCTCACACAAACCAAAGGAAAACCAAAATCCAGACATGGCAGATATATTGTTGTTTTCCCTAAAAAATCCTATTCACTTCAGGTATGTAATGAATACCAGATTTTCCTCCTATATATGTTGTATATTATAACATAATTTTATTTATATATATATAAATAAAAATTACAAATAAAATAAAAATACAAGCATACTGTGTTTTAAATAAGAGATTGCATGGTCTAGAACCTAACTTTCAGGTTCATTGAGCATTTCTGAAGTTTAAAGAAATCCTGTATCTAATCAAACTAAAATTGGAAACGTAAGAAAAATAAAAAGGCAAAGTACTATTACTGGTCTTTGATTACCATTTTGGCCAAGAAGCTGAGATGTATTTAGATCTAGCAACAGAGATACCCTGAATAAATGAGAGCTATCTGCACATCTTGCACACCAAGCTGTTTTAAAAGGGCATGGAGGGTTTTGACTCAAGTTCTCAAATGCTAGGAAATGCCAGAAAAAAAAAAATACAGTCAACCTTATTTTTTTCCCCTTTGTACAGACATGTCTTTAGCTATGGGTTCCCCCAACTATTTTTGCTCCAAAGAATTACTGCCTTAATCTGCACAAATAGGAAGAGTGCTGAGTGTTTGAGAGCTGTTCCTCTGCAGTTTGTTTTGTCTTTTTTTTCAGCCTTTGACCTGGTTTACTGGCACTGAAATTAGGGGACAGTTGTTCAAAGCTCCCTCTGGAGTCAGTGGAGAGACATCAGTGCTTCCTCAGGATTTTTCAGTTCAGTGTAAAATCTGAGTTACTTTCTGGAAGTGTTTCCTTCTCTGCTTTCTGCAGCAGGGACCCTAAGATGAATAAGTGACTGTGTCATACACTTTAAGTGAATATTTAGGTGAAAAAAAAGCTGGCCTATAAGCCTTGTTTACAGCACCTTGTTCTGCTTCTTAAAACAATGCTTAACTTCCCTATGTGGCATGATACATGTTACTTCACAAATTATAACTTTTTTTCCTAATGTAGATACATGATCTCCAAATCAGCTGACAGTATTCAGGACAAGTCCAGAAAAATGCTTCCTGTGAGCCCCTCCGAGGGTCTGGTGTAGGTGACCAGCCCAGGACTTCACAGGACACTCTCTCCAGGAATGCGCAGAGTTTCTGCCTCTGCAGCAGCATTCACAGAATCACGGAATCACAGAATGTTAGGGATTGGAAGGGACCTTGAAAGATCATCAAGTCCAATCCCCCTGCCAGAGCAGGAACGCCTAGATAATGCTACATAGGAATGTGTCCAGGTGGGTCTTGAATGTCTCCAGAGAAGGAGACTCCACAACCTCCCTGGGCAGCCTGTTCCAGTGCTCTGTCACCCTCACTGAGAAGAAGTTTCTTCTCAAGTTTAAGTGGAACCTCTTATGTTCCAGTTTCAGCCCATTACCCCTTGTCCTATCAGTGGTTGTCACCGAGAAGAGCCTGGCTCCATCCTCATGACACTCACCCTTTATATATTTCTAAACATTAATGTGGTCACCCCTCAGTCTCCACCAAACTAAAGAGCCCCAGCTCCCTCAGTCTTTCCTCATAAGGGAGATGCTCCACTCCCTTAATCATCCTAGTTGCCCTGTGCTGGACTCTCTCCAGCAGTTCCCTGTCTTTCTTGAACTGAGGGGCCCAGAACTGGACACAATATTCCAGATGGGGTCTCACCAGGGCAGAGTAGAGGGGAAGGAGAACCTCTCTCGACCTACTAACCACCCCCCTTCTAATACACCCCAGGATGCCATTGGCCTTCCTGGCCACAAGGTCACAGTGCTGGCTCATGGTCATCCTGCTGTCCACCAAGACTCCCAGGTCCCTTTCCCCTACACTGCTCTCTAATAAGTCATTCCCCAACTTATACTGGAACCTGGGGTTGTTCCTACCCAGATGCAAGACTCTACACTTACCCTTGTTATATTTCATTAAATTTTTCCCCGCCCAACCCTCCAGCCTGTCCAGGTCTCGCTGGATGGCAGCACAGCCTTCTGGCGTGTCAGCCACTCCTCCCAGCTGGTGTCATCAGCAAACTTGCTGATAGTACTCTCTAGTCCCTCATCCAAGTCATCGATGAATATATTGAATAATACTGGTCCCAGTACCGACCCTTCAATCAGGTGAACTGCACAGCTGTCTTCTCCCTCCCTTGCCTGATTCATCAGTCTGGTTTACAATTTTTGTTAGTCCAGGTACTCCTCCTCCAGATCTCCCTTCCTCTTGGCTTCCTTTACTTCCCCAACTATGTCAGTCTGGGCTTTCATCCCTTGAGCCACATCAGGGACCTTCTCTTGCTCAGCTACCTCAGTCCCTAGAAAGGGTCTCCCAAGAACAGTTCTTTATGGGAATCTCCTTAACGAAGATGTCTTGGCAGTGAGTAAACATCTTGGCTCCTGTTTGAAGCTACAGCTGAAATGCAGCACATCCAGCAGCACACAGGTCAGCTCCAGCACAGTGGTGGGACGCTGGTTCCACTTGTAATAGTTTTTCCTGTAGCATTTCGGCTTTGCTTTTACGTTTCTCATCCAAGAAGAAAAGCCTGACCTCATTAAAATATTGGCCCTATGGGCTTCGTGTCATGCCGTGAGTGCTATTATTTATGAGTACCACAGGGAAAAAAGCACGCCAGCCTTCAGAGTTCTGAGGTAGAATCAAACATGACTGCCAACTTTCCTTCATTTCAGGTTTTCCATATCAACATCTCGACTCAAGTCTGAATGTTTTGAAAATTCAGAGGCCAGAAAGTCTCCAGTCCATTTTAGGGTTTTAATTTGATCCCACTGCTCTTGGAATCAAACACACAAACTTCCTTCTGATTAGACCGAGTTTGGACATAGTCACAGTAAACACTGTGGTTTTTTATTTTAGCTAGGAATGATTTGGATCACTCACCCTGAGAATGTAATACTGAAGTCATAAGCTTAGTTAAACAGAGATCATGAGGTAGAGTTAATGTTTATAATTGCTAAAATATATTAAAAAAACTCACAAAGAGCAACTTTCTATTAGCTTATTATGTTTTTCATGCTCACAACCTGTTTTTCTGGCTAGAAGAAAAGAGCAGATGTAGAGGCAATGAGCTTGGGGGATGTTTCCAAAAGCATTCCTGAGTCATTGCCTTTTAAAGCCCAAATCATCTAATCTACAGTACACTTTGTTTCCACATCCCACTGGTCAAGCATCAGTTCATTTACATCTGTGTCATTATAGCATTGCTATATCAGGATCTTGAAAGGTCCTGGTGACCTTACACATAGCTCATCAAAGCTGCTGGTGCAGCAGCCACCCCAGCTCTCAAATGCCTTATCACAGCCTCCCTAACGGTATCAAACGTTGTGATCTCTCTCTAAATCCATCCACACTGAGAAATCAACATATCACGAAACCTTCTTGCCTCTTATCCAACATGTGCCTTCCTCTGTTTTGAAGATAGATCGTTAATACTTCCCTGACAGCAACTGAAGTCAGCTCTAAGCCACCTTGGCCTCTCGAGCTGCGCTGTTTGCACCAGCAATGACCAACTCATGTGGTCATCAGCTCAAAACTACAGCCTTATCAAGCTAGTAATTAGGCAGCCACAGAGGCAAATGCATATTTCATGCTTTCACTCAGCTTCTCCCATATTGCTGGTAACACCAGCCCTGGTGTTTTTCTAGTTAACTCTATGAACCTCTATGACCCTACAATATGACCTTGCTCATGGCTTCTGCCCTGAGTTTTCATGGCTCCCCCCGTGAATTAGTCAGGCACACAAACCACACATAAGCCCTCTGTTAAATAGGCATTGAAAGCTCTCTCTGGTTAAGATCATCGTGTCTAGATGTTCTGTACTGGACCCATAGATTATAAAACTTCGATGCCTTGTGTTTTCTTTTTCCATTCTTGAGTTTATTTCGGTGGAATGAATACTCTCAGAGCAGCATGGATGTGCAGGCAGGTTTTGAGCTCAAAAATCATGGCCTGTCGAGTCCTGTGGAAACAAGCTAGAGACTTTCTACCAAAGGTATGAAAGTTGTTGGCTCAAGCACAGAAAAGAAACAGTATCTCATCAAAAGTAATTTGAAGGCAGCAGCAAGCCACAGTAACACACCCCACTGTAATTTGGGGCACTGTTGTCACCCACACACAGTGCCTCACTGGGGCCCTCCCAAAGACAGGGAGAGGGGGAGCAGCAGCTGACTAAGTCAGCTCTGAGACTTCCTGCTTCATGGAGGTGCCTCATTCAGGGACTAAGTCACATGAAAAATATGAATAAAAGCAGGAAAAAAACCACTTTTAAGTATTTGTAGTATCATCAAGTTCTGGAAGACTGGAGAACACCGTTCATTTAAATGTGTCCTTGTAATTTGTAAAAATCCAGTGGATGAGAAATGCCATTTTATGTTTTATAAACTAGACTGAGCTGGTTTTTATGCTCCAGTATTTGTGTGTGTGTGTGTGTGTGTGTGTGTGTGCATATTTTATTCCTCTTCTAGATGGCGCCAGTGTCTCATTACTGAGAACACTCCTTTCACTTCAGGGATTCTGTTTTCACAGTTTTATTTCAATGGCTGCTTGCATAACCCACTGAAATATCTATTTGTAGAGACCCAGGTTTGCATCCATTTCTGCTGACTTTTGCCAGCTGCTCTTATTTTTCACGTGGTCTTGACTATGTAGTACGAGATGCTTTCTAGAGGTGTTCATTTTTGTACTTCTTTTACACCTGTTTTATGCTTTATTATTGTTACACGAAACATACCAGCTTGCCTGAAATATGAAAGAAGATTAATGATATTTCTCTAATTTTTCATTATTCCTGGGCTCTCAGGAGAGCAACCCTGTAGTAACAGACACTTTCTAAGAGCAGAATGGAGCCAGTGTATACCGAGGCATCCCAGTCTATGTGTAATAAGGAAATAAGGGATGCTGCTTGGTGCACCTCCTTACAAAAAATGTTTTGTGGTGCCTTTCCCCATGCAGCTGGTGCAGTTCAGTTTGTTTTCTATATGCCACTGTAATTTTAACTCTTTACTGCGTAATGTCAGTTGATTCTTCCTACAGGATGATGTCTCTGGTTACTTAGAAATGCATTTTCCCACACTTCAGCTGTTTCAAGAGGAGGTGATGGCTTTTAATTTCAGGTGCATCATGCAAAGACCCCAAAAAAAGGAGCTGTTAGCTGAAAAGAGCTGTTTTTTTTAAATAACATTTTTTATTACAAGGGTGATGTTGCTTTGTAAAGTCTAGATCAACTTTTCTATTGATCTACCCACCCTGGCTAACAGATTTTTTATTATATCGCTCTGCTAGTCCAAGTACATATCTGTCACAAGGTTTTCTACGCATGTGTCATCCAAAAACCCAAGTGCCCTCAGTGGAACTGGGATTTTCTGGCCTTTCAAGTGGGAATGCTGAAAGAAGAAGGAGGATTTTGCAGCATACCTGAAGGTTAATCACTGTTTTTATCATTTTGATTTCCCTCAGGATCTCATTCCCCATTGGCAGCCTTGCACTGAAAGCATCTGTCTGTGACTCACTGTTTTGATGCTGAGATTTGTTTGAGCAGCAAGCAGCTGCCTGGGTGGCACAAGGAGGAGGTGGTTTTGCTGTAGCAAGTGTCTGTGCCCTGGATTTGATGCTTTTCTGTCCAGCTTCTAGGATGGGTGTTGCTCTGCAACCTTCAATATGTCAATAGCACAGCCTTGGTAATGCTAAGGCCCTGCTATTTGCAGCCTTGCGCCCTGCCTTTTACTCACAGCTCTGCAACCTCTCACCAAAGCTGTTGTGACACCATGTATCAGAGCTTATAAAGCAATGGCTTTCCCTTGGCCTCATACTCTTGTTTTTCATGCTGTTTTCATGCCTTTACACTTGCAAAATGAGATATTGTCATGAAGGGTTTTCACAGGAAACAACTACTACTGTTGGGAAACTGACACCTTATTTCCCCTCTTTCTTGTCTCTCATTTTGTAGATTTTTAGTTTACGTTAGAGAAACCTAAAGTATGGTTTGTATTAAAGTAGATAAAAGTCATTCAAATACTTAATACATATTGTCTAATAATATACATGAAATGCTTGCACCTGGTGGGCGTAGTCCCATGGGCACTCCGAGCCTCATGAATGGGAACAAGCAGCAAGGTGTTCAAGTGAGTCCCAATGAAGTATGTGTAGCTGTAGGAAAACAACACATTCATCATCACTGCCACCCACTGCACTGGATAGGAGACCCAGGAGAGGATGCTCATCTGGGTTGCTATTGTTGCTCTTCCTGGCTGGTCACCTGAAGAGTTTTTACTTTTCCCCCTTTCTCTCCTGTGGTTTTTTGGTGTGGGTTTTTTTTTTTTTTTATTAATAGAATTTCTAGTATTAGAGTGGATGTAAGCAATCAGCTGCCAACCCTGCAAATAAAACTGCATGTGCACGTCTCTGAACATCCTTTCTGCAACATGGAGAAAATATAGATTCATCTGCCATCTTGCAGTGACATTGTGGTGTCCCTAAAAGTAGCCCACATGCTTCGTATGGACATAACAACACTCTGGTCTCTATTTTGACATATATTATATATAGAGTGCTTGTGTGTATAAAAGGTGGTTTTGATTTCAGACTGAAAGTGGCTTCGTTGAGGGATTTGATTCCTGAAACCACTTCAGTAAACAAAAGGTACCGTTTTAATCCAGATGACTGCAAAGTGGCATATTAAACACTCTACAGGTAACAACTTGCTTTCTTCCTTTAACAGGAACTGACAGGGACTTCAGCAAACTCTGTACATATAAATGGAGATCAGAGAATGCTCGCACGCACAGCTCATGCAGGATTAGGTAGATTACTGCAAAGGTTAAAAACCTTTTAATCAAATAGAAAATAGCAAAATTATTTGACAAATAGGCATCCAAAGAAGTCACTGAGACAGTGCAAGAACTAACATGCCTGAAATTCTGCTCTCCCTATTCACACAAGACCAATTCACTCTGCAAGTGTATTTACACCTCTTGGAGAAGTAATTCCAAGTCAGATTTTAGGTATTTTTAGTATTTTTATAACACAATCAATCCTTTTTCCAAACACACAAGGGAGAAATGTGACCTTTTCGAAGATGAAGTTTCACTATGAACAGACCTGTCTAATAGAGGCTTTGCCAACCCATGGCTTGCCTTACATGAAATCTGTTAAGAAAAGGTACTAAAGCCAGCTACCAGAAGTGGGAGGAGGTTTGTGGCTAATTAATTATCCAATTTTTTGTGAGGTATTTAAGCTTGTAGGCACTGTTGCTGCATATGCAGGCATTCTGGATGTATTAACATTGGTACCACGCTCCCGGCCGTACCCTAGACCAAACCCTCCACCATCCCTGCTATCCCTGTGCTGCCACACACCAGGATGGATGAGCTCCCCTCTGCGGCTGGCAAGGACAGTCTTTTTTCCTTGGCAGGGCACAGCTGGCACATCTGGCCTTACTCGGACCTTGCACCACCCTGCCAGGGCATCTTCTGCCTCAATGTGGCTTCAGTGCCAAGGAACTCAAATTTCCCTCACAACAGGTATGTGCCTGAAGAAATTCTATGCTTGTGTAGCTGTTGTTCAGAGCCACAGCCTGTCTTGGCTTGAATGTGTGTCATCACCCTCCCCACATCTTGGCAGAGGCAGCCCGGATAGACAGGCCTTTGGGGCACAGAGTGTTGCAGCACACGATCACGTTTAGAAGACAAATGGAGATAGGAAACTCATATAATAGCAATCTTAACCAGAAACCCTGGTTTTGCTCTGGTGATTTCCCTTGGAGTGTGAGTTTAGTGTCTTGGTGTCCAACTTCTGCACATCCCACCTGGGCACATGGGGAAGCATACACCTCTCTTTGGGGAACCTCATTGTGTCACACACCAAGTGTACAGTGAGGTCTGTGGCACTGTAGCCATTAAAAGTTTCTCTTGATGTTACATTTCCCACTGAAATACGCTGGGCAGGCTCCTCTTGCATGCTCGGTATCTGAGGGTACTGGACTGCTTGCAGAGGCTTGAGTGGCTTCTGTAGGGCTTTCTCAGGAGACTGCCTGTGAAAGCCCTGGCTTTGCCCACAGTGTCTGTGAGTTAGGAGAACAAAAGTGTTAAGTCTGGCAGCAGAAACAGAAATGTGTGTTGCTTGACTCTGTGTGCCTCGCATGCTGACTCATTGCATTAGAGCTCCCAAATCCCACCTTGCTCCTCCGTCACATCCGAGTATAAATCCCTGAGGATGATTTGTTCTCTCTCTCTCATAGCCTGGGCGAGTGGTGGTACTCCCGAGTGGTGGGTACTCCCGAGTTGTGCTGCTTTCGTCTCAGGCTTATAAGCTTCTTCTGTGGAAGAAGGTATTCAGGCCTTTACTCCATGACAGGAGAAGTCCTCAGTGTGCTGGTGACTTGGCTGTGAAGTCTGCATTATCTCATGGCCAGTTGATCTTGTTTTCTCTTCTTCTGTAACAGAAGGAAGTCACCTCGGTGAAAACAGTGATCTCGTAGGCTGAGGAACAATAGGAGCTAGTGGAGATGAAGTAAGTTCTTCCCAGCACTTCAAAAGTTAGGGATTCGAACTGTATTCAGAAGCTGTAAGGATTTTACTCAGAAGCTATATCTACTTTTTGTCGATGGTGTTATTAGATGCTGGACAAGAGGGACACTTGACTTTTAGGTACAGCATGGACAGCTTGGACTAAATTAATTTTCAAACACTGACATTATAAAGTGCTTCAGAAACTGCATGATGGTAACAATCTGCTCTTAAAACAGAGAAAAAAGAAATATACAATGAGAAGTGGAAAGGTGAGGAAGGTTTGTGTTCTTCAAGTCAACATCTTTTCTGAGACAGAAACAAAACACATAATAGTTGCTAGCATATAACACACTTAATGACCAGGAAGATGAGAGTTCTCAGGACTACCTGAGTAATCCAAAATATTTTAATCTGTCTGTTCAATTCATCAAAATTAAATACAGGCACAAATTGCTTTCTTTTTAAATTTCTGGTTCCTGTAGATGGTGTTGAAGTACTTCTTAATGTGCTCTTTGCATATGTTTATGTTGGTGGTTCATAAAAGTGCAGATACACTGAAATGAAGCTTCTTAAATCATAACCCTGCTTCCATTTCATTGCTCAGATCAGCATGGAGACCTGTTTTTCAGGGCTTTTTCTTTTCCTTTTTCTACGTGGAGATATTATTAAACTGGAGACCTGAAATGCAAGGAGCACTGTATTAAGAAATACACCATCCACATTCCTGGCTCTTTAAAACTGAACTGCCCCAACCTGTTTTCTCTGGAGCCTTCAAGATCAGCTGTGCTGTTCAGTTCAGGGGGCTGCAGCACTCCTGGGCTCCTTTCTGACAGTAGTAGAAAGTAGTGGCTTGAAGACCCTGTCCCTTCTGACAGTGAGGGACTTGTCACCTCTCAGATCATCCTTGACATATAATCTCTCACCCACAATGAAACCAGCAAAGCCCATCACTCTTCATTAACACCTGCCAAGGAGAGAGAGCAAACATGTAATGAAACTTTGCGACATTGTCCTCAAGTCTCGCTGCGATGGCTGGAGAGCTGACGTGCTGGTTGCAGTGGAACAATTACTTGCAGTAGAATGGTACTGGAGGGACTATTTAAGTTGCCATGTAATTTACCCATAGTTAATAACCAGAAACACATACATTTAAAAACGAAATACTGCATTTGAGAATCACTATCGCTTTGCCTTCACATTTTTTATTTTGTGAACTTCATCTCCTTGGACATTTCACGTAGGCAGTGCTGTTGCCAATACACCAGAGTGTGGGCGGGAAGTGTTCTGAGTGAAAACTCCTCGAGATACTTTCCTGAATTGGTGCATTTTAGCTATTTCTCGATATTTTCCAAGCTTGTTTTCTGTACCTTTATGAAGATGACCACTTAGCAGGAGTTCCTTTCACCAGTGGACTGTAAAGGCAAACTCTATGAAGTGCCCAAACATTACTTTCTTCTGGCATATGATCATAATGAGACAGTAACTTATCTGAAAATTAATAACCTTACCTTTTATTTACTTCCATGTTTTTCTCACTGGTGCAGTCATGATATTCATGTGTACCAGGAATGAATGCATATTGATTCTCTGCAAAGAACCTCTGTTACTGCATAGGCAAGTAATTTTGCCATAAAAAGAGAACCTTTCCTATTCAGCCATGCGTACACCAGACATCTGTAGAGTTTTAGCTTCCTGATTGCTTTGATCAAAGCCATTAAGCTACTTCCTGAAGGCTTTTTGTTGCTTTTGATAATAAGTTGCTGAAGACAACCAGCTTTCAAACGAAAAAAAAAACCAACATCCAGGTGGATTTTAGTAGATAAAGATTTGACTTAGTGTAGGTAGCCCAGCTCCTCACAGTCAGATGCACTCTAAAATGACTCAGCCTAGTCCTTCAGCTTCTTCTGGGAATTTCACAGTAATTTATGTAAGAAAGCCTTCTGCACCTTGTAAACTTGGGTTTGTGCATATACCCTGAGCAGTGGAATACCACTTCATCACCTGACAGAGATACAGCCACAAAGATAAGACACAGAAGTGTCAATTCCGGAGTCATAATTAAGGTTACATAAATTAAATACCTGGTCTTTTAGACTGAGGAGCCAGAGATGGGTGGGTTGCAACATTAGCCATCACTTCCCTTAGTGCATTTTTTGCTAGTACTATTAGGATACCTTACCCCAGCTCCATAGGTTAACTTGGCTCAGGCAAGGTAACTAGACTCCAAGCAGTGCCCTATGCCAACAAAACAGAGTTTGTGCATCACCAGAAATGAAGTATATAACGGCACCCTTTCTATTAGCCGGAACATTGTCTATCGGTATTCTGATGTTGTTTTCTCTACTGCAGTGGAACCAAACAAGGTCATAGCTCTGATGTTGTTCTCTGTATGTTCATTGCACTGAGGGTAAAAGGGAGTAGGGACTCACTGGCGAATTCATTCATCACCATTGATTTGAAGTACGATTTAGTTTTGTCTCCCACTAAAGCAACACCTTCGGCAGAGTCTATCTTCTCCTAGACATCTCCATATAGATTTTTCTCTTCTGTCTTTAATGGGAAATGTTTCAACTGCTGAATCAGTTTGTAGGCCCTGCCAAAATGGTTGTGGATACGTAAAATCTCTTTGTAATCTACTCCTTGGGCAGAGTATTTAAAGTAAAAATAAGAATGCCCACCTTCTTATGATTAGTGTTGGGTGCCTTTACTTGGTAGGCAATTGTTTGTGTATTTTCCAGTATCTTTTCCCTGCTTCTGGAACCACCCTAAATTATTTCTGTAGCCAAGGAGCCTTTCCCTTAATTCAGATCTGTCTATTTTCTCATAAACTCATTTTTTTAATTTACTCAGAAATCTGCTGTTTATCAACCAGATTGTGCTTCGCCTCTTGTTCTGAATCTTTTAATTATCAGAGAAGCTGAGCCTGCTATAATAGGTTTTAGTCATTCCTATTCTTCACCTCATTTCCCAGATCTATTGCAATTCCCATGGCTACAGTTATACTTGTAATGAGCATGCTGAACCGCTTGTTCTCTCACATTGAGCTGAATGGCCCAGGTCCATACTGCAAAACTTTGACTCCTTCAATCTTTCTGGCACTGTCTTTTCCAAATGACCTATTGCAATAACCCTGGTAACTTCCAAATTATGCATGGAAGTTGAGAGAGCACAAGTTGGCACTCCTAGTACCAGATTGTTTTAACTATTTAACACTGTAGACCATCTGGGAAAACTTCTGGGAAAATTTCACTGTTATAATTGTAGCCTGTACTCCTTAAAATAGTTGTTTCCTAGACTGGCTCTTCTCGGGAATCTCTATTTCTCAGATTTCCCAATGGGAATTTTCCCAGTAAATAACAACTAAGTTTCACATATTTTTTTTGTACTGTAAATACTTCAAGTGTTTACTACTCATTTCAAATCTTAAATGCACAGAACCATTGGTCCCTGTATTTGACAACAACCCAGGGATGGCTTTCAGGGATCACAGTACACGGATGAACCTGTAGCCAGTCTTCCTATCTCAGAATTTGAGGACATTTCTTTTCTCACTGGATTCCCCCAGTGTACCCAGTCCTGTCCAGTTTCCATGTGCCTCCCCTGCCAGCCAACACCAATGTCCAGTGTGGGGTGGTGGAGTCAACCTGAGGGGATGGTTTCTTTACCTCTTCAGTGACTCTGCCATTTTTCCCCCGTCACCACTGGCCATCACATTTTGTCAGGATCTCCTTTCTCCTGCTGCACAACAGCTCTCCTTCCCTGCTAGTCTCTGCATAAATGGTATTTTCTTGCTTGTGTCTATCAGTTGTAAACTTGAAATCTATTAGCAAAACCATGCCTTCCTGTGTTTCTTGATTTAAGAAGTCACTAACAACAATTTATATGCATTGGGTCTTGTCCTCCTGGGGGCTGAATTTATGTAGCAATCAGATGCTCAAATCCAAGACAACCTTCAAAGGACCTGACTCTTCTTCCTTATGAATAAATCTGGACATTAAAGGCCTCATCCTCTCCCAAGTCTATTCTGAATAATAGTATCCAAGGTTTTGCTAACCTAGGCCTGTTCAGCCTGGAGAAGAGAAGGCTCCAGGGACACCGTATTGCAGCCTTTCAATACTTAAAGGAGGACTGTTAAAGATGGGGACAACCTTTTTAGCAGAGCCTGTTGCAATAGATGATTTTAAAATAAAAGAGGGTACATTTAGACTAAATATAAGGAAGAAATTTTTTACAATGAGGGTTGTGAAACACTGGAACAGGTTACCCAGGGAGGTAGTAGAAGCCCCATCCCTGAAAACATTCAAAGTCAGGTTGGACAGGGCTTTGAGCAACCTGATTTAGTTAAAGATGTCTCTGCTCACTGCAGGGGAGTTGGACTAGATGACTTTTAAAGGTCTGTTCCAACACAAAGCAGCTGACGATTCTATAATTCTGTGTCGAATCTCAATATGTTTTCATAGTTCTGTTATCAGCAGTCCACCTCTTTCTATTGCCATCTGCATTTTACTAATACTTTTGCAAATATAAGTTGGCATCACTGCTATGAAAAAACCATAATTCCTACAAGAGAATTCCTCATCTCTGTCAGTTCAGGTCTTAGTGTTGATTTGTGTGCTTTGCTCTTCAGCCTGTCTTTACCTATTGATTAGTGATGCCACTGGAAGAGATCTCTGCCTACCTTCTGAGACCTTCCAGTTACAGTCTGACAAGCACTAAATACGTCTGAATTAATCACCTTGCACCGTTTAAAAAAATAAATAAATCCACCCTTTTCACTTAATTCCTTTCACCTCTTCCTGCACTCCATGAAGGCACTGCGAAGCCTTTCAGAAATAGTCTCTCTTAACATTTCCTTGTGGCTATCTTCCTTTCTTTCCATGGAGTTTTAAACTCACTCTAGGAAGGCTTTTCATTTCCAGCATGGATCAGGGGGACATGTCTCGATTTTCAACTAAAAATATCTTGGAACAAACGGATGGAATTAACATTAATGAGTCCCCATTACTTGACGTTTTTTATCCAAAGTGTACCAAAGGAGCTCCAGGTAGAAATTGCTGAATTTCTCATTGTAATGTATAACTTTCCACTTACTGATTGTCTTAGTACTGAAAGGATGGAAAATAGTTAATGTGAAAAATGGAACCGCTAATACAGGAAACTGTTGTGTGTGCTAATGCTATTAAAGAACTGCTGAAAAACCAGTGGATAGATGCATAAACACTTACGTAGTGAGGAAAATCTTCTCTGTAGAGAGGAAGAACTTTTCATAGTCAGGAAGAATTTTACAACAGAAAATTGTGTCACACAAACTTTGAGTCCTCTCAATGAAAAATCATATGAATAAAGGAGACCTGGATTCAATGTACCTGTCTGTGTCCGAAAGAAATTAAAGAATCTACATCTAAAGAGACCTTCAAAGCAATTGGATAGAAGGGTAGATCCATATGTGAATAATCAGGAGAAAGGGAGAGTGAAAGAAAATGATCGATTTTTAGAGCAAAAATAAGTTGCTAGTGGTGTGTTTCAGAGGTCTTTGCTGTGAGTTTATTGTTTCACAGAATTAAATAACCTAGAAAAGAAGGTAAAAAGTGACAAGAGAAATCTGAAGATGATGTGTAGAGTGTTTTGCTGTTCTGCAGAACAGTGAAGATGAGGGTTGACTTTGCGAAAATGCTATGTGAGTATCAATAACAGAACAATTAAATGACACATGAAATTTAGTAAAGACATGCAAAATGATCCACGTCAGAAGCCTCCTTGTCCAGCATTTTACCTTTATAAATAAGATGAGGTGACCCTGAGCTGACTACCGTCTCTCAAAAATGAAAGCTCATTGTATAAAGACCTCAGCTTAATGTTTAGGAACAGACAAAACCCCCATGTTCCTACCCACCTGTGTAGATCTATAATGCACCTATGTTTTTAACATTCTGTGCAGCACTAAGCTCCCCTGCTCAGTGGATATTTGTGAAGGGCTACGGCTGGGCCAGCCACTAAATGCTGACAGATGCTCCCTAACCCCTCTCCCTCCCTCAAATGGGAAGGGAAATGAAATATGGCAGAGAGACCTATGGAATTGAAAAAAACCACTAAAACAGCTTTAATAAAAAATAATAATAGTACTAATAAGGAAATAATAAAATTAATGAACTATATACAAATATACACAAATCTGATATTGAACCCAACTTCCCTCCCCATAGTAATCCTCACAGATGCTGCAGAGCAGGCGGCATCGGGGCAGTCCCACGCTCAGTGGCAGCGGGGAACCAGATACAAGGAGCTGAATCCAAGAACTCAGGATGGAGATCAAAGGCAGAAGATTGAGTGGAGTCCTCCTTGGATGCCAGCCGCTAAAGAAAAGGCCTTAACCCCCACGATCCCTCAGCTTTATACTGATTATAACATATAGGGAACAGAATACTCTTGGTCACCTGTCCTATCCATTCCTCCCCAGAGGTGCGATCTTTTACTTCCTTGTGACCCCTTTTATTTCCCGGCACCCCCAGTGTCGCGCACAAGATCCAGCACTGACCTTGGTTTCTACAGAAGCAAGTATGAGCAAGAGCCTTTCTGCATACCAGTCCCAGGCAGGAACTATAAACATCAGGCATTATCACTTCTAGTAGCAGCCACTGTCTGCAAAAACATTCTGCTGACTTCAGAAAGTGCAACCTCTTAGAAGAGGCTGAGCTGGAAAGTAAAACCACTAAACAGAATTGACTCTGTTTAGCTCTAACCAGGACAATATTAAATTGGAAAAGGTTTAGGATTAAAAATGACCAAGATGTGCAGCCCAGCTTCCGTACATGGAATGAGTGTGTAGGCTGGGACACTTCAGCCTGACAGAGAGATGACACAGGCATGTGATGAAGGTCTACAAAACCACGAGTTGCCCAGAAAGGATGATACACTTTGAACACACATCAAGTTTGGAAGTGAAAGGAAACCCTTCTCCTATGGTAATGACAGAAAGCTGTCGGTTGTTTTCTAAATGCACCACTTTTTTTCTGTGCAGGAGCAAGGGCCCATCAAACGAAGTCAGTGGGAGCCAGATTCAGAATAAACAGTAGACATTCTGTCTATCAAAAATAGTTTCAAGGTGGGAGAATACTAAGGGGAAGTGCTGTGTAAATTTGCCTTGTTCCTACAGTTCTCTGTCAGCCTCTTTTGGAGATAGGATGCTCACCTGGGTAGATCCTCCTCCTGAATCGGTCAATATTTTCTTCATGTGTAGGAAGAAAGAAAATTTTCCTGCTCTTACTCAACATAGCAAAGAAGGAGTACTGAAGAAACTTGGCAGGCAACAGGTTCAAAAAAAACATGAAAAGATGTTATTTTCATGCAGGTAGTTCTAATGTACATATATTTAATGTACACAAACTAGTTCTGCAGCAGACATTTTCCATGATATGTACTTCTCTGCAGAGGAACTCTTCTGGGGTTGCCAAAGATTGACATGGGCAAATTCATTGAAGAAAAACCCATCAAGGGTTATTAAATCTCCAGGCAGTTCTCCTGCGGCAAATCCTCAAGCAAGAATTGTTGACAGCTGAAAGACTATCCTGGGGAAGCATCACTACATACTTGACTTTTTATTGGATTGCTCCACAGGCATCCTTGATTGGTCCCTGTCACAGGCAGGGTGCCAGGCAAAGTGAGCGTTTTGACTGATTTTGTGTGGCCTTTCTTGGCATCTGATTTCTCTTGCAATGATGTGAAAAACGGTGTGTACACATCTGTAGACTTCATCTTCCAAAACCCGTCCTTCAGGATAAGCTTTTTTATTTTCTCTCTTTTTTTTTAAATAACCAGCAGACAGCAATATATTGGATACATCAGATTTTGTATTTTCATATCTGACACCAATAAGAACTTTTTCCCAGGCACACACAACTGACTGAGATGTAAGTCTAATTCTGATTGTATAGTTTGTAATTCTGCATAATTTAAATAAGGCTATCATTGTGTACTACCAAGGCAGTCACTGCTTTCTAGTTATGGTCTCTTATATGAGAGACGTGAACGAAAGCAAAGCCTAATGGTCACCCAACAGTGTGTTGATACGTATTGGCCAGCTCTTCATCAATAGTTCCCTTTTTTCCCTTTAATCGAATAGTTGCATAAAGGGAAGCAAAATATTTATGTTTCTATGTCTATGGCCTGCAAACATTGTGTATTGTATCTCGAGAAATAGTAAAGCATAATCTGGATGGTATCATTATAGATGTGAATCCTAGCTGTGGCTAAGATTTCTTATGCTGAGGCAAAGGAAGCTTTCATTTTAAAATATTGTGTGAACTTTACTACAGTTTGCCATATCAAGCAGAAAAGAGCCTCCATCACCCGTCTGCAAACTCTTGACATACTAAAATTGTGCTTTCAGCTTTTGGCTAATTTTAGCACTTGAGTCTTGCAATTTCAGTTTTAATGTGTTTCAGCATATTAGTGATGGATCTGTGCACTAGAGGGATGAAAAAAATGGAAAACAGTATACATCCCTAAAGTGGGAGCATGCAGTTCCCACAGCACATTTGCCTACACTGGCAGATGTTTTCAGGATTGCCTATTAAAAGGAAGTGGAATTTTCTAGTGATGTATCTGGAGGATATTGTACATAATGTTGCTGACCCTACCGAAGTATTTAAGCTCTGCAGAGATGCGAGCAGAGGGTAATAAGACCTAGGAAGTCTTCTTCACCAAAGGGAGGGGCGCTGCTATACTGGTATGTAGAATCTGTTACCTACAGAGGTTATACTGACCATACTTGACTATTAAAAGATAAAGTATGACATAATACTATTGTCAAATTAGAACATTCAGGTTATTTGCTAGAATTGCCTTTTATTAGTGGTGAAATGAAAGGTTTAAATTATAACATAATGGTGATAATACAATATAAGTGCTGATACAAATTTGCTAGAAGTAATTTAGCTAGCTCATAGGAATTATGCTTACTATCCTACCGAATGCACTTAAGAGATGCCTACGAAATTAAAGCTCAGAATAGAGCAAATGAAGTGCAAAAGACATCCTAAAGGTGTTGTTCTTTGGGGCTTTTCTCGAAGTGATGTTTTTTAGAAACTGTGTCATGTAGTTCTATCATGTCATATTAAAATTCAAAAAGTAAAAAGCTGCTGTGATTTTAAAGCAAATTAACTTTGTTTCCTCTTTACATAAGCCTGCTACTTTCTGTAATAAATTGAACATCACAAAGTAAGCTGGCAAAGCTTGAGCATTTCAAACGGATGCGATGTGCTTCAGATGCAGTCTTGTCCTGTGTGCGAGTACTAGTGATTGTAGCAACTAAAAAAAGTTACATTTCTCGGCACCGAGAAATGCAAGAGATTAGTTTGCTGGTCAAAGACGTAATTTACACTGGTAAGAGCCTTCCTCACCCCAGCACGGTGCCACACGTGTAGGTCAGAGGTCCCAGTAGGCTTGGGAGGGCACTTGCTGGATCTCTTCCCCCATCTGCTTGGCAAGTGATGTTCTCATCATAGGGAATTTGGTCTAACACATGAGAGATTCCTGTGGCAGCAATGCTTGTCTGACACATCTGAGGGTCTCGTTGTGGGAAAGCGTGAGATTTGTGTGAAAAAAGCTGTGAGATTTCATCTGAATTGGAACTCTGCCGACAGCCTGCTGTGTGTTTTGCCTCTAGCCTATCAGCCAGGCGAGGCGTTGTTACAACCAGTCTAGCGTGTGGAAAGCCAGAGCGGGGAGAAACGTTTGAGGCAAACCCAGCCTTAACCTGGGAATCCGATACCAGCGTTGCTGCTGGCAGAGCACAGCATGGTGCCGTGGAGAAGGGCAGGTTACTGAACGTGTCACCGGTAGGACGGACTGCACAGACCCTTCCCAAGGGAACCTCTTCATCTGCTTGGGAATAAGGGTGTTATGGTGATCCAACACAGATCCAAAATCTGACAGAGCCACCTGGGCAGATGTTTTGGCCAGTGTCCCTACTTCGGAGTGGCTTCTGCTTCGCGATCACAAAAGTGTGTTAGCTGAGCTAATAAGATACCTGGGTAAAGGGGAGGAGCCTTCCTTCCATTCACCAAATTCACTAATTGCATAAACTGCACTAACACTTAGTCCCCTTGTGGCCTGGGAATTTGACCTATTCCTTGTCCTAAAATTAGCTATGCCAAAGCTTCATTTGCTTGGTTCTGTGAAGAGTCAAGCAAAGCTAATTGTGGCGTAGACTACAAGTCCTGCTGCAGCTAACTAGGGCTAGAAAAAGCCCATTTTCATTATGACATTCTTTTTAATGAGAAGTAAAATTAGACCTGATGCAGGAAATCCTGGACGAGAGAAAGCTGTATTATGCTTAAAAACTTCTGTACTTTTCCCCCAGTCTATTATGTGAAAAATGAGTCACATTTTTGACAGTGGCAGATAAGAGAAGTTGTGGCTGAGGGACTGCGAGCACAAAGGGAGTCAGATGGACGGTTGTTGGAACATGCTGAACAAACAGCTTCATTTTGTTTATTCTCTTCTAAAGCACTCAGTCGCTGGGTATTGGGAATGTTATATAAAACTAAAACCATTGTGCTAATTCTTCTCTGGTGACATGTGCCGGATTTCAAGAGAATTACAGCTCTGGTCCTGTAGCAGCAACAACGGAGTGAAAGAAACATCTCTGCCAAACAAAACTGAATTAAATCCTGTATTTCCCTTTATTTTCTTCCTTCAGCAAGATGCCATTAGCCTCTGCTCAGCTCATCGTCATTGCACTGTGGACTTTGAAAGCAAAACATGGGGCAGATTAATCAAAACAGAGTGAGCTATCTCCAAGTTCTGCTGTAAAACCCCATGCAGGCTTGACTGACAGTCACCCCGTGATGTAGCCAGCCCGTGTCAGGCTGCTTAGACCTTGCCAGACTGGTCCCAAACACCAGTTGTGCTGGTCAACAGGGTCATCTGGTGACATTCAACTGCAAACATGGGTGCTGAGGTGCCTCTGGACTTGGTATTTAGGCATGTGTCAGGTGACAGCACACCCTGAACTTCCTTTGTCTTCTGCAAAGACACTCAGAGTTCATAGAATCATAGAACAGTTCAGGTTGGAAAAGACCCTTGGGATCATCGAGTCCAACCATTAACCCTACACTACAATTCTGCCCCTAAACCATATCACCCAACACCACGTCTAAGCGACACTTAAACACATCCAGGGATGGCGACTCAACCATCTCCCCAGGCAGTCTGTTCCAGTGTCTGACCACTCCTTCCGTGAAGAATTTCTTCCTAATGTCCAGCCTAAACTTGCCCTGTTGCAACTTGAAACCATTCCCCCTGGTTCTGTTCCTAATTACCTATGAGGAGAGACCAGCACCAACCTCCTTTCAAATAATTGTAGAGCATGATGAGGTCCCCCCTCAGCCTCCTCTTCCTGAAACTGAACTGAATGTCTAAGGTAGAGGGCAAAGACTGCATTGGGTAGCTCAGCACAGCGTGGCAGGGTGGGATGTGTGGGTGACAGACTCCCCTTAGCAACACATGATCCCCATCCTGTAACAGTGGAGGAACTCGTTGCTGCAGAACTTCCCTCTCTCACCCTTGTCACCACCATGTCCAGCCCTGCTCGGGCAGTTTTGTTTTCAGTATATCCTAGTAAAGAGGATTTTATTAAGTCATGTCACACAATTGTGGAGTCTGTGACAAAGATGAGTAATTCTCATTTTTATCGTGGGGGACACTGGTTGCAAACTAATTGCAGAAGAAATATGTAATCCAAGCAATTTTCATTTATAAATTGACATTTTTTTTACAATGTATTTATGACCCGTCACAGACATTTAGTTTCCTAAAATTCTGAGTAAAAAACTGGGACAAAGGGTCATGCTATTATCTTCTTCAGAATCACATATATAGACTATATGATATTTTAAAATACAGTTTAGTAAGTATCAAATGACATACAATACCCTAAACCATTTTCCAAAGTGAATAGAAAATGTCGCCACTGAGATCTAACGCCACCTGAGTTTTATCTGAAGAAACATCATTAAAATCCAGACCAAGGACAAAAATTTAAACTTATTTTTTTTGTATCAGCTAGAGCCAGTGCCTGGAGGAAGAACCTCCCACATATTTTGGGGAGAGAGACCGCTGGCAGATGAGAGCAATCAACCTTGGATGAAAAAAGCGGGGGACTCGTGTTCCACACTTCTTCCCACGGCTCCCTAAATTCTGGCCAGCACAATGTAGCCTTGACTCTTCAGTCTAACCACTCTGTCAAACACATGTATGTACGTATGCATTTGTGTTACAAGTACACATCCACACAAACGGGTCCTCAGATTCAGTGACTGCATCTGAATGTGTGTGCATGCGTATAGATGCATATATAGTGCTTTTATATCCATTTACAATGCATACACAATCCCCTCCAACCCCCTACAAAGAGAGCATAGAAATGCATTGGATAAGAAAACAAAGGGATTACAGTAAAAAAAAAAAAAATTGCATGAAGGTGCTGGGGTTAGAGAATGGAGCTGCAGCAAAAATTATTACATCGACATGGAAGTGGATTTGGTGGCAGTTGGGGTTTCTGCAGAAGGACTTGCATGTTGTATCTTCTGATAGTGTTTAACCATTTAATGTTAGATGCAGAGCACCTAAATCTCATCATTTTGATTTTGGAATGTTGTTGGTTTCTATCCAGCTATTGGGTCATGGGTATTGTAAAAGAATCAGCAAAAACAGAAGAAAGGAAACTTGTTTTCGTTTCAAGTTTCTATATTTGCATGAAAGGCGAGTTCAGCAGAATAATGTTGGATGAGCAGAACATTTAATATAGGGTAAACACAGACTGAAACACAGAGCTGTGTGCATAGGGAACTGTAGAACTGCATACGTGTGCCAACATATACAAATGACAAGTCTTTAGGAGACCAAGTCTTGAGACAGAGATAACTAGATTCATTGCCAAATCCTTCAAATTCTGGACTTTCATTATCCCATCAGTTTGCAATCCTACAACGGCTCCAGGGAGACCTTATAGTGGCCTCCCAGTACCTGAAGGGGGCTACAGGAAAGTTGGAGAAGGACTGTTCACAAGGGCATGTAATGATAAGACTAGGGACAATGGTTTTAAACTGGGGCAGGGTGGAGAGTGGTAGAGGCCCCATCCCTGGAGACATTCAAGGTCAGGCTTGATGGGGCTCTGAGCAACCTGATCTAGTGAAAGATGTCCCTGCTCACTGCAGGGGGGTTGGACTAGACGATCTGTGAAGGTCCTTTCCAACCCAAGACATTCTATGATTCTGTGATTCTAACACACAAATCATAGAGAAACAGAGGTTGCAGACTGTGCAATTATTCAAAATGCGTAATGCAAGCAGAAAGTCACTTTAGCATCATGGTGGTTAGTAGGTAGAGAAATGGCTGCAGAAGTAGAGGGAGAGAGGTTTTGAAAGGTACGCTCCACAATGAAGATAGAATACACCTGGCACGCTGACAACCTTGTACATATTAGATGTGAAATGCTTTTAGCTAGTTGAAGAGAAAAAAAATGAGCTGGGTTTTTTTTTTCAGTCACAGATTCTGAGAGTGTCTTATTTAGCTTTTAATCCAAAAAGGCACTATTCTTTCCAATAACTTCAATGGGCTTCAGATGAAGACCTTAGAAAGTGTTTGGTGTTTTGTCCTGCTCTGCTTCAGTCTTTTTCAGAGTCTTATTCTCTGGGAAGAGCACTGATGCTCCGAGCTGTCACTGGCTCCATAGCTTTTGGAGACAATCAGTTCCTCCCAGGGCCCACAGCTACCCCTGGAGGGGCTGGCAAAAAAACATTTCTAGTTTGGTATTTCATACATAAAATGAGCAGTTTATTTATTGTTATGATTGTTGGACTGTTTAGTTGATGAATAATTGGTTGGATGGTTGCATTGAGGATAGTGGTCAATGAATCAATGTCCAGATGGAGATGGATGACAAGTGGTGTCCCTCAGGGTTCCATACTGGGACCAGTGTTGTTTGCTGTCTTCATCAGTGACACGGACAGTGGGATCGTGTGCACACTTGACAAGTTTGCAGATGACACCAGGGTGAGTGGTGCAGTTGGCAGGATGCCATCCAGTGGGACCTGAACAAGCTGAAGATGTGGACCCATGTGCACCTCATGAGGTTCAACAAGACCAAGTGCAGGCTCCTGCACCTGACTCAGGGCAATCTCAAGCACAGATACAGGCTGGGGGATGAAGGGATTGAGAGCACCCCAGTGGAGAAGGACTCAGGGATACTGGTGGAAGAAAAGCTGGACATGACCCAGAAATATGTACTGACAGCCCAGAAAGCCAACTGTATCCTGGGCTGCATCAAAAAAAGCATGGCGAGCAGGTCAAGGGAGGTGATTCCTCCTCTCTACTCTGCTCTTGTGACACCCCACCTGCAGTTCTGTGTTCAGCTCTCGGACTTCCAGTGTAAGAAAGACATGGACCTGTTGGAGTGGGTCCAGAGGAGGGCCACAAAAATGCCCTGGAGTCCTGGAGCACCTCTCCTATCAAGAAAGGCTGTCAGAATTTGGGTTGTTCAGCCCTGAAAGGAGAAAGCTCTGGGGAAACCTTACTTCGGCCTTTCAGTACTTAAAAGAACCTATAAGAAAGATGGGGGCAATCTCTTTGGCAGGGCTTGTTGCGATAAGACAAGGCATAATGGTTTTAGACTAAAAGAGGGTGGTTTAGACTAGGTGTAAGGAAGAATATTTTTACAATGAGGATGGTCAAACACTGGAACAGGTTGCCCAGAGAGAGTAGAAGCCCCATCCCTGGAAACATTCAAGGTCAGGTTGGATGGGGCTCTGAGACACCTGATCTAGTAGAAGGTGTCCCTGCTCACTGCAGGGTAATTGGGCTAGATGACCTTCCAACCCATAGTGTTCTATGATTCTATTTTACATAAAGAGAACATTAAATGTCTTTTTTTTTCATTCCAGCTATATATTAACATTCCTCTGCCCTCATCAGTATATTAATGAGGAACAGCGAACAGTTATGAAAAGACCACAGACACTTAAAAAAAAGATGTCATTTCTAATGTTGTAAAAGAAAAAGGTTGAAAACCTTCTGAATAATTCCTGTTAAAATTGCCTCTACTTCTTCCCCCTTCTTCACGCAGCAGTCACTTTCATCTTCCCACCTATCCAGCCTTATGGCTGACAGCAGATGAGCTGCTAACATTGGATGCTGTTTTTTTTCTGGATTGCACAGAAAATGAATGCAGGCTTTGTAATTTTAGTCTCTGGAAATAGAAATGTGTTAGTAGGCTAAGCTGCCGCGTTGAAGACATGCAGCACTAAAATCTTCAATGGAGGTAATCCCTTCTGTTTGTTTGATGGATCCATTCTTACCAAAATCTCTTGGCATGAAAGAAGTGAGACTCTGTCACTGGGAGTTTGTGACTGCAGACAGCAAAACATTGACTGAGCAACAGGAAATATATGCAGACTCTTTCATCTGGCTTTCCTGGGAAACTCGATTTCTCACTGTAGCTCTCCTGATGCTGGGGATTCCGTGACTCCCATGCACAGTCCCCATGGCTGTGGGGCTGCCAAGCTGCCCAAGCGAGTGTGCAAATACATCCACGTCACAGAATCACAGAATGTCAGGGGTTGGAAGGGACCTCAGAAGATCATCAAGTCCAACCCCCTTGCCAGGCGGGTTTTGAATGTCTCCAGAGAAGGAGACTCCACACCCTGGGCAGCCTGTGCCAGTGCTCTGTCATCCTCACAGTGAAAAAGTTTTTTCTCATATTTTTACGGAACCTTCTATGTTCCAGCTTGTACCTATTGCCCCTTATCCTGTCATTGGACATCACTGAAAAGAGCCTGGCTCCGTCCTCCTGACACTCCCCCTTGACATATTTTTAAACATTAATGAGGTCACCCCTCAGCCTCCTCTTCTCCAAGCTAAAGACACCCAGCTCCTTCAGCCTTTCCTCATCAGGGAGATGTTCCACTCCCTCCATCATCTTTGTGGCTCTGCGCTGGACTCTCTCAAGCAGTTCCCTGTCTCTCTTAAGCTGAGGGGCCCAGAAGTGGACACAATATTCCAGACCTGTGGGCTGATGAGTTTGCATCAGTCTGTTAGGCTGTGCACATGCATCAAGACCCACGTGGGTTTCAGGAGCTTTGAAGAGGACGACAACAACCCAGTGAGACCACAACGATGAGGGATGCACCAGACCAAACCCAGAGAGCAGCTCACCTGACTTTAGGGTGACACAGCACTTCTGTGGGGGGGAAACCTGGCCCTATGGAACATGTAATAGCAGGGTGCGTCTTTGAGATGTCCAAAGTGCCCTATACAGAGAGTGGGAGAGACAGACTCCTCGCCTGGCACTCCCAGCAGGTATTACCCAGCCCAGGAGGACACCTGAAGTAGTCTGTAGGAAATGCTGAACAGAGGAAGGAGAGTCTAAATTTCAGCTCTCACCTGGCCTGCTTATTTTACGTCTGAAGTTTGGCTTCTTCACGCATTCAGAGCCTGCAGTGGTGGCTTTGTTCATCGGCACGGGCTGGAGACCTTCCTCGTGGGCAGTGCCCCTGCACAGGGCTGAAGGGGAGGTGGGTTTGTGAAGAAGGGGAAGGAAAAGGATGAGTCACCCTCTCCTGTTTTTCTACCTTGAATCTGGGCTGTTGTGGAGTCAGAAATGCAAAAGGGAACAGAAATTAAGGCAGGACAGGGAGTAGCTGCAGCCCAGAGGGGTGGTTTACACTCTGCTGCGTCCTTGATCATCTATGCATTTATGGGACTCAAAATTCAGAAATAACCTAAGATCTTAACTGTTGAATATGCGAAATACACGCAGCATCTTGTGATGAAAGTCTTTGATTCTTCATGATATTCTGAGATGTCTTCTCCAGAATTACCGAAGTTTTTATTAGTAAGAAATATAATAAACTCCCCTCGGAAGCTGAGTCATCCAATGACTGTTTCTAAAAAATCCCAAGCGGTTACTCCGGATCTAGCTTGTCAGGTGCAGGGTGAGTTGGCAGCCAACCTCATTTATTCAATGCCAGGCTAAAAGCAAAATACAGAATTACTTTATAAAAAAGAGAAAACAGTACTCTTCAGAACGTAGGGTGTTTAAGAAGTTGAATATGGCAAATTATCCAGGCAACAAAGACAATCATATCACATGGTGAAAGAGATGTTCTCAAAACACATTCAGGAAAATAAAATGTGATCAATGTCTTAACTTTTCCCCATGTTTTGGTCTCTGACCTTGTATATCTGAGAACAGCCTGCCTATCAGTCCTAGAGTGATTATCACTGCC
Organism: Trogon surrucura; assembly: GCA_020746105.1. Classification (NCBI taxonomy): domain Eukaryota; kingdom Metazoa; phylum Chordata; class Aves; order Trogoniformes; family Trogonidae; genus Trogon; species Trogon surrucura. Next base: position 32,257,967 of record CM036617.1, on the reverse strand, counting down.
TGCCATGTGATGGAGATGTCATCGCACTGCTACCGCAATGCCTCAATTAGTCTCTGTCAGTTGCAGATAAGATTCAATCTGAGTTACTGAAGCATCTCCTGAACAAACGGCGAGGCCATAGCTTGTCCTCTGACCATGGCTTTGGTGGCTGAAGTGGTCCCACCTCATGCTGTTCCCTGCCACATGCCATGGCTCCCTCCCAAAGGGCTCAGCCCCTGAAATCTGCCCACCAAACAGGTCATTCCTACCCTGTTTCAGTCCATGTGGGCTGGGTGAGCGGAGACCTCCTGTTTTAGGTGTCTACAGTACCTGCCTCGATGACTGTGGATGGTGACCAAAGTGACAAGTGCAGCCACAGCTGGGAGGGGACACATATCCACAGGCTTAGGTGCCACAAGAGTTGGCAAAGGGTAAGTTAGGCACCAGTGGTCTCAAGAGGGTCCTAATCCACCACAGTGCACCTTGAAAATTCACTTGAGGTGCAAGTCTCCCACAGCATCCTTGCTGCTAAACTGAGGAAGTGTGGTCTAGACTCTTGGGTAGTGAGGTGGACTGCGAACTGGCTAAGGGGAAGAAGACAAAGAGTTGTGGTCAATGGGGCGGAGTCTGGTTGGAGACCTGTACCCAGTGGAGTGCCTCAAGGGTCGGTACTGGGACCAGTATTATTCAATATATTCATCGATGACTTGGATGAGGGACTAGAGAGTACTATCAGCAAGTTTGCTGATGACACCAAGCTGGGAGGAGTGGCTGACACACCAGCAGGCTGTGCTGCCATCCAGCGAGACCTGGACAGGCTGGAGTGTTGGGCGGGGAAAAATTTAATGAAATACAACAAGGGTAAATGTAGGGTCTTGCATCTGGGTAGGAACAACCCCAGGTTCCAGTATAAGTTGGGGAATGACTTATTAGAGAGTAGTGTAGGGGAAAGGGACCTGGGAGTCTTGGTGGACAGCAGGATGACCATGAGCCAGCACTGTGCCCTTGTGGCCAGGAAGGCCAATGGCATCCTGGGGTGTATTAGAAGGGGGGTGGTTAGTAGGTCGAGAGAGGTTCTCCTTCCCCTCTACTCTGCCCTGGTGAGACCCCATCTGGAATACTGTGTCCAGTTCTGGGCCCCTCAGTTCAAGAAAGACAGGGAACTGCTGGAGAGAGCCCAGCACAGGGCAACTAGGATGATTAAGGGAGTGGAGCATCTCCCTTATGAGAAAAGACTGAAGGAGCTGGGGCTCTTTAGTTTGGAGAAGAGGAGATTGAGGGGTGACCTCATTAATGTTTACAAATATATCAAGGGTGAGTGTCACGAGGATGGAGCCAGGCTCTTCTCGGTGACAACCACTGATAGGACAAGGGGTAATGGGCTGAAACTGGAACATAAGAGGTTCCGCTTAAACTCAAGAAGAAACTTCTTCTCAGTGAGGGTGACGGAGCCCTGGAACAGGCTGCCCAGAGAGGTTGTGGAGTCTCCTTCTCTGGAGACATTCAAGACCTGCCTGGACACGTTCCTGTGTGGCATAGTCTAGGCATTCCTGCTCTGGCAGGGGGATTGGACTTGATGATCTTTCGAGGTCCCTTCCAATCCCTAACATTCTATGATTCTATGATTCTATGATCTCTGTCAGAGAGCTTTTTAAGCTTACTTTGCTCTGTCAATTTAAATGTAGGCAAATGTTCAAAAATACCACTCATGGATTTTGTGCTCACCCTGGAGACTGGAGGTGTTAGATCAGCTCCTAGCTAAGCTGGTTTTCTATGTCTTGCTAAAAAAAACCAGAACTGCTTGCAAGCTGTATGTATTTCCTCCACGGGCATAGGGATGTGTGAGCTCTGGTGACATCAGTCTTTGCAGCCACCGCAGGTTGCCACCATGACCACACGTGGAGAGCATGCCCAGAGGACTCTTTTGCCTGCTCTCAAGTCCATGTGTACAACCAGAGTGGAGAGTGATAAATGAGGATCAGGCACAAGTGGCCAGAGGAGGAGAGATTACAATCATGTGAAAAAATTCACAGTATGGACAACTGTAAATGTGGGTGGTGAGAAGGTTTTTTTGTGAGACTCCCCATCTGCTGAGCTGTGGTGAGCAGCCATGTGTGGACTCCTAACCTGCTGCCAATATGAAATACTGAACAGCAGCCAGAAGGCACTTGGATACATCTGGTTCACTTGTTGACAGTGAAGAAAAACCAAGCTGTTATACCTATAGTCTGTATAGATACCTATTTCACAACTGCAGTGGGCTCAGAGCGCCCATCTGGGCAGTCGATGTTGTTCCACTGAGAAGTGGCAAAACGTTAATGGTGGGGCATTCACTGGAGCCAGTTATCCATGGCCTCACAGAGCTGTGTATTCTGTTCCTATCAACATTCAAGGAAAATTAGTCCCCCAGCTCTGCAGACTCAGCCTTGAACTATGAGCTGAATGACATTATGCACAGATTCCTAGAAGCTTGTTTACAGTTTTGTTTGTCCTGCGATTCGTCATGAAAAGCCTGGGAAATAGAGAATTAATTCTCTAACAATCCATGTGAAGCTTATGCAGGGATCTGCATAATATTTTGAGCAACCCTGATTCTTGAAAGCACATATGTAGAAGTGTGGGCCCACATACAGGAATCCAGAAAGCTTCCCAGCATTCCACGTAGCTGCAGAGCCTCTTTCACTGGGTGAAAATTATGAAAGATTGCCATGTGACTGAGCACCACTCCTTGAGCTGAGAATTTTTCTCTTTAAAGAAGATGTCAGATCTTTTAATTGGGATTTACTTCCCTTTTCTACTGCTCATTGCTTTTCTGTGGCTTCTGCATAAACAGCACTTGGGTTTTGCACAAAGTTTTTGTGTTTTTCCTTTTCACTAACAAAGCTGAAAGTTGTGAGCAGCAGCAAGCAGAAGAAGGAGAAGCACTGAACACATCAGAAGGCACCCGAGCTGAGGTAGGACAAGATTTGTCTGCTTTTTCTGATGTAGATAAAAATGGTTGCAATGATTAAAATACAACCTACTTATATTTCTTACTACTTGCAGTAAGCTTTTTATTTGCCAGAAGCTGATATTGTTGACTAAACATCTTTATAACAAAGTCAGTGTCGAGATTTTTTTTTTACGTGAAAAAAAAGGTGAGTTTATGTAACTAGGGATGTTTGCCAGATGGAAGATGACAATCAAGTTGTGGATCCGATTAAGTTAATCTCATTTTTTAACCAGGTGAAAAATATAAATTTGGTTTATGGCAAACTTTTAAAATAAAAGGTGTTAAAAGTCCGAATCTTGGGGGGGGGGGTGGGGGGTGGTGTTGTTTTTCATTATTATGCCTCTGCAGAAAGGTTAATAAAATTCCATGTTTTGCTGAATTTAGTGTTAATTCTGAATATTACATTCTCTTACATTTACTCTTGGTAATGCTGCTCCTGAAACATGAAGTTAATGCTAGAAAGAAAGGCAATGAGAACTTAAAAAAAACACGAGAACTTCTGTTTTCTTGGAAGTGCAGTGGCAAATGCAAGTGAACTCCTATACAGCAGCAATATCATAACTGCCTTATTATTTGAGTAATGAACATGAGACTTTGATGTCTCTTCAGAGAAACAGTTATTGTGATAGATGCAGAGAGCGTGTCTTTTTCCTGGCATACGAGAGGTTCTATATATTTATCACTTAACATAGCAGAAAACAATTTTTTGAATGAACAGACTTATTTCCCTATTTAATTTGCATATGCAGAACACATTAAAAATAGGTTCTTTGGTAGTTCCTCGTGTTATAGTGAACATGATGTTTCAGGGCAGCAGATCTCCAATCAGCAGTCTGGAAATGGAGAGTTTCATGTTTACCCTTTTGGAAACAGTGGAGGTTTCATACTTACACCTTTAGCAGCAGCAACATCCCTCCACCACACCTCCTCAGAAGCAGCGTGTCCTTCTGTCCAGGCATGGCATAGAAATCATTCTTGTTTTCTGCTGAGATGCTGGATGGCTTGATTTTCATCCACTAGAACTGAGAGTAGCCCAGGGGCTGCTTTTCCACTTTCCTGGTCATAGTTTTTTGGCATACAGGATGGAATCTCTGGATTAATATCACTGCAGAAGGAATTAGGAGTAATAGGGTGAAATCAGCTGTGGTTGTTACACTGCCAGGAACAAGGAGCAAATTGTGACTGTCAGAAACGTGCTGGCAGCTCAGACCAATGTCCATCTAGCCCAGCATTCAGTCTCTGATGGTGGCCATAGGAGAAGCTGGTTAGAGACAACATGACAGCTTGATCACCATCTCGATCACCTTCCAGAGTGCTTTCCCCTTGTATTTCCCAGCTTCCTGACTGCTGTCTGTGGGCGCTGAGAAGTACATCCTTGCCCAGCCTTTTGTTTGACATTTATTGTCCTTGCATTTGTCCAATCCGTTTTGACCTTGCTGAGCCACCTGCCTGCACTGCCTGCTGTGGCAGCAAGCTTCCAGTGCTGCCTGCTCCTTGCTGCACAGATGAACACCCTCTTTTACCTGTTTGAAAGGAGGCTCTCAGCAACTCAGCTGAGCACCCCAAGTCCCAGAACCATGGGACCTTATGAATAACAGTGTGCATTCACACTGTCCGTTGCCTTCATGACTCTTTAAACCCTGATGACATCCTTCTTCAGCATCCTCCTTTCTGTATCAAAGAGTCTCAGGCCTTTTAGTCGTTGCTCTGTCTCCTTGATCATTCCATTTGCCCCCTTCTGCACCTTCTCTAACTCCATAGTATCTTTTTTAGATGTAGACACCAGAACTGCTCACTATGGGATTCATGGAGATTTTACATAAGGAGATACCCTGCTTTGTTCTCCGTAGTCTTCCTGATGATGCCCCTCCCTTTGCTGACATTTTTGATTGCTTCTGCTTCATTCAGCTAATGCAGAAATGACTTCAGTAAATTGTCAATGATGCCAATGCCAAATGCACTTTCCTGAAGGTAACAGCCAGTTTCAAGCTCATATCACGTACACATGGTTTAGATTATTTTCCCAGTGTACATCACCTTACATTAAAATACACTAGCACTCATATACCACCCTTGAGCACGGCATCTGCCAACCTGGATAACTATCTTCTCCAGGTTATTGATAAAGATATTGAATAAATCTGACCTGAGTACCAAGTCCCAGAGGACCCCATTGGTGATTTGTTAAGGCCCAGACTTTGCTTCTTGCCCTTCAGCCAGCTTTCAGCCCACAAAAGAACATGCTTTCCAGTTCTCTGGCAAAGGTTTCTTAGTTCCTTAAGAAACCCTGGGTGCAGAGCTTTGTCGAAGGCTTTGATAAATTCAGCTGTGTAAATGCATACATATCCACATATACATATAAAATGACCACTGGGGCCCCTTCATTTTTCATTCTTACAGCCCTTCAGTGGGTGAATGAGGCAGGATCTCCCTTTTCAGAGGGTGTGCTGACTCTCAGCACACTGATGTTTCAATGAGCTCAGCACCTCTGTTCTTCATTACGGACCCTCCACAGCGTACCAGTGACGGAAATGGGTTTCAGCAGCTGGTAGCTCTGAGGCCACTGACTCATGGCCCTCAAGCTGTCCTCTCCAGCTCTGCTTGTAGACAAGCCAGTCCTCTGGCACAGTGCCTGATTGTAATGGTGGGATATGTGCCTTGGCCAGCAGTCTAATATCTGAGATCCTTTGGGAAACTCATATGAATGACATCTGGTCCTGATTACTTACTGGTCTCTCACTTATCTAGTTGGTTTAATATTTCCTGAGTGCAGCCTTTAAGTGGAGCTGGCTCCTCTGACTTGTTTGCTGCATCAGGTAATAAAATAGCTCAACACCTTCAGCAGTGAAGTCAATTCATTAAGTTTCTCTGCTGTGGCCTTGTTGTCCCTGAAAGATACTTTGCCAGCAAGCAACCCTACCAGTTCCCTAGCAGTCTTTCATCTTTCGGTGGGTTTACACAACTTTCTGTCAGTCAGCCTGACCATCCTTTACCAGGTAATCATTACTTTTTTTTTTTTTTTTTTTAATGCACTTGGTTTCCTCTCCATATTTGATTCGCCATGATACAGTCTTTCTTGTTCAGGGACAAGTCCTCTACTTTCTAAATGGTAATCTTTTCCCTATAATAGTCTTGTTAACTGTTCCACTGATAGACATCAGGCTCAATATTTATTAAAATGTCTCTTTCTTTTGGAATGTAGGCTTTTAACATAGCTTTTGTTGAATGTTCTGTTTGTTTATCTGAACAGGCCCTAAAATTATGTAGACTTCTTCGTTCTAAGACTGCTTCTCTGTCCCACAACACTGCCGAACCTAGCTCTACTGTGATTGCTGGTGCAGGGTTCTCTCCACCAAAATCTGCTTGAACTAGGACCTGTGCAGCACTAAAGATCAAATGTAGAATAGCATCTTGTGTTGTTGATTTGTTTGCAAGACTAATTATTGTAGGAATCAGGCATTTGTTGCATATGGACATTATATCTCATTCTGCGGCAACATCATTTCTTTATAAAGACACAAAATCTCTTGCTATTTGCTATCTACTTTCAGCTTTCTACTCTCAACATTTTCTGATGACTGTTGTCATCGTGATGAGGAGTTTGCAAGTGCATTCCTAGTACTATATTTTTATTATTAGAGTATGGGATGTCTGCCTGCAAGAACTCTGCAATGCTTCTCTTAAGCCATAACATTTTTATGCTGTTGCAAGTTATATAGCCCTTCATGCATGGTGCCGCTCCTCCCCTTGTGCGTCCTACACTACCATTGCCATAAAGCTGGTAGTATGACAGCACACCAGGTCTCTGAGGTTCCCCTTGCACCAGAGTTGTTGTCTCATGCCAAGCTTTCCAGCTCCTCCATCTCATTTTCAGCTTGGAGCATCGGTGCAGAATTATGTGTAAGATTTCCTTTCAATCAGTCGCTCAAGACAGCATGTGCCAGCCAACTGGATCTGTAGATCCTTGGGTTTGCCTTCCCTAGTTATTGCGGTCGGGCTTCAGTTCTCCCCTGGCCTTGTCAGAGGTGCACTGGATGTCGGCTCGCTGTCCTCCCAGGTCTCATCAGTCAGCCCACATGCACTCCCACACCCCTCAGCTCCCTTGCTGCTTCTAATTAAACACTCCTCTGCAAACCTCTCCTTCTGGCTCTGCTGCAAGTATGGTGCAGTCTCTCATTTCCGAATCACTTGCCTTTATCCCAAAAGACCCCCTGGTTCTATACAGACCTAAATTTCTCCTCTCTACCATCTTATAGAATTGTAGAATTGTTTTGACATCCGTGCACTGAAACTTTGGGCGTGACCCAAGCTTCCCTCTTTTCTCATAGCCGAACTCTGAAGGTCCCACCTTCATCCCTAGGGCCCACAATGACCACAACCACCACCCACTCGTCTCCTGAACCCCTTAGCAACTGCCACAGACATCTCGTGAGCTCTGCTCTCTGCATAGACCTGCTCCTGCCCTGCTCCTGCTGAGCCACTCTTGCCTCAGGATGGACAACCTCAGCCCTCCGTGTGCCCAAACCCTTGCCCTGCACCCACAAGCACAAAACCTGCCCCAGGGATGCAGCCATATGTACTGCACACCGGGCAGTTTGTGGGATAACCCTTGCTCTGCTGCTCACCTGCCACCTGTATCTGATAGGTTTGGGGCGTTTTTACTAGTTCATTGTCTCCTCCAGTTAATCAAATCTCCTCTTACTTTTGCTCTATTAGTTTCCCACCTGCCTTGTGCACCCGGTTTGTTCAAGGTGTATCTCCTGCCATGGTGGTTGTCAGAATCTCTATACATGTGTCAGATTGTTCCTTCCTCTCTTTTTTTTTCTCACAGGGCTGTTAGATCTTACCACCAATCTCCCTTCTGAAGTCTTTCAGAGGACCCTAGGGGTCCAGTTTTTCACCCAAACCCCACTCTGTTCATTCCTGACCCAGGAGACAGTCTGGATGCTCTTGCTAAAAAAAAAAAGTTTATTGCCTGTCCGTTACACTGACCACTCTTTCTGTTTATCTACGACTCATCTCCTCACCTTAGCTGGCTAATGAACAGCTCTTGGCTTTAAGGAGGGGTGAAATTCTCCACTTCTCCTCTGTGGTTGCTTGAGATAGTCTAGTGTGAAACAGACCTTTCACTACACATTTCTTTCTACGTCAATCCACATATTAAACCACAAATAACAGAAGCATCTATATATGACCACTTTGTGGGTCTTTCCTGGCACTTGACTGAGGGCAGGCACCATGGTGGCTAACAGCTTTCAGATGACTGGTCCCCAGCCTCTTTCCTTAGACATCCCATAATGGTTTGAATGTTTTGTTTGGATAATTCGGAGAAGAGCCTGAGTACTGGCTTTCTTGCCAGGCTCAAGGATGCTGAGTTTTCTGAATTATACATGTGCATCTAGTTTCCTAAAGGTCTTTAGCTGACAGTACAAATGAGGAGCACCAAATAGCTTTAATGGTAGTTGTTAGCTAGATAACTTCATGGGGAGAGCCTGAGAAAAGTGCCTCAGCCTCTGTGCTTGCAGTCTTCTCCCCAGGGTGCAGGGACCCAGGGGCTTTTCATCAACTGAATTTCCATTGCCCCAATTCCATCCTTCAGCATTGGGCCACAAGCCATCACTTTTGGTGCTCAGCAGGGCTTTGAATTTCCCATGCTCCAGGTTCTTCACCCTTGTTTGACTCCTCTGTCTCACAGATTTCACAGAGCAGAGGCGACATGGCAAGAATGCTTCAACTGGCATAGATATTTTCTTGTGGTTTGGGGTTTCTAAAGGCATGGATGCTTGGGCCACAGCAAAACACAGTCAAAAGGGCTCTTCCCTTCACAATATCTTGGGCTGCTATGTTTTCCTGCAAAATGGGGTCATCAGCTTCAATCATGAGAAAGCTGGTCCTTGATCCCACACAGAAAACTTAGGTGTCAGACAGTTGCTTTGTACAGGGAACCAGAACCATTAAAAACTCCTCTGGTGGCAAGGGGTTTGTTGTTAGGAAGTACACCTTTCTCTTCCCTCTGTGGGGAAAGATCTCAAATGAGCAGATTTCCCTTAGGAGCACATGTTTACTGAGTTTGGGTCTTTGCAGGTCTCCAATGTCCAGTTTGCCCCTCTCCAGTCTTCAGCACTCCTAAGATCAATAGATATTATCTTTATTTTCTGGAAGAATATTTTTAGGTACTGCAAACATGGTTATGACATTGATGTGAGCGAACGTCACCCTTTGCTGAGCTGACACACTCCCATCTCGCAATGAGGGGGGTAAGTCCTGCTCCTTGGGAGTCCAGCCCTGGGGTCACCCTCCAACACTCCCGTCACAGTCAAGCCAGATAAAAGGCAACTGCTGGGGCACATCTGGTTGCTCTGTTAAGGGATCCAGATGGACTGTGAGACACCACCTTGAAGATACCATAGGCTGCTCTGAACATAGCTCAGGCTCCCACACCCTGGCTTGGGTTCATAAGTTAACTCCCATTTACAGCACACTGGGGATACCACACTGGGTAACTGGGAGTCTAGAGCACCCCAATCTAGAAAGCCTCCATCTGTGCAAATAAGTTATTTTCAAATTGTGAAGCCAGTAAGGTCCAGAATAAAAGATACAACACAGTCATGTACCATCAACCTGGTATCATTCTCACTGAGGCGAATTAAAAGCTTGTTTTTCATGCATCTGGAAGTGCCATGTATTTCTGGCATTTAGGCTCAAATTTTCCATGCTCCATTTCTAGATTAGGTTGTCAGACGCAGAGGGGGAATTGCTCCCACTATTAAATGAACAGCAATACTTAAACATTCCTTTCAAAGTGCTAAAGTTTGGCTGAAAGGAGAAATCAGGAGTTCGGCAAGGAAACATACTCTAATGAGAAAAAAAAAAAGTATTATTTAGACTGTTTTAGTGATGAGTGGTTTTGATTTGATTGAATTATAGCCTCTTAGAAGGAAAAATGTCACTTTCCGTGAACACAGCCCGTTTTCTCACAGGCCATTTTCATTAGGGCTGAAACTGTGAGCTGCCCTGGAAGCTGCAGTACGTGTAGGTGACTGTCAGATGCAGAGCAGTGGAGCACAAAAGAGGTTGAGAAAGTGGTTAATGAACAAAAGGCCCGACAAAAAGAGACATAGGAAGCTACTAGAAGCTTACAAGAAAGAAGAAATGTAATGTAAGGAGGAGGGAGTTAAAAAAGGAACCAGGGGTAACTAGTACAGTATTTATACAGTGTTTAAGGTGAAAATGTCCTTAATTTATGTTGTGATATGTATCAATATACTTTTAGTATTGCTTGGGAAAGTTCAGTGACATGCTGCCAACAACATACCAGAAACAATTCATTAGTTTCAAAAGGCAAATTCACTTCTTTTGGCTTGTCATTGTAATTTGAAACATAGACTTACCAGTGGACAGTAATTTCTTTTCTGATCAGGTTTTGGTGTTTCCAGGGTAGGTAACTGCGGACTCAAAACCTCCCTACTATGAAATGGCTGACAGAAAGTCAGCTTGTTTTGCACAGAGAAGATAAGAGAATTGCCATTAAAATACACACATAGCACTCACCTTTAAAAGGCAGCTTTTTCATAGGTTGAGACAAAAAACAGCTGCTGTAATACTGAAACTATTTAGAGATGACTTGGGTTTGATGCCTGAGATGTATATTTACTGGGAAATTACTCATTAACGAACCTTTACTTTCCATTGCCCTCTGCATCTTGCAATTTCTGCCCTCAGCGATACAGTCCCTAATAGCTGAACTCCCTGCCCAGCCTCTGACCCAGCGCTCACACCATTTCTTTTTACTTTGGCAGGAAGACGGGGAGCCTGGTTCTAGACTATGAATTCTTCCGAGATGGCAGTAGACAACAACTTCACTAACAGCTCCTTCAACTGTACGATTGACAGCTTCAAGCAAGTCATTTATCCCATCATGTATCTCTCTATTTTCTTCCTGGGTGCTGTCGGAAATGGCCTCTCCATCTATGTTTTCTTCCAGCCTTCGCAGAGGAAGATCTCAGTAAACATTTATATGCAGAACTTGGCTGTTTCAGATCTCATGTTTGTGAGCACTTTGCCCTTTCGAGCCACATATTACCTGATGGGATCACATTGGATATTTAGTGATATCATCTGCAGGATCATGACTTACACCTTGTACGTGAACATGTACTGCAGTATTTATTTTCTCACCATGCTCAGCGTGGTTCGTTTCATAGTCATTGTCTACCCATTCAAACACTGGAAGATAACCAACATAAAGTATGCCAAGATAATATGCACAGTCATATGGCTGTTCGTGTTGGCAGCCTCCAGCCCTCTGTTAAGCAAGGAAATTGCAGGGTACAAGAACCCAAACAAGTGCTTGGACCTCCACCCCTCCAGCACACACAAGCTCCTCATGATGAACAGCTTTGTCCTCGTGGTGGGCTTCATTCTGCCGTTTTGCACAATTATCGTCTGCTACGTCTTTGCCATCAAAGCATTGCTCAAGTCCAGAGCTCCACAGCGCGAGAAGGTGGTCTGTCACAAGAAGGCCCTGTCAACCATCATCATCACTCTCATCCTCTTTCTCCTCTGCTTCCTGCCCTATCACGTGCTGCGAACTCTCCACCTGATGTGTGGCAGCTGCAGCCAGGCCAACCTGCCCGTGCACAAAGCGCTGGTGGTCACTCTCTGCCTTGCTGCCATGAACAGCTGCCTCGATCCCATCCTCTACTACTTCGCTGCCGAAAATTTCAAAGCAAGAATCAGAAGTTTGTACCGCAGGTAGCATATGCAGAATTGCAAAACGATATATCTACGTTTCTGATGGAAAATCTAGACTGGATCCGTACTATTCAGTGACAGAGACTGTGTGGTACTGGCCAGCCTGCAGCTATGCTGCTCAGCACCAGGTGTCCGATGCAAAAGTGTCCTGGAGAGAGCTCGTTGCAGGCTGGCCAAAACTGAGGCAGGATGATGAGCAGTTGGCTGCCTGGGTGTGATCCCAGGATGAGGGATTGCAAGGGATTTACCTGCTAGAGTACATTTACTTAATTTTGCAATACTCAACCAGCAACATGAAGGAAGCTGCTCACCTGACAGCCTCAGTGACTGCATCGGAACTTCTTCATGCTCCATTTCCCTGTGTGTGCAGAGGTGCAAGGTTCAGATGTCCTCTATTAGTTCTCTTTGCAAACACCCGCCAAAAGTTGGCATGTAACAAAAGTGTAAAGCATTGCTGATACTTTCTGCTGAGGCTGACTTACAAAGCATTCAGAGAGCTAAGCAGGACCCAGCACTAGCTCAGGCTATTCAGAAAGCCTTAACCTTTCTAAATCTTCCACTCTGAGGAGGCCACCAAGGTATTTTGCTTAACAGTTTACCGATTGTCAAGTGAGATAATGATTTCAAGTAAGCAGCATCTGCGTGGAGCGCTGTGAGTCAGATGATGAGGGCAGGATGCAGGTACATGGAGCACCAGGCTGCACCTTGCAGCTCTTCCCATGGGCACCAGCTCCTTCAAGGTCATTGCAACGCTTATTGTTATGCTCAGTGTTGCCAGTTTCCACGCAGGGATCCAAAGACAAATTTTTAAAACTATTTTGGTCCAATTGGGTAGCTAGGGAGTGGTTTCCTCCACACCGGTAAACCAACTTGACAGCAAACTGCAGCCAAATGCACCCCTAATCCCTCACCTCCTGCTCATGCTGAGGAGGAAACTGGTCCCTTTTTCCATAGGATTAATTTCCAGTCGCATTGCATTCCCTGATGTCAAGCACACACCAGTGCAATGGGGAAGCACTAAGCCAGGAACAGGAGGAAAGACAGGTGGCAGAGGAGGAAGAGGAAGAGGAGAAGGGTTGTTTTAGAAAGCAATGGGGGTTACACCTATGTGCCCTTCAGAAAATCTCACCAAGCAGCTGGCTGCTTTTTTGCGTCCCTGAATATTTTCTAAAATACGGTTCTTACAAATCATACTGCTTGCAATTTCCAAACTCAGTTTGACCATATTTAGATTTTGGTTTTATTTGCTGCATTACCCAAGAAATTTTGTCAGATTTTCCAGGAAAGCAGGCTGTCCCATATGAAAACTAGCAAAAACACTGAAAGCCCTCCCTCCCTGTGAAATCCGCCCAAAGGAATGTTTCTGTCAGTGAAGATACTTCATCAATGCTCTTAACTTTTTGGCAGAAAGCATTGTATAAGCTGAACATTACTGCTCCCAAACAAAAATAACTGCAGCTAGCTATTTTCGTCTCTGTCTGAAATATGCAGAAAACAAATCATTGCTGATCAGGTGGGGAAATACTTGGCAAATTGCTGGGAAAATGATTTTTTTCTTAGCTATCTAAGGGTTACATCCAATTGCAGAGTCAATCTATTTCGGTCACTTCATGCTGCCTTTGATGTAAGCACAAAGTTTTATCATAAGTCTCCACTGAAGTTCATACTCCAAATCCATATTTCAGTAACTCAATGGCAGACGTGAGATCTGGTCTAATGATGCCATGTGAACTTCTGCAGCACTTGGTCCCATGCTCCTGAAGGAAAAGGGAGTATTACCACTGGTGTGCGATGGAAATGGGATCAAGATGGGAGCCTGTGCAAAGGGATAGCAGACAAATGATTGGAAGGAATAGGGCAAACTATTTTCCTGCATTTCTACACTGTCAGGAGTAGACCTGGGCAAGTGCTAATGGAAATCTTGGAGCCTCCAATGAGAGACTGTATACCTTAACTACTACAAGGGAATGGAAAAAATTAGCCACGGTTAATCTCACTAGTGTGTTTATGTCTGTATCCAGGCAATGCACCCTATTATCATATAGCTTTGCATCTAGACAATATATGTATCTCACTTATAAGGTCACTTTTTTTGTTTGTATTGACCATGCTACAACTTTGTTTGCAATTGGATTAACTGTCAAACCTGTGTTTTAATAGACAAGATTTACTAGTTGTTGAAGATATGTGCTTTATTCATTGCGCAGCTAACAAGGAATCTCCTTAGAGTGCAGGGGGACAAAGACCAAGAAACAGGTATCGAGTTTTCCTAAATGGGCCATTATATCACAAGAGAAATGTCTTTGGAGGTGCGAAAGCATCCTGCTGCCTTCTTCACTTCACCAACAAAATAGTGGGGAACATTGGTCAAAATCTGGGGTACAGATAAAGTAATAGAATATTTTTTAATTATTATTTACTTGCAGAAGGATTCAAGACCATTGTTATTGGGGATCCTCACAAGCAGTTTTAACAACACTTGCATAATACGCCATATTCCTGTTTACTGACATTTTTCCATTTGATATGCTTGCATGCCTCTACTCACATTGCTGAAGACCAGGGCTCTTTATTACAGAAGCATTATGGTAAAAAATGTAGTAAAAAAAAAAAAAGATACTATATTTATTCTGAAAAATAAAACTCCTGACAGTTAAATTACTAGCAATGCCTCCAGGTCCCTCAAGGGACCACCTACTCCTTAAAAAGTATTTTGATATGTTTTCTCAGTTTTCCAGGAGATGCAGTCTAAGAATAGCTATGCACATAGAAAGTTAAGGCAACAGTAAACTTTTGAGCTTGATGAAGACATAAGAACAGCAAATGAAGTCTATAAATGACTGTTACCCCTAAGCAACAGCAAATGTTATAGCTGCATATGCATGTTTTCCTGTCATTCAGGGAAGCCCTGGTATTACTAAACAAAAGTAAATTTTCAGTCCAAAGCTACACCAGAGGCATAGAGAGATTTTTTAAAAGTAATCTTGCTGCAGCCTGAACCATTTGGCCCGCAGCACAAGGAAATCCCATTTGCCACATTTTTTTTTCAGCCCTGGTTCAGGTCCACGTGTGGCTACATTTGCCTGATGGAGTGGCGTCACAGAGAGCAGGGGAACATCATGTTTTTATTTTAAGGAATGCACTATCCCATTCATTTTCATGATATATCCTCTGCCTTCCTCAACATACATCCTGTTACCATATCTTATATTTTGCTTTAGCTCCTAAGAGTGTACGGAGGTTGGGGTGCACATTTTGCTGCTTAGTGTCTCCTTACAAAATGCCTGTTCCTCTACGCTACAGCAACACTTTGTGCTGGCAGCAGAGCAATCATCAGACTTTCTCCCCCTGTCTTAGTGCTGTTGATACTTCCCTTAGTCCTTTGGGATGGGCAAGATAGAATTGACTTGCTGCCCCTCCAGCTCATAGAAGCAGAAATAGTATCTGTCCAAAATAACCAAGTGTAATCACAGTCAAGAGGAGTCAGATGCTGTTTCAGTAGTGACACCACCCCTGGACTAATGTTTTGATACCCTGCACCACATGTGAACCTATTTAAAAGACACTGTAAATGAAGTGCAAAGTGCAGATTCCCTGAGAAAGCCCAACATTGTTCAAAGAGCTTTAGTTTTCTGGCCAGTGCTGACTGTGACCTGCCAGGAGATATGACTGTCCCCACATGGCTATGCAGTCCTGTACCTCTCACACAGTTGTGCTGTGTATACCCAGGAATCATTCTGGACATCTGCAAAGATAAGCAATATGTTTAATTGCATGCAGCTGATGTTATGTGGTTACATCTGTTCATCCACCAGTCAGCAGCTTAAGGAGGCCAAAGAAATTAAATAGCTTCCTTTGTCCCAAATTCCCCTTTTGCCTTTCAGAAAAACTGGCCAGATTCTCACCACTGCTGCCCCTCCTTTTGATTTTACAGCTGAAAGGATAAAGCTCCTTAACACAGGGGCCAAATCCTGATCACTCAAGTCACATTTCTGCTCACAGGAGCAAAATTTGAGCCTTTCTTCCTGAAGAAATAAAGCTCCTAACCTTGGTCCAGCAGTCGTATCACCTCACATAAGGCTTGACTGCTCAAGAGTAGCAACTGGCAGGTTTTTTCATCACGTTTGCTGTCTGCATTGCCAGATGTTGAGATGTTGAGTGTGTTAACTGTTGTCTGATACGTCTTTTTCTGAGAAGCTATGATAGATGTAACTGGGGATGACTCACTCAGAATGAAGCTGTGTTTCATAACATGCAAAATTTTGGGGAAGGAAATCCCTGAAGAGGGGATCTGTGCTCCGTGCAGATTTTTCTTACATTATTCACAGAATCACATAATCACAGAATGTTAGGCATTAGAAGGAACCTTGAAAGATCATCTAGTCCAATTGCCCTGCAAAGCAGGATCACCTAGAGTAGGTCGCACAGGAAAGCGTGCATGAGGGTTTTAAACGTCTCCAGAGAAGGAGACTCCTCAACTTCTCTGAGCACTGTTCTGTCATCTTCACTGTGAAAAAAGTTTTTCCTGATATTTTTGTGGAACCTCCTGTGCTCCAGCTTGCATCTGTTGCCCCTTGTCCTGTCATTGGGCATCACTGAAAAGAGCCTGGCACCGTCCTCCTGACACTCACTCTTTACATATTTATAAACACGAATGAGGTCACCCCTCAGCCTCCTCTTCTCCAAGCTAAAGAGACCCAGCTCCTTCAGCCTTTCCTCATAAGGGAGATGTTCCACTCCATCATCTTTGTGGCTCTGCGCTGGACTCTCTCCAGCAGTTTCCTGTCCTTGAACTGGACACAATATTCCAGATGTGGCCTCATCAGGGAAGAGTAGAGGGGCAGGAGGACCTCTCTCGACCTACTTGCCACATGCCTTCTAATACACTCCAAGATGCCGTTGGCCTTCTTGGTCACGAGGGCACATTGCTGGCTCATGGGTATCCTGCTGTCCACCAAGACCCCCAGGTCCCTTTCCCCTACGCTGTTCTCCAACACATCAGTCCCTATACTGGTGCTTGGGGTTGTTCTTTCCCAGATGTAAGACTCTACACTTGCCCTTGTTGTATTTCATAGAATTTCTCCAGCCTGCCTAGGTCTCCCCAAATGGCAGCACAGCTGGCTCATTGCCAGTTGTCGTTTGCTGGAGGCAAGGAGCCTGACCAACTCTGGCAGTCCAGCTCCAGATCCCTTCTGCAGTGCAGCCCAAAAAGCCTTTCATGACAGAGAAATCTCTGCTTGTGCTTGGTTTCGTCTTGCAACTAGTCTCTCACCGAAGTTTTAGGATGCTTAAGGGTGCTCTGCTCATTGCTGAAATACTGTTTGTGTGCTGCAAATTAGCTTTTTTTGTCTTGCCAACCACAAGGACAAACAAACTAGAAAGAATAAGAAAAATAATCCAGCTCAAGAGCAATCATGTATCTTCTGAAGGCCTTTATTACTACAGCTGGAGCAGTCTCTTCTGGTGGTCCCTCACAACTAAAAGAGAAAATATAAACCCAGGTCAAGAATGTAAGTATGTTCTGAAAAACAGTGCTCACAGATTGGTTTTCTTTTTCTTTTCCTTCATTTTGGATCTCACTGAACCTAACCGTTGAAAATGTTGAAGCATGGAGAATTCCCTTTACAAAGCTGCTAGCAGCAGTACAGGCACATTTAGGTCCTCCAGAAAGTGTAGGTGGTGTATGGAGGATGTAGTTTAGTGATATTACACCAGACTTTCACAGGTGCACAGTCACTTGGGCAGTCTGTGGACCTGGGTAGGAGCACACACTCTGGCCATCCATGTTTGTGGACCTTCCGCTTCCCTGGGCACACTCCAGATCAGCACAAACCCCAGCCTGTGCATCAGCCCTTCCCACACCTTTGTGTCCCGGTTGCCATGGAAAGGAAAACCGGGTGCAGAGACCAGGTGGGAAGGATGTGCTCCAGCAGGTCACCAACACGCATGACAAAGGGAGCACACTCAGGAGGTGTGTCTGGCTAGGCCACCTTCACTGAGATGTCAGTACCAGCTACAATTTGAGATTGGCCTATTCCCAGTTCCTTTCCTTTCAATTTTTTTGTTGCACTTACATAGTGATTCACACTTGAGCTAGCTGGACTGAGTAGGAGAAAGTTGCCCTGAGAACTTTCCCAGGGAATGGATGGTCAGCTGGGAAGAGCGTAGGAGAACATGCCTCCTTCTCAGAGGAATGGACCATTTAAGCCAACGCTCAAGGACAAAGATGCCAATGTCCACCTGCAAGACCCTTCTCTGGGGTCTCCTATTTTACCATATACTTTCAGGGTCATCGTAGCTCAAATAACAACCCATGCTCTTACAGGGAGAACCTATCTACATGCTTGCAAGGAGCATAGTGAGCTCAAGGTCTTCTGACACGGTCTGTGGTGCCTCTTTCTATTTTCTGACCACCTGATCTAAAGCTTGCATGCCTTGTCTTTCTGGTGGGATCCTGCAGACCTGACTCAAAATTAGCAAAGCTCAGGAGTGCATGAGGACTATCATTGAGCAGGCCGGTTTAGCTCAGTGGGTTGAGCGTGGTGCTTGAAACAGCAGAGTGGCGGGTTCGATTCCCGTTTGGTTCTCGCGTGTGTTGCCTGACCTAGTCGAGAGGTGGCGTCCCTGCTCACAACAGGGAGGTTGGATTAAAATGATCTCTGAGGTCCCTTCCAGCCCAGGCCATTCTATGATTCTATGATCATACAAGCATCCTGGCAATGGCAAGAACATGTTCTTTGAGTTGTGCTATGGGAGGAGATGAATGTGGAAATGCTGGAATTCCCTCAGACACTAATTCCAGTGATGCACTTTGCACTGGCAAAACCCAAAGAAGCATTGTTGTCTTCTCCTAAATCATCTTGGGCTTCTCCAAAGCCATGACCAAAAAGCAGGCCCTCAGGGCCACCACCTACTACAGAGCTCTCCCATGGCCTTAAGCACAGGTGCAACTGAAAATGCCCCTGGGGGGCCACTACTCCTAACCCATCATCACCTGTGCTGACATCAGGGCCACCAGTGTGCTGAGGCATAGACAGACAACAACTTGGGTACACCAGTACCCAAGTAAGTCCTTTTCCCCTGAACAAGCTAGCACTAAGTGCCTTTACAAACCATGGGATCTCTTCATGAAAGCCCTTAGGCAATTGCATATTCTTAAGTCATCTTCTAAAGCAAGACTACACACACACAGCTACTCATTCAGTCAAACCAGTAAGATAACAGGGACAAGGATGGCAGCCATGCCTGCACTTCCTGGGCAGCTTAGGGGGCCAAGGATACCCTGACATCTGCCCATCTTCCCTGTCCTCCTCCCCACCCAAACAGGCATGTGACAACTTTCTTACCTTGGCAGCCCAAGGGGTGAGCAACCAGAGGGAAAATTTTAAGCTAAGTGTGACTAATACTGACTCGAAGGTGTGCCCAGCTGTGCGTTTCACATGCAACCAGTGTCACGGGATGAAAAGAAACCAACACTGAGGGCAATAATCATAGAATCATAGGATCGTAGAATGGGTTGGGTTGGAAGAGATCTTTAAAGGCCGTCAAGGCTAGAGACTTTCTCAGAAAACAGCAGAAAGCAAGGAATTTATGGAACCACTACCAGGAATCGATAGACCTGGAAATGTCTGTATTTCAGAAATTCATCTATTTTGAACCACTATGCCAGGAAGGAGCCACGGAAATCTCAGAGGAGTAAAACCCACTTGCTTGGACCATGCTTCATAGCCAAAAACTTTCTTCATGTTTCATATTGGTTAGGTTCCAAGATGTTTCATTTCTGGCATATAAAGGGCATTGTCATCGCCATCACATGTTGTTATAATATACTTGGCTTCAGAGTGCCCATCCTGATTCCTAGTTTCTCAGTACATGTTTATTAGTCTTGGATTTTATATTTAGCATCCAAAAATTAAAGACAGCAGCAGAAAATTAAAATACCTTAACCATAATAAGTAAGAGGTTTAAGTATTTTCAGTCACTTAGTGCATTAAAAAAAAAGTGCATATATATATGTGTGTATATATATATACACACATATGCAGGCACATATACATTCACATTTATTTATTCATTTATTTTTATATGTTTATTTATTGATATACATGACCATAGATCTTAATTTGTAAAGTCAGTGAGTATGTGTTTGGTAATCTGTGCCAAGTTTCTCAAAACTAACGTCTTATATAACCCTATTCCATTAATATCCCAGTAATGGGTTTTAAAAAAGAACATATTCAGGACTAGCCAGCCATCCCTACTCCACCATGGAATTGCAAAGATCTGAAGCATAAGAAAGTGAAGCTTTGGTCCTTAAGTGTTGCATCAAAATAAATATCTGCTCTGGTGAAGCCCATTCCGCAGTGAGGGAAAATACAAAAACGAACCCCAAACCCCCTTGTTCTACTTCATCATAAATTTTGCTTAAAGTCCTTATTTCTACTTTCAATTTCATCAGGACTCCCACTTTGGTCTGAGGTGATAGGTAAAACCTTTGATACCTTGTCACTTTTAAAAAGTCAACAAACTATGGTTCTATGATTCTATGAACTATCTATATCTTTCACAGACATAAAAATAATGTGGAAAAGTTTTCAAAACCCTCTCCAGGGAGGTGGTTGAGTTGCCATCCGTGAGGTGTTTAAGAGACGGGTGGATGATGTGCTGAGGGACATGATTTAGTGGTGTTGATAGGGCTAGGACAAAGGTTGGACTCCATGATCTTGAAGGTCTCTTCCAGCTGAAAATGTTCTATGATTCCATGATTCTATGATTCTTGACAGCTGTGACATTAAGAACAGATGTTTTGCCTGATGATGGTATAGCAAAACAAAGTTTCTTGCCCTGTGGAGTGCAGACTAGTAGGATCCATGGATCCTTCTAAGAGACTACAGTATGTAAGAAAAGACAACAAATCTGCCATCGATTGGATCAAATGTGCTATTGGAGGGTTGACACCTCTAGAGAACAGCTTAAAGCTGTCATGGAGCATCGTTCCCAAGTGTGGATATGTTGCTTTTCCTAATACAAGTGCCTGAGTTCAGTGCACAAGCTGCCAGTGTGCATAAACGAGAGTTCAAAAGCAGCAAGGCTGAAAAGCAGCAAGGCTGAACATCAGATCTGGATAAATTTTGTTCAGGTGCTGCTCACTGGCTGGGTCCCTGAGCACTTGCATTTATGTGAGGAAAAGAAAGAGATCTAGCAAAAAATTCAAGCCCTTCAATACCACACTGAAGAAAGTAAAGGGATTCTATTAAAATATTTAGGACTTTTAACCTAAAACTACTCCCTCCCATCAAGAGCAATGTTCCCAATTACAACTAATTTATTGTTGTGGAAGGCGTCAGGAGAATTCCAATTTTTAAAGTAGAATGAAGCGATGAAAATGTAATACCCCAAAATAAAGATGAAATAAAATTATATTGAAGACTCATGAGAAATTGAAATTGATTTGAAGGCCAATATAATCTTCTTCCAGCAGAAGACAGTATTATATCTTCTTCCCATACACAAATGTGTAAGAGGCAATCAAATTTTATTGTTTCAGAAAAGATGGGCCATAAGCAGAGGTGGTAGAGAACACAGTCAGATTGTTCTGCTACTCTGGGGACTTTTGCTCATACACTGTGGGATTGCCCAGCTGCCTCTAGCAAATGTGGAAAAATTTAAGGTGCAAACTGCACTGATGCTACACTTTCAAAATCCAAGAAATGTATTTAGTAAATGCCTGAAAACAAGCAACACAGAAAATGATGTTAATAATTATCTTAATTTCTGTGAGAGGAGACAGGTAAAAAAGTAAGTCTGAGTAGTGGGAGAAATGAGTATGAAGACCGTAACTGTATGAATTATGTGTGCAGGGCAGTGTCTTGGTGGGGCCAGATGCTTTCCTGACCAAAGCAAGATTAATTAAAATTAGTCAGATTATTTAGATCCCAATGTTTCTGTACTGTACTGTGTTGTGCAATAAACTGTATGGGATGAGTGTGGAGACAAAATCCAAAGTTTGAACCAGGACAGTGTGGCGATCAGCAAGACTCTACCTAAAAAGAACAGGGATTTCCGTCTCATGAAACACACCAGGTTAGAAATCATAACAGTGCATAAGAGGTCACATATTGAGAATGTGCATTTAAAGCATCTCAAGTCTGTCTGTCTATGGTCAGGTATAAAACTGCAGTGCAGGAGATTCACCTTGCATAACCTCGGCTGGAGACACGTGTCCCAAGCAGGAGGGCTGAGAAGAAAGCCCCACTATATTTTAAGAAAACAGTTCAGTGCCTTAAACACGGTGTCACTTCGTCCCATATAGCGCATAATAACGCACAAATTATTTCCTCCAGATTCGCCAGGTAAGAAATCAGCTTGAGTTCCTTGACATTTTCCCAGCACATCTAATTGCAAGAACTGCTTCACATTGTCTCTCTCCTTCCAGGTAGATTTTGCTCTGTCCCTGCAATGGTTGACTCCTCCTTCCTCCACCCTCCCAGATGTTTGCTGCCACACGAATGCTGCCAGCACCCTGACAGTACCCTTGGTGCTACTGGTTGGTGCAGGTTTTCCTGTGCAAACCCCGGCTGTGTCCAAAGAATGTCAGTGAAGCTGATCTAGAGAACAAATCTTATGAGGACCAGCTGAGGGAACTGGGATTGTTTAGCCTGGAGAAAAGGAGGCCCAGGGGAGACTTTATCGCTCTCTGCAACTACCTGAAGAGAGTTTGTAGCGGAATGGGGCAATTCAGTCTCTTCTCCCATGGAACAAGTGATAGGACAAGGGGAAATGGCCTCAAATTGTGGCAGGGAAGGTTTAGACTGGACATTATGAAAAACTTCTTCCTTGGAACGGTTGCTAAGCATTGGAACAGGCTGCCCGGGGAAGTGGTGGAGTCGCCATCCATAGAGGTGTTTAAGAGATGTGTAGGTGTGTTGGCTAGGGACACGGTTTAGTGGTGGGCTTGGCAGTGTTAGGTTAACGGTTGGACTTGACAATCTTGAAGGTCTTTTCCAATCTAAATGATTCTATGATTCTATGGTATTAGTTCAGCGCTAGTGTCACTCGAGACACCCACGTGCTCCATGAGTCATCTTGCAAGAGGCAGGCTCAAGAGTTGTCCCTGTCTCGGCCTCCCAGTGGACAGTAAGTTGTCCATGGGACAGCAATGTGCCCTTGTCGCCAAGAGGGCCAATGGGATCCTGGGGTGCATTAAGAAAACTGTGTCCAAAAGGTCTAGGGAGGTTCTCCTTCCCCTCTACTCTGCCCTGGTGAGACCACACCTGGAATAATGTGTCCAGTTTTGAACTCCCCAGTTCAAGAGAGACAGGGACCTACTGGAGAGAGTTCAACGGAGAGCTACGAGGGTGATTAAGGGACTTGAACATCTCTCCTATGAAGAGAGACAGAGAACTGGGGCTGTTTAGCCTTGAAAGGAGACGGCTGAGAGGGGACCTTATTAACGTATATAAATATCTGAGAGGTGGGTGTCAAGAGGAAGGGGACAACCTCTTCTCAGTGGTACCAGGCAATAGAACAAGAAATTATGAGTTGAAGTGAGAACATAGGAAGTTCCACCTCAACGTGAGGAGAAACTTTACTGCGAGGGTGACAGAGCACTGGAACAGGCTGGCCAGAGAGGTTGTAGAGTCTCCTTCTCTGGAGACTTTGAAAACCCACCTGGATGCATTCCTAGGTGACCCGCCCTAGGGGATCCTGCTCTGGCAGGAGGGTTGGACTAGATGATTTCTAGAGGTTTCTTCCAACCCCTGACGTTCTATGATTCTATGATTCTATTTCCATCACTTATGGTTGCTTGTGGTTTCCTAATAAGCTGAGTAGTGGAAAACCAGCAGTGCTATCTCCTTTCTGCTGTAATTCAGAGAATTTCCTCGGGAAGCACTGTGATGCACGTTCTCTTTTTGCCATTTCTGTTTATGTCAGCCAACAGGCAGATCCTGCCTTGCCATGCCACGGAGCAGTGGTGATCACAGATGGTTTTCTTTAGCAATACTTTCTTTGCAGAGCCCTTGTCTAAACCACTCCATAAGAGGCAATGGAACTCCTTGCTCTGACAACGTCATGTGAAGGGGTTGCTGGCTCACTGCAGGATGATTGGAGAAACCAGCCATGGGAGTCACTGAGCTTCAGATGCCTGCAGGATAGATGGAGAAATCTGGGCATGTCCCTCTTTATTCCTCACATAATTAGCAGAATGAGAGCACTGGCTTGTCCCACCTTGACTCAGGGGATGTGTGAGTTACCCTGGTTGACGTCAATGGCAGCTCAGGGTGATTAGTTCAGTTTATCTTATAGCTAGCTATATTTGGGCAAGACAAATCCCATCCTAAATCTCTCAATTCTCACTGATGAATACTGCAGGGACACAGCACTGGAAGAGATCTTCTGGGAAATGGTGCCATTCTGTTGCTAGCAACGACATCACCATATGCCCATGTTAAGGGTTAGGACTGGGCTGGCCAGTAAATGCTGACAGATGCTCTTAAACCCTCTCCTTCCCCAGAGGGGACGGGAAAGGGAGTAAGGCAGAAAGACTTATGGATTGGAAGAGAAAACTAAAACAGCTCGTCATGGTTCAAGCCGACTGCCCGGGCCGAAAACAAAGGACCACACAGTTGCTTACACAATTCTCCCCCCCCATCCCCATCCCCACAGGGATGTGGAGGGAGAAAATTCAACTCAAAAGGATCAAGGATTGAGATTAAGGACAGGGAGCATAATAATCTGCCACTTAAAATGATGGGTAAAAAAAACAGAGTAGACTTGGGGAGGAAACATAAATTTAATTTACCACCACCGTTTATGGAGTAAGAAAGTGAGAGGAATACATAAATAAATATAACCCAATCTTAAATACACTTCATCCCCCCCCCCCCCCCAATTTTCCCAGCTATTTCCTGCCCCCCATCAGTGCAAGGAGAGGTGTGATGCAGTCCATTTGACAATTACTCATTGTCCATGGCAGTTCCTCCTTCTTGAGAGAGAGGGCTCCTTGCAGTCTCGCCCTGATGATGCGTGGCGTCCACTTCATGGGAGGCAGTCCTCTCCCTCCATGTGAGTTTATCCCAGTTGGTGTCATGGATAGCTTCACACGCGTCCTCTGCTCATGCTCTGTCTCTCTCCCCTCTTGCGTGGGGTTCTCCATGTACCACTGCATCCCGGACATTTTCACCGCCATCGGTCTCTTCAGCTCGCAGGTGATGGTCTCCTGCTGTCTCACTCACCGTGGGTCTCCAGGGAGAGGTTCTGCTCTGGGTCCTCCCTCCCTTTCCTCACTGACCATGTTCCTTTGTTTCCCTCTCACCTTCCCCTCCTGCAACAGAAAAACTGCCCAACATAAAAGATAGGATAAAAGAGAAACAGTAGAGTCATCTCTTAAATACCTTGATCCCAGAGGCATTGATGGGCCTGGCCTTGGCCAGATGTGAGTCTGACTTCTACCTGGGGCTGGGGGAGGCTTTCAAAGTTTCTCAAGAGTTGTCCCCCACAGCCCTCCTCCCACTTCCTTAAACCCTGCCAGACTCAAACCTATGACACAGCTTTAATAAAACAATAATAGTACTAATAAGGAAATAATTAAATTAATGAACTATAGGCAAATTTCTACAGATCTGATATCAAATCAAACTTCCCCCTGTGACAACAATCGCCACTGATGCTGCAGAGCACGCAGGTACCAGGGAAGCCCCAGGCTCAGTGACAGAGAAGAATAGGGCACAGGAGATGGATTCAGGAACACAGAACTGGGATCAAAGGCAGAAGAATAGATGGAGTCCTTCTCGGATGCTGGTAATTAGAATAAGAGAAGAAAGAAAAGGTGCTTAACACCTGTGGCCCTTCAGCTGTATACTGAGTATGACATATATGAAACGAAATACTCTTGTTGGTCACCTGTCCTGCCTATTCCATCCCAGAGGTGTAAGCTTTTACTTCTTTATGACCCCTCCACTTCCCAGCACCCCCAATGTGTTACACAGGATCCAGCAGTGACCTTGGTTAGCAAGTATAAGCAAGAGCCTTTCTGCATACCAGTCCCAGGCAGTAACTGTAAACATCAGGTGTTATCAGTTCTAGTAGCAGACACTGCCTGCACAGACATGCTGTTACCTTCAGAAAGTGCAACCTCTTGGAAGAGACTGAGCTGAAAAGTAAAATCACTAAACGGAATTGGTTCTGTTTAGCTCAAACCACAACTGTCCATGTACACAGACTGATCAGAGGCACTCAAAGTGCAGTTATACGACTACAAGAAAACATTTATTTGACATTCCTTTTCGAGATGATGGCGTTTTGATGTTGAGAAACAATTTTCCCGTTTCCACTGTACATGCAGTCATGAATGCTTTGTTCACACGTTGACAGTCTCCTTTGCTTTGCATAGCTGTTTTTCTCCATCTGGAGGTTATCTGCCAGATATATTACTTGATTTAGTTTGATAATTCTTCTCTGCACCCATATAAGGCTGAGTGCATCTTCCCGGACATGCATGTTCAGGACTGTACGTGCTGTTTCAGTTCAAGTGAAATAAAAGTTGACAATGACATATTTTCGTGCCTTTACTGGGGTGAAGGATAAGTTACCGGACTGATACACCTCCAAACAATACTGGATGTTTTCATGGTTGCATGGTGCTCCTGGGGCTCATATTTGCACCATGGCTACCTAGTATACTTCTATCCACCTCTTCTGATTTTTTCAACCGGAGAAGGCCAAGCGGCCTGGACCAGCTCACACCCACACTGTCAGGTAGAAGTTCCTTGAAGAGAACCAGCTGAAGTCCTCCACAGTGCAGTTGAGAGTGAAATAACAGGCTCGCAGAGAAGCAGATAATCAGCTTCTGAGCTTGGACTGGCTCTCTTTTATCTAGCCATATGAAGATACCCAAATAGTGCGTGGTCTCATGTTTTGCTCTACTGAAGTTGCTCCTGATTTGCATTTCCCACAGGCTTTTTGACATAATGCAGGAGTTCTTTCCTTTAAATTGTCTGTTGTGTGCCCACTTTTGGTGATATGATTGTCAACAATTAAGTAGAAAGGGGTGAGTTTCAAGTCTGATTCTGCAGTACAAAGTACTCCACAGTACAAAGCTCCCTCCAGTTTCCACCTCCTTCCTCCTGCACTACTTGCTGTGACCTGATTTTTAGAGAAGGTTAAACGACTGTTAGTTTTTTATTAGCCTTGTCTACCTACATCTCTTTTTCTCCTTCTTAAGTAGAAGTACTGACCAAGAGATGGTCAGTAAGCGCTCCCCAGCTTGGGAGAGATACTGAAGCTTTTTGTTTGCAGATGATGTGGATGTTATCACATCAAGTTAAGGAGCCTGAAATGATTTCAAGTAAGGATAGGTCTATAAGTTAGTTGACAGGGAGCAGATTTCTGGAAAGATCAGCATAATCTATATGGTCGAGAGACTTTCTCATCTGCTGTACCAGCATGTGCACAAAAGAAACAACATGAAGAGAGACCGTGGAAGAAAAGAGAAAGAACGTGCAATGCAGGAGAAAACAGTGAGGAGAAGGGGAACTAGGAAAGAAAACAGAAACAGAAAACTTTTAGGGGAATAACTTATTATAGCATAAGTCATCTTGTGACACCAGGCCTGGATTTTTCCCACGGGACAGGTCCCTTTGATTTTCCATATTTCTGCCAGATGAGAAATGGATGTTAGAGGATGAGTGAATGGCTCAGAAAAGTATGAGCAAAAGAAAATAAAAAGGATGTCGGGTAGTGATAGGACTAGAGGGAAGGGATTAAAACTAGAGATGAATCAATTCAGATTGGACATTAGGAAGAAGTTCTTCACCATGAGGGTGGTGAGACACTGGGACAGGTTGCCCAGAGAGGCGGTGGAAGCCCCATCCCTGGAAGTTCTTAAGGCCAGGCTGAATGGGGCTCTGAGCAGCCTGATCTAGTGGGAGATGCCCCTGTCCATGGCGAGGGGGTTGGAACTAGATGATCTTTAAGGTCCCTTCCAACCCAAACCATATGATTCTATGATTCTATGACAGAAGAGAGAGGAAAAGGGAGACAGAAGGAAAATCTTATTGGTGAAGTCCAGGAAGGAAAGACATTTAGTGACAGAGAGGAAGACACATGCTGCAGTTACAAAAGCTGCATGGAAGTGCTTAACAAATGTCAGTCTCACTATGATTGCTACATAAACCAAATACAACTCAGCACTTACATGATGAAAAAGGGTTGCATGTTAAGAGAGGTAGAACCGGCAAGAGAGTCTGCGCCAGTAGTCTAAAAAGGTTCCCTCAAATAGGAGCGAAGGGGAAGGGAGTTTAAGCGTGTGGGCACAAGTCATACTGCACTACTTGGTCTCAGAGTGAAATAAGAGATCCCAGACTGTTCTCTTTATTGGTATAGAAGTGTACCTGATGATATTTGGGAAAGGTTTGGGTTGAGGTACTCATTACAATGGAGATGTCTAAAGTAAGGAGAGATGAAGCTATCCTGGTGCACTGGCAGCCTACTTTGGACTATCTCCACTGCTATTCTGCACTAAGCAAATTCTGCCACTTCTCTGTTGTGTGACCTTTAGCCACTCTATTAAACTTGTAACATTTCAACTCCCCTGTAAATAAAATGCAACAAGTGCTACGAACAAACAGCATTACTTAAAACAGCAGCTGTAACAATAATATGCCTACTCTTGATCTCCAGGTGTGGTGAACAGGCTTTTATCAGTGTTTGGAAGATTTCACATGGAAGTAGGGCCCTGAGAACATGACTAATTTTGCATTGTTGCAGCATTGTATAAACTCAGTGTGGCTCCACAGAGGTCAGTGACTGCTTCAGATTTCTACAGGTAAAATTGAATACAAAATGTGAGCAGCCTTGCAGAGTTGTGAATAAAAATGAAGCAAATCCTGCTCCATCACTTAGACATTTAGATAGATTTCCTGCTAATAACCACTGCATGCAGTTTGGTGCTTCTAAATATGATTTTTCAACAAGGCAGTGCACATTTTAAAAATCCACCCATCACATAGCAGCAGACAGAGCGAGCTCATAAAAGTAAATCCCTAGGTACAGATGACATCACCAAGCTTTTAAAATGATAAACTTTCACCTTTCTGAGCCAATACAAAACAATTCTATCTTCTTGCTAAAAATACATTGTACCAGCAGATCACATACGCTCAAACTACACATTAAAATGCAGAGAGAGCCCTCTGGGATTTGAGGACAAATACGGTCCTGTGTCAGCACTGACTGATTTAAGGCTGTTAAAATGATACTCTTAAACAATTAAAAATATCTGCCAGTCCTGTCAAGACGTTCTGCTGGGCTTTTGCAACTCCCACTACGTTAGAGCAATTCCACGGTAATGGGATGATGCTGATGCACAACGACTTGTGAGAGTGGAGGTCTTTGCTCTTACATTTCTAGTCCCCAGCACTCCAGAGAAAGGACAAGAAGAGATGTTGTTACTGTCAATCAGAGTCCTTGCACAGCTCTAGGCTTGGAAATGTCAATGCACCGGGAAAGATAAAAAGAACTGAAATTCACAGAAACGACCCAAACCTCACACCACATTTTGAGAAGGTAGGCTTTTCAGGAGGACTATTGAAGATGAGTACCATGGTCTTCTGGGACAGAACATTAACCCGTGTTGGCTTGGATTTATAAGCTCCTTCTTCCAGAAAATTATCCCAGATAAGCTCTCAGTGAACAGGGCCTCTGCCCAAGTGTACCCTACAAAAATGGTCATACGCAGCTACAGGAAGATTATATGGATGTGGTATTACACAGCAAAAACATTCAGAGCTGATACTGACAGTTTAATCCATGGTTGCCATGTGCTATGGTGTTTGGACTCAAATTATTTGTGGGAGGGTGCTGCGGTGATCCTGAAGAGCCTGAGTTTCCCTGTCACTTGCATTTTCAAAAAGATAAACTCCCTGAAGTCTGTGAGGCCAGAGATCTTGCTGGTCTGTTTGAGCACAGCTTCTTTGGACAAGAAGCTGTCACAGAAACCACTACCCAAGAGATGGAGGATTTTTACGTTCAGGCTTCATTTCTAAGGAACTCCACCCAGTTGCGTGTGGCCTTATCCTTGTCTTACATGGAAATAGAGCAAAATCAGTCCTTCAGCAGGAGTGGCTGCCAGAGGAGTGAGTAACATGACCTGCTTATTTACATGACAACCCTGTAGCCTGACATGGCTTTCTTTTACTTTGCAGAGAATTAAAGAAATTAATTCTGTGTGCCCTGTCTCTAGCCTTTCAGGGTTTGTAGCAGAACTCTTCCCAGAAAAACCAGCATAAATCTCCAGAGCTCCCGGCTGACAGCAGAAAGGGGAATCCAACTGCCAGCTTGGAAATCCTCAATAAGCTGGGATGTGTCCTATATTGTGAACAGGGTACTTTATAATTTACTTGATCATTCACTTGAAAAATTGCTGTATACTAAGGAACTCACAGCTCCAGATCATACCACACCTTACTGATGAAGTCACACATGAGTTGGAAAGCTGCTGCAAACTTTGCTTATTGTCGTGGTTTGACCCTGGCCGGCCGCCAGGTACCCACACAGCCCCTCTCTCACTCCCCCTTCACTGCTAGACAGGGGGAGAAAATATTTCCATGGGTTCAGGGTTTGAGATAAGGACAGGGAGATCACTTTCATTTACCGTCCCGGGCAAAACAGACTCAGTTTTGGGGAAATTAGGTACATTTATTAAAAGAACTAATCAGAGAGGAGTAGTGAGAAGTAAGACAGAGCAAACAGATCTTAACAAACAGAACACCTTCCCCCATCCCTCCCTGCCTCCCGGGCTTAACATCAATCCCGGTTTTTTCCACCTCCTCTCCCTGAGCAGCGCAGGGGCACAGGGAATGGGGGTTACGGTCAGTTCATCCGATGTTGGTTCCACCGCTTCTTCATTCTGGGGGAGGACTCTTCACTCTTCCCCAGGGCCATTGTGGGGTCCCTCTCACGGGAGACAAGCTTCACGCTCTCTTCTCCGTGTGAGTTGTCCCACGAAGGGCAATTCATCACGAACTGCCCAATGTGAGACACCTCACGAGGGGCAGCCCACCCCTCATGAGTCTGAGGCGCAGTTCTTCAGGGGAAACTGCTCCAGCGTGAGCCACCCGCAGCGTCCCAAAAGTCCCACCGGCCAACCTGCTCCAGCGTGGGCATTCCTCTCTTCCACGGGCTACAGGTTCCGGCAGCGACTTGCTCTGATGCGGGCTTCCCACGGGCTACAGCCCCCTTCAGGCATCCACTCACACGGCGTGGAGTCCTCGGTGGACATCTACGCGGTGATCCTCACGGTGGACATCTGCACCCCGCCCATGGGCTGCAGGGGCACAACCTGCTTCACCATGGTCTTCACCACAGACCCGGAGGACTCTCTGCTCCAGCGCCTGGAGCTCATCCTCCCCCCCACTTCTCCTTCACTGACCTTGGTGTCTGCACAGGTTCTCACTCCTCCATCTCTGTGCCAGCTGTTATGGCGCAGTTCTTTTTCCTGTTCTTAAATATGTTTTCACAGAGGCGTTCCTCTTCTATCACTTTATGGATAGGCTCAACCTTGGCTGGTGGCGGGTCCCTCTTTGGAGCCGGCTGGCATTGGCTCTATCAGACCTGGGGAGCTTCTAGCAGCTTCTTGTAGAAACCACCCTGCAGCTCCCCCTCCCGCCGCCAAAATCCAGCCAGGCCAAACCAAAACACTTACACATTAGGATTTTCTAGGAGCTGAGTGATGTCCATACAGAAGTGCACGCTACCTCCTTACAGGAGGGAAGTGCATCACCAGTCCTGAGGGATGGAAAGAGCACAGCACAGGAATCCATGCCACAGGCACCTACCACCCGCAGTGAGTGAGCTAAGGAAAGCCTGAGAAGCCTAGGAAAAAACCTGTTGGGCAAAAGTTTTCTCACAGGCATTTATTTCACTTCTTATTGCACAACCGTCTCCAAAATACCACATCTGGGATGGGCATGGGACTAACCTGGTCTGCCAGAGACTTTTCACCGGCAGCAGAAAAGTCTTCTAGACAAGAACTCATTCCCAAACAAGCCTGATGGTTCTCACCTGCTGATCGTGGAGCTGATGTGTGGAATTGCAAGATCTCCGGGCACAGGGAAACCCCTTTCTCAACAGGTCCACACATGTTCAGTGCTCTCCTGCTTTCACACACAGCTTGGATAGGAGGAAAATCATTAACATGATGAGGCAAGAGTGTCTGCGTGTCAGTAAGATGTCTAAATTTCCAACAGTGGTGATTCAAGACTCAATTTAGTCACTCACACATAGGGCTCTAGTGCCACTTAGAGGTCCTTCAACATCATCATGGGGCTAATAGAAATGACAATGAGTCTTGGGATACTCAGTGGCATTCTAAATGGCACTAGGCATGATGGATGCAAATGGAGATTCCTCTCTCACAACTGGTCAGCTCAGAGACTCATCAGTCTCCTCTGACTCTACAGACATGGAACTGGGTTTCAGTTGTCCACACATCTCTATGGAGTAATTTGTGGTGTCAACCACAAGTTTTAAGTGGTGCAAGATATCCTGCCTGGCTGACCAGGGCAAGGGTTTACTGTAATTACTGTGTCATATCTGCCAGCTCTGAGAAGGTGTCGTAGGACCACAGGCCAGCTCAGATGAAACCAGGTGACGCCTGCACATGGCTGGATCTGTTAGCACAGATACCTAGGTAGAGGAATCTAAGCTGAATCTGTATCCCACCCCAAATATTTAAATCACAAAGAAATTTGCAATTGCAACTTCTGCCTCCAAGTTTTCAGTACAGTTTAATCAACATCAGCAGGCCCTCAAATCAACCCTGAAGACATGCAGTCAAGTCCTTTTTATTTGTCTCCTTACCAAGCTGAAATCTACCAAATCAGATTGATAAATGGAGCTATTACCTCCAAAGACAAAGACTGAACAGAGTGTTTTGGCATTTGACTATCCAGGATCCTTCCCGAATCATTTGACAAGATGAGCACGTAATAGCAATATAGTCACATTTTATATTTCAGTCACTGTAATAAATCACTGA
This sequence comes from Trogon surrucura, assembly GCA_020746105.1. Lineage (NCBI taxonomy): Eukaryota > Metazoa > Chordata > Aves > Trogoniformes > Trogonidae > Trogon > Trogon surrucura. The sequence continues at coordinate 32,225,205 of CM036617.1, read as the reverse complement.
TATTACATCTGTATAGGTAATTGCTTTAATATTGATGAGTACAACCTACTCTGCACTGCCTGTACCTAGCTCCTACTGCTTTTACCCATACTTTATTCCAAGTAATCAAACAAATCTCAGATAACTTTTGCCACACTAGTCCTGTCTTCCTCCCCTGCTAACTCTGTGATATCTGTTACTAGTAGGCATAATATTGGCTGTACAGTAACATCAGATTTTATGATTTTATAAGCCTTAGGTTTTGTGCTGGAATTTTGGTCCCCGTACTTTGTGCTATCTACCTTGCTCCACAATTATCACCCAACAGCAGGGATTAGTCCAGTATTTCAGCACAGACAAAATCCAGTAGGAGGTCTTTACGTGCATCTGATTTTGACAAAATATCTTTCCTCCAGTGACTCTCTGTATGGCTGAGTCATGACTCTGATAAACTCACATAGCAAATCTATTTCTGCCCTATTTGGGACGCTCGTAAGGATTTACAAGCCCCCAGGATCATTGTTGTGGTTCGAGCCGAGTTACCGGCGGGAAGGAAACAAAGGAACCACGGGGTCGCTCCCTCACCCCCCCCCCTTACCGAGAGTGAGGGGAAGAGCCCGAAAGGAGCTCAGGCGAAGGCCTCCAGGGGTTGAGATAAAAACAGTTTAATGGTGAACATAAAATGGTAACAATAACAGTGAAATAACAGTAACGTTTAACCAGATATAACGCGAGCAACATGTAACGCGGAGCTCACCGCCCGACCGGACCGGAAACCGGGAAAGAGCGCCCGCACCCACCCCGACCGCTCCATATATATATACCCCGAGCATGACATCACGATGGTATCGAATATCCTAGCGACCCCCTATGCCCAGATAGCTCCTTTCCAGAGAATTAGCCCTATCCTAGCTGAACCCAGTACATTATCCACCCCTTATTCTATACCATCTACGTCATGCTCAGATCTCACACTTTACAATTATCATTCGCTTAATCTATACACTCCTTCAAGTATAGCCTTTGAGTTCATGGCTTCAAGGTTCCATTCATTGTAACAGTTCTTTAGGGTAGGAGGGAATGGTGCTTGATTGTGGTATACTTCGTCCAAAACACGCTGTATTTTTCATGTTCTGTGTCCACGGTCTGAAGCTTGAAAAAACCGTCATTCAAGGGAAGTCACTGGGCGCCACCTCGGGTTCCCTTATCGCTGTCCCTCCCTCGTTTTCATCGTAGTCTATCCTGTGTTGGTCTGGGTTGTTCTTACTGTAATATTAATCAACATGACACATAATAACAGCAGCAGTGATGACAAACATTGGCAGGGTAATTTATCAGTTAACATCACATGATTTAGTCCACTGGCTATTCTCTCCCAAAGTTAAATCCCCTTGGGGTACACACCGAACATCCCCATCCTTCTGCATCACCCACCAAGTACACCCAGGTCCCTGAGCAAAAGCAACCCCACGGATGGGTTTGCCTTTGCCGGAGGCAGGGCTAACCCATACTGTCTTCCCCAACATGTTCCTCATACGCACAACAGGGACTTTATCTCCATCCACAGTAGGTGGGAGTTTTGACTGGGCAGGCCCGGCTCGATTGGAAGATCCTCTATTATTGACTAACCATGTGGCTTTTGCTAAATTTGTGTCCCAGTGTTTGAAAGTTCCATCACTCATTGCTCTCAATGTACTCTTTAGCAGTCCGTTGTGCCGTTCCACCTTTCCAGAGGCTGGTGCACGATATGGGATGTGGTACACCCACTCAATGCCGTGCTCTTTGGCCCAGGTGTCAATGAGGCTGTTCCGGAAATGAGTCCCATTATCCGACTCAATCCTCTCCGGAGTGCCGTGTCGCCACAGTACCTGCTTTTCCAGGCCCAAGATGGTGTTCCGAGCAGTGGCATGGGGCACAGCGTATGTCTCCAGCCATCCGGTGGTCGTCTCCACCATTGTGAGTACATGGTGTTTGCCTTGACGGGTTAGTGGGAGCGTAATATAGTCAACCTGCCACGCCTCCCCATATCTGTATTTCATCCATCGCCCTCCATACCACAAAGGCTTTACCCGCTTGGCCTTCTTGATTGTAGCACATGTTTCACATTCATGGATAACCTGTGCGATAGCATCCATGGTCAAGTCCACCCCTCGATCACGAGCCCATCTGTGTGTCGCATCCCTTCCCTGATGGCCTGAGGAGTCATGGGCCCACCGAGCTACGAACAATTCACCTTTGTGCTGCCAGTCCAAGTCCACCTGAGACACCTGGATCTTAGCAGCCCGATCTACCTGCTGGTTGTTTAGGTGCTCTTCTGTGGCTCGATTCTTGGGCATGTGGGCATCTACATGACGTACTTTCACAACCAGGTTCTCCACCCGGGCGGCAATATCCCGCCACAGTTCGGCAGCCCACATAGGCCTACCCCTGCGTTGCCAGTTATTCTGCTTCCATTGCTGTAACCACCCCCACAGAGCATTTGCCACCATCCACGAGTCAGTGTAGAGATAGAGCACTGGCCACTTTTCCCGCTCAGCAATATCTAAAGCCAGTTGAATGGCTTTTACCTCTGCAAATTGACTCGATTCACCCTCCCCTTCAGTGGCTTCAGCAACTCGCCGTGTGGGGCTCCATACAGCAGCCTTCCATCTTCGATGCTTTCCCACAATGCGACAGGACCCATCAGTGAACAGAGCATACCGCTTCTCATCCTCCGGTAATTCGTTATATCGTGGGGCCTCTTCTGCACGTTTCACTTCCTCCTGCTGTGACACCTCAAAGTCCTTGTTTTCTGGCCAGTTTGTAATTGCCTCCAGGATTCCTGGTCGATTAGTGTTCCCCATTCGGGCCCGCTGTGTGAGCAGTGCCATCCATTTACTCCACGTGGCATCAGTCGCATGATGTGTAGATGAGGCCCTCCCTCTGAACATCCAGCCCAAAACTGGAAATCGGGGTGCTAAAAGGAGAGGTGCCTCAGTACCAATTACTTCTGAGGCAGCTCGGACTCCTTCATACGCTGCCAGTATCTCCTTCTCAGTGAGAGTGTAGCGGGACTCAGATCCTCTGTATGCCCGACTCCAAAACCCTAAAGGTCGGCCTCGGGTCTCCCCTGGTGCCCTCTGCCAGAGACTCCAGTCAGGGCCATTCTGCCCAGCTGCAGTATAAAGCACATTTTGAACATCTTGTCCTGTCCGGACTGGCCCAAGAGATACTGCATGAACAATCTCTCGTTTAATCTGCTCAAAGGCTTGTTGCTGTTCAGGGCCCCATTTAAAATCATTCTTCTTCTGGGTCACCTGGAAAAGAGGGCTTACAATCTGGCTGTAACTTGGGATATGCATCCTCCAAAACCCCACTGTGCCTAAGAATGCCTGTGTCTCCTTCTTACTAGTTGGTGGGGACATCGCTGCTATCTTATTAATCACATCCATCGGAATCTGGCGGCGTCCATCTTGCCACTTTACTCCCAAAAACTGGATCTCCTGCGCAGGCCCTTTTACCTTACTACGTTTTATGGCAAAACCAGCTTTCAGAAGGATTTGAACTATCTTCCTCCCTTTCTCAAAAACTTCTTCCGCTGTATCCCCCCATACGATAATGTCATCAATGTACTGCAGGTGTTCTGGAGCTTCCCCCTGTTCCAGTGCAGCATGGATTAACCCGTGGCAAATGGTGGGGCTGTGTTTCCAGCCCTGGGGCAGTCGATGCCAAGTGTACTGGATGCCCCTCCAAGTAAAGGCAAACTGTGGCCTGCACTCTGCTGCCAGAGGGATCGAGAAAAACGCATTAGCGATATCAATGGTGGCGTACCATTTGGCAGCCTTCGATTCTAGCTCATATTGAAGCTCGAGCATGTCTGGCACGGCAGCACTCAATGGCGGTGTAACTTCATTCAAGCCACGATAATCCACTGTTAGTCTCCATTCCCCGTTAGATTTCTGCACTGGCCATATGGGGCTGTTAAAGGGTGAGTGAGTTTTGCTAATAACTCCTTGGTTCTCCAACTGACGGATCAGCTTATGGATGGGAACCAGGGAGTCTCGGTTGGTGCGATATTGCCGTCGATGCACCGTGGAGTTAGCAATTGGTACCTGTTGTTCTTCAGCTCTCAACAAACCCACCACAGAAGGGTCCTCTGAGAGACCAGGCAACGTGGACAGCTGTTTAATTTCCTCTGCCTCCAAAGCAGCTATGCCAAAGGCCCACCGGTACCCTTTTGGATCTTTGAAGTACCCGCTCCTGAGGAAGTCTATACCAAGAATGCACGGAGCATCTGGGCCAGTCACAACAGGGTGTTTATGCCACTCATTTCCAGTCAGACTTACTTCAGCTTCCAATACAGTCAGTTGCTGGGACCCCCCTGTCACCCCAGAAATACAAATGGGTTCTACCCCTCTATATCCTGATGGCATCAAAGTACATTGTGCGCCTGTGTCTATTAGAGCTTTGTATTCCCGTGGAGCTGATGTGCCAGGCCATCGGATCCACACAGTCCAGTAGACCCGATTGTCCCTCTCCTCCACCTGGCTGGAGGCAGGGCACCTCTATTCTCGATCAGAGTCACTCACTTCTTGTGAGTATGACCTAGAGGTTCCTTCAAGAGCATCAGAGTCAAAATCTGTTTTCCTGTTTCGTTTGGAGGGCTTTCCACTGGAAACTGGGGCAATACTTCTCTTACGATGATCCTTCTTCTTTGCCGCTTCCTTTCGCAACTCACGTACGCGTTCATCTAGGACTGAAGTTGGTTCTCCATCCCACTTGCTCATGTTCTCTCCATGGTCACGTAGGTAAAACCAGAGAGTATTCCGGCGGGTTTGTTTTCCCTGTTCTCTCTCTTGATTGGAGGAGTGCCTAGTCCTAACAGCTGAGACACGTGCCCGTGTGGGTGTAGAGCAGGACAAATCCACTTTGAGCTGCTGGAACTCCCGGGACAGTTCTTCCACGGCAGAAACACAAGCCTGTAGGGATGAAGACACACTTCCTTCATAGTGCCGGAGCCGGCGAGCCAGTTCATCCACGGTTTGTCCCTCACCTTCTCTCCAGGATATCAGTGCCAACGAGTTTGTGTATGTTTGAGGTGCACTTCGTAGGAACTTCCGCCACATGCCTTGTGTACATCGGACTTCATCTGGATCAGTGGGTGACTGCTCATCATCTGGATTACTGTAAATCACCTCCAGCACAGCCAGTTCCCTCAGGTACTGGATACCTCTCTCCATTGAGGTCCATTTACCTGGGTGGCATGCAATATCTTCCTTGACGAGGTAACTTTCCCTCATGCCTGACAGAAGGCGCTTCCAGAGGCTGAGGGTTTGTGTCTGCCTCCCAAGCACTTTGTCAATGCCCCCTTCCCTAGAGAGGGATCCCAGCTGTTTGGCTTCTTTACCCTCCAGTTCCAGGCTACCGGCTCCACTGTCCCAGCATCGGAGCAGCCAGGTAATAATGTGCTCACCTTGATGGCGACCAAAGTCCTTTCGCATGTCTCGCAGCTCACTGAGAGATAGAGACCGGGTGATTATCTCTGGCTCTACCTCCTCTTCTTGTTCTCGTGATGGCCCTGCTTCGTTTTCATCCCTCACCAAGCGAACCGATTTCTTCGTGTACTTCTTCTTCTGTACTGGAGCAACCGATACTGGCACAGGCTCATTTTCTGGTTCAGCCGCAGCGCCTGTCACAGGGGTCGGAGCGGCCACAGCGCCTGTCACAGGGGTTGGAGCGGCCGCAGCGCCTGTCACAGGGGTCGGAGTAGCCGCAGCGCTTGTCACAGGGGTCGGAGCGGCCGCAGCGCCTACCACAGGGGTTGGAGCGGCCGCAGCATTTGTCACAGGGGTCGGAGCAGCCGCAGCGCTTGTCACAAGGGTCGGAGCAGCCGCAGCATTTGTTGCAGAGACTGGAACAGTCACATCATGTACTGGTTTGTCTTCAGGTCCAGAGGTCTCCTCTTTTCCTTGGGAATAATGGGTGACATTGAAAATGGCTCGGTAGGCATGGGCCAGGCCCCAGCACACAGCAGTGATTTGGGCTTCTTTGGAGTGGCCAGGCTGACAGCATACCTTCTCCAAATACTCTGCTAGTTTCCTAGGATTCTGTATATGTTCAGGGCTGAAATTCCAAAACACTGGAGATGACCATTGCCCTAGGAGCTTGCCCATCTTCTCCCACACACCTTGCCACTCATAGTTATCTGGCTTCAGGACAGGTCTCTGGGTGGTATCCTTAGAAAATTTTGGTGTGACCGCAAGCAAGATGAGGCACACATTCAGAAGACACAGGACGAAAACCAGGAGACACATGCTGGATTGGGTATTCCAAGAATATTCAAAGTTTTCAAAAACGGTTGTGATCAGCTTGAAGGACAAACGGGAGAGAACATTCTCCTCTGCTTCCCCTATAGATTCGGTGCCGTTACCAATGAATTCAGAGAGGAGGCGCCCAAGGCATGGGAATGACAATAGCGCCTCATACAAATACCAGTTTACCCTCATGGCCAGTGATACAATCATATTATAAGCTGTCAGCACCCCGTACAAAAGAATCATGCCTTTGACCCCTTTTCCACAGTTGATAAATACCAGCGCAGGAAATATATATAATACATAAGGATTCAGCCAATGCCACAGTGTAAATAAATAAAACAACATTATGACCACCAACTACTTGACTAATGTGCAGAATCAATCTAACAAAGTTATCTTTTTAACACTCTTTTGTCAAATCTGTTGTTATCTCAAACCCCCGGCCCCACGTTGGGCGCCAAAAAGTTGTTGTGGTTCGAGCCGAGTTACCGGCGGGAAGGAAACAAAGGAACCACGGGGTCGCTCCCTCACCCCCCCCCCTTACCGAGAGTGAGGGGAAGAGCCCGAAAGGAGCTCAGGCGAAGGCCTCCAGGGGTTGAGATAAAAACAGTTTAATGGTGAACATAAAATGGTAACAATAACAGTGAAATAACAGTAACGTTTAACCAGATATAACGCGAGCAACATGTAACGCGGAGCTCACCGCCCGACCGGACCGGAAACCGGGAAAGAGCGCCCGCACCCACCCCGACCGCTCCATATATATATACCCCGAGCATGACATCACGATGGTATCGAATATCCTAGCGACCCCCTATGCCCAGATAGCTCCTTTCCAGAGAATTAGCCCTATCCTAGCTGAACCCAGTACAATCATGCACTGGGACAGACCGCGGTGGCCATGCAAAGCCCTGTAAGGGTGTCTGTAATACAGGGTGTAACAAAGATGAGACTTGTGTTTAACTGCCTCCATGAACATGCCTGAAAGTCAAGGAAAGGACAGACTAAAGCAGGAATTTGAACGAGTGGGAGGATTAAAGAGAGTGTCTTTGCCCTCAGATAATTAAAATAACTAAAATATGTAAAGATGTTGAAGCGTAGCTTGGGTTTAGATGAGACAATTGGCAGAATAACCCTATCCTGCCACCTAAGCATAGACCCATGCTACCCACCAACACGTGAAGTGGGAGGGTTACAGCAGCTGGGTGGCCATGGCAGCTGGGATGGACAAAATGATGGCCTTCAGTTGGCCAACCTGCTTTTAAAAAAAAAAGTTTCAACCCAAAGGAAGCAGAAATAGCCTGCTCCCTTTTCTCATTGTACGACACGAAGGATGTGGTTTTCCTTTTTCAGAGAATCACAGAATCACAGAATGTTAGGGGTTGCAAGGGACCTCAAAAGATCATCTAGTCCAACCCCCCTGCCAGAGCAGGATCACCTACAGCAGATCGAACAGGAACGCGTCCAGGCGGGTTTTGAATGTCTCCAGAGAAGGAGACTCCACAACCTCCCTGGGCAGCCTGTGCCAGTGCTGTCACCCTCACAGTGGAAAAGATTTTCCTAATATTTTTGTGGAACTTCCTATGTTCCAGCTTGTACCCACTGCCCCTTGTCCTGTCATTGGACGTCGCTGAAAAGAGCCTGGGACTTGCCACAGTTTTGTTTTATGCCACCTCTCAGCTGGAGGATGCCAAACAGCCTTCTGTGAGAGTGCAGTGAAAGTCATATGGAAAGTCCTGTTAGAGCAGAATGTATTTCCACGGCTGATTAATAATATTTCCTAGCTGGTGCCTTCATTATTTGCTGCCTAAAATCTCCTCCTGCACTTTGAGGTACAGTCAAACCAGATTTATTTTTATTTTTTTACTCAGGCCCTTTCTTGTTGGTGTCCCCTGTTTCTAACAACTTCCCTTCATATTTAAGAAACATCTTATGTGAAGACATTGCCAGATCGTCTGAATGGCAAGAATAGAAAAAAAAAAACCCAAACCACAACGCTTTTTCTTCTTGTCCTTTAATGGCTGCATCCTCCTTTTTCTCTGCAGATTTATAATTTTTTCCTCCCTTCTGATTTCTCCTGTCATTTATGTTTTCTCCTCTTGTATATTCTCTAACGGCAATTGTACCTTCTCTCAAAGTTTCACATATTGTTAATCTGGCTAAGCCTCAAACCCAGCTCAACTTCTCCTTTTCAGTTTTTGCTTTTAATTCCTTTGGTGTTTGCTTTTGCATGTCTATCCGCTATCCAAATGCAAATTCTATAAGATGAAATCCAGATCTTTTCCCTTTGGCCTTTTCTGCATCGTCTGTCACTGTGGACAGCTCTGTTTTCTTCTCTCTGTCTTGTAATCTGACTCTTTTCTCTCCTTCAACCACATGTAATCTTGCCATGTTAAATCTTTTCTTTTTTAATATAATCAAGATCAGTCTTTTCATTGCTATCTCCAATCTTAACACCTGATCCATCTTCTGTCTTTGTGCCAATAAATTCCTGTAGCAGATAGATAGCTGAAATGCTGCTAGAGTATTTGACTAAGGGAATAAATCCTGCTCATCTGCCTTTCTACTTCAGTCTGAATGATTTGTTGCTCCATCATAAACTGACTTCACTTCATGGACAAAGCAGACCTCATATATAGTCCCACTTTGTGTGCTGCTAATTGTATGGTCAGTACCACTTTCACCTTGAGCTGTTATTGAATGAAATTTCATATGATATCTTGAAATTCCTTTGCTACTCCATTACAGAGTCATCTGATCTGTTTTCTGCTCTGCTGTAATCGTTTCATGAACAAATTAATTCAGTTTATAAGCTCTGACTCTTCCTGTCCTTTCTCCAATGGACTGTTTCCAGCTTGTGTTCTTCTCTGAGCCACTGATGGGACATACCTACACCGGATGGCATGAAAAGGTTTTTTTTTTTCTTGTGAAATGATTCAGTGCTAGACCTACTCGAATGGCAAAGATGATGATTCCTTTATGCTACTTCTTTTTTTTTTTTTTAACTGTTTTATTGCACACATATTTTGTGTATTGCCAGTTTAAACCTATACTGTATTGCTCATGCTCAGTGCATTTGCAACATGTTCATTAGCAACCACCTGGAAGTTTTGGCAGTCATCACAAATGTGCTTTTCAGTCACGGTTACAAGTCATGTCTTTAGGACCCAATCCTCAACCTTCAAATCTCAGAAACCCAAAGATCCTTGAATCTTGTACGTTTGCATGTTATATCCTCCAGGAACCTGATAGGGATGCTTCTCTTCAGGAGGTCTAAGCCTTTGTCACCGCCAAGAAAATTTCTTTTTGTAATACTGGGATGGATTTTACTGTTTTGCATAGCTTGGCCACCTGAGAAGTTGCAGTGATGGCAAGAAGGGAAGATATATGCTGCAGCACATAGGTATGCATGTATATTTTATATATATATGTATACAGACACACACATCTGCCCCTGCCAGAGGAATCTCCACCACATGTGAGCAGCACAGGGCCCGGGGCCGTGTGCGATTCCTCCCAGCAGAGGTCAGTGGTATCTTAGTTGCCAAAATCTCTGCCTGAGTCCCACCCAGCCCGTTCACGCAGACTCTGGCTCGACTTTACACCCAGTGCCGGGGAACTTCTCAGTTTAGGGTCGTAAGCACTTGGCATGTACAATGCTGCCTTAGCTTTTTCCTAAGAGAGGCGTTGGACTTTTCATTTCAGTAAATGACACTCGTGGCTCACAGCAGCTTCTCTGTCTCGTTGGTTCTTTTTTCCCCCATTAAAGCATGTTGTAAATATCACTTTGGCCATCGTGGCCAATTTAACGTAAAGCTAAGAATTCTCAGAATAGTTTTATTTGCTACTGAGGGTACATAAGCTACTGAAAGACTGTTTCGTTTCACGTTTTCTCTTTTGCTGAAGATGAGAAGTATGTAAAATATACTCCATCTTTCACTTTTTTCCTTATCTTTATGCTTCACCCCTCCTCCAAGACTCATGCTGCCAATGTAAAGTGTATCTCAGACATCAGAGGCTAGAGACCTTGTTTAATGAGCTGCATTGCAGAACATAATTACATATTGTATTTTACAGCATGTTTTTTCTTCCTTCCAGCAAGCCTTGCAAGCTTTATTTCACATTAGCTTTCAGTTCAGCCCCATCACCAGGTCTACAACAGGAATAACAAGGTACAGGTGAATGGGAACAAGCTTGCCTCTTTTAATTTATTTCAGATTTACCAACCTTGAACCACTTGATATATGACAATGACACTCTTGTAATTCATATTTACTCATCATTAAAAAGAAATAAAAGAGATGCAGAGCATTTCATATCTATTAATGACCCCCTAGAGACCTGTTGACCTAAGGCTGAGGCCAAATAACCTCGATTGATTATAAATTCCCAAACAACTGCTTTGGCCAAAGTTCATCATTGCTATTGGAAGCCAAAAGGCACAGAAGAAAATGTAAGATGTCTGTTTTCTCCCCACTGCCAGGTTCTGCAGTGTACACACCCTAAATTGCCCTGGAAATATTGGGAATTGCCAGGGAATTTACTCCCTTTGTGTTAGCTAATCACGTTCCATTTTTATATCCTGACTACCACGTCTCTCTCTGATTAAGAGAATAAGTTGCAGACTTATTTAATCCACAATCTTTAACACCTTTTACTAGTGGCAACATAAGGTATATGTTGAGATTGGACATGGCACTTAGTGCCATGATCTAGTAAACGGACTAGAGTTGGACCAAGGGTTGGACTTGATGATCTCTGAGGTCTTTTCCAACCCAATTGATTCTATGATTCTATGTACTGAAATGTGCTTCAGTCATAATTTTAACTCTAAAGATGCCGAAGTTTAATCACATACAGATTTTTCTGCTTTCCTTCTTATGTATATTTGTGCTAGAGCTTCAGTAGATGAGTTGTCCTCCCTCAAGTAATCAGAAGACCCAAACCAGAGCAGCCCAGGGCAGGGCACAGCCCTTGGGGAGAAGCAATGCTCACAGCAGTCACACAGGCGCATGAAGTGACCGCTAAATTAATGGTTATGTTAGAGCCATGAGGAAATCTAAACACTTCCCTATAATAGAGATATCAATAACTCAATGGTTTTGGCTTACCAGGAATAGATAATGGAAGACATCCTGGGTACTGTTAGGATAAGGGAGCAGCACAAGCTCAGGGCCATGCTGATTTTGGTAGGGATAGTATCTATGATGTTAGGCCTAAACAATGTGAAAGATGCTTTCTATGGAGTCTTATATCCCCAAACACTTCTCTGCTTGTCCCAGCCAAACCCTCTCCCAGCAGAGGCTTCAAAGGAGCTGATGAAGGAGAAAATAGCCAGCCATCTCCCTCACTTTCTGTTTACAGAATTGTAGAATCATTTAGGTTGGAAAAGACCTTTAAGATCATCGAGTCCCAACTGTTAATGTAACAATGCCAGGTCAACCACTAAACCATGTTCCTGAGCACCACATCCACATGTCTTTTAAATACCTCCAGGGATGGTGACTTCATCACTTCACTGGGCAGTCTGTTCCAGTGCTTGACAACGCTTTTGGTGAAGAAATTTTCCAATCTATCCATGTTTTTCTCCCAGTTCAGCTGGGAGAAGCAGAGATCGCTCAAAGGGAAAGAAGCTTTCAGCACTGTGTGAAGGAGCTTGAGAGCTATTGTAGGAGGAGGAAGGTGGCTGGGCAAAACCCACAGACTCCAAGGAGAAGCTAAGGGGAAAAGGCCAGATGGGAGACACGGTGTGTAAAGCCATTGGGTTTTGTCATTATTTTGGATGAGGTGAGGCTAAGAAATTATTAGGCATGCAGGGAGGCAGGGGAGAAGGTGAAGGGCACTGCAACAAAGGACAATTTTTATAACAAGATCATTTATTTGGCACTGTTTCACTGTTCTTGGAGTATCCCATATTTTATAACAAACTCACAACCAGTCAAGTAAAAGGAAATGTGGATCAAGTGGAAAGAAAAGACATACATTTAACATCTTCAATATTTTCATAATAAGATCTACTGGCCTGTGGTGTCAAAACCAAATGAAGGAGTAAATGTGCAGTCTTATTTAAATGTTACTCCTCAGATATACTAATTTAACAGATTCAGACTTAATTTTATGTAATCTCTCCTGCATCTATTTCTGAGTACTTAAGGATCACAGAAGTTGCAGCTGGAAGATTTAATGAGATAATCCACCTGAGCATTACTGCAGAGCTTTTCCCTTCAACATTTGCTAGTGCCTTCTTAACTCCAATGACACACATCCCAAGCAACTCTGAGAGATGCATCTTGTCCTCAAGGTATTATTTTCTCTTGCTTCGCCTTTGGTTTCAACTTCTTCATTGTTACTAGGCTTGGGCTAGGATAAAAATTCAGTAATAATGTTTGAAAACTCGATAAATTTTAGCAGCAATGAAAGATTGATGGATAAAGACATCTCCCTTCCAAATCCTGGGCTCTCCAAAGTGGTCCAGGAGTGTACAGGGGGAAGTTCAGCTGGTTTTGGTTGTAGCCACCAAACTGTAAGCATAGTGAAAAGTTTTCTCTTTTATCAATGATCAAAACTTCATCTGGGCTTCTTACCTTGCATGACTTCTGCTAGAAAGCAGAACTCTCTTCTTGTTACTTAACACACCTGCTGGAAAGAACACACAGGATGAAACATTTCAGCAGAATTTGTTCCTGAGATATCGTTTCTGACTGTTTCCTAATATTTCAGAAGGTAAACAACAGCATTAAACTTGACCTGAGTAGTTTTTAAAAAACTACTCAGCCAACAACTACATGTTTTCTTCATATAGTTTTCCCATCATAAATATACTGGCAGTACAAAAAAAGTCAGAGAGGGATGGGTTGTCAAAAAAAACCTAAAAATAGTGGGGTTTGCTGCCTACTGTTTATTATCTTTGCAACTGTACCCCATCTGGTTCTTTTTCTGCAAATATGTTACAGGATTTCCTGCTTGTGTGGATGGATGAGTAGTTGGATGGATGGGTAGACAGATGTCTCAACAGGGAATTTTATTCAAGCAAATGGGGGTTCAGCATGTGAACAAGTATATTCATGCCAGAACTGCTTTCTTGTCTGTTATCAACAGAGACATAGAAATAAATATAGGTATATAGATGATTACTGGTAGAAAAAAAATGAGATAAAAATGGAGACTAGTAGCTTTGTCGGGAGAGAGAACAGCATACTAGGGAAATATAACACCTTTGTTGTGCAAAAGAAAAAAAAAAAGAAAAAATAAAACATTGTTCAATGATTTCTTATACAAACAGCCTGTCTGGACAGGGAAAATGATGAACAGAGCTGTTCTCTTGTAAGAAAACCCTAGAATATCTTGAATGACCAAAATCGGGTGACCCTTCTGACAAACAAGGTGTGCATGACATGCTGTGCCCTGGTGGGAGGCCAGTTTGATCCTACACAACTTGAGGTTCCCAGCATCTAAAGGGATGTTAGGTTATCCATACTATTGTCTCTTTCTTTATAATATTAAGCCTAATAAATAGTGTTTTAAATGATACTTTACAGACTCGGAGTGCTTTTCTTACTGGGATCATAACAAACCAGCTAACGTGCAGGACAGAGAGCTGCACAAAGAAAGCCATCATACACACACTTTGAAAAATGCACCATTCCAAGGAGAAAGGGACAGGGACGGGGGCAAGCTGCCTTTGCTGAGGCTTTGCTGCACTGTCATGGCCATGGGGAGTGGGAAAACCAGAACCTGGGCTGAGAAGATTGCTTTGCTGCTGCTGGTCAGGTCATGTCCCAGCAGCCCTTCTCTCTTCACCGTCCTCCCGTTGCACTTGTACTAAGAAATCCTCCATCCTTAGAGTGTAAAATACACATTGGCATTGTTCTCTGCTGTTTAGTGCTGGTCCCCACTGGGATGTTTGTTCTGGTGAACATCCCCAAACCCAGAACACACCCTTTGCTCCCAGCCCCCCTGCTCATCTGCTGCAAAACTGGGCAGGTCAGATGTGGACAGCCACCATGGCTGCCACCAGGAACTCTGTGGAGAATATCACCCTCTGCATCTTATTAATTTTATTCATTAATTTTTATTTTTCGCATTTATTCTAAAGAACAATATGTTTTAATTTATTCACGGCTCATATTTGTTTAATCTGCCTAGCATGTGCTCCTCAAGGGATGACACCTGCTCCCAGCACTTGATGTCCTTCAGGGAATCTGGACTATGCTGGTAAGTTTGTTCGAGGGCGTTGTCCCATTCCCTGTTTTTGATGAGGACAGCCCTACTCATCAGGAAAATGGCTTGAGGATTGACAGAGGGAGGGGAATTGATTGTCCTGCTGGGAGGAAACGGAGCAAGAAGATGAGGGCAATTTAGAAAACTAAGACTTAGTTGAAAGGGGCCTAGATTTAAACTGCAACTTTATCCAGCCTGTTCCCCTATGGTAAATGCTTGTGTGCGTGCATGTGTCAGAAGCAGTGGAAAAATGGTCAGAGCTTGTTATTCTGTATATTGTATTACTTTATACTATTTATAATTATGTATTATTTATATTATCAGTATTATCTCTATTATTTATATTATGTTAATTATATATTTTTTTTTGCATTTATTTTTATATGATTATTTTACATTTTTTTGTCACGGCTTGGAGGAATTGTTCTGAAAGCCTGTCTGGGCTGTAGCCATCAAAGTCTGAGGTGGTTAACAAGCCAGAGCTTATACCAGTGCATCACTACTGCTCAGGTCACTTGAAGTGCTCATGATACAGAATAGATAAGAACAGAAAACACACTGAGTGAAACAAAAAATGACAAGGTAAGCACCTGTGTTATTCTGCTGGCCTCACATGCACAAACCGAAACAGGGTGATTGAGCTCCCCAAATGCACAGATTTCATGAACAGAACACTCCCCGTGAAAAAGTCAGCAAAGCCAAAATGTGAGTGCACTAGGCACAACTCAAAATGCAAGTGCAATAGCAGCTGCAATGTGTTTTAGGCAAGCTATACCCGCCTGTGGGGCTCTGTGATTCTGCAAAATCGGCAATTGCAGAAGATCAGCTGTCCAGGCCTCATGTTTAAATCTGTTCTTTTGATCACCAGGTTTAAGCACTGTGGGTACTAGAGTAAGCCAAGACCTGAAAAATGCTAAAATTACTCGTTTTTTCCAGCATCCCATGAAGCTCAGGTTAGGGATGCTGTGAACGCGTGTTGAAACCAAGTGCTAGCGGTGCGATTTCTGCTAACGATGCCACAGGTTTTGCAGGGGCTTCTGTTGGATTTTGGAGGAGATACCCAACTTTGCACATGGCTCTGCAAGGACAGACAGGGAAGGCTGCAAGGATCATTCCAGGTACCTCAGAAGACACCTTTTATTAAAAAAAAATCCAACAATAGCAGAAATTAACCTGGGACACAGTATTCTACATGCTGATCTTAAAATGTTTCCTAGAAGATACTTCATGTTTGCTCACGGATGGTCTTGCATTTGCCTCACAAGGGCAGATTTCCAAGGTCCCAGGACTCACACATTTCACTTAGTGCTAGGAAAAGAGGTCTCAGCACGGTTCCCAGAGAAAAGCACATGATGCAGAGGCCATGTCTTTTCCTTCTCAAAATCTTTCAGTAGCTTGGGGACAAAACATGCCCTGATATCAGAGGCATTGCCCTTTTTCTCCTGGAATAGTCTTCATTTAAAACCTCTAATAGTGACCTGATAGGGACCTGACCTGCAAATCCATTTTTTGGGACTTTGCCATTTTCCCCTGCCTAGGGCTAGCTTAGGGGAGCAGGCTGGCACGTTTGTCATATTTCCTTTAGTGCTGCTGGAATAACCAAAGAGGGAGATTCATAAAGCAAACCAATGCCCAAAGGCTGTGGTTTGCAAGATATTTTGATGATTGGTGTGCCGACATTTTGCTCTATGGTGCAGCAAGAGCAGGGAGCAGGTACTCTGCCTCAGGGAGAGTAAGACAGCAAATACATTACCTACAATATTTTGAGTCCATGTGCTCCTTCCATATAACTTAGTGCTTTCCAAATACAGGACAATAACACCAGCAATTTCCTGCCAGGAAAGGCCTCCTTTTTATCCCTGTTTTAGAAGCTGGGTCTCAGCAGGTGAGAATCTGAGATGCCTCAAAGAACAAGACCTGCCCCGTGGCCTGTGCTGCCTCTGTCAACCCAAGCAGGACATCTCAGACATGCTGGGACACTGGAAACAGGATCGAGTGTCTGTGTTTTAGTGCAGTGGGCTAAGTGGGATATTCAGCTTGAAAGCACCCTAAGAAGTGTTTGGCACTCTCAGAAACAGAGCTTCTTGCTGTTGTTCCCAAAGGGCAGGGCTCTGCTGAGACACCGGCAGTCCCTCGTAGAGACAACCTCTTCTCCCAGCCCAGGGAAGCAGGGAGCAAACCTGCCTCCTCATGCAAGCTCACTGCATCTGCCTCTTTAAACACCAAAAATTCCAACTTTATGTAGACCACTGTGAAGCCTAGAGCCAGCCTGGAAGACAACCTCAGATGTTCCATGCAAAGGACATGAGCCTCACAACAACCATCAGCTTTTGCCTTCCATCTGCTCTGATTAAACATGTTTGTGACAAACTGGTGTGCATTCCTCCAGGAAATATTTTTTTCAAAAAGTCTTGAATTGAAAGAGAAACAAAAATGAGAATGGCAAAACCTGTCTGAGAACTGGGATTTCAATAACATTTTTTGAGGATTAAGTCCTTTTTGTTTCCAACTTTCCCCTCTGCTAATTATCTTGGGAGTCAAAATTGTCCAGATCCTTTTCAAATGTACAAGCGGAGTGTTATTCATATCTTTCAAGGTGTGCATTATGAGGAGAAGGCAGGCAGATTCTAGCTGCCACCTTGGCTGGTCCAGCTGAACCCCAGCTCCCACATGGGGCCAGCAGCCCCTCTGCCACGAGAGCAGAGACCTCCCTGCCTCTCCATCAGCTCATCCCATCAGATCCGGGGTGTCTTACTGTGGCCAGTATTTTAAGGAGGGTGCCAGAAGAGTCTTGGAGATGGTGGCCAACCATCCTCTAACTCTCTTTCACTGTTAATACCAGTATCGGAAGAGCTCCGACCTTAGGGTGTATGAAGAGGAGCAGTGTCACACATGGCAAGGTCCATATGCTCCAGGTAGGGACCCTGCACCACTGATGTATATTAGATATCAGGTAGGAAATGAGCATGATCGATCATTTCTAAATGAAGTTTCCTCTGGGAGTGCTGCTCACTGGCTACGACGTACTGATCCCTGATGTGGCATGGAGGTTTTCACGGCTCACGTCAACCCCAGGGGCTGGCGAATGCTGCTGGGCTTCCTGATGAGATCCTGACCTTCATCTGCTCCTGATGTCTCAGCTCATCAGCCATCCGCTGGCAATTGAAAGCTGCCTGGAATTTACTAGTCAAAGTTTCTGCAGCGGAGGAGAGGCTGCTCTTGTGGATTTCCTCCGTGGCTTCCAGCAGCCTCTTGTTATGAATGTCAAATCCCTGTGATTCCATGAAAAGAGCTAACAAAGCCTTCATGGCGGCTGTTAGTTATTTCACTGCTTTTTGCATCCTTTTCTCCTGCCCTTTTGAATGGATTAAGAAACCCTCAGATGCCAAGTACCTGAGGGAAAACTCGGCAGCTCAGCTTATATGCAAATTCCGCGTGTTTGTAATTCAAACTGTGTTGATTAGGTACCAGTAAATAAGTATTGAATTCTGACTAGATGGTTTATGTAACTAAGCAGCACAGCAGGAATGAAGCATTATAACTATTACAGCTGCATGTGCAAATTACAGGGCCTCTTATTTATCGGACTAGTCGAAATGAACTGCTCCTGCTGTGCTGATTAGTTAAATAAGCATCAAATCAGGGAACATAACCATGTGCCGTAACACGGCATGCAATCTGGAATTATGTATTGGGACTGTAACATTTGTGACTTCATACCGGCTTGTCATCCATCTAACCAACTCAAGGCAAAGAGCGGTTTTTCTTATCCAAACACATAATTGTGATACTTGTTATCCCCAAATATTGAAACGCAGCGGTTAGCCCATGGTGACTGGCTAGAGCTTTAGAGTGTTTGTGAGCAATGAACCTGCACAGATATTAAATGTTAGTAGAGCAAGCAGGGAAGATTTTGCAGACAGGTGACACATCTAAATTCCAGGCAGGGCAAGCCGTG
This sequence comes from Trogon surrucura, assembly GCA_020746105.1. Lineage (NCBI taxonomy): Eukaryota > Metazoa > Chordata > Aves > Trogoniformes > Trogonidae > Trogon > Trogon surrucura. The sequence continues at coordinate 32,206,752 of CM036617.1, read as the reverse complement.
ACCCTCACTCTCCGCCAAATCTGAGAGGTGCCCTATTGGTGCCTTGGCAGAGCGACTCGCATCTGTCAGGTGAGGCTGGTCCCCTCACCAGCTGGTCCACCCAGGAGAGAATTGCTTTAGCAGCCCGTGGCAATTTTTGTGGAGGGCTTACTTTCACTAGTTTTGTCTGTTTTAGTTGTTACACCCATGCTGCATGTTGGAAAAATAAAAAAAGAGGGAACAATACAGTTTGCAGCAGGGGTATGAAATTTGTGGTTATTCCTACTTTTATAGTCTTAGATGGTTATTAGCTGCAAGTAGGCTCGCTATGGGCCTCCAGTCTCCTTCTGGGCAAATCTTCTGCCTTTGGAAGCTGTCCTCCCACCCTGTTTTTTTCACTTTTTTCCTGTATATTGACTTCCTTCTCCTCCTGAGATCATCAGAATTTCTGCTTGGATGGACCTTTGGTCTAGCTCAGTAAGGCTTTCCTCATCTTCGTTTCCTCTCAGACTGTCCTATCTGGAAAACTCCTCTGCTTCTTCCAAAATTTCCAAATACGAAATGTGGAGGCCCAGGGAACTGTAGAGTCTGCAGGGATGTGTGACGTTGGGCTGAGGACTGCAGGTCACACTGAAGGACCAGGAACGGATGTCAGTTGATATTTAGGCAAAGCTAGTGCAGAGAGCAAAAAAGGGGCCTCAGGGGCTGTGCAGCAGCGTAAAGGGTCAGCTGGGAAAAAGCACTGTCACAGCACACAGCCTTATATGAGGGTTTCAAAGAGACAGAACTCCTCCTTCAAGCATATCCTCCCTGTCTATCCTTCACTCCTAGTCTACATATTTCTCTCATCAGCAGAGGGTGAAGAGGAGCGTTGGGGCACCGCAGTCTGGTGCTGGTCTGCTACAGGCTTAGCGCTACAGAAACCTACTCTAGCAGAGCTAAGTCATTCCTGCACCTGGATCTCTGTGGCTCTTTCAGAACACCCTACCTGAACAGCCACTACATGAAGCTTGGCCAGCACGCTTTAGTTGGCTTTTGGGGTGATGCCTGGCAGTGCTGTGCATGAGGCGTGTGTTGCAGAGCTGGGGAGCAGCACAACCAAAGCCACAACAACAAAACTGTGAGGAAACTCTTAACAGTTTGGTTCTGGTTTTGCAAAATCTGCCTAGATCTTTGGCTTAAGCCTTGCGGAGATGTGATGCAGGCTGAATATAAAGTAGAGCTTGGTTATTATAATGTTTTACAGTGACTGGCAAGATTGATGACCTGGAAAATAGGATTGGCACTGCTGCCAGTCATTGATGAGCAGTTGCTGCCATGTGCAGGTAACGGCGGGGGTCTCTCAACCAGGCAGTGTCTACCTCAGGTCTAGCTTGGGTTTGCTCCTTCTTTATACTTGATGTACTTCTGACATAAGATTGACCTCCTGTTCCACGCTTGGGTGCTTTCCCGCCTTCTGTAAGCATCCTGCTGGGTATTTCTAACTGACCTGGTGATGGACTGCACCCACATCAAGTTTGCAGATGGAAAGGAACCAGGCGGCGAGGATACACTTTGGAGGTCCTGCCCAGCCTGAGTGCTTCTCTGGCTCTGAAAGTCAGTAATATTGCACTTGCTGTGCAAAATGAGGGTTCAGATTTTCAAGGTGTATCAGTGCTATCCTATTGGAAGTCCAGATCACTGGACAATAGGCAAAGCTTTACTTCTGAGATCCTCTGAGGTATTCTGGGATTTGACTCTCAGTTCAAGTACATCACCAAAAAAATCAACTCAAGCTTAACCATGGTCTGCATCTTATAGTCAACAGGGAATATTATTCCCGATTTACATTGCCATGAGCAGGAATAGGATCACACTTTCGGTCAATCAGCCAGGCTCATTTTCTACCTCTGGACCAGATGACCTCCAGAGGCACCTTTCATCCTCAAACTATTCAGTGATCCATGTTGTCTTTATTTAGCACCTTCTTACAGAATACGCTCATGACCTGGGTACATTACACTATTACAAATGCCCAGCGCAAATGCCAGCTCTTGGATTAAGAACCAGAGACACAAAAGAAATGATAGAAGAGACAGAAGTGGGCAGGAGGGTTTGTAAAGGGCTTAGCACTGGCAAATATTTCAAGGACAGTGAATTTCTACAACTCACCCTCAGTTCAGACCTGACACCCAAGTGATATAAAAATGCGTATCAAAAATCCTCTAACTGTAGAGTTTTGCAGTACCCTTCAGAGAGAGCTTCAACATTAATTCGTCTGTATAAAGTTGTTAGAGAAGTATGAAAGCAGACAAACCATCATAATTAACCCCTAATTATTGCCATGATAAATAAATATTACAATAAAAATAATAGTGATTCTATCTAAAAGCATCCTCCAATTCCTTTGATCATAAAAGTATGTTACAACCAAGAAAATGAATATGTAAAGGCAGAAAACTTAATGGCACCCTATGGGGAGCTCTATCTCCTTGGGATACTCTCCTGAGGCATTGCAAAGCCCTGAGCTGAACAGAGGCCAAGATTTCCCAGAAAGCATGCAAAACAGTCCAGTCACATTTGCCTCTAGGAAGGAAAAAACAGTGACTTTAAGAGTGAAGTCTTTACTGCAGCTAAAGCTAAAGGGAATAACCTGCTAAAGAGGGTTATGTGAGGGCAGGAGTTTCAAACTGGACTGAGGAAAGGAGAGGAAGTTCCTGACATTGTCCCGTTTTGGAGAGACTCAAATCAAGTTTGTGCCTGGATTTTCCTGTGGTCTGTGTGATGGAGGTAGTCCTCCAAGCTGTGCTGGGAGATGAGCCTGTGGTTCGTGGTGTTGGGGTGCTCCCCCTCCTCAGCAATACATGGTGCCTGAAGCACAGCTGGGCACCTGGGGTCCAGATGGCCACCCTGGCTGCCTGCAAAGCTGGTTGCAGATGTGGGCATCAGCCATGCACAGCTGGAGTTCTCCAGTGGGCACCTCTCCCTGTTGCTCTGCATCCCAGCATAGTGTGGGTGGGAAACACTGTGGTAAGGTCTTGAGCTTGCACCCTCTTTGTCCTGGCATAAAGCAACATAAAGCACTTGGCAGAACACCAAGGGCAATGCATGAAGTCAACAGGCTTATTTCAGGTAGCTAAAAGCAAACCTTGCTTTTTTGCCTGGGCTGCTTTCCATTTTGGGGAGCATGGAGGAAAGATGTGGCTCAGCTGCTTCCATCTCACATATTGCAAAGTTCATGTTGTTCAACAAAGATGTCACCAGAGGAAAGACATTTCAGAAACACAGCCCAGGTAAACCTTAGATAGGGAGTTAGAGGTGCGGAGGCTTTTAAAAGTGGAGGCATTAAGAGTAGAACATCTGACTGCCTCCCACATAAGCCTAGGGACTACCTGGGTGGAAATAGACATAAAGGATGCTGCCCACATGGGGCCACTTCCCCCAGTCACTTTTGTCCCTTCCCCAGGCACTTTTATACCACCTTTTCAGTTTTCACTGACTTCTTTCCTTCTGCTTCTCACCGTGGAAACCTTCCTGTGGCTCTGCCTGCTGTACTGGATTTCAACAGCTGAGTATTGACTGACTTCAGTCAAACTGCCACCCCTCGTAAAACTGTGGTCCCTAAGTCCTGCTGTAAGAGGGTATTTGAAAAAAAAAAAAAGAAAGAAAAAAAAAGGAAAAACCAGTAGAATATATTACAATCAGGAAAATAAATTCAGAAGTGTATGAATTCCTCAAGAGGAAGGCAATGATCATTTTAGTTTTACTAGTGTTGCGTACGCTTGCTGGCTCTATTTAGAAAGTGGTAGGGGATTGCCTCGTCTCTGTTGCCCTTCATATTACCTGAGCATTTCCCACAGAGCAGAGGCAGTTTTGCAATTTCCTTTTCATTTTTACCTCCCTGGCCCACTGGGAAATCACTGCAGAAAGCTCACAGCTGCGCAGTTGCGCGCCCGAGCACAGTGCATGGCAGGCAGGGGATGCCAGCCCTGCCCCTGGGCCGGGGAGTGGGGGCATCTTGGAGCCAGGTGCCTGCTGCATCCCACAAAGTGCAGGGGAATTCACACCTGAGGCTTTGCCTTCCTCTTGTAAGAAGAAGGTCCATTGGTAAATTCAATTCTGGAGGCAGCACATTTAGGCAAATACAGGCCCCATTTCAAATGGCTGCAAGCAGATAATGCAGTAGCTTTCCTCTGCTAGCACCTAAGAGTTCAGAATGTATCCAGCCCTCTGTCCTGTGCTTTTTGAGCAGTTTTGTGGAGCATTCTCCCAACAGAGAAGGAAGAGTGATGTCTCTTGGGTTCTCAGGTCAGCTACTGCCCCCAGAGAAAAAGAGCTTGCCCTGGACTGTGGCACCACTTGCCAGATTAACGATCCTGCAGAAGCACTGTGCTGGTTCTGCCTGGCCCACTCATGGTGTCTTCTCTAGCACCCTCTCAGCACCAGTCCTGGAGGACACGAGGTGACCAGGACTACATGAGTGAGGACAAGGCAGAAAGAGAGATCTGCAGAATTGAAAAGGTGAGATCTGTGGAGACTAAAGGTGCAGTCACTTCTGTGGCATCCTCTGAACATCAGGCTGGCTCTGAGAAGCTGCTGGCCAGCAAAACAATGCAAGGACCATCAGCAGGTCTTCTGCAGTCCTCTCTCAGCCTGATCCCTCAGAAGGTATTTCTCCACAGTGTTTTTGGACACCACCACCTCCAACTTTTCTGGTAGGGCACACAATGCCCATGTTTTCTAGCCTGACTGACCCTGTGCACACAGCTCAGGACATGTGAGATGCTGTGCAAAACCAGACTCATTGCACAAGCCCCAACTCAGGTGGCGTTCTGCTTCTGAAGCTCTTCAGAACACTCCAAACGTCACCTGTGCAGCTACAGAAGGGCAGTAACACGGGACTAAAGAGGCAATGTGAAGTCCACAACAGCAGGTAGACATCTTCTGCTCCTTTGCAACGCTCCTGGTATGGTAGACCAGAAGCAGCAGGCTATTGCTTTCTGCATTGCTTTATCCCCTGTCTTTTCTCCTTTAGTGTGCACTTCCCTGTGGCATGGGCTCACTGCCTCTGGCTACCTCAGCAGTCCTCAGGAAGCCCCAGTAGCCACATCTGGCACCTCCTGGCAACACCTAAAAATCCAGATCCATATCTGCTGACTTTTGTGGACTTTTCTGGCACCATTTCTGGGGTCCCAGAGATAACGCAACTTGTCTTTGAGCAAAGGAGCAGTGTGAGGACTTATAATGAAAAACATTTAAAACAGAAGCCAAAAAAATAATAGTGGGATGTGTCTCCTGCCATGTAGGAAGGTATTAGATACTTGCAGAGGAGCATGGGAATTCACAGTGAGAGCTGGCAGAGGCAGCTGAGTTGCAATCATCATTGGGCTGAGTGATCCCAGAGCCACCAGCAGACCTGAGGTGACTCCTACAATAAGGAAGGTGTGTATGAAGCATGGGCAGCAGGTACAAGGACTGCAAATCCTGCAGCTGCAGGCTGTCAAGAGACTGAATGAGCTGAGGATGGACATGGAGGAAGAGGCAGGAGATACCACCCTCTCCCATGGTTGACCGGGTCCTCACTGTCTGCACTGGCTCCTGCCCCTTCCTTCCTCAGCTTGGTGGGTGCTGAGGTCAAAGACAAAGGTCTGAGGCAGACGCCTAGTCTTTGGGTACCATTTAAATTAAATAAATGCTGCACAGGCCCAAGATTTTGTAGAAGGATGGGAGGAAACATGTGAAGGGACACTATAAAGGGGGAAGAAAAATGCAGGACCCTGTGGTAGAGCTGAGGAAAAACGGAGTCTGCAACAACAAAAGTGGCCTTATAGCGGCCTTCCAGTACTTAAAGGGGAAAGATACTGAAAGAGGGCGGATTTAGATTAGACAGTAGGAAGAAATTCTTTACTGTGAGGGTGGTGAGAACTGGAACAGGTTGCCCAGAGAAGTTTTGGATGTCCCCTCCCTAGAAGTGTTCAAGGCCAGGTTGGATTCGGCTTTTAGCAACCTGGGCTAGTGGAAAGAGGTGTCCCTGCCCACAGCAAGAAATTTGGAACTAGATGGTCTTTAAGGTCCCTTCCAACCCAAACCATTCTATGATACTATGATTTAGGTACAATATTTGGGTCCAAGGATCTTCATCTTTGCTGCTCTGATTTATCTTCTCTATAATTAAATGTAATTATAGGTGGATTGTCTGGTTAATTACTGATGTCATATGAGTGCTTTTTTCCAATGGACCATGTGACATTTACTGTTGACAGATCGTTTGCCTCCTCCCCATCCTTTCAGAATGGGAGCAAGGAGGAGATTTTGCCTCTGCTCACTTTACAGCTGAGACAGCCGAGTTCTTTTGGCTTCTGGCACTCTTTTATGTATCCTCAAGGAAAGGTAAGTTTTTGCAGCCTTGAGTGGCTAAGTATTATGAAAACTTTCATTGTCCCCTTTGGTAGGAGCTTATATTGCAACGCAGGGCACCCTGACTTTCAAATATTAAGGTAATTGCATCATCACCTAATCAGTTGCCTTAGTAACAGAGTTCCTAAATTTCCCTGTTGCATTTGCGTGCTCATAAGTATGAAAATCAGATGTGGGAGAAAGGAAGGAAACAGAAGAAAATCCAAGGCTTTGTAGGATGTGCTCTGTGACAACAAGGCACCTGTAAGGCTGTTTGCTGATCAGCCTGAGCTTTGTTTACTCACCTTTGTCATGTCTATGGCCCACTCAGTGACGCAGCAGCAGCAGCTGGTGTCAGCTGAATGAGCCGGGGGGCAAGCCTGGAAAATTACTGGCGTCTTCTGCAAGGTTTGGTGTCAAGAGAGAAATAGATTATGGACAAATCTTTGTATTGGTAACTACTGAGGGGGAGCTAAGGCAGGGCTGGGAACCACAGCAGATAATGAATTTCCAATTTTAAGAAAACTTGGAGTAAAAAGCTTGGATGTTGGTAGTGCTGCTTATTCAGTGATTGCTTGATTCAGCAAAGGTTGCCTTCAGCCGAGGTTGTTTCCCCGGAATTTGCGGCAAGTTTTCCAGATAGACTCAGAATGATCCCACTTGCATGCTTGGAGAGGCTGGAGTTAATACTGCTTGCCATTTCAAGAGTTTTTCTCCAGGCAGATCCACTGTAGCTTAGAAATTAACACCAAGCTTCAAACAAGCAGCTCAGCCTTTCTTGAACGATCAGCAGATGAGGACCATGCATCTGGGACCTGGAAAGGCTGTTTTCCTCTTCTTCCTGGCAAGCTAGAAATGTGAGTTGGGACTGATGTGGAGTAATGAAAGGGGAGAGGGCTGAAGAATGACTGGGGTGCACACAATACCAGCACCTGGGTCAGTTATAATGGCTTGAGAGCAGCAATCCTTTCGGGAATGATGGGAGCTCACCACATGGGCACGAGCCCTGCTTATCCTGCTGGAGCCTTGTGCCATGCCTGGAGATGGGGTGACTAGTCTCTCCCTGCCCTGGACACCCATGGCTCCAGCCCCGCTGGTCTGTGGATCCCTGCACATCCCTAGCCTACTTGTCCTTAGGGGACACCACTGTATGAGGCACTGGGGGAAAGTGGGTTTTTTTGAGCACTCTCCCCAATTTTTGGCCTAATCTGCATTTGAGAGGGAAGTTAAGGGCACCAGTAAGGGTGCTGGACTGGCCAGACAAGCAGCTCACAACAACCACAGAGGTATTCTCATCATGTAAACTTGCCAGTTGACAAGAGCTAGCTCCAGTCACACATTATAAAGTCAGCTTGAAGAAGCCATCTTGTTGCACCCCTTCATGTAGCCACCCAGTGCTGCTCATAAATGGGATGGGAGCAAATGCTACAGTCAATGGTCAGCAAACACAGCAGAAACATAACCAGGGGGGATTGTGGCTGTTATATCAGGAATCTTGTTTTTGATTCCCATGTTTAGTCTCAAACTGAGTAATGTGCATGTGAAAATTAAAGCACGCCTTGCTAAAAGGTGAGTGTTGAATACAAGGAATTAAGAAAGCGCCGTATATAGAGAGCACCGTAATTATATCATCAGGGAATATCATGCACATTGTGCAACACTGTGAATTCATGATGTTAGAAGTAAATACCAGGAGATTAAAATTGTTCTTGAGTTCTCATCTGTAATGTAGCGCAGTTTAAGGTTATACTTATCAAAATTATCAGTGGAAAAACACTGTATTTCAGGGCTTCAGTGGAAAAACACTGTATTTCAGATCTGAGTCACAGATGGTCACACTAAGTCAGAGATGAAGGTCTTGCTGAGAGAGCTGGGTGCTAGACCATGAGCAAGGCCATGGCTGTCCTTAGGGACTTGAAAATACTTGGAGAAAACATTACTGGATCTTTTGAGCAACAGCTGTGGGAGCAAGGTATCCCCACTTTACAGATCAGTTACTTGAAAAGCAATTCTTGAAGTGAAAATGGCAAAGTTACTCCCTGAGTCAGGAGAGCAGCAGAGCATATCCCTGCCCCTGCTGGTCTGACAGAACATGCTGCCTTCCATGGGTACTGGTACTCCCAGCTCAGACTTGGCAGCCCCATCTCCTGTAGCAGTGCCTCCTCTTTTGCACCATGTCAGAGATGAGTTTTCTTTATGTTTATAAGAACGTAAGGCGGAAGCCTTTCTCAACTGCTTCAGTGTTAAGCAGCAGGAATCACTAGCCCCAAGAGCTGCTTGGTAACTTGGACATGTATGTAGGGAGTCACATTACAAGGGCAACAGGTGGGAAGCAGACTCACCTACTTCATCTCCCGTGTTGGAAATTGTAAGAAATCATTTCAGTATCCAGGCACAAACTTGTCGTATAAAAAAGACAAAAGTGCAAATGCAGGAAACCTTGATGTTATGGGACAGGATTTCCCTGCACATTAAGCTGAAGGAGAAGGATACTATGCATGCAACAATTAATTTCTAAAATAAAGACCAGAACATAAACAAAGAGAGTAATGGTACTGGTTATTTAAAGAACTTAATATTCGCATGAATTTTCACAGGTAATTAGAGAGATTAAAAACTTGAGATCTCTGCTTTCATTCATGACAGCAAGGCATGACACTGAGACGGGGAGGCATGGACGTGGCTTGCAGGTGGACTGCAAGTCCCACCGCAAAGCGCTCTGACTTGCACCTGCCAGAAGTCTAATGAGGAGACAGCACTGGCAGTGCAGTGAGTACCGATGAGCTCTTCACAGCAATTGCCTATGGAGAACCAGAGGTCCCTGCCTGTGCTGTAGTACCATCCTTGTGGTCACTGCATGGTAGCAGAAAGCCCTGCTGGTTGCACTACCTTCCCACTTGGTAAGGGAGGCATGTGAAAGAGGACCCTGTCTCCACAGCTGTCAATGTTCAGATTTAAGAGTTGTTGTTACTGTCAGAGATGCTCGCTACTCTCTGTATGAAGCACCTTTAATAAATCCAAGCCCTTACACACAGTTAGGGTGCTTAGAGGCACCATCAAGCCAGTGAAATGATCTCCTTAGTGGTAAAGCAGCTGGGGATCAGTTGGTCCCTGTCCTCTTGATCTGGGACTCTTCAACCGAGATGTTTGAGAAATGCAGTGAGGTTTTTTGACAGGTCCATTATTGCTATTGCCAACATGTGGACAGATGTTTAAATGAGTGAGGTGATAGACGAGAAGCTCAACCATGAGCTGGCAGTGCGCTCATGCTACCCAGAAGGCCAACCACATCCTGAGATGTATCAGGAGAAGCGTAGCCAGCAGGGTCAAGAGAGGTGATTCTCCCCCTTTACTCTGCTCTTGTGAGACCCCACCTCGAATACTGCGTCCAGTTCTGGTGTCCCCACCATAAGAGGGATAATAGATCTATTAGAGTGTGTTCAGAGGAAGGCCACAAAGATGATTCAGGGGCTGGAGCACCTTCTGCTACGAGGACAGGCTGCGGGAGCTGTGATTGTTTCAGTCTTGAAAAGAGAAGACTTCGGGTGGGGGGCCTAACAGCTGCCTTCCATTACCTGAAGGGATCCTACAGGAAGGCTGGGGAGCGACTTTTACAAGAGTGTCCCACTGAGTACAAAAGGGGAAATGGGTTTATGTTGAAGGAGATTAGATTTAGGTTATATCTTAGGAAGAAATTCAATACGAGGGGTGGCAAGACTTTGGAGTAAATTACCTTAGAGATGTTGTGGCTGCCCCCTCCCTGGAGGTGTTCAAGCCCAAGTTCGACAGAGCCTTGAGTAGCCTGATCTGGATGAGAGGCGTCCCTGCCCATGACAGGGAGGTTGAATTAAATGATCTCTAAGGTCCTTCCAGCCTAGGCCATTCTATGATTCTATGATACTTTTAGCTGCTTACAGCCATGACATGTTCGTCCAAATAGGCCAAAGTATTTGTCAATGTGCTAAATTCATGAGAAAAGATGCTGGCATAACTGGGCATGTTTGAACTAACCGCTGAGACTGTATCCTTCCAGCCAGTGCTGGGTGCAAGGTCTGTGGCCAGGTAGGCATGGAAGGAGCAAAAATTCTTTGGTTCCTCCTAGATCTGCAGAGGAAGCTGTGCCACTGTTGCTGGCTTCATGGACTGAGGAGGACTGGGGACACTGCTCCAGGCAGTACAGCGTGCTGCTGGAGATACTGGGAGCATGTGTCCAGCAAGCTGTGTAGTACGCTCCAAGGAAAGGCTTCCTGCCTTACGCCTTCTCAAGGGTTAGGGCTGAGCTGTCCACTAGACAAATGAGAGATGCTCTCTATTAACCCCTTTCCCCTCCCAAAGGAGAAGGGAAAGGGAATAAAGGAGAGAGACTTATGGGTTGGAAAAAACCCCTAGAACAGCTTCAATGAAACAGTAACAATAAAAAGAGACAATAATGCTCTTAATAAGAAAATAATGAAATATATACAAAACCAATATCAAAACTCCCCCAATGAGTGGTCACTCTTGCTGCAGGGAGGCATTGGGGAAGTCTCAGACTGGACTCAGTGGCAGATGGGAACTCAATTCTGGAACACAAAGATTGGGATTGAAGGCAGAAGAGGGTCCTTCTCAGATGCCAGCCGGAGGAGGAGTTGACTTTTGTGACCTCTTGGCTTTATGACCTACATGGAATGGAGTACTTTATTGGTCAGGTTTGGATCACCTCCCCTGTTTGTTCCTCCCTGCAACTGTGACCTTTTTACTTACCTATGACCCTTTTAGTTAGGCATTCCAGTGTGGCACACAAGATCCAGCACTGACCTTGGTTTCTATAGGAGCAAGTATAAGCAAGAGCCTTTCTGCATACCACTCCTTGGCAGTAACTATAAACATCAGGCGTTATCATTTCTAGTAGCAGACGCTGTCTGCACAAACATGCTGTGAACTTCAGAAAGTGCAGTCTCTTAGACGAGAATTAGCTGAACGGTAAAATCACTGAAGGGAGAATTTGTTTTGTTCTTGCTCAAACCAGGACACTCCTTGCTCCCAAACTGACCTACCCGTGGGTTCATGCAAGCATCAGAAATTTAAGCTCAGCAAGAACCCCCAGAGGTTGTCCAGGAGAAAGACAGAGTTTTCTTCCCATAGGCAGTGCAGGATCAGATAGCAAAGGCAAGGTGTCCCAGATACAAAAGTCCTTATGGTCTTTCAACTCCATGCAAAAGCTCTGTCTGACTAGCGTTTAACTGAGGACAGCAAAAAAACCCCAAGCCAACAATAGATTTCCCCAGGTTTGGGTGAAGACTGTATCAGAGCTTTACTAATAGGAACCAGGCAAGTCAATGGTGCTACAGAGAGGCCAGTAATGCTGGCTTTTATTTCACCACCAAGTTTTGATTTCAGACACTTCTCAGATTGTTGCTGCAGGACTCGGGGACAGCCAGTGCTGGCAAGTGAACACTGAAGAACATTGTCATTTGCTGCTGCTGACCCAAGGCTCTGCTTCAGCTCTCTATTATCTCACCACAACCCAGTGGTGACTCTGAGGACAGTCCTGCTCACCAGAAACCTACCAAATAATGCAACGGAAAAGTAAAAGTGTTGGTCCTTCATGTTATTAAGCAACTAGGGGAAAATACCTTTTTGTGCACAAGGCAATTAGTAGTCGCTACATTAAACCATAAAACAAAACAAAAGTGCCATTACTACAGTCATTTACCAAAGCTTGTTATTGTTTCATTTACCAAAGCTTGTTATTGTTTCCTGTTCAATAGATGCTGCTTTGGAAGAAAAAGCAAAAAAGGATGGTTCCCACTTGCTTGTCCTTTGAGGAATGACAGGGGTCAATCAGCTGTTTGGGGGTGCCCCAAGTTTTCACCATCACCCAGATGAGGTTGCTTTTGGGAAGAGACACCACAAACAGCACAGCTCTGAGGTACAAGGCATAGAGCAGCTGGGGTGGGAGTAGGGTTAGAGGGATGTGAGCTTGGGGTGCCCCCACAGGAGAAATCGGAGCTGCAGTCTGGGCAACTCACATGGGCTGGTAACTGGGCAGACTGGGATCCAGGGCTGGCCACTGGGCAGACTGAGCATCCAAGCCTGGCTGCTGCAGGGATTCACACCCTACATATATGTATGTATAATTTCCACTGACAGACTGTCATCCTGCCATCCACAGTCATCCTGCTCAGCCAGAGAGGGAAACAGGATGAGGCCACTGGTGCTGTTTGTGTTTACATGGGCGCTGGCTGCATCTCTCTGTGCAGATCAGTGTGTGCGTCCATGTGTATGTGTGTGTTGTATACGTGTGCTTGTGTGTGCAGCGATGGGGAATACATGTTCAAGGCCGTTGTTAGCTCGGCCTGGGGGCTTGGAGCTGCAGCAGCCTCCCCTCTGCTCTCTAATAGCTTACACATTCCTCTTCAGCCTTTCGTGTAAAGGAGGGAACTTTAGTGTCCCCGTGGGTGTCACATGTAGTAGCTATGTGTTCTCTAGCTGTGCCAGGAAGAAAACTGCTCAAGACTTCCCCAGCAAAAGGAAATCTTCGACAGCATGGCAGGAGGGTGCCTTCTGATGCCTGCTCCCGCTTTGTGAAGGAGCACCCAAGGGGAAGGAGCAGCAGTGACCTGAGCCAGCCCTCTGCCTGTCCTTGCTATTTGGACCCCTCCAAACAGCTCATTTCTGACAATCAGCGAAGCCTGTTCTTGGGAATGGAAGTGAAGCTTTAGTGAGGTCAGGCAGCGGCAAAACTGCTTTTCTGCTCCACACCTCACAGATGCAAACTGATGCTTTTGCTGGAAAGGATCCTTCCACTTTCCCCTGACTTCTCAATGTTTTCTCCTTGCTTTTATCACCTAAAATAAAACTCTCGTGGCAGGGGAAGGAAGGGGAACTATCAGACCTATGCCTCATAAAACAGGCCTCCAATGTTGTTTGAAGCCGTTCTGTTCCATGTTTAAAGCTGGGCTGGATATTTTATTCATAACAAGCAAGTTAGGCTTTTTCTGTGACGTTTGTGCTTCTTCCTCCTCAGGCCCTCCCCTTTCAGGGCATTGACGTGGGTAATGATTTCCTCTCTGCAGGAGCAGAGTTCATAGCTTCATACTAGCAATAAGCATGCAATTTAGCCAAGGGTGAATTAATGACTGTAATTCATATTCTGAAACAGGGGAAGTCTTTTGCTTATAGACAAGCAGATCATGTGGTTGCAATTGATATTTAGGCACAAAACAGTGAGTGTGACATTTGCAGATGTGAGATCTTAATAAATTTGCTGAAAAAGGAGCAGGCTTGAGCTGTGCCCCTGGGGCAGCTCCCTGCGCAGACCCTGCCTTTGCCACTAGTGTCCTTGCCAGGACATAACCCTCCACTGCTTTCATTGTTAAACATATGGACTTTATTTTGATAAGTTTAAAAAGTGTGGAAATGAGGTGCACTCCATCTGGGAGGGAAGCTGAGGATCTGCAGAGGCTGAGTCACTTTATTTGAAGAAAGGAAGCATGAAAATGAAAACACAGAATCTCTCATTGGCTGCCAGCTGCACAGGGATCTTGGGATCACCTGAGCAGGATTACATCCTTTGTACCTGCCAAAAGGTGAGGGATGAGCGATACACTGTGGAAAGACCTGGGAAGGAAGGAAATGCCCTGCAGGAAAGGAAATGTAGGTTTGCCCTGGTTATTTAGCTCATGAGAAATGAAGAGTAAGTGAGTCTGGTAAAGGAGAACACATAGTCTCGAAAGCTTTCAGAGCCATGAGACTCTTGCACAGAACAGTCTTGTTCCTGAAAAGACACGCAGAGGTTGAGCAGCCCCAGCAGACAAGTTTAAACACACATTTATATCCCTGCCAGACTACAGCATCAGTTTGCACACTGAAATGCTGCCTCAGCAGTGTGGGAAGAGGGACAATGGATCAGGTCGGCATCTCTGGAAATCTGGGGTTGGGACTGATGACTCTGTACTCCTGCATGGACAAAGCTCCACACAGACCCTTGCTCTCCTCTCACTCTCAAGTAGATATAAACACAAGCAGTATAAACACAGGCACATATAGCTTCAGGAGTCACATCCAAAATCCATATCTGAAGAGTTCCACATCAGGAGGCTAGTTAACGTGCAAAATCAGCCATGTATTGAAAGCTAAAACCTCTACTTGAAGAGTTTACCAGCATTACAAATACAGGTGTTTGCTCAGTGAGCTTGCGGACATGGGGAGGGCTGGTTGATCCAGAGAAATGAGTGTTTCCTCCACTTGTATTTGCATGACAACAGTCCAGCTGCCTTATATCACTCCTCCCGGAGGCAAGAGACAGCATGTATCACTTCAAGTTTCAGAATCACAGAATCCAAGAATAACAGAATCTCTTCGGTTGGAAGAAAAATTCAAGATCATGAAGTCCAGTCATTGGACCAGCCTGGCTGAAAGGGTAGCTTTGACTAGAACTGCAGGACAGCTCCCCATCCACAGAGCTCTGCGGCTGTCGCACCCCCAGCCACAGGATAGATGGGTGAAAATCTGGCACCAAGGAGTTCCCTGCTCAAGGACCCCCGGCTGCTAATGGGGGGAACCCTTTGCTGTTCCGGGTCCGGTGTTACCAACACTTGAAGACTCAGAGGAGCTGGCAGCAGCATCTCCAGCAGGCCTTCAGGTGAACGTAGCCCTTCTGCAGGCACCGAACTGCCCAGCACGGCCCTGGGGCTGCCCGGCCACGTTGCCCTGCGCCGGGGACCCGCTGCCGGGGCCTGGGCTTTGCCGCGGTCCTCCTGCCCCCCGAGGCAACGGGATGGTCCTGGCCAGGCCGGCAGAGCTGCTGCTGTCCATGTCCCTCCCCAGCTCTTTGGAAGCACCTTCTGACTGGCCCCTGTGTGTTTGTCCGGGGGCCTGTTGAGCACCTTGCTGTTGCTCGCCTCAGCCCTCGGCAGCCACAGCTGCTCCTGCAGCTCAGTCCTGGTGGCAGGGAGGGAGGAGCCACTGTAGATGTCCCACCACAGGCCCCTGCTGACCTCGGCTCTGGTCAAGCTCCACTCGCTGCAGCTGATTGCAGAAGCTGTAGAGCTGCTGGGTCACCACCGCAGAGGCATGGATGGCACGGAGGGAGCTCCTCCATGGCCAGGGCCAATGATGGGGCTTCTGCAAGGGGATGGCTGCACATCCTTGGATCTCAGCATCTGGTCCCCGCAGAGCCAGGGACTGGCTCTGCCTTGGTCGCTCCGGACATTCCGGTGGGAGGCCCTGGCCAAGGTCTGGCTCTGGCCCCGCCACCAGCCCCTCAACAGCCTTGGAGGAGCTGGGGTGTTCCGAGGCAGTGAGCCCCTCCAGCTCCCCCGTCACGGTCTGCCAGACTCCCGGGATCATGCAGGTGGAGTCGAAGGGAACGCGAGCTGGGCCTTGAGTTGGAGGCCTGGGAGTCACAGTCATCCCCTGATTCTGGGATGCCATGGCCACCCATCAAGGCCTGGGAGCCCGGTAGATTCAGGAAGAATGCCGGGGATGGGTACATCATCCCCAAGGCATCCGTGTTGGCCCTGCAGAGGAGAAGAGAGAAGAGACCTCGCTGCACCCCGGCCCCTCCGGGCTGACCCACGGGCGAGCACCCTACCTCCTCGGCTGGCGGGCAGGGCTGCCCAGGGCAGGTGCAGGGCACTGGGGGAAAGTGTGGGGCAGGGTCTGAAGATCTCCCCCCGGCTCTCACCGCTTGTCCTGCTTGGGTGTCACGGGTTTCTTTGCTCCTCGGTCCACATACGAAGAAGCTGCTGAGTGAGGAGAAGGAGTGAGCAGCCGGCAGAATCCGGCACAGCCACCGCATCAGGGCTGCCTGCGGGCTGCCAGCCGTTTGCAGGGAGCTCGGTGCTGGGGCCACTCACCGCTCTGCTTCTCCAGCTGGTCTCCAGCTACCCATCCATTGGACTTTCCCACCATTTCTTCCGGGAAACTCGCCTTTGCGTTTGGGCGCTTTGCCCTCTTCCACCACCTCTGCAGGAGCACCAGAGCTTGGTGAGACAGGAGCAGCTCCCGGCCCCACAACACAGCCCCACCACGACACTCCATGTCCCCCACCACCAAGCTAAGCCAGCCCACCCCCCTCCCCGGCACAGTGGTCACCTACCCAGAGTGCTTGGTCGTCAGCGTTGCTGAGACCAGTCCCAGCTGCAGCACCAGCATCAGAACTGGCACCAGCAGAGGCAGCACCATGGCACCGTCTGCAGAGCGGCCACGGCGCTCCCGGTCACAGGCACAGGCCCACGGTGGGGATCCCCAGAGAACTTCTGGCTTCCCAGGCACGGACTCCAGCAGCGCTGGGGTGGCAGAGGCTGAGGCTGCAGTCTGCTGACACAACAGCACTCTGCAGTGCCCAGCACGCACTGCCTGCTCCCACGGCGTCCTGTCTGCCTTATGTAGCCCCAGGTGGGCGGGCAGGCCGGCCCCCCTTTGTGACATCATGAGCCCGGCTTTGTGACATCATGGGGCAGCGGAAAGCCCTTCTCCTGAGCCTGGGCAGCCCCGTGGGCCCTTCCCCGGCTGCTTCAGGCAGATGCGAAAGGCTCAGGAGGCACTGGGGACCTCCCCCCTGGAAATCAGGGGTGGCAGCTGATGGAAGCCCACCAGGGTTTGCAGGACCGGGGATCCTGGGGGAAGGGTCAGGAGGAAGGAGGATGAAGGAGGGGGAAGAAGGCTCCCTCCATCTGAAATATGAAGAAATTCACTATTTTCTCTCTGCCTGATGCTGTTGTTCATCCATGCATCCCGTGTCTGGGTGTGCCACAGCCACAGAGGCCCGTGGATGTGGAGCTGTCAACAACAAACTTGTCAGGTGTGTTGTTTCAAGTGCCAGGGAACACCTCTTTGCTTTTAAAGCAATGCCCGGCCCATGAGGGAACATCCCTGCTAAATACATCACCAAGGATTTGTTTCCTTTCCTCCCACCTCTGTCTGCATGCTGCAGATGAGTCCAGTTTTTGAGCTTGTTCTGAAGACCCGTCACCATTCTTGCAAGAAAGGTTTCCTTCTTCTTCATGCAGTTCATCCTAGTGCCCCACAGCAAGGTGATGTGGTGGGGACAGCCAGCGGCCACCGACAGCTTGGCCCATGTGCTCAGAGCAAGGAGCTGGTTTTGTCCCTGACGTGGTCAGGTCAGCTTGATGTTAGAGCCAGGCAGGTGACTGCCCAGGATGGACTGAGCTGGCGTGGGAAGGACAGCACAGGGAGGATGCGTGGACGTGAGGGACGGGTGCATGGAGAGCATCCCAGTCATTCAGCGGCCCTGAGGAAAATGGTGCTGCCAGCCGCTGCCCGGCACTGGACGCTTTCAGAGTCCAACCGAAGATGACCGTTGTCTGCCAGTAGTTGTCTGTGCCTGGTCCCCCTCAAGAGGAAGACAAGTGTGGAGGCAGCAGAGTTGGAGAGCCCCTGTGCTCCCGCTGCCCATGCCTCCGGCGCTCCAGGCACCGGGGACCTGCTGCGGCCCTGTGCTGGCCTCACTCCCGGTGGCCCTGGGCGCCTGGGGCCAGCAGGCCCTGGGAAGCCCTTCACGGAGGTGCCGCCCACCCCCTTGCCAGCAGGGCCCAGGCTGCAGGACTGCCCTTGCTGGCAGGGCACACTGCCCAGCCCTGCCTGCCTGGGCCCCCGGGCCCTTTCCCACAGCCACTGATGCTCTCTGGCTGGCCTCGGGCCTGGCCTCAGCTCCCGTGGGGCCTCAGCCCATCCCTGGGCTCCCAGTGCCCAGCGCTGGCCTTGGCTGTGCTCCTCGGGATCCCCAGCAGCCCCTTCCCTCTGCCCCAGCCCAGAGTCACCATCAGCCGGATCCATGGACTGGCCAGGGCACCCACCCACCCTGGCCCTGCTCGCAGAGCCTCCTCTCTCTGCTCAGTCCCTCGAGCCTCTCAGGCGCCGCTGGCCCGGGGGAGAGCCCAGCTGACTCTTGCTAGTCCCCTGTTCCTCCAGCATGTCCCAGAATCCCAGAATCTTGTTGGTTGGAAGAGACCTTTAAGATCATTGAGTACAACTATTAACTTAGCACTGCCAGGTCACCACTAAACCGTGTCCCCAAGCACCAGATCAACACAGTGTTTAAACACGTCCAGGGATATTGATTCCACCAGTGCCTTGGGCAGCCTGTTCTGATGCCCAGTGACTCCTTCAGTCAAGAAATTCTACCTAATATCCAGCCTAAATCTCCCTGGCACAACTTGCCGCCATTTCCTCTAGTCCTATTGCTTTCTACTGGGGAGAAAAGGCTGACACCTTCCTCTCTCCAACTCCCTTTCAAGTAGTTGTAGACAGTGATAAGGTCTCCCTCAGGCTCCTTTTCTCCAGGCTAAACAATCCCAGTTTCAATTGTCCTGTTTTCCAATTGCCTGATAAGTGCACGTCCACCAACCATCCAGCTGCTGCTGTGCACAGTGTACCAGCATCTGGGTTCATAGAATCCTAGAATCATAGAATGTCAGGGGTTGGAAGGGACCTCTAGAGATCATCTGGTCCAACCTCCCTGGCAGAGCAGGATCCCCTAGGGCAGGACACACAGGAACATATCCAGGCGGGTTTTGAAAATCTCCAGAGGAGGAGACTTCACAGCCTCTCTGAGCAGCTTGTTCTAGTGCTCCGTCACCCTCACAGTAGAAAAGTTTCTCCTTATGTTGAGGTGGACCTTCCTATGTTCTAACTTAAACTAGTTATTTCTTGTTCTACTGCTGGGCACCACTGAAAAAAGATTCTCCCCTTCCTCTTGACATCCACCCCTCAGATATTTATATAAATTAATAAGGTCCCCTCTCAGCCATCTCCTTTCAAGGCTGAACAGCCCCAGTTCTCTCAGTCCCTCTTCATAGGAGAGATGTTCAGGTCCCTTAATCATCCTTGTAGCTCTCTGTTGGACTCTCTCCAGTAGGTCCCCTGTCTCTCTTGAATTGGGGGGAGCCCAAAACTGGACACCAGTATTCCAGGTGTGGTCTCACCAGGGCAGAGTAGAGGGGAAGGAGAACTTCCCCAGACCTGCTGGACACAGCTTTTCTTAATGCACTCCAGGATCCCATTGGCCCTCTTGGCCACAATGGCACATTGCTGTCCCATGGACAACCTACTGTCCACTAGGACTCCAAGTTGTCTTCCTCCACGAAGATCTGTGTTGGTCTTTCCCTAAGGAGCAACCCATTTTTAATGGCACATATAGAATAATCACCACCTGAGACCACCTTCCCACCCACCTCGCTGAAGCGCAGCAGACCAGCAGCTTCACAGGAGTTCTCTGGGCAGTTCCATTCCATTGTCTAACATTGTACCTTAGGATGTTCCTCACATCCTAAAGTACAATGTGCAACATGTTACAGTGAAAGTCCCTAGACAGGCTTGTTGATACTAGCCAGCTCTAAAAGATCTTGGAATATAAGACATCTGCCTGAATTAGGTGTGAGGGAATTGCACCTGAGAAGTCACATGTTTTAGTTGAGGGCACGGTGCAGTGGTTTCAGCCTTGTGGAATTTGCGGTGGATTTTTTTTTTTTTTTTTAAAGTATGAACAAAGGATTTCATGGTCCCATGACACACTCCTGGTCTGCTGTTTTAGGTATGACAAGTAGGTGCTGTGCTAGCCAATAACTTCCCCAGGATGGAGCAGAGCCACCTGAGGAGACTGAAGAGAATGTGGTATAGAGAACATGGTGAGGGAAATCTGAAGGGGCCTCTTGAGCTGATGTGTCCCCATCAGCAGAACTGGTCTGGGCCTGTTGCAGTGGATACAGTGGATATCTGGCAGTTGGATGAAAACCCAGATTAGCCCAGAGCCTGAGGTTTTCATACAAATTCTCTGCTAGTTAATAAAGTCCTCAGGACTGAAGCAGCAGTTTCTCACCAAGCCACAATGACCGTGATCAGGAAGGGCACTCCACGAGCTTCGTAGAAACTGGTGGTTCCCATCAGAAAGGAAGGACCCACCTTTTGTTTCAATGTCCCAGTGACACATGGATGGGTGGCAGCAGTAGCAGTGGCAGCAGGAGGTGGGGTGAAGGGAGCAGCCGAGTAGAGATCCTGGGAAGAAACGGGAGAAACTTGTGACATTTCCCAGGCTGACTTGTTTGCTTGATGGGATGAAGGACACAAGGAGAGGCTCCAGTGACATATCAGCTTATTATCACCTGGGTGTGAAGGACCCTCAGACGGACCAACAAGATGCTTTGCAGCAAGGGCAGGACAATGTCTGGTTTTTGCCCATGTTTTTGCAGCCTGTTGGCATTGTTGCCCTTCCACAGCTGTAAATGCCAAGCTGGCCAGGCAATATGCAGTGGAAAAGGCTGTTTCAAAACAAATCAGGGCACATTGTGTCTGCCTCCGGCACACAACATACCAAGCAGGACTGGACACTTTCCTTGGACTTCCTTGCTTGCAGACAGGGCATGGGGTGGTTGCAGCTGTTTCAGGAGTCAAGCATTGCTTTTGGGGTAGACAAGTCCAAATGCATTTAGAGGATTACCCTAGAAGGAGAGGACCAGCAGCCTACAATTGTATTTATGCTAACACGAAGGAACCTGATGGGCAAATCCTGCTCAGTGCAGGTGCAAGGAGAGGCGGATCTCATCTGCAGGCACCACCAGTGTCCCCCACCACCATCCATCCCTGCAGCACCACCCCCACTGATGTCCCACAGCTCTAACACATCTTCCTCTCTGAGCGGGTGGGCTAGTATAGAACACAGAACCGCACACCAGACACTTACATCTTGAGGAACCCAGGAATCCTTCACCCCGGATCTTCCTCGAATTAACGCATTGTCCAGTTGAAGGATGGGAGTGTGAATGACCTGCACTGTCCAGTTTAGTAAGACAATGAGAAGAAACAGCCTACATGTTAGCGTAATTCAGTTCTCTGAAAAGAAAACCCAAAATGCTGTGATTTCAAAAAATAATTGGCCACTGCAAATTCCTAAGTTTCTCCTTTTATTCTTTTTTTTTTTAAAAAAAAATAAGAAATACAGTTGATTTACTTAGATGTAAATTGGCTTTACAGAGGTACAAAAGAAAGTTCTTTCTTAACGGTTCCTGCATATTTTTATGCCTCCTTGTGACGATGTTTTCTGCTTCAGCGGTAGCTATCAAGGAATATAAGGCCAGAGATACAGCAGTGTAGTTCTTTGTCGGTTCTGTAACTGTAGTGAACCTCGGATGAGAAGGACACTATTGCTGAAATGTAATAACAAACTACTGGGCAACATGATCTCCTGTTTCTCAAGTGATCATACAAATTATTCATCTTTCTACACTGAACCTAAACTGACAGCAACCTTTTCATTTAGAGCAAATTAAGGATCTCAGACTATGTAACATAAATTATGATTTTTTTCTTGTTTTTTTTTCCTCCCTTCATTAAATGAAAGCAAGTTTTATATTTTAAACATTCCCACATGCTGTTGAATGAATGCAGGTTTTTTCCATGATAATTCAGGCAATGCAATAGCAGGCTGAAACCAGCAGCGTTAATTCCCTAGTGATTCCTCCTGAATGTATAAAGTACATAGAGGTATTACAGTAGCTGCCCCCCTGCAAGGAGGGCCTTGCTGTGCCAAGCCGTGCACAGAATAATAGGAAATGACAGCGAGGGCTCCAGAGTTTACACTATAAAGCAGAGGGCTTAATGTGATGGAGAGGCTGGGAGTGACAAGGGGATACCCGCCTTCCGCCATCACACAACCCTGCACAGTGCACACCCGGTGAGGTTTTACAAAGCAAAGCCCAGATCATCTCACAGTTCCTGTCCTGTGTCCCTGCTGTGGTTCTGTCTATCCTTGCTTAGCAGTGGGGTGAGGTGGGGCAAAGGCAGGAGGGAGGTGGAAGAGATGGGTGAAGAGCCAGGATGTGCTGTTTTGAAGGTGGCAGCTCTGCTCAACGCAGATGTAAAGCCCGGGCAGTGTCCCATCACTGAAGCACAAGGGCTGGTCACACTGCAGTGTGCTGCTGCCCAGAGGGTCAGTCGTAAACAGAGCACAGCTTGGTCATTGTCATCAAGTGGATTTTGCAGAAGAGGTGAGTCTGGGAGGACAGTATGGATCCTGGCACTACTGATCTCCACTGCCAGAGATCTGCATGGGTGAAACACTGCTGACTACATCAGTGCTGGTTGCCTGAACAGGATGGGGTGTTCAATGCAGAAAACACGATTTTCCCCCACTTCAATGTGAAGGGATATGAGCTTCCTTTATGGCCAATAGGAGATGAGGGTGAGTATGGGTGGTTGACTGGAGCCTCTGCCCACAGTTGCAAGGCCAGGTCTTTCCAGGGTGTCCAAAGGAGCCTTGGCTCCTGTGAAACTTCCTTTAGCATGTTCCACCACTCAAAGGACTCCTCATAATGTCATGGCCACAGCCCTAGCAGGCATGGCCACTTCTCAGATAGCCTCGTGGCATCAAACAGCTGTCAGCAGGCTCTGCTTGGCTCCAGTACACCACCGACACTGCCCTGACTTTTCACAGATCACACAGAATCACAGAAAGCTAGGGGTTGGAAGGAACCTCAAAAGATCATCTAGTCCAATCCCACTGCCAAAGCAGCATCACCTAGAGTCACGGAGGAATGTGTCCCAGCACTTCCAGTTCTGCCTGCAGCAGAGACACACAGCTTTGCCTTTGTTTATAGCTTTGGAGCATCCATACAAGGCAGAGGAGCACACACACACAGAGGTCATGGAATCATGGTTTCATGACTCAAAGAAAGCAAAGTGGACTAGGGGTCTCCACTCTGGGATACAGGCATGTATGTTGTGGGTGAAAAGAGTCCATCAATATAGGCAGCAAGGATCCCAAACATGTCTTCATCTCCTTTCCTGAAAAGAAGGATGTGATTCACTAAAAAAAATGATCCCGGTGGGACTGCGCAGACAGCATTCCGCTTTTTACTAACCAAAATCAAGGTTTCGTGTGACCATCTGGTCTGAGCTACCCAAGGGTCATTGTACCTGTCATTTCTATCATTTCCTATGAATGATACTGTTCTCGGCTTCATGGACAAAGGTAGAGTAATGCAGTCAGGAGAAGGAGATCTCTACAAATGTTCTGTGAGCACAGAAATCCCCAGAAAAGATGGGAGTGAAGAGAAACGCAAGGATGTCTAGAAAAAATACATTACTGTCTTCCTCAAAGTCAACTCCCCCATGAATGATAGTGGGAAGTGGGGAAAATATGTGAAGAGCAGCAGAAACGAGGGCATGTGTAAGCATCCTGTCTTCCTGGTGACTTCTGCCAAAGGAGAAATTGGGAGACTTGCTGAGTGGGAGACTGTATCTGCAATATCATGCTTAATAATCACAGTCGGAGGTATATTTTATTCAGTTTGGCTTGAATACCTGTACAGCTTCCACCTTCACAATTACCACAGCAATTAGTTCCATCATTGTACAGGTACTCTGTGAAAAAGCACTTTCCTCTGTTTGAGCCAAACCTGCTGATGGCTAGAGTACCTCTAGTTCTTACAGTGTGAAGAATAGTGAAGAGCCTCTACTTCTTTCACCTTCTCTATGGCATCCCAAATTCAATGGACCCTGATAGGATATACAGGTCGCTACAGACCCTCAGCTGCCTGTATCCCAAGGTGAAGATACCTGGTCCACTTTGTTTCTTTTAGTCAGGAAACCATTTTATATTCCTGAAGTTTTCTAGGTCTAAGATGAAGGGAACAGAGCTGCATCCTACATTCACAGTTACAGTACTTATTACTTGGTAATATGACATTTTCTGCCCTATTCTCGATTCATTTCCTTAACAATTACCTTACAAAATCTTCAAGCCCTTTTGCAATAGCACTGCCTTAACTCTTGGCTAGCAGTTTCAAACAGTATTGCCTAATATTAAATATCTCAGTTCACAGGAAGCTGTGACCTGACTTTTCAGTGCTTCCCACAATTCCCATTGAAGTTGTTCTACCCAAATTGACCCTGAAGTGCAATCAGATAAAGATATATACATTCCACTAGGGAATTAACCTACATATTTCTAGTGAGCAAACAAGCATCTGTCTCCATCTGAGATATGCACACTCCAGAGAGTGCCTGACTAAGCCCTGGGGTTGCCCACATCTCCCCTGTGATGGTCCTGAACACTGGATATCACCACACTGAAGACAACTATTTTACCCCACAGACACTTGTTGGCTTCAATAAATGTCAGCCAGACTTAAAATAGAGTCCAATCCATTAGAAGTCATTAATTAAATTCAGTAAATGTATTTATGTATTTATTTATTTACTAGAAAAGGAATGGCATCTAAGCAAATGCATCATGAGTTGTAATTAGGCTTAATTGTAGTGTTAGCCTTGGTGATTGACATCTGATTTATCCTAGTGTACTGCAGAGCCAAAGCAAGCTGGCTGTGTCCACACCCATGCCTGTATTTCCTTGTATGCTCTGCTAGGCCATCAGAAGAGATAAATCCACATTTTTCTGGGCTTCAGCAGCTGAGCACATTTATCTCTTTCCCATCCAACTGCAGAAAAAATGGTTTTGCCTCCCTGGTTAGAGAAGGGAGTCATGAGAAGGCACTGGAAGGCTCTTAGTGGTCTCTCATAAAATATTTCTGTCTCTCAGCACTGGAAATCTTGGACCTTCCCAGTCTGAGCTCAAAGTCCTGTTTCTGAGAAGGGCTGTCAGGAACGTCAGAGAAAGAAGCACAAAATCACATCAGACCTCTTTGGAAATGCTCTCTCTAACAGAAATGTCTCCTTTGCTCCTATTTATTTGGAGTACAAACATGCCTTTGTGCTGAGGATCCCCAACCGTTCCAGAACTCACAAAGGTTTTATTAATTTTGTGACTTTTGCTAATAAAACCAGGTATTCTCATTACCCAGAAAAGTAACCAATTTTCTTTTAATTCATACTAAGTTTTGGCCACAGTGATGTACTGAAGTTACTAGAATAATGTTGAATTTTGTTTTGGGGTAGAAATATTCACAAAAAGCCCATGCAAAATGATGCCTAGCTCTTACACAGAACTTTTCCATAGACCTCAAAACTGTTTGCAAAAAAGGGTATACAGCATTTCACTTTTCGTTAAAACTGAAATGACTCATTTTTATGTAATAAATCGGGAACTTAAGGATGTCAGACTTCTGATCTTACTCCAGGGATCTACCAAATAGTCTACACAGTCTTCCACAAAGTGGATGAAATTACGGACAGCATGACCACATGGATATCAGCTAGTATATGTACATCTCCTGGACATCTTTGTACTCCGCAGCCGCATGATGCATCTGCACTGACCCACCATGTCGTGTCACTGCTGAATACTCTTAGGCAGTGCAGGTCCCTGTGGTAAAGACCAAGAGAACACTGGGCTGTGTCAGGAGGAATGAAGGTTGTAGATTAAGGGAAGCAATCATTGTCCTTCACTCAGCACTTGTGAGACCACATCTGGACCACACGCTTTGTTTTTGGGCTCCCTAGTAATGAAAGGCATGGGCATAGTGGAGCATTCCCAGTGGAGGGCCACCAAGCTGGCCGGGGTCTAGACCACACAGTGTACAAGGGGAGGCTGGGAGCACTGGGCTTGTTCATCCTGTAAAAGACTCATTTTTTTTCCCGTGGATCTATGATTTTGAATACAGAAGACCCTAGAAATTGTACCAGTTCAGCAGTGGGTAATAAATCCCTGGATATAATCCGTTTACCAGTTGGTCAAACATTTGAGAAGCCTTTGGAATGAAAGTCACAGCACAGAAGTTAAGATAGTTATCAAGAGCTTTTGAAGTCAGCTGTAATGTGAGTTTTGCAATTTTCCCAGCTCCTCCCTGTTAAAGATAATAACTTCTATGCTGAACTGAGGGGCACTCAAACTACTTCATAATCTAGGCAAGGTGCCTGATGCCATATTTAGCACATCAGTTTAAAGGGAGCTTGAGCCCAATCTGTCTTTTATATAACCCATTGTACTAAATCCCGAAAGGTGGAATAAGGCTACTAGAATCAGCTGATACTAAGTGAAAATGTGAGTAATGCTTGAATGTTTCAGAAAATGTATTTTTTCTCCATAGTTAGCAATGTATGAGTCACTCAGCCTCCCTAGCTGCTGCACTGCATGAATGACTCAAAACTCCATGGAGAACAGAGGCACAAGCAGTTCTCTCTTTGTGCCAGATTTTCTCCCTTTAAATCACCCTTGCTGTATCTTACCCACTTCAAAAAAAAGAGAATCTCTTTCACTATGTTTCCTTCCACAATCCTCATGCAAGCCCGGATAAAACATTGTGAACAAGGATGGTCAGTGCTCATTGTGATTCAAAAAAGCACAGGATAAGATGCATTAAAGTGAACTCAGTTAACCATTTTTAAGAAGTGAAAATATACATAAACTGGTCGCTTTGTTGAGCTCCTCTGAAGGTCTTGGAAGAGGAAGGACACTGCACTTTTAATCACATTGGACCCAAATGTCCTTTGTGGAATTCTCCTGTGCAGCAAAGTTCAGAGTCTGGGATCTTGGAAATTTTAGTGAATCATTTGTTAGGGAGCAAGTTTTGAATTCGGTTTGTTGTGTACCCTGAAACACCTCAGATCCTGGAGACCTATATGGTTTTACAAACTAGTAACCACTGCTTACTTTAAATGAGATAAATAGCTGCTGAGAGAATTCATTTTAATTTGTACTAGGTATCTTCATCAGAATAATACACACATCCTCATCTTTAGTGATTGCTGGCTACATGCCTGAACTCAGGTTCCCTCTCCAGAGCTCTGAGTAGTTCTTTGGAGTCACAGGCAAATCTGTCTTCGGTGTCACATTCTTACTGTCTCATCATTTGATGCACCACATTAGTCATTTTCCATGGACTGAAATATGGAGAAGGAGAAATCACGCTTGTCTCTATATTAGTTGTTATTTGAAAAAAAATTACGCTGCATAATCTGGCTATTGCCTAACCACATTACCTCACCCCTAGGCTGATCACCAGCCTCTAGTTCTCTGGACCACAGCTCTGCTGAAATGACCTTGGGGTATTTCAGACAGTGATAGTTTCCCCTTCTCAAAATCCTTCCAGCATAAGACCAGTCTGACCCCCTTGTAACATAATAAAAAGAAGTGTACGAGGTCATATGTCAGAGCAGATCAGAGTAACGCAAGCCACGGGTTTCAGTTCTGTCATTTGTTTTGTGTTTATGAGAAAGTTACTACGTTCAGTGGGAATTACTGTGATTTGTTTCCCTAGATGATTCTTCTCATTATGCTTTTTTAATTCAACTTTTTTCAGAAGTTATTTTAGTTTATTTCGCTTTGATTTTGCTAATCTTTAGCTGAGCAGATACCTAGCTGTCCCTCCCACCAAAAGCTGCTTCATACTCCACCAGCATCTGAGGAGTGTGTGTTGTCACTGAAAAAGAAAGTTTCCAGTCCTCTGGGCTGTAGGTGCAGCCTTGTGGATACAAGATCTTTATACAGAGGAAGGAACAGCTGTCCATGAGTCATGAACTCTTAATGCTGTTAACACAAAGTCTGTTTGCTACAATTTCTGTTTCAGAGTTAACCATTTCACTGTTGCCCACCTTAAACATCTGGAGCCAACAAAATGATCTAAGAGTAGGAAACTTTGCTAATTAGGCAGAAGCCTTTACTTCAAGACAAATCTAGTTCGGATGAGTTCTTTCAGCTTATCTAGACTCTCTTCTGTTTCCACCACGAAACACGGCATTCTTCTGGGTCAGTCATTCTTTCTTTTACCCTGGGGGTCCTGAAACAGTTTTTGATCACAAGTCTCAAACTATGGTCAAAGAAAATCAACTTCGTCCTCTCTCTTGCCTGACCTAGATTCATTCATTGATGTTTAGACACTTAATTCAGGAGTCCAAGCTGTGCTATAGTCAACTGAGAAAGCAGATATCCAGAAGAAGCATGTGGATATAGGAGGAGCAGGACAGGAAGCTGAACTTGTTCAACCCGAGGAAGAGAAAATTTGGAGGACTTACCTGCTGACTACAGATATATGAAATATTGGAACAGGTATTGGAGAGCAAATGGCCTCTCCATTTTTGGAGATATTTAAAACTCAGACAAGGCTCTGAACAACATCCTGTAACTGCATGTGCTTTGAGTTAGAGATTGGACAAGAGGACCTGCAAAGGCTCTTTCTAACCCAAATTTTCATAAGGTTCAATAGTTCTGTGGGTTTGCAGAACATCTCAGATATTGATCAAGAGTCAAAGCCACCCTGTTAAGTTACCTTTCACAGTGTAGTTTAAGAAATTTTACACTGGTAATTTCCACACCACTGATAATGAGTACTTCTCTCTCCTGACTCGTTCACTGAAGTTTAGCTTTGTTTCAGGTGGTGAACTATTTATTGTATAATACAAGTATTTTAGCCATAGTGCTACTTGAAATCTTTTGCATATCGTCTAAAAATACTTGATTCTTTCTTTCTTTTTAGCTCCACTTAGTGGGTTTCATTTTTGCCTTGCTCATCATTTTACCAGCTGAATTATTTCTGTATATAATCTCTTCTATTCATTAACTTCTTGCCTGTTGGCAGCAAAGATATCTGGCATTGAAAATTGATAGAATATCAGTATATGTGGTCTTTTAACGTGATTAATTAGTATTTGGAAAGAACTTTGTAATTAGTCAAGGAAAAACTGCAAGGCTGTGAGGGTTAACAGAGAGGCCTTTTCCCTTACTTTTTGCTTGATTTGTTTTATAAACAGTGACGCAAGCGAATACATCAAGGTCCAAATTGGAAAGTCACTTCTTGCTATGTTGGATTAAAGGAATAGTAGATCAGTGAAAGGATTTTGTTTGGGTTTTTTTTTTTCTGAAAGGTGTGCCAGCTCTGGCTTGCTTCTGTACGTTTGCAGGCAGCTTAGTTCTCCATCAGCCTGTATTTTGTCAGTTAAATGCCTATCTGAAACCCTTGCCCAGCAATCTTACCAACTGATGGCTTTCTCACTACCGTTGCTTTCAAAGTAAAAAATTATACAACCTTGTTTGGCATGTTATCTCCTATCAGTTCTTATTTGATTGTGAAAAATAGCTCGAAAAACAACGGGAAACCCAAGAAAATGTGATAACAAACAGGAGTGTGTCAGGGTTTAGGAAAGTGTGATTACAAGCACCATGGAGACCATTGTCAGGTCAGATCTACTTTTTTTTAATTAACTGACATAGAGGGAAAATAGCATGTTAATAAGATTAATAAATAAAATTACCAAATTGTAGGTGTTAGTCTCAGAAAGTATCATTCTCTGTATTACCTGAGAAGATATCAGCCTAGGAAATAATTTTCTTTTCATTTTTAATATCTATGTTCCTCACTTTTCCTTTTTTAATCTCACAGAGGTTTGAAAATGTTCTGTGAGAGCCTCCTGAGGAGTGGACTGGAATTGGCCTTCTTGTACATTAGCTCAGAGATCAAACTCTCTTGCGGGGAAGAAAAACTGTGCTTTTGGCTTTTCCTTTTTTCCTAATGTGCAAACTTAAAGATGTCGATACTGATTTATCTAGGTCCCTAGAGCAAAATTCTAGGCTATGACATGAAGTTTCTCTATTTCTTCTTGACATTTTCAGAACCAGATTCTGGAAAATTAAGTTAGGACTAGGATTAATAAATATATTTTTCTTCCATTTTTAAGCTGCTTAGGAACTTCCCCCAGAAAGATGGAAAAGAAACAATCTTAAATGAGTGAGTTTTATTTTATTTTTCAGAATCTTTATCAGTGATTTGGGGTTATCTAAAATCACCGTTGGCTGACTAAACCAAACACTAACAGGTATGAGGAAGAAAAGTAAGTAACGAGAAAGACAAAGCTTGACATAGAGTCTAGTCTGGATTGATCAGTACATCAGTACCACTAAAATGTAGTTTGTAATACACTATAGTGAAATTAAAAGATAAGTGTGTGTGTCATTTGATAAGACAAATAAACATCTTTCCGTATTGAGAAGTTCTCCAGTCACTATACATTTGCTGTTATCCCATTTCCTGTTCAATGAAAAATAAAAAACGTGCTACTTGTAACACTGTCAGACTCCAGTCCTGCCAACATTTATATGAGTCAGTGTCTAAACATTGAAAACTACAGAGAAGGAGAGACTCCTGCTCTGCTGATGTCTGCACAGCCTTGGCCGCTTCCTTAAGCACATATTTGGTGGGACTTTGTAGTAAAGATCAACAATCCTATTTCAGTTTGACCCACCTTTCCTATTCCATTATCCCAGATGGAAATGACTGGCAATTCATAATGTCCTAGATAAATTTGGCAATGCCCATATTGGTGCTAGTAACTGCTCCTTCCACACATGTGGTCCTGTTCCAAACACTCTCCAGTAAATATCGACTTTCCCTGTGCTTTTTATAGTGCACCTCATAGAGTAGAATGAAAAAGTAAACAGCTAAGACTATAAATCATACAATTTTTCTAAATGAGAACTCTTTACTTCTAACTGGTTTTCCAGAACAAAGGTATGTAGCAGGCTGTTCTCAATGTCAGAGTTAAATGCTCTCCTCCATCATGCCACACTCAATATGAAAGAGACACATGACAAATGCAAATATAGCATGCAAAAACATCTGATTGCAGTCACTGTGGATATAAGGAGAGCATATGCCCGATCAGTGCTTCAATATTAATCAGAGTACTGGCAAATACTACAACAGTAACAGTGCCATCCTAATGCCAAAAGATTACAGAAGTGTTCTCATAGCTGGAAGATTAATAAAAGCTGCCTTCTTCAAATAGATTCAATGGTTGGAAAGCTCAATACTGACCCTTTTCTAAGCACTAAACCTCAGTATAAACAAGGAAAAATAGATTTTCACACTATCTTCCACTACACAAGTGGGTTTGAAGTAGATATCCCTTCCCAGCAAAAATATCTAGACACATTCATCTGCTGCCTCCCTGGGTTCCAGGTTATGAGCATCCACAGAAAACTTCCCAGCCTGGTACAACCCTTGGACTGTTGGCTCTTTTTTGTGGGTAACAATGAAGATGCAATGTGTAGCCCAAGAGCAACCGAAAGAGACTTAAGGGCCTCAGAGTTGATGGTGAGGGAATCTGGAGCACAGGTTACATTTTCCTCCCTCCTTCCAGTTGTGGGCAGTGCCACTGGAAGAAACAGATGGACCCAGTCTATTAATACATATCTTCATGGCTGGTGTCACCGCCACACTTTTGAGATTTTCAGTAATGAGATGGCCTACACAGCACCAGGTTTGCTGGTGTCAGAAGAGATTCTCAAAAGCATAAGAGTATCTCTGCTCACAAGCTAGTGAGGCTCTTTGACAGAATTTTAAACTTCCTGTACCTCTCAAGTGGATGCACTGCAAGACGGGGAACAGGGGAGCAAAATTCTCACTGTAGGTCAGGTTCGAGACTACCTGAGGAATCTCAACATGCATGAGTATATGGTACCTGATGAAATACATTCCAGAGTCCTGAGTGAATTGGCTGATGTAGTTGCCAAGCCCCTCTCCATGTTATTTGAGGAGTCATGGCAGTCACGTGAAGTCCCTGCTCACTGGAAGAAGGGAAACATTATGTTCATCTTCAGAAAGGGTAGCAAGGAGGACCCTGGGGGATACCAACCTGTCAGTCTCACCTCTGTGCCTGGAAAGATCATGGAACAGATCCTCCTAGAAGCTCTGCTAAGGCACATGGAAGACAAGGAGGTGAGTTGAGACAACCAGCATGGCTTCGCCAAGGGCGATTTCTGCCTCACCAACCTCATGGCCTTCTATGATGGAGTGACTACAGCAATGGATAAGGGAAGAGCTTTGAATGTCATCTGTCTGGACTTGTCTGTAAGGCCTTTGACACGGTTCACTCACCACATCCTTCTCTCTAAATTGGAGAGAGATTAATTTGATGAGTACACAGTTCAGTAGATGAGGAATTGGTTGGATGGTTGCATCTAGAGGGTAGTGATCAATGGCTCAATGTCCGAATGGAGATGAGTGACAAGTGGTGTCCCTCAGGAGCCCAGTGCTGTTTAATAGCTTCATCAATTATGTAGACTGTGGGATCGAGTATACTCTCAGCAAGTTTAAAGACGACATCAAGCTGAATGGTGCAGTTGACACACCTGAGGAACGGGATGCAATCCAAAGGAACCTGGGCAAGCTTGAGAAGTGAGCCTGTGTGAACCTCATGAAGATCAACAAGGCCTGCACCTTGGGTTGAGCCAGATCCCGGAATCAGTACAGGCTAGGGGATGAAGGGATTGAAAGCAGTCCTGTGGAGGGGGGCTTGGGAATGTTGGTGGATGAAAAGCTGGACATGAACCAACAATGTATATTCACAAACAGAAGGCAACTCGTATCCTGGGCTACATCAAAAGAACCAGGGCCAGCAGATGAAGGGAAATGATTCTGTCCCTCTGCTTTGCTCTCGTGACCTCACCTGGAGTACGGTTGTCCTGGCTTGAGACAAATAGAACCAATTCTGTTCAGTGATTTTTCCTTTTCAACTCAGTCTTCTAAGAGTCTGAACTTTCTGAATTTAGCTGTATGTTTTTCCAGACAGCGTCTGCTACTGCCTGATGTTTAAAGTTCCTGCCTGATATTGGTATGCAGAAAGGCTCTTGTTTATAGTTGTTCCTGTAGTGACCAAGGTCAAGTGCTGGATCTTGTGTGCCACACTGGGGGTGCTGAGAAGTAAAAGGGGTGACAAGGAAGCAGAAGATGGCACCTCTGGGTAGGAATGGACAGGACAGGTGACCAACAGGAGTATTCCATTCCATATACATCATATTCAGTGCAAAACTGAGGGATCAAGGAGTTAAGACCTCTTCCTCAATGGCTGACATCTGAGGAGGACTCTGTCTGATCTTCTGCTGTTGATCTCGATCCTGAGTTTCTGAATCCAGCTCCTGTGTCCATTTCTCTCTGCCACTGAGCCTGGAACTTCCCCATTGCTGCCTGCTCTGCAGCATCAATGATGATTGCTGTTAGAGGGGGAGTCCAGTTTGATATTGGTTATCAATACTATTATTGTTTCTTTAAAGCTGATTTATTTCTTTGTACAATCCATAAGTCTCTCTGCCTTATTCCTTTTTCCCTCTCTCTTTGGGAAGGAGAGGAGTTATAGAGCATCTGTCAGCATTTAGTGGCCAGCCCAGCCCTAACCCTTAACAACTGCATTCAGCTCTGGAGTCCTCTGGGCTAAGTCCTCAGTCCAATGGACCTGTTGGAGTGAGTCCAGAGGAGGACCATTAAGATGATCAGGGGGTTGGAGTACCTTCCCTATGACGACAGGCTGATAGAGTTGGGATTCTTCAGCCTGGATAAGAGAAAGCTCTGAGGAGACCTTAGAGTGGCCTTTCAATGCTTAAAAAAGGACTATAAGAAAGATGTGGACAATCTTTTTATCAGAGCATGTTGTGATAGGACAAGGGTTAATGATTTTAAACTAAAAGAGGGTAGATCTAGACTGGATATAAGGAAGAATTTTTTTACAGTGAGGGTGATTAGACACTGGCACAGGTTGCGCAGAGAGGTGATAGAAGTCCCATCCCTGGAAAGATTCAAGGTCAGTTTGTATAGGGCTTTGAACAACCTGATCTACTTGAAGATGTCCCTGCTCACTGCAGGGTGGTTTAACTAGATGACCTTTAAAGGTCCCTTCCAACCCAAACTATTCTAATTCTATTATTCTATGATTCTATGATCTTGCTACACTGACTGAAACTGAGAGGTCTCCTGTGCAATCTTATCTTTGCTCTCCATGTCACGTAGCAATTTACAGAAACATGCAACACCTCACACAAAGCTTCATCTGCTACTTCCACATGACTGATATTTCTCTACTTACATTCCTCACAATTTACATTTCATGTCACTTATTGTGCTTCCCATTCTAATTCCAGCCCCATAGCAGTCCCACTTAGCACTAGACTCTCCCTTTCATTCTTAGTCTCACAGAAAATAAGAATTGTAGATGTTTCTCAAACCACCTGGGGAAAACACATGCTCCAAGGGTAATTCAGAGCATCAAATACCCATGAGAGTCACTAAACTATTTGAAAGTAGTATAATACAAGAGGTATGAGAGCAGTATATTGAGTGCATGGGGACCTCAGAAGCAATGCATACAGATTGCATCAACTAAAATGACCACAGTTACCACCACAGTGGTGAACCAGTGCACCCATCTGCTCTTGGGGTGGCGGAGCAGACCCAACACACAAGGTCACCAGGACAGACCAGTCCCTCATGTCGCAGGGGGAACTGTTTGAAATTACATCTCCTCCATACCCTTCACTGATGTCCTTCCTCTTCTGTGGCTGCACAAAGCTTAGCCTGAGATTCACGGTAAAGCCAGAAGGGCAACGTGCTCAGCTCCACACCACAAGCCATTGGCTTGGTACACAAGGACTTGTGTATGGACACATGTAAGGCATTCGAATGAGCTAAGTGGACACTCCCAGCAAAGTTTCCAAGCTCAAGCTCACAGCGTCCCAGGGAACGACAGAGGAGGAGAACATCTCCCAGAGCTCCAGCTACCCAAACAGCAAGTAGCTCTTCCTGGGTGGATGACTTTAAGACAACAAATCAAATCTACCGTTCTAGTTTTTTTTCTAGGTGAGTCTTTACTAATATTTAATCTGTCTCCTCACAGACTGACACAGTATCTCTGCTTTAGCTTGATTCATTCAGAGTTTTTCAGCAGCATGTTTCTTCTTGGTTTGAAGGCATCATCCTCATTTTATCAGTTATTATTGCCCTGGGAATCCATCACTGGCTTAGCCTTATCTAGTGCTAAAAAGGCACCAACTCAAGGCTCTATGGAAAGTAAAATGACAGACAGCTGCTTCTTTGGAGACATTTTTTTTTATGCAGGCTGGGAAAAATTTCTGAGACAAGCACTCATTTCTTTAGCAAGAAAGTCAGCTAGTAAGTAAAGTGCTTCTGCCAGTATCTGTCTCCTTGTTTCAGAAAAGAAGATTTTTAACTTTGAGAATGAAATTTCATGAACAAAGCACTTTTTGGGAAGTCTCATCTAGACACAGCCTTCTCAGACTAAAGCTTCCTTTATGTTTTTTAAATAAATAGGACCAAATTCCTCTCAGTTCCGTAACTGCTAGCTGCCACTAAAATCAACAGGAATTCTCCTTATATACCTGAGGAAAAATGTGACTGGTAGTTCTTAGAAACAAGAGAGGAAGGATATTGGATTAAAAATATCAGAGGGATCAGCTGACTATGTGGTATAGAAAAGAAAATAGCTGACTTAGAAAGACTTAGGAGTCAGGGTTATCACAGGAATTCTGCCAAGGCATTTATCTATGGGGGTAGATACTGCTATTTTGACTTGCAAACTGTTAGAGAAATATAAACTGCTTTATTCCCTTGTCCCAGTTAGATTAGTCAAGTACTTAAGCACTTTATCTTTTAATTAATTGTATCAGCTAAGTGTATATTTAAAAACTGAATTTCTGTGCAGAAATATCCAACATATTCATCACTTCTTGTACACCCCTCTTCTCCACAGCCTGCCAAGCACTGAGTCATAACTTCACTTTATTCAATTCTTTCCATTGCTGCACAACAATTACACAGTCTATGAGAAAATTATATTTGTTGTTTAATCATCGGGGAGACCAGCCATTCATAAGAGCAGGAGACAGCAGCTTGTGCAGAAAGAGGAGGATTTAAGGGAGTGTTGCAGAATGTGATCCGGTTAAAAGTCAACTAAACTTAGTAAATGGAAGATTTGGAAGCTGTGGTAGAAGGTCACCTCTTCCGGCAGTCTATTTAAAAAGAAGAATTGTAAAGAAAGACCACAGCTGCTGGGTTTTGTTCATTGTGCCAATCTGCAACGTTTTTATTTTCCAAAATTTTGTTAATCTAGAAGAAACAGAAACTCTGTGTGACCATTGTTGTGGGTTAGGATTGTAAAACAATACTCAAAGCAAGGCCTTCCTAACCACATGTTGTCTTATTTGCCCGTTGTGGACAGAGCAATATTAGTGCCTAAACACAGGGATGATTCCAGTAAAACGACCCTTCGACCTCATCCATGCTAGTGTAGCTTTGTAGAGACGATGCTTCCCCAGGCAGCTTTCCCAGAAACATAATCCTGAACTTCTCCCTAGTTAGCACCACAGAGCAATCCCTCCCTCCTGAGTACTTGAGCAGAAAGAGAAAGAGACACAGGAAACTTTGGCCACACAATGTTCATTTTAACAAGTGTTAGATATGTAAAACTCATTTTCAAAAGCTCTAAGGTTGGACAAATGAAACACAGTGATCTATCTCAGCAGAAGTGCAGATTGCCTTGATGAAAACATAAGGTTTCAGGTTGTGTTTCACAGGTATAAGCAGGAATTAATTCTGAAACTGCTCCCGATCAAATGCCCTCAAATAATGACCCAAAGCGTCATGTCCAAATCATTCTGCAGGGCTGTGCAGATGAGTAGCATGTCTTGTGGGGTTGTGCTCAGGGTGTACTTGGTCGATTACAAAGCACGGTGGAAGGAGTGTACATGACAAACAAATTTCTCTAGAAATTTCAGTGGAGTCACACCTGGGATGTGACTGCTCTCTTCGAGCCAGCACTTGCAGTTGGGACTGAGCTTGCCAGACCTGCCTGGACTCGCTCCTAAATAGTGTGGTGAGCACCCCTTTACTGTGCCAGGCATGCCTGTTGCACCGCGGCAGCGAGGGGCACCAGCTCACCCTTGCTCATGGAGAGCTACCCTGGTGCTGAGGGCACGATGGAGAATGGGCTTTCAGTGCACGCTGGATGGACATCCTGCCCTAGGTCAAACCCATGTGCCTCGGAAGTCCACTGCAGATCGGTAGTTTCTTCAGCTGCTGGGATTGTACAGGTTTAAAGTATTAGAGGTCACGTTGCTATGGGTGGCTTCTGAAAGCACTGAGTTAGGGCCAGGATCAAATCAAACCAAAAAGGAGACACCAGGTGACAGACTAAAGCTCTGGCAGCCAGGAGCTTGCAGTAATAACTTTAAGCCAAACTACTGACTCACGCTGGACGTGTGAACATGAGCAATGCAGTTGGCTTCTTGCTACCTAAATCAGCTAAGCTGGAAGATTGAGTCACGGTTGGACCTCCCAGAATCCAGATACGACGTCTGAAATGACCTTTCTAGAATAAATAAGCAAAAGTTTTCCTGTTGCCTTTAAACTCAGCATATAAGTGTTAGACTGTGCTACAGAGAAGAGGATGGGGGAAGAGGATGACATAAGGTCCCCCTTCCTCTGTACACTGGGGACCTTCTTGTAGGAATGAATGGGGCCTTTTCTCTCTTACACTGTGGGAATGCTGCTTTCCAAGGGTTTTGCACTCATCTTGCCTAAATATACACTGGTCCATAACACTGAGCACACAAGTGTGTCCAGGACATTGGAACGAGAGAAAACGTGCAGAATCATGCAAGAACTAAGGCTTGAGTGGCCTCTGAAAGTCACCCAGGCTGATCTCTTCTCTCCTCCCCTCCCTGGGCCATCTTCAAAGCTGAATCACCCGGCTCAGGGCCTTGTCTGGTCAAGTTTTGAATGTCTCCAAAGACAAAGATTTTGTGGGCTTTTTGAGCAACATGCTTTAGTATCTGACCACCCTAACTGAACTTTTTCCTTTTGTCTAATCTGAACTTCCTTTGCTGAAACTTCGATTTCATCTTTCTCTGTGTACCAAGAGAACTATCTGGCTCTATCTTCTGTGTAATTCCCTTTTAGATTAAGAAAATGGCCCTTAGCTTTGTCTTCTCCAGTCTAAGCTCAGTCTCCTGGCTATCTTAGTGGCCTTCAGCTGGACTTGCTCCAGCTTTTCAACATCTTTCTTGCAATGGGGTCCCTAAACTGCACACAGTAATTGATTCGCAGTCTCACCAGTGCCAAATAGAGGGGACTAGTCTCTTCCCTTAGTCTGTTTGCTATGCTCTTCTCTTGCTGTGTATGCACCCATCTCTGCAAGGGCACGCTGCTGGCATATTCACCTTGGGATTCATTTCTGAAGAGCTGCTGTATCAGGAGTAAGTCCACGCTAATCAATATCCTTATTGCATTGGTCAGAGGCTGTCCACAATCAGGGAAAGCTTTTGTGAGCCAAGACAAGCAGTTGTCCAGGATAGTAGACTGCAGAGATTACCAAAGGGTTGAGATCCTGCTTCCCATTTTGCTTTTACTAGTAAAACATTGGAAATCTAGGCTCACTACTGCTGAATTTTGAGACATATATGGATGGATGGATATGTGACTATTGCTAGGCAAGATGGGACTCTTACAAAGCTACCACTGTCACCTTGTTTCCCATATGCCTTGTGGCAGCAGGAAGAGCATGTCCAACTTCCCAGGGCTCTGCTCGGATCTTCCCCCTAACAGGGAGACTCATTCTCTGCTGGGATTCCACAAACCTAACCGAGTTCTGTCCACATTTCCCAGATATATTGCTGAGATCCTTCCCATGTAAAAAGCTATTCAGCACACTATAGTGAATCAAATTATTATTGTCCAACAGAATGATAACAATGCACAGATGCAACGAGAAAATATATTCCAGATTTCAAGTCAGTTCTTCCAAATCTGTATTAAACAACCATCTCAGCAATGTTGAACACTGTAAGCCCACTAACCTTCAAAAACACTGCACTTGCTCAGCTCTTTAGATAAGCTGTGATATTCACTGAATTGTATACTGTACAAAGGTGTGTCACAGTGAGCTGCATGTGGAGGGTAGGGAGACTCGAAGATGCTCCCCTCTGCCATTGCTGGGCAGTCCACAGGGGCACTGGAATACAAACAGTACAAATATATTTGACTCATGATCACAAGAAAGGGGACAACAGGTTAACAGAATCAAAGGTTTCCTGTTTTGCTGGTCTGACTGGCCCCTCACTCTAGGTGGGCTCCTGAGAACAGTCCTGGGACTACTTGTGGCTGAAGCTGCTCCTGGAAAAAAGGAGGAAAAGTCTGGGTATCACTGTATATCTGCTTCCCTGGAAGCTGAAATCCCTTTTTTGCCCATCATTAAATGAAACAGCAAGCGTGTTAGAAGTGGAAAAAATCCCTGGTTACGGCTGTGACCTATTACAAACTTCTGTCTACGTACCCTGTAATGATTCATCTCTAGACATTGTGCAGAGGGAGGCAAGGGTTTGACACCTAGCCTGTGGGTGTCCTAAGTGGATACAGACCTCAGGACACAACCTCTGCCAAGGGACGTGCAGGAAACAAACAAGCAAGGCTACCGCGCACTTCCCCGAGAATTGTAGCCAGCTTTCAGCATCCTGGTGACCTTTAAGACAGAGAGAGGAGTTGTAGTTGGCTCATTTGAAGCAATATGGGAATTAACTCCTGCTGAAAAAGATGGTGAGCAAGTCCTTCCAACACTGGTCAGAGATCACCTGAGGAGAGGACACTGTGCTGCCCATGGAGCATGAGATAACATGAAGATGCTGCCTTTCCCTGCCAGGCACCGTAAAGGTCTCCCTTCACCTCCTCCATTTCTTTTCCCTGGAGTATCTCACGTGAATCAGTGTTATTCTGCCACATCCTTTAAGTGTCACAGTGTTGACACCCAAGTTAGATTATGAGCACCTAGGGCAAATTCACATGAGCCCTGTTCCTAATGTGAAGTCACTTAAAATCAAGTAATGCAAGGGACACATCTGGTCCTAGATGTTCATGATAATAAAGAAACCCCATTATGCTACTCCTGCAAAATAATTACTAAATAGCTATTCTTGAGATCACCATGTCAGGAAGTAACCTGAACCACAAAATTGAGACATTTGGTTTAGGGTGGATTTCAAGCCTTTAGGGTCTGTAGATAAATAGACTCCATATTCTGTTCAGTTTATTAAAAAGCAAGATCTTAAAGACAGCATTGAGTCATACTGTCAGGTCTGTACTTTGAACATCTCCTCTCAAGCAACTTTAACAGAAACCATTACAAAGAAGGCACCTCTGGTTCTGACTTGGAAGAACAACAAAATTAGGAGTGTGTGGAAGTTTTAAAGCTGAGATCCATCAATTCAGTAATACAGAGCAACATATCAGCATCTTAGTGATCTGAAGCAGCTAGCTCAGTCTGATTCTTGTGAATTTAACTTAACTTGCCCACTTTAAGATTTTTTTCTTTTTTGTAACATCTATGAATCACTGTGCTGTCCAGAATGAGTACTGACTGAATGCTTCCCTGGCTCAGAGATAAGAGAGCCCCTTGCTTAGTCAGGAAAATTATTTAAGAAAATCAGTGTCTTTGCTTTCATTGCAAAATAAATCTTAAAAATAACAGGGTAAGAGCTAGACAGCTGGGATGCCAGCGGAGGCATGTTTCAGTCCACCGTCCTTTCATAAACAGAGTTCACCTAACAGCAATTAGACAAACGTGTTTCTCAGCAACATCAAATCCTAGGCAAAGTCCTAAAGTTGTTATTTCATCACTAAAGTATTATGACAAAACTTATTAGGAACTTTCCTTTGGTCCATAAGAGAGCCTCCACGTACCCTTGCTATAAGAACCCTAATACAGGGCTGAAGCTAGGACTGGCCTAGATCTTAAGGTCAGATGGTCTTTATAGAACAATATCATTAACATCCAAAATGTTTGCAGCCATCTACAGAGCTGAATGTGAGCACTGATAATCTTTTAGGCTGAGGCACAGTTCAGTCCTGTCCATAGACACTGACCTTGAGCAGAACACGTGGTAATTCCGGGTTCCTCAGGCCATAGAGTTCATAGAGTTCATAGAATGTTAGGGATTGGAAGGGACCTCGAAAGATCATCAAGTCCAATCCCCCTGCCAGAGCAGGAATGCCTAGGCTATGCTACACAGGAACGTGTCCAGGCAGGTCTTGAATGCCTCCAGAGAAGGAGACTCCACAACCTCCCTGGGCAGCCTGTTCCAGGGCTCCGTCACCCTCACTGAGAAGAAGTTTCTTCTCGAGTTTAAGCGGAACCTCTTATGTTCCAGTTTCAGCCCATTACCCCTTGTCCTATCAGTGGTTGTCACCGAGAAGAGCCTGGCTCCATCCTCGTGACACTCACCCTTGATATATTTGTAAACATTAATGAGGTCACCCCTCAGCCTCCTCTTCTCCAAACTAAAGAGCCCCAGCTCCTTCAGTCTTTTCTCATAAGGGAGATGCTCCACTCCCTTAATCATCCTAGTTGCCCTGTGCTGGACTCTCTCCAGCAGTTCCCTGTCTTTCTTGAACTGAGGGGCCCAGAACTGGACACAGTATTCCAGATGGGGTCTCACCAGGGCAGAGTAGAGGGGAAGGAGAACCTCTCTCGACCTACTAACCACCCCCCTTCTAATACACCCCAGGATGCCATTGGCCTTCCTGGCCACAAGGGCACACTGCTGGCTCATGGTCATCCTGCTGTCCACCAAGACTCCCAGGTCCCTTTCCCCTACACTACTCTCTAATAAGTCATTCCCCAACTTATACTGGAACCTGGGGTTGTTCCTACCCAGATGCAAGACCCTACATTTACCCTTGTTGTATTTCATTAAACTTTTCCCCGCCCAACCCTCCAGCCTGTCCAGGTCTCGCTGGATGGCAGCACAGCCTCCTGGTGTGTCAGCCACTCCTCCCAGCTTGGTGTCATCAGCAAACTTGCTGATAGTACTCTCTAGTCCCTCATCCAAGTCATCGATGAATATATTGAATAATACTGGTCCCAGTACCGACCCTTGAGGCACTCCACTGGATACAGGTCTCCAACCAGACTCCGCCCCATTGACCACAACTCTTTGTCTTCTTCCCCTTAGCCAGTTCGCAGTCCACCTCACTACCCAAGAGTCTAGACCACACTTCTGCAGTTTAGCAGCAAGGATGCTATGGGAGACTGTGTCAAATGCTTTACTGAAGTCAAGGTAGACCACATCCACCGCTCTGCCATCATCTATCCACCTTGTTATATCCTCATAAAAGGCTATGAGGTTAGTCAAGCACGACTTCCCTTTGGTGAAGCCATGTTGACTGTCTCTAATGACCCTCTTATCCCTGATATGCCTTGAGATGGCACCAAGGATAAGTCGTTCCATCACTTTCCCAGGGATGGAGGTGAGGCTGACCGGTCTATAGTTACCCGGGTCCTCCTTCTTGCCCTTTTTGAAGACTGGAGTGACATTTGCTTCCCTCCAGTCCTCAGGCACCTCTCCCGTCTCCCAAGACTTGGCAAAGATGATGGAGAGTGGTCTAGCAATGACATCAGCCAGCTCCCTCAGCACCCGTGGATGCATCCCGTCTGGACCCATGGATTTATGGATGTCCAGATTGCTTAATTGGTCCCTAACCCAGTCCTCATCAAC
Organism: Trogon surrucura; assembly: GCA_020746105.1. NCBI lineage: Eukaryota > Metazoa > Chordata > Aves > Trogoniformes > Trogonidae > Trogon > Trogon surrucura. Next base: position 32,164,175 of record CM036617.1, on the reverse strand, counting down.
TAAAGCAAACTCCTCCACTGCCCTGACTTCCATGCTTTATTTTTGGGAGTGTCATGGCTTGGTGGGGGCAACACAGCAGTACTTCCTATCTTTCTCCTCCTCACTTTGATTTTAACTGCCAATATACCCCAAAAACATACCTGCAACACATCCTTCCCTTCATCCCTCCATAGTAGGACCCCGCTAGCATTTATTTGTCTACATTGCTAGCAAGAGTGAAAGCTGGTGGGTTGTCTCCAACTCCTGCCACCTCTTTGGGATTAAATGGTGCTGGGAAATTGTTCTACTTCCTCAGTATATATTGATGGCATATATTGTTCACAAGAGATTTTCCCCATTCTCTTTGAGTTGGAACTGTGAGTCAAATTCACCTCGTACTGTGTGAAACCTGGAGGAAAACGCTGGGAATAGAGAGAGAAGACCACACAGATTAGAACAGGAGATATTGCCTCCTTTGACTCTTCCTGGGAAAAGGTCCGCACAAAAGTATGTATGAGGGTACTTATCTCAGCAGAAAAGGAGTGCTACAGAGGAGAGGAGACTCCATGTGAAATCCCAGCAGCTCCAGACACTTCTGACGCATGAGATTTACTTTCCTTACTGAGTAAGATGTACCTGAAATCCTTAGGGGTTGGCACATAATAAAGAAGACCCTAATTCACAGAATCACAGAATCACAGAATCACAGAATGTTAGAGGTTGGAAGGGACCTTAAAGATCATCTAGTCCAACCCCCCTGCCAGAGCAGGACCACCTACACTAGAGCGCACAGGAACGCGTCCAGGCGGGTTTTGAATGTCTCAAGAGAAGGAGACTCCACAACCTCCCTGGGCAGCCTGTTCCAGTGCTCGGTCACCCTTACAGTAAAAAAGTTTTTCCTCATATTTTTCTGGAACCTCCTGTGTTCCAGCTTCCACCCATTGCCCCTTGTCCTGTCAGTGGACGCCGCTGAAAAGAACCTGGCTCCATCCTCCTGACATTCCCCCTTGACATATTTATAAACATTTATGAGGTCACCCCTCAGCCTCCTCTTCTCCAAGCTAAAGAGATCCAGCTCCTTCAGCCTTTCCTCATAAGGGAGATGCTCCACTCCCTTCACCATCTTTGTGGCTCTACGCTGGACTCTCTCAAGCAGCTCCCTGTCCTTCTTGAACTGAGGGGCCCAGAACTGGACACAATATTCCAGATGTGGCCTCACCAGGGCAGAGTAGAGGGGCAGGAGGACCTCTCTTGACCTACTTGCTACTCCCCTTCTAATACACCCCAGGATGCCATTGGCCTTCTTGGCCACGAGGGCACATTGCTGGCTCATGGTCATCCTGCTGTCCACTAGAACCCCCAGGTCCCTTTCCCCTGCACTGCTCTCCAGCAGGGCAGTCCCCAACCTATATTGGTACATGGGGTTATTTTTTCCCAAGTGCAAAACTCTACACTTGCCCTTATTAAACTTCATAAGATTTCTCCCCGCCCAGCCCTCCAGCCTGTCTAGGTCTCTCTGAATGGCTGCACAGCCTTCTGGTGTGTCAACCACTCCCCCCAACTTCGTATCATCAGCAAACTTGCTGACAACATTCTCTAATCCCTCATCCAGATCATTGATGAATATATTAAACAGCACCGGCCCAAACACTGACCCCTGAGGGACCCCACTAGACACAGGCAACCAGCCAGACTCAGCCCCATTGACCACAACCCTCTGGCTTCTTCTCTTCAACCAGTTCTCGACCCACCTCACTACTTGGTCATCCAGACCACACTTCCTCAGTTTACCTATAAGGATGCTGTGGGAGACGGTGTCAAAGGCCTTGCTGATGTCCAGGTAGACCACGTCCACTGCATGGCCACCATCCATCCACCTGGTTATGTCTTCATAAAAGGCTATCAGGTTGGTCAAACATGACTTCCCCTTGGCAAAGCCATGCTGACTGCTCCTAATAACCTTCTTATCCTTGATATGCCTAGAGACAGCGTCAAGGATAAGATGTTCCATCACCTTTCCAGGGATGGAGGTGAGGCTGACCGGTCTGTAGTTACTCGGGTCATCCTTCCTGCCCTTCTTATAGACTGGAGTGACATTCGCTTTCCTCCAGTCTTCAGGCACCTCACCTGTTACCCATGACTTACCAAAGAGCCAGAGATGTTCAGCTGCATGATCACACCTTTGCTGTGTTCACAGAGTAAAAGTAGATAAACTGTGCAGGGTAATCGAGGGCTGACATATCTTCAAGAAAGAGGTCCAGGAGAACTACTGACTAATACTTCCAGTATGAAAGCAATGTGAGGGTTCAGGTGATGAGTTAAGCCCAGATGAAGTTCTGGAAACTACTTGCTGTGGACAGAGCCTCCGTGAAGCATCCATGACAAAGTAGAGCAAATCATGGAGCCCTCAATAAAGATCTCAGCCGTCTCTCAGGTTAAAGCAAAATCTATCACTTTTAAGTTGATTATTTCACTAAGCAAACTCCAAACTAATAGACCAAGTTATATCTGCCAGTTATATCTGCCAGTTATACCTGCCAGTTATATCTGGCAGGCAGTTGGTACAGAATCTGAGAAAGGAGTGTGTTTCCCACAGCTCCACACCTCCAACAGAAGAGTGCAAAGAGCCTGCATGAGCAGCCTACTTGAGCTTGAACGGGGCGGAAGGAGGACACAGGCTCATTTCTGCGCAATCCCTGGTCTTGTGCTGCCCAGAGTAAGCCATCCTGAAGCAGGTCTTTTCTTCTCATCATTTTGCCTGAACGCAATGCACACAGAAGGCATGGGACTCCCACCATCTCCTGGACTTCTCTTGGTTTGCCCTGGCAGCCTATCTGCAGCCTTTGAGTTGAGGTCTCACTCCAGAAGATACAACACTGAAGCCTTACCTTTCACCATGAGGTCTCTAAAATTTCAACTGAATCACCTACACACTTTTAACATAAGTCACTGAGCAACCGTGGCCTCGTAAAGTGTTCAGTCACAACAGATGTGGGCAGAGTTTAGATTAGTCACATAAGCTGAAAAGGCTTCATCAGCCACTCACCCTTAGGAATGACATTTCCATACAAAATAAACTCAATTTAAAAAGGAATTGATTTCTTATATGTGAAGGAAAGCCTCCTAACTGAACTTTTGTTTGTTGTGAGCATCAGTGGAGCCTTCACCAAAAACCAGCCTGCTTCACACCCAGGGCAGTAAGCACCTGTCTTTCAGAAGGTTCCTGATACCCTGTAGTCATCCACTTCCAGTGGGTCTGCACAGGAGAGCTGAAAGGGAAGAAAATGCTTGGTTCCCACACAGTAACCCAGAAAGAACTGGCCTCTGAGGGAAGCAACAGCTGAGCTAGCAGAGGTAAGTCCCAAAGAGTGGTTATACCCCCACAATCTTACGCATACGTTACCTCTAGAGGAAACCCAGCAAAACCCACTGGGGTTCTCAAGGACAGCAGGTTTTTGGAGGAAGGGTGGGACTGAAGGAAAACAGAAACAAGCCTGAGCACTCAAATGAAGACCCTTAGACCTTGATGTCCAGGTTGATGCGTGACTGAAAATGGACATCTACACTATTATACTCAAAAATGGAGTAAATAATAATAATAAAAAGCAACCGATAAGTTCCAGATGAAGTCTGGTAACTCCAAGAACCTTTACGTCACCGCAACTCCCACAACAGTGTGACCCCAACTCACACGCCAGGGGGAAGGAAACTGGTGATTTTTGCAGAGCCCATGTTTGTAGCACACATTGGTATTCATGGTCTGGGCCATGGAGGAATTTTGTCTAATCGGCAGCTTTTGCTCCAGATGTGTCTAAGGCTCAGCTTTAAGTGGAATTTAACCGTGTCTCCTGCCGCTAAAACACAAAAAGGGTCACATGAACTTTCCAGGAGATCACTGCAATCTGGGTCCAGTGAAGAATCCACCAGAGGCAGGTGGACAAAAAAGCAAAGCCATGACCTGTATTTCATTCTTTGTGACCCAAATATTCAGCTAAAATATTTCAAATGAATGAAGTTAGTTGGCTTGCAGTCATCAGTCCACTGTGGATTGAAGAGAATCTCCAGTGGGAAAAAGAAGCTTATTAAACAGATGCTACAGAATACAGCAATATGGAGCAGAAAGGAAAACAATATTATGAAATTACTTCTGTCTCAGATATCCCATACAGTTTTTATTAAAGTCAACAAGAATTGCACACACATGGCTCCAGGAGCTGGCACAGGCCATCAACAGAGTGTTAAAGCACAAGCTATGGGGAAAATTGAAAGGTTTGAACTCTACGATGGCTAAATAATCACAGGCCTCACTGTTTTTTGCAAACAGTAAAACTTGCAGATCTTGTCTGTGAAAAAAATCAAGCCTGTTATCTCAGAAGGAGAGGAATTTTGCACCATTTCCTACATAGAGAGGTCCAGCAGACACTCCACAGGCAGTCCCAGGTGGAGTAAGCAGTTTGACCCTTCCTTCCCTAATAGAGAAGCAGAAGCAACTATGTAGATGCAAGCAAGCAATAAAGCTTGCTGAGATTTTTGCACCTCAAACAGAGAAGATTTGTGTTTTAATAGTGATATTAGATTGCTTTATGCACTTTGTTTTGTTTTGTTTTGATTTTTATTTCCTCAGACTAGGTGAGTAGTTATGAAACTTTTGAATTTAAACGCCCATGGATTATGCTGAGTGGCTGCTCTGCATTAGGGAGCGGTCGTGCTTCGTGACAAACTCCACAGCACTTCGCAAGATTACCTGAAACTCAGCCCTCTTGCATTTCAGCTGCTTAAGAGTGCAAACGACATTTCACCATGACTTTGGACAAGAAATGAAATGCACTTCTGTAAATCCACTGGAAGAGCTACCAGCAGCTCCCCACACCACTGTGCAGCAGGAGACCTGTGAGACTGCAGTGCACTCCGAGCCTACCCCCATGGCAAGTAATGCCACCCAGTATTACCTACAACCACATCCCATCACCTCACGGCCGAAGATGCTAAGACCATGCATATAGCCATGCATATAGTTGACATCAGTCAAGCTTATGTATGGTACCTAATGAAGCCATTGAGGGAGCTTAAATTCAAGGTCTTAGTTAGATATCTGCTTGAAGAACCACCTTTCTGCTCTGTAGGGAAACAGTGGCTCAATGAAAGGTCTGAGAAAGAAGCAGGGAATGAGACGCCTCTCTCTCTTCCCTGCAACAAACTGGAACAGCCCGAAGCTTTTCACTCTGCACAAAGTTACTTCATGAGTCACTCAGTGCTCCCTTTCAAGGACTCCCACCTATTTATGCAATGAAAAGCAAACAGAAGTTCTCACTATGGTTTAATGATGTCATCGCACAGCTAATTCGTTTGCTACAAATCCTTGTGGGCTTTAAATTTGCCATCGAAGTTCATACTGGGTTTATAACTTACAATGCTGAAAGGCAACACCAGCTCATAGCAGTCAGCTGAATGTGTCCCAAACGAAGGGCTCCAGACATGTGACAAAGGAAAAATCCCATTGACACGGGAAACTTCTATTGCTGTGGAATTTCTTGCCTCTGGCATAAAGAGCTTCCTCCTTGGGAGGGTAGTGCAGCACTGGAACAAGGACCCAGAGACACAGTGGCATCTCGAGCCTTGAAGGTTTTCATGACCTGGCTGTAAAAAGCTATGTCTGATGTGACCACGTATTGAGGATATTCCTGCTTCAAGTGGGAGGTCAGACTAGAGCCCTTTGTAACCAGCAATGAATTTATGAGCAATTCCTTCGACCTCAGTGTAGTTCTGCTGCAAAGAATTTTCCACATTAAAAATGAGAGGGCATGCAGATTTGCATGGGATGAAAATACACTTGGTCTTTAAGTGATCTTTAAATGAAAATGATGGGCATTTGAGAGGGATGTGTTAATGGACTTGTGCAGCTGTGCACAATACTGAGCCCTATTTAGGGGCAGACCCTGAGAAGACCCTGACTGCTCCCACATGCAGTGATGCCAGCTCTCTTACTAAAGAAGGGAATGTCAGAGAGGGACAGTTGACCTTTAAGACGCCGGCACAGTTGTGTTAAATTTCCCTTCACAGTGAGAAACCAGTCAAATGTCACCATTCATTGTAGAACTGGTCAAAACACAGGGAAAAGCCGCTGCATTTTTCACACTGGAGCTCTGAAAGAAGCCATTTTTTTATTTTTCATCTCATTCAGCCCAGCAGTTTTAGCATGAAATCTTCCTCTGCAAAGCAAATAGAGCTGTAGAGCCTTTTTTTATCTTATCTTTCCCCACTTCACATACTTTAAGATTTCTATAATGCAGAAAACATCTGTACGGAGACTCTTTCCTTGATGGAGATAACTGCCATCACTGAGTCACATGTTATTTCACATGATGATGGGCACTGTCATCTTAATTCAGCTTCATATACACCACAAATTGATTTCTTTGCAGGACAGGAACAGAATGGTTGTTAAGTATTGCGTACTCTTTCATGTTAAAGTTGCCTCTTTTACCTTCTTACTGAAAACTACCCTCTGGTAAGCCAAGTTATGAATCAAGCTTCGTATTAGTCTTACCACACTGCTCTGCACCAGCATGACTAATGGTTGCCCTTTAAACATCCTGTGACACTTCTAACAAACTTGTCATCAACCAAATTCAGTTTGGGAAAGGCAAGCCTGAATAGCCCTCACATCATAAAGCACTTGAGTGCTTGTTCGCTTCCCTTCTCATTCAATTCTAGGGTTATTTAGGTCTGGCAGCTTCCAAAAACTGACAGAGAGGGGATTTCTGCGGTGCCATCAGTAGGATATCAGTGGGGAGCCAGAGGCACCCTACCCTGGGGTCCTACAAGCCAAGGCACAGGGAGTGGGGCTGCTGCAGTTGTGAATCTCTCTAACCTGCACAGATGCGCATAGGCAGCTCCTATGAGGCTGAAATGTTGTTTTATTCAGCGTGGAGCATGGTTCTGGGAAAATACAACAGGACCTCTATGTCCTGAGAGAAACAGAACGAGTCTTGTATGCAGATAAATCCTATAGACATTCTCTAGCCTCTGACTTCTTATTTCATTACTATATAAGACTTAGTATTGTCTCAAAAAACTCCTGGATTATTTTCCTTTCTAAAATGTGAAGCATCTCTTTGTGGTGACTTTGGAACGACCTAAAAATACGAAAGGTAGAAGCCTGATGCAGAAATATTTGGAGTTTGCAAAGCACCTGAAACTCCAGGTTTTGAGTTTCAATTTCAGCAGGTTCCCAGTCAGAAGCCTGTGATATTGATTTGATTGTCAGCTCTGTTAACAATTTCACAGCTCAGAGAAGGGATAGGAATTATAATATTGAACTGCTTTGCTAGTCCTCAAATGTGTGTGTGTGTACATGCAAATGTTTGTGTAGGGATAGAAAAAGAGAGGAAAATGAAGTAAACCTTATCGCCCACTGCCATATGTATAGAGAGTTCAGAGGGTGATTGGTTTACTTTCCTGTAAGGAATTTTCTATGAAGAAAGAGCTCAACATTTAAGAAGCTGGCTTTCAGGCAGCTTTGCCATTCACAAAATCTAGTGTGAAGAGTCTCAGCAGAGGTTATGAACCAACAACTTCAGGGTGGGTGGTAAAATTAGACAAAATCAATCTTTCCATCCCTCAGAGCAGACACTGCAGCAGGTGTGGGTGGAGACTGAAGGTGTGCCACAAGGGAACACAAACAGGCTTAAAAAAACACCGTCAAAGAAATAATGATATCGTATCTTGTTGCCAAGACTGACATAATGCTCAAGCTGTCTGTAAAATCATTATGTTCCAAGCAAACCCTCATAAAGCCTGGAAGAGAACAGGCACTGAGAAAAGAGACAAACTTTTCTTTCAAATTTCCTTCTGTGTGGAACTGGCTCGATTCTAAAGTAAGCACTGTGGAAATAGCCAGGCCCCACTGAAAATTTTTAAAAAGGAAAAATGTCACCTCCAATTATTTTGCCATGTACTGAAAATATCTAGATCTTAAAATATCTTGAGAAAGACCCTGAGACGGAAAAAGTATTGCCTTTCCTCTCTCCATGTGTCAGTGGTGCTTCTTGTCCCTCACGTTGTGAACTACAAATTCAAAGAAAAATCTGTGAGAAAAGAAAAATTATGACAAAGACCTTGATACTCTGAGAATCATCCCTCTGCTCCCCAAGGAACGTCACTGTGAAAATGTCCACACTTATGTCAACTCAGAAGAAGGTAACAATTTTGTCCTATGTTTTGGTGCTAGCAGGTATCACAGTGAAGAAATGTAAGCTCATTATTTCTGATACACTGATGGTGTGAGATACCATCCTATCTTTTATATGCATTAGTGAAGGTGGTTAAAAAACAGTGTATCTTCACAGAATCCTTTCTGTAAGACAAATTATTACCCAGTTCCTACAAGGTCAAGAGCAAGTCATACTAACCTGACAAAAAATTTTAAATCTTACCTGTGATGTAAGCAGTTCATCCTTAGGTGCACACGCCAGCAGTACATTGACTGATCTGCCTCTAATAAATCTGATCTTTTTCTTTGGTTAAAGACAATCTTTTTGTTACACTGGAGTATGTAAAAAATTCTGTGCAATCTCATACGTAACTTCCCTTGTATCTACCTTGCAAAGTCTCTATAGTGAGCATTTTGTAGTGTTCAGAAATGTATTGGGTGGACCACAGGAGACACAGAGAGTGTTTTTTTTCTATAACTTTTTGAGAGACATCCTCACAAATGCCTTTAAGTATTTTCATGGGGAGAAACTGAAGACGTGTTTTCTCATTGCTTGTTGGGTATGTATGTGCCTGATGAAAAGGACTTCCCCAGTCAGAAAGGGCTGTGTCTTAAAAAGTATATCAGCTTTTTAATCTAGTGATACTGTTAAATCCTCTGGATACAGCTTCGTTACCTGGGTATGCAAGATTCTCATATGGGTTAATGGTTTTATTTTGGCCAGTGAGAGCCCTGGCTCCCATTTTCTGAGTCGTGAGCAGAAGCACAGAGAAACTCTGGCAACGGTCAAAAGTCACGGGAGAAGTCATAGGGAAGTGGAACCAAACAGGACTAAATGAACCCAGCATCCGGATCACGAGGCACAGTCCTAAAGAGCTTACACAGCTCATAGCAAAACAAGCAAGGATGACAAATATTTATGTAATGGGTATTTGGAATGCAAATGGTATGCATTGGGTAATGTGGTGCAAAAGTTCCGTGTGATAACAGCAGGGTTTGCTTAAGGGTATAGGGATTCTTGTTCCATAAGGTACCACCTATCACAATTTTATTTCATGTCCTTTCCCCCATGCCCTGAGGTGCTCCCCCCAGGCACATCTGACTGTCACTGCAGACCTAGTCGGTAAAGTAAAAGCTTAGCCTCTCACTGCCACTTCATTCAAGGAAGTTGTTTGGATTTGGTTGTTGGGTTTGCTCATTTTCAAAATGATGATGTGACTGTTATTGGAAAGATGAGTCAGTGAAATGAGTTTTGTCATTCCGCAGGCGAGGGTTATTGACTGTTTAAAAAAAAAAAAAAAGTAACCCCAAGGGGCCTCAGGGCAGCCTCTGAACTAAGTTTTGGCTCCACATTCTGGCATTATTCTTGAAAAAGACAAATATCCTGAGTCATCTGGTGTCTGTGTTTAATAGACCTTTCGCTTGCCTCAAGTAAAAGGGTTTTGTTTGATCAAAAGTGGGTGAGCCACAAATATATGACACTAAATGGTATTATTTTCTAGTAAAAGAGTATATAAGCAGCAGCATATTTATACACTGGCTAATGCTGGTGTACTTTGCTATTTTAGATCTCCACAATATCAGCCATGTGATACAGCGAAACTTCCTTTCCCTCTGAACAGCCCTCTGGAATCTGAGAAAAAGGAAGCAGCTAAATGTCAGATGAGAGAAATTACTTCTTAAGTGGGTATCACTTTTAAACTGCATGCTTTTAGACTGTTAGAAGAATGTTTTTCATGGATTGGAATTACAAAGCTGATTGCAGTTACACTGAAGTGGAAAAGCCTAGATTTTGAAAGCTTAATAACAGTGTAGCTACAGAGGTTTTTGAATATTTGCACTGGCTGTATAACCTTCAGATTCTTGACGCTTTTACACACACACAAGCCCAAAAGCCTGTGCCTCTGCTACAAAACCTCACATGGAGTACTACGTGTGATTTCAGGCTCCTCAGTACAAGACAGACATTAATATACTGGAGCAAATCTTGCAGAACACCACCAACACGCCTGGTGCTGGAGTACCAGTTGTGTTTTGGAGGTGTCAAGAAGTTCCTTTCAATTTAAATTATTTTATTACTCTATCATTTCTCTTTTTTTTTTCTTTTTTCCCCCCTTCTTTTATTTTTCCCCTTTTTCCCCCCTTTTTTTCCCTTTTTTTTTTCTTTTTTTTCTTTCTCTGTGGCCTAGTAAGTGTATTGACTTCATCTCACCAGGTCAAAAGCTGGTCCCTGTCAAAAGTTCCCTGCAGATGTTTGCAATGGTCATGGAGGATCACTTGCTGGGGTGGTCCATTCAGAGCCACCATCTCCCCTTCCCTTTGCAGAGCTTCATCCAGCAGCACAGTGTTCTAGGGTCAGGCAGATCGGTTTCCCCAGTCCTCTCAAAGTTTCCCTGGTACTGTCTGTCCAATATATATTAGAAGTATTTTATATCAAAATAGGTCAGAATCAAGCTTTCTAGTGCATAAAAATTCTCTCCCTTGACTTTGTTCTCCCTTTCTCCTTTGCTCTCCCTTACTTATTAATTCTTCTTTCTGTAACTTTCTTATTCACTCCCTCACTTTTACTCCTAATATTTCACTAAATTACTCACTCTTTGATCTCCAAGAACACTTCTTCAACCGCACTTTTCTTAGAAGATCCCTTTTCTTCTAACACTGTTTCTGATTTTAGCCTTTTTTAACTGCTACCATTTCAGCTCTTATTCTTTCTTCTGCCTCTTTGAAAATAAGGAACCATCTCTTAAGTCCCTTTTCCTACTTTCCCCATCCTCTCTTATTTTCTCACCTGCATCTTCTGTCTCCTTCTGTGCTCCAACCCTTTTTTTCTTTCACGTGGTTTCCCCATCACTCCACACTCCAGGCTGTTTCTCTACTATCACTTCCAAGTTCCTATTCCCTTGTGTCCTTAAATAACTGGCCAACAGTTTGAAGCTTTTTCTTCTTCCCTCCTCCATGGAAAAGGGTGTAGAGAAAAGTCTCGCCCTTGTCCCACTTGTTGGTATTGACTGTGTGACATAATTCTTTTGTCCCCAAAATTCTTCCAAATCATGAGTGAAGTTGCTAAGACAGAGAGGTCTTTGCCCTTCAGGCAACTTGGCTGTGTCTCCACTCCAATTTTTTTTTTTCTCCTGCTACCTACACTGGTCTTGCCAGATAATCCAGTAAAATGGTATCTCCATCTCACTCATTTTAGAAGCTGCTGGTCACCATGTTTTCAGTAGCCACCTTTAAATAATAGTTAATACAATTGAAAACCTTCTCAAGGACTCCTGAGCAAACCACACAGTTCTCCCTCCCTAAAATACAGTGACATCTTGAGGTGTGCTTTCCCCAGGCAGAAGGTGAAAACACCCACCTCTCCTTCCCTGTAGGACAAACCAAACACAGCTCCCTTCTGCATCTGGTGCTCTGAGGGAGTGACTCAAACCATCCTCTTTGCATAAATCACATCTCAAATGTTTTCTGTAGCCAGTCATTCAAGTATATTTCCAGAAAAGCACCTCAAAACATGAAAGAAAAGACACCAGAAAAACAGGCAGTTAAGAGCCCCACTTTGCTTCCTGTCCAAGGTTAATTTTTGGATTCTCTGAATATACAGACAGATGACAAGAAACACAGAATATTGAGGGAGTGTAATAATCTTGTGCAAACCTCTCACACCCACGCACTCTCCCTTTTCTGGATCTGGCTGACTCACACAAGTCAACTTCAGGGGAAAAAGTACTTTAAAAAAGAACACCCCCACCAGCAACTAATCTCCCCTGGATATAGGGAAGGTGCTTCTTTGATCTTACCTTGCTAGGACAACCAGAACAGCATTGGCAGTTACAAATGCAGAATTAGGGAAAGCAAGCCCCGCTCAATAGCTGATCCCTTTTCCCCAGGTGTATTTGTTTTAGTACGGCAGCCAGGGTTCAGTGGTTGCAGTAGGATTAGAGGGTGACTGAAGAGTAAAGGTTTGGGAGAGTCTGTAGACCATCTGCTGGGTACCTTTTTATGCCAACTGTCTTATTCTTTCTTTACCCACTCTAGGAAGATATGTGAGCAGGTTTCCCTATGCTAAGTGTGAATGTTTAAGTTGCTAGATAACTCCATTAAAATTTGTTTCTACCTCTTAAGGAGCAAGGTATCACTTTCGACCTGACGAGCCACTTTCTGTTACATCCTGGGTTTTACTATAAAAACCCAGGGATAATAATTCTGCACAATGGGGATGTTTGCACAGAGAATTCTGGTGCTGATATAACCAAACCAACCCTGAAAACACCAGATCTGAGGCCAGGAACAGGGTAGCTGAACCTGCAACACTGCTTCCAGAAGATGGAGAAGAGACCTTTAAGGTAGTGTTGCAGGTGCTCTGTTTCTGGGACTTGAGTTAGTATCTCCCCAGTTCCTGTGCAGGCACCCAGCTGCACAGACCTAAGGCAGGGATTTTTAACACAATGCACAGTGCAGACATGCCCTTGTTGTATCCAGCTCCCTTGGCAAGCTCTCCTCCTTTGGCTTGGAAATTCTGGTAAATCCATGTGTGTGACCTCTGATCTTAAGGAAAATACCGGGGTATGTCCTACAACAGCTAATAGTGATCAGTTACACAAACCATGACTTTATATTGTGAGAGGTTCAGGGGAAACTCCCAGTAAAAGCAGACATTAAAGTCTCTTCAAAGACTGTTTTCTCTAGCAACCACAATGAACTTTCCAGGGTAGAAAAGACAGGCTTTCTTTTTCTTTTGCAGGAGAACACAGTTTTCAATTAAAAGAGTATCACTGTCATACAGATTTGGACATGAAAACAACAAATTGCTTTCCATGTTCATTTCTCACCATCCACCTTTGTGTTTCCCCACAATAACGGAGATAATTGAATTTCTTCTATGAGAGTGGGGTAAACTGAAATTGTGGATCAGAGCACCTTTTCCCTACAGAGCCCAAAATGCTGGCAGAGAGCGCTCGATCACTCAGGCTAGGATGGGATGGTTATGTATCTTGCTGCACGTCACCCACGGGGGTAAAATACCAATTCCAGTGAATTCAGTGTCCAAGAGTTTGGCATCACTGAGATGTCCACTCTGATTTCCCGCTTGAAGCTTGATGATTGCCCATCAGCACCGCTGTCAGCAAGTATTTCCTAGCCAGTACACCACACAGGAAAATTCTCAAGAACAAACTCATTACAGTGTCACCATTCCTGTCTTACCAATTTTCAGTACCTGACTTCGGTGCCTAAATTAGAAAACCAACCTCCCTAGCTCCCTTGGCAATCAATGTACAGGGGAAAGTCACTCCCAAGGACAACCCAGAGTAAGGAGCTAGTACTGTGGGCATGTTCTTCTCCATTAGTTGTATAAGAAGATGAAGCTCTTGTTCACATGTCCACACTTAGGTTCAGTACTGTGGACATGTTCTTCTCCATTAGTTGCATAGGAAGATGAAGTTCTTGTTCACATGTCCACACTTAGGTTCTGTACTTCTCTTCCCTCGCCTTTTAGTTTCTCCAGTTGCAGAAGCCTCTGCAACACAAACAACCCGACAATCTGACTGCTCTAAACCACTGGCACTGAAAAATTATTTTAAAGATGCACGACTATTTTACAGTTAAAGCAAAAACTATTGTCAGTATTGATGCTTCCATTCACATATTTAGCAGCTCTCCTGCACACCAGCAAAGCACAAGGTCTGAAAAATCCCCAAACCTTTCTCCCTGCAGTAAGACAGGAGAATCACTGGGGAGCTTTCACCGTGCTCTGTGCAATCATCATGGTGCAGCTGAGCTTAGCTTGAATTCCTGCATTCCTCATAACATCTCCTGTTTATGCCGAAAACAGACTGCTTTAATTAAACATTCAGATAGAACAAGCTGAAGACAAATTAGAAAAAAACAGAATTTAAAGCAAAATCATGTATGACTTAGCTAGTTGACAAATGTATTTAAGTAACCAGTTGCTAAATCTTAAGAACACCATCTTGCCTGTTAATTGCTGTATTTTAAACAAATAACTCTATCAAGTATATTTACCACTGAGAAAGTCTGAACTGTAAAATCAATATGGGAAAATACAAGCTGAAGCAATGCTTGAAAAAATATAAGAAGGGGTATCGAAAATTTGATTTTTTTTCCTCCTGGGAGAAATTTTCCTCCATAAAAGCTATGAAGGAGAAAGAAAAATATCACCTTTCCATTTTAGAAATTCCTGGGAAAAAAAGCTCACTATTTTACTTATGATTGTGTCAGAAAAAAAAATGCTAGAAGCACCGTTTATCTCCATTTGCATTAAAGCAACTTGAAAGTAGCTATTTTGTCTGCAAGACAGAAAAAACTTCTCTCTTTACAAGACAGTTTTCTACAGAGGTTAAGCATTATTTTCTTGATGCTTTTCTTAAAGGACAATTGGAGAAAACAATGATCTAGAATCATAGAATCACAGAATGGTTTGGGTTGGAAGAGACCTTCAAGATCATCTAGTTCCAACCCTCTGCCATGGGCAGGGACATCTCCCAGTAGACCACATTTCTCAAAGCCCCATCCAGCCTGACCTTGAACACTTCCAGGGAAGGAGCATCCACAACTTCCCTGGGCAACCTGTACCAGTGGCTCACCACCCTCCCTCACAGTGAAGAATTTATCCATCTGTCTAAATCTACCCTCCTTCTTCTGTGTAGGCCCTGTTTAAGTACTGGCAGGCTCTTACAAGGTCTCCCTGAAGCCTTCTCTTCTCCAAGCTGAACAACCCCAACTCTCTCAGCCTTTCTTCATGGGAGAGGTGGTCCAACCCCCAGATCATCTTCATAGCCCTCCTCTGAACCCACTCCAACAGGTCCATGTCCTTTCTTATGGTGAAGGCTGCAGAACTGGACACAGTACTGTAGGCAGAGTCTCACAAGAGCAGAGTAGAGGGGGAAAATCACCTCCCTTGACCTGCTGGCCACACTTATTCTTGATATTGCCCAGGATGTGATTGGTTTTCTAGGCTGTGAACACACGTTGCTGGGTCATATTCAGTTTTTCATCCACCAACACCCCCAAGTCCTTCTCCACAGGGCTACTCTTAACCCCTCATCCCCTGGCCTGTATCTGTGCTTGGGATTGCCCTGACCCATGTACAGGACCTTGCACTTGGCCTTGTTGGACTTCATGCAGTTTGTATGGGCCCAACTCTCGAGCCTGTCAAGGGCCCTCTGGATGGCATCCCTTCTCTCCAGCGTGTTGACTGCACCACACAGCTTGGTGTCATTGGCAAACTTGCTCAGGCTGCACTCAATCCCACTGTCCATGTTGCTGACAACGATCCAAAAACAATCCCTGAGGAACGCCACTCATCACTGGTCTCCAGTCAGACATCAAGGCATTCACCGCAACTCTTTAAGTTCCTTATCTACCCAGTGGTTCATCCATTAAATTTACATATAAATCATGCCATGATTTACACAGAAAGTAAGATGAATAAAACTCCGTGGATTTAATTCAGGTTGGGAGTGTGTCAGAGATACAAAGCAAATAAAAAAATCTAACCAGAATGAGTTTACAAACCACAAGTAATTGAAATCAAAGGAACTCGGTTAAAGTTAAAATGAGGAAACACATTTAGAACACTCTGTGCTGGTCTCCCAGCAAACATGGTGAAGGAAACAGAATTTCAATTGAAACTTAATGTGCCACAACTGACCATATCAATATATCAGTGACCATGAGAGAACATTTTTCTTTTAATTGTATAGTCATCACAAAAAACTTTTGTCTTCATCAAATCTCTAGAAGAAGATACAACTGATAAGTTTGCATTAAATACCACTCTGCAAATCAGTGTTCTTATTCTTCATGACTTCCTTACTTCTTATTCTTCATATACTGCAGCTGCTTACAGTTTTATAAGAATGACTAAATCCAGGGTAAGGGGTTTTACATATGCAGATCTCTGAAGTCTAGGAGATCTCACAACAGCACTGACATGAAAAAAACAGAATTGAGTGGGACGAAAACATTAGATTTCCAACCACTGTAATACATGCAAGCATTTACAAATAGCCCAAGCACAAGATTATCTCTTCATTTGAGCGTAGCCATGGTGCAAGTCTTGATGTGAAGGAGGAAGCCATAAACCTGGTGAACACGGTCCTGTAGCGATTCCTTACAAAATGAACAACATCTATTCCCACTGAATAGGATGTCTGGGCATCATATCCCAGTCACTTCTGGATGCTGTACCAAAGCTGCAAGTAGGTACCACGACTCTGAGAAGTTATGGGCTTTGCCAGGAACCAGGAAGGGATTGACTTCAGGACCAGGGAAGGAGAGAGACTCCCAGCTGGAGGACTCTTGACCTTCCTTTTACGGTTAGAATGCATCCCATACACATATTTTACACTTCTGTCTTCAGTATGGGTGAAATGCATCTAATAAATGCCTGTTGCTCTCCATTGACTATAAGGAAACCTAAAGTGCCTGCCTGGTGGGTAGAACATGCATAGCACTGCTAAAGGAACCCTTGTCAAAATGTCAACATAGACATGACCTTCACAGGCATCAACTGTTCCTATTCATTATTCAAGGGGACTGCCCACTGTCTGCCAGGTTAAAGAGCTACTTTAGTTTTGAAAGGTTTTTTGGGTGGAGAATCTACAAGAAAAAGAACTTTTTCAGGAACAGTGGGAGGATAAGTATACATTTAAAATAGTAACAAATGAGGAAATGAGGCTCATATGTCATGCTAACTGTGAACTCATTCATTGAAGAATTCTAAAAAAATGCCACTTCCCTTCCTAACAACGAAAATCGTCTCAAAAGCACTTTGAAATCCCAAATCGAGATATAACAAAGACAAAGAAGCATGGAATTTGTTTATACACTGATCTGAATTGATCAGAATTTATTTAGTCCTTCTGCACCATGGGAATTAATCTTTAAGCTTTAAACATGGAATAGAGAAGATCATTTCTGTTAGCTTTTATGTATCTTCTTAAAGAATTCTAGTACTAGAGAAATATTTTCTTTCATATTTTTTAAAGGTCCAAGTATAGAAAAAACTAACAAAGCATAGGAAAATATAGAAATGCTATGTACAGCTGTATTACATCATCTCAGAATCCTGTCTGAGGGTGACAGAGTGAAGCCATAAATAATATGTTTCAAAACCTTCTGTGGCAAATGACTTCAATAAGTCGGCTCCAAAATGAAGAAAGTGTTACAGCTGAAAGACAATATAGTGGAGATGGAAATTGTCACCATATAAAGAGATATTAAGCTGACAGCCAGAATAAATAATCTATCCCATGAAATTTATTAGTTTTTTTATAACAAGGAATACATGAAACCAAAAGTGGGTTTTTTTTGGTCTTCAGAAATTTAGAGTTCAGTATTGAGGCCAGTTCTGTTTGATATCTTTATCAATGATCTGGACAAGTGGATCGAGTATGCCCTCAGTAAGTTTGCAGATGACACCAAATTGAGTGGGAGGGTTGGCCTGCAGGAGGGTAGAAAGGCTCTGCAGAGGAATCTGGACAGGTTGGATTGATGGGCCGCAGCCAATTGTACAAGGTTTAGCAAGGCCAAGTGCCGAGTCCTGCACTCGGGTCACAACAACCCCAGGCAGCACTACAGGCTTGGAGAAGAGCGGCTGGAAAGCTGCTGCATAGGAAAGGACCTGACAGTGTTTGTTGATAGGCAGCTGAACATGAGCCAGCAGTGTGCCCAGGTGGCCAAGAAGGCCAACGGGATCCTGGCTTGTATCAGAAATAGTGTGGCCAGCAGGACCAGGGAAGTGATTGTCACCCTGTACTTGGTTCCAGTGAGGCTGCACCTCGAATCCTGTGTTTGCTTTTGAGCCTCTCACTAGAAGAAGGATATTGAGGTACTAGAGTGTGTCCAAAGAAGGGCAACAAAGCTGGTGAAGGGTCTGGAGAACAAGTCTTATGAGAAGCAGCTGAAGGAATTTGGGTTGTTCAGCCTAAAGAAAAGAAGGCTCAAGGGAGACCTGATCACCCTCTAGAACTACTTGAAAGGAGGTTGTAGTGAGGTGGGGATTGGTCTCTTCTCCCACATAACAAATGATAGGACAAGGGGTCATGGCATCAAGTTGCATCAGGGGAGGTTTAGGTTAGACATTAGGAAAAACTTCTTCACCAGAAGGGTTGTCAAGCACTGGTAGAGGCTGCCCAGGGAAGTAGTTGAGTCACCATTCCTGGAGATATTTAAAAGACATGTTGGTGTGGTGCTTAAGGACATGGTTCAGTGGCGGACTTGGCATTTTCAGATTAATGGTGGTACTCAATGATCTTAAAGGTCTCTTCCAACCTAAATGATTCTGATTCTGTGATTCTAATATTTGTGTATGCTTACAACCTCCAAAGAAGAGGAAGAACATCAGCAAGTACAGGCAGGCCTCATGTTCCCTTTGTGGACCCTTCATGGAGTCTATTTATGTACCTGTCACAATTTCAATTGTAAACCACGTGACTGCACATCATGCTGTTCTGCAAATCAGACAGTCATTTTAAGTCTAATGTCAGTGAGAAAACAGGTAATTTTTTTGGTGTGTCTTGATATATGAACAATTGGGTGGCTAACACCGGGATACAAGCAGGCAGCCCTCCACAACAAATGTCATGTGATCAAATGACCTAAAAACATTTATTGATTATAACTATGCTCTTCTTAGAACTTACTGATCTCAAGTAGTCCTAAGTAGGTATCAGAGGTCAAGGATGAAAACACCTGGTCCAGGAGGCTGCAGATTAAGGTCATCTCTATTCATAAGTTATGGCTGGAGCAGTTAACACCCCCACTGAGAAATGAAAATTGTTCTTACAGCTAGCTAATGACCTGGCTCAACAATTTTTGAAGAAGTGGTACTCCACACTGAAGAGACATTGCTTGGAAATGAGTGAGAACCCAACGCATACAAACCAGGTAAACAACTTCTCCTCTGTGAAAAAAAGTTAACTTTTTTCCAGCATTTTGAAGTAATACAAATGCACATGCACATATGAAATCACGACAGAGTCAGGCACTGCAAAAAAGAGTCAATTAGGTAGGAACAGGGTGGTGAGACAATATTAAGAATGTGAAGAAATTAACATGGTACTATCAGGAGAAACTGGCTGAAATATCTCATAAAAGGGCCCATAGACTCTAGGTGGGCTCTACCCTGCACCCCAGGGAATGGGCCACAGGGCTTTGCTGTGCCGGGGCCAGAAGAAGGGTGATACACTGTGGGAAGCCTGAGCAGGGTGATGCTGTGAAAGTCTCATGCCTCTGCCAGCGCCTGAGACCTGGAGGTCTGTGCAATGTCATCTGCAACCGCGACAAGGCCTCTTGGCACAGTCGAGTAAATAAGAACCAGATTCTTTGATTTCAAAATTGGTGGTTTTCAAACATAACAAAGACCCTCTGTGGGAACGACTAAGTCCATGATAGCTGTGCTGTGGGAAACACAAGCTATTTTGAGTTATTGACTTCATAAACCCACAGCAATATATCTATATTTTTAAATAGATGCTACTTCTCTGAGTAGCATAATGGTTCAGGAGCATTCATATTAATGTTCGACATGGAAAATAAATTCACTCTAAGAGTGAGGTTTAAGTATAGAGAGGACTGAGCGAGAGAGTAAAAAATAAGTAGGACTGCTGTGATTTAACTGTGGGATGATAGCCACAACCCTGTAATTAATCTACCTAATAAAATAAGAGATAAAATCCCATTTACTTTTACCACCCGGAGATACAGCTTTATTGGTGTACCAAAGCCTTTTTCGGTACCACATACCTTAACTTTTATGACTTGAGCTTTGCCAAATGGCCAAAAATGTGTGTGTCATTGCTAACATAGAGATCATCTGGTACAGAGGATCGAGGAAAAGAGGATGCTTTCCTCATGAACAAGACTCTTATTTCCAAGTATTTCAGGCAGGGCGCATGGCGTAGCTTTCATATTTACCCTTTAAAGCAGATCAGAAATGAGTATCTCTGAAAGACTGCACTTCCTTAATATTTTACCACTTAAAAATCTGGCTGAAGCAATTTTCAGTTGATTGAGGTTATTTTTGTGGAAAATGACAGCAAATTTTCTCGTACTTAGAGGATTAATCGCGTTTTTCTGCTTTCTGCCCTAGTGAGTGCTCGATGCCCTGTTAGTGGGTTATCACGACGCGTTCACTTGCTGTTGTCCATTCTGACAATGTCCCATCCTCTTTCTATCTCCCCAAGTCAGAGTGGACAGGAAGGTGAGTCAGAAATGCTATTAACTGACATCTTGCCCACTCACGATAAGCACCACAGCAAAACCAGGAGTGTTTTATTGCTCTCAAATGTTGCACTAATATATTGTTACTAGATGAGGAATCATTGCTTCAGTTTGTTTTTTGTGACCCAGGGTGGACAGAATTTAGCCTACAGTATTTTAGGGAACAGAAACTATCAGAAAACTGTTTCCTCTGTGTACACACCTTTAACCAAACAAGTTAGTAGATATGTATTCAGATTAACAGGGAAGTTGCATCCTCTTATTTCTTATGTTAGTGTATGACAAAGAAAAAAACCCAATAGTTTTAGGGCAGCATGGTCTGAAACATTAGAAATGGGGGGTTAAATTTAGAGCAGAGTGGACCAGCAGTTACCAAACAGTGGTTCATCTAGTGGAACATTGCTGCTGACGGAATTTGGACTGAGATATAAAGCTAGAAATTCCTGTAGTGGACAATCCTTAATAGTGTACCTCCAAGGGAAGTGTCTTCCTGACCTCAAATAGGAAGTGGCTCACTTTTATCCTGGAACCTCTTGCATCTTATTTTCTATTTAAGGTAGCAGCAGAAATTTTTATTTGAGTCCTGAAACTTTTGCTTGAGTAATGAGTTCAGAAAGTCTCTGTGCTTCTCAGAGAGACACGCTTAATCACTTTGAGTTGTATTGCCATTTTAACCCCACTGGAAATTCCCTTGAGCTCATGCTTTTGCAGAACCTATGGAAAATTTTGCATACACCTACTGTATCATCCCTTGTTTATTTCTTCACAGCACTTAATAGCCTGACCTTTCTGTCTCTGCCTCATACAGCAGCCTATTTTTGTTGCTTCTTCTAAACTTTTTTCTTCTGTATTCTTATTTCAGAGGGGATCAGAGTTCAACACAGTGACTCCAGCTATATCACTTTCCAACAAGGTTTTCTAAAATGCTGCTGGACATAGTCTCCCCTTCCACTAACAGAAGACTCCCTGGCAGAGTGTCTGCAGGCAGCAAAAACGTGCCTGGAAAAGTTAAAAAGTGCTCTAAGGGGTGTGTGTAAGACTATATCACAGGTTCTCTGTCTGACAGTCCACAAGTCAACTCTTGCAGATATTTAGGGGTTACCCTTGTGGTATGGGCAAATCTATCACAAGAGAGGCACAGATTGATTCTGCAACACCACAGTATCATAACATGGTCCACACATCTTTTGACACACACCTTTGCATCAAATGCCCTTGCAGCCTGTAATGTCAAAACACCTGATATTAGATTAACATGAATTCTTCAGCTATTGCACATAAAAATTCTTCAGCAGCAGTACGGAAATTCTTCCACCACTGAAAGAAAATGTCTTTAATGAGGCTAGCAGCCCTGAGCCCAGGACTTAAAATCCCAAACAAACTACGATGTGCAGGAGGTTGTGAGGCCAGAGGAATCTGACTACTTCTCATCAAAATCCTTGAAGAAACAGGATGTCACTACTAAAAATATAAATAGGCACTAAACGATTGGAACAGAACTTTAGATAGGCAAAATAACCTTATCTTGTGTGCTGAGACAGATCTGTCTAGACTGCTTTCCTTATCTTGCAGCCAAACTGTTCTCCTTGTAGCGGCTGGTTACACCTTTCAGTGGGATCTCTGTCCAGACACACAGAAGTATCTGGGGGAGGAGCGCCGTGAAAACACATATTCTGTTAGGCAGAAGCTGTTGGAACTGTGTCACCAGATAAAGACAATTTCTTTTGAGCACCTTGGGTTGGAGTGGTTAATGAACGTGCCATTGTGCCAGCAGCAGAAGGAAATTAAAGAAAACAATCTTAACAACTGAAAATCCCAGAGGAGTTGAATCCCTACAAATATACAGAAGGCAATAATAATAAAAAAAAAAGATTTATATATTGCATCATTCTATATCTTTAGCCAGTAAGTGCCAGGGGAAAGAAAGATTGTAAGAGTTTTATGGCTGATACTAACCATCTTAGGCAGACTTATTCCCTACCCACTTTTGTTTAGAGGGAAGAAAAAAACATAGAATAGGAAAAAAAAAAAAGAGGTGGGCTGCACCCTGAAAAGAAATTGTAAGAATAGTGTCTAAACCAAAGGTACAAAAACAGTAACAAAATGGAGGGGTCTACGACTGATCTAAGACTGAAGACTCAATATCCTGGAGGAAGAGTTAAACAAGTCTTCGATGACAGGTCACACTGAGTAGGATCTAAAATGGGGAAAGAATACATAAATCTCATGTCTTCTGCCAGGAAACCCAAAATTAACATTTTCCCAGACATCTCAAATTTCGCATGAAACAAATTGCTCACTCCAGAATAATGTTTCTGTGCTAAGGACCATCCTTTAGTACCCTCAGCAAGATGAAAACACAAAATACTACATGAAAAGAGGTCTGAAGCAAACTATCTTTTCTTCATTTTAGGTGTGACATTGATGCTCCATATCAGTTACTGGTACGAAGACACAGACTTACACTGAAACCTTAAACTTAGAAGATGATGAAAATCAGCAGGACGGGAAAAGAATTACTTAGGAGGCATTATAACAATAATGAAGTTTCTATGTTTTTGAAGTTCCCATGCCCATATTTTAATAAATGCTCGGAATATTGAAGTACTCATCGTAGACAGAAAACACTCATGAAGAAAATGTGTAAAAGATCGCTGTTTCTTGTGGGCCTGATGCCTATTTCTCAGACAAAAGTTTCAAATCACAACTTTGCCGACAAAGAGCTCTGCTACATCCTGGGTTTTATCTTTCCAAAAGAGAATCTGATCTGCAAACACCGACAGGTATTGCTTGTACAATCTAGGCTGAGGCAGTGGTAGGACTTCCCACCGTGACACAGACTTAAGGGCTGTTTACTGAGACAAGAGGGTCATGGTAACTGCAGAAATCGTGCGCTTGGATTCTTCTCACTTGCCAGGACCTTTGGAGTGGTGCTCATCTACCCTGGAACAAGTCGTGAGTGGTACTTAGAAGACCAAAGACCATGCAGGAGAAATATCATTTTATCTTCCTACACCATCAGAAATATTTCAAGCTGTGTGACCCTCATTTCCAAGATGGGTTCTTCCAAGAAGGCTTCCAAGGCTGCTATCATCTGAAAGGTCAGCGTACAAGAAATCTGCTCAAATTACGATCACTGACCCATTGCTTAGATTCAAAGTACACCGGAGTTAGAAACTATCAAATAGAAGCTCGGGCAATTTAATTTTATTCTTTTTTGTTTCTTATGTTTAATATTTTATTAGGGAGCACTTACCATTTGTATGTTGGTTTGTAGGAACATGCAAGAATAAACCAAAGCTGCTCGCTTCTACAGTCAGTGGAGTTTCCTGGGTCACACAAGGTTTACCTACCTACTATCCCTGCTTAAGTGTGTGGAAAGATGGCAGGTTGCCTGGGAGAAAATTAAAGCAGAATTAAATAGTTTTCAGTGTTACAACAGAATAAGTTAGAACCAGAGAAATACTTAAACAAAAATAAATGGATTTCAATTCACTGAGCATTTATTCCTGGCAAGAATTTAACACCATAGCAGATACTTAAGTTTTCTGCTCTTGCCTCACATATACTAACGTTCATCACCAACTATATCAACATACAGAACTGGATAAAATCTCAGCCGGGGCCTTTGATTTCAAAGGGATGTTTTTTCCTTGGAGAGTATTTAATTACCGGTTATTTATTACAGATTATTTACACATAATTTAATTTCTTTATAGCCTATTTTTTGTTACTTTTTGGGGTTTTTTGCACAGGCAAAATATAAAAGCAGATGGAGATGACAACAGGCATATTCCCGCTCAGTCCTCATGTGTTGCGTGATCTAGTTGAGAGGCGTCCCTGCCCGTGACAGGGAGGTTGGATTAAAAACGATCTCTAAGGTCCCTTCCAGCCTAGGTCATTCTATGACTCTATGATATTGGGTCAGAGCAAAGAGCAGTTCCTTGTTAAAACCCAGAATCCCGTCCCCAGCAATGGCCAACAGCACTGCTAGGAGCAACTGCATCGTACTCAATACTTCTCAATATTTTTCCAGCCCTTAGCGATTTGTGCCTCAAAAACTCATAGGCCAGAGGTGGTGCCTTTGTTTTTAATAGCCCTTCATAGCATAGGCTATTCCTCTTCTTCATCCTTACCATGTTCCAAACTTTTCTTCAACAAATGCACTGGCACAAACCAAGTGATCAGCTGGATATTTCAGTTTGCCCAGGAATTGCGTGTACATGACCCAGTACCATTCTCACCAAATGAGCAGAGACCACACAAAAGCAAAATGTGTGTTCTCCAGGGGCTAAAACAAATTCACTTCCAACACACGATGATTAAAAAGAAGGAAACTGCAATTCCAACAACAATAAGGAGAGCTTCTACTGCTTGTAGCACTGAGCTGCCTTTGCTGTTTCCTGCCACAGGAACCAATTGCCAGTTGCCCGACACTGTTAATATTTCTGAGACACCTCATCAACCATGACTTGAGCTTTTTCCTGTGTAGAACTTCAGAAAACAAGACTCCTCTTTGTGTTCATCTTGGTTTGAAGAATACTTGATTTCCACTGTTGTGCCGTTTTTAGGTGTGAACACTGCTTGTCTAAACACACAGATGATGCTTTTGCATTGACTGGATACTTCATTTGGAAGAAAAAGACTCGAAATAAATGTGAGAGGAATCAGCTTTCTCCAAGCCACCATGAAGAAGTTAAATTCTTCCAGAAAACCACAGAGAATGTTGGCGACATGTTAAATATTCAGTCTTCTTGGGGGAAAAAAAAAAACAATCAAGAAAAAAAGAGAAGAAAACAGGAAAATCTGAATGAAGAGACTAATTAGTATTCTATGAGCACATTGAACTCCAGCTGTTATCTTGCCAGACAAGGACTTGCACTGCAGGGCCTTTTTACTGAACAAGCTTGAAATATACCCCTATGTGAAGAGGTTGACAAAAACTTTCTTCAACTTCTTTGTTTGCAAGCACAACATGAACCTGATATTTCAAAGGGCTGGGAAAAAAAGTAATAAAAAATTCACAACAGAAACCCCCAAGCCAGCATTTCAGGATGAGATAATGGAAATCCTGTGTGTCTCAAAACTCCACACACTAGAGGCAGAGCTGCTCAAATGGGACAGGCGACTTCCTTGCTGCTCAACTAGGTCAGAAAGTCCTAAGCACAGTCAGGTCATCCTAAACTCTGCCAGGCACAGCTCTTTCACCAAAAGAATATTCACACTTGACTCTCAACGGTTTATCAGATGAAAGCTACTATTTATCCTGACAGGAAATCTCCTTGAAAAATCTAAACTCGAATATGAAATTCCTGAATATTCAGGAAGGAAAAAGCTCCTAAATAAATGCAGACCAGTAACCTAGCCACCTAAATTCCTCCCGTGAGTTTTCTAAAACTTTCTGTTTCCATACAATTGATTTTTAAATTCTGACTTTTCACCATAGTTTGAAAAGGCAGGCTACAAAATCATTTCAAACCAACTCCAAGCAGAAGCACAAAATCAAAGTATGCTTCTGGTAAACATTTTGATTACAATCAGAGCTGGCTGATTATTCAGCTTTATCTATCACAAAACAACTAGGAGATCACTAAAAACATTTCAGAAATATCTCAGCTAGCAAAGCCAAGACAAACATTAGTGTTTTTTTTAAGTGATGAGGCCAGTAAATATTGCTTTGTTGGTGTCTACAACCACCGTTTTATCATTTCAAGGCACAAGATGATACGAAATCATAGCTTTAATTCTTGATGGAGAAATCACTATTCAGGTGGTGGCTGGACATAGATCTATTGGAGCGCGTTCAGAGGAGGGCCACAAAGATGATCCAGGGGCTGGAGCACCTTTGCTATGAGGACAGGCTGCAGGAGCTGGGATTTTTCAGTCTTGAAAAGAGAAGACTCCAGGGGGACCTAATAGCTGCCTTCCAATACCTGAAGGGATCCTACAGGAAGGCTGGGGAGGGACTTTTTACAAGAGTGTCCACTGATAGGACAAGGGGAAATGGGTTTAAGTTGAAGGAGAATAGATTTAGATTAGATCTTAGGAAGAAATTCTTCAGTACGAGGGTGGCAAGACTTCGGAATAAATTGCCCAGAGATGTTGTGGCTGCCCCCTCCCTGGAGGTGTTCAAGGCCAGGTTGGACAGAGCCTTGAGTAGCCTGATCTAGTTGAGAGGCGTCCCTGCCCATGACAGGGAGGTTGGATTAGATGATCTCTAAGGTCTCTTCCAGCCTAGGCCATTCTATGATTCTATGATTTCAACAAACAGAGATTTGCAAGGTCCAGAAGGATCAGTTGCAAGAATGCCAAGGTGAACATCGTTGTCAGGTATTTTTCACCATTTGTATTTTGATTTTTTGACTTGAGTTTGAAAAGTATATTAAAACAAGCAAGTTGTGCCATATTTTTTTGCCATTTTAATAAAGTAAAATAAATGAACTTGGGGTGTAAACCACGTGGTTCCTCTACCTGTGTATGTAATTCCTGACTCTGTTTTTCTTTTCCAGTTGGCAAATAATTATATCAGAAATTAAATGCCACACAATTAGACTGCTCTGTCAGCTGGGCTCCAGCTTATGTTTTCAAAGTCTAAATCTTTGCACCAAGTTTGAAATTTTTTGACTAATTAATATTCCCTATAGAGTTTGGTTTGGATCTGCACATCTTAAACAAACCATGTCTGTTCTTGTCAAGCAACACCAAGTTCCATAAGAAATCCCATTGAAATCAATGGGAAGTCTTCCAGAAAATGAGATAAATCAGTAAGGGGAAATGGCAGATTCCAGCTCTCCTCTGAATTTAACAAACTGCAATTTTCCTCAAATTCCCGATACTGTGTTAGAGTTACTCCTGTAATGCAGGAGCTGAATGGTTGAATTTTGTTGTCTCTGACAGGGTTAGCTTTTTTATCCAATTAATCCTCCCATTCATTTTGGTACTATCGTTCTAAAATTTCCTCTGGTTTACTCCTGCCAGAGAATGATTTACTTAATCATTCATGTCCTAAAAAGCAGGTCATGAAGCCGAAGAGTTGTGGATTTGTGTCTTTTTAAGGTCTTTTTAAGGCATTTTTGAGAAAAGTATGGTAAAATATATAATATTTTTTCTTTAACAAGTGTCTAGAGCCAGTTATGGGCATGATAAACATTTGATTTTATAACACTGCTCAATGTGTTTTGAGTTCTACTAGTTCATCAAATTGTGTAAAAACACGGCTGACCATATCAATTAAATCTCAGACTCCTTCTTCCCCACCAATACATATTTTACTATTGAAATGGTATATTTTCAATATCATTTGATATGGATGATATCATTTGGTATCAATTATATCATTCCATCATTATCAAATGGAATAATTTGATATTGATGGTATTATTCTATAGTTTCAATGGAATCATGCCCAGCATTAAACAATTCTCATCAAACTTTGATTTTGATACATCATTCTGATACTAAAGTGGGATATTTACAGTTCAAATCTTTTCATACAAATCAGAAACCAGAAAAACAATTTATACTGACTAACAGCCTCTTTCAAAGCAATGAGTATTATGTAGCTCAGGTGAAGACACAGTATACCTGAGATGATGTAGAGGAATCATTACCTCCATTTTATAATAATTAAGCTTCCCGTATTTTTTTTTACCAATACATCAAAATTAAATGTCATTCACCTTATAAAGCTGCTATCATCTTACAGCTAGTTTATTTTAGGAGAGTTATGTTTGTGCATTAGCTACGTGTTTTATAAATAATAAATAAATGAATGAACAAACAAACAAACAAACACTGGCTGTATTTCTTTAATTGTTTTGTATTACACAGAAGCTGCTTGTCTGGTAGAAGACAGCAGTGCCGCTGACCTCATGTCCTTTATAGTCCATTGTCCAAACTGCTGCCCTTGTGTTTTCTGAGACCACGGTAAATGTTCCCACCAATATTTTCTAATGAAGTTTGGATGATAAACTTGTTTGCCAGCAGTGCACAAGATGCTGTAACGTGTGATCGTGAGACTGCTGATCTTGGTTTGGCAATCACTGCCCTTACAGGCTCAGGTAGCTCCATGTGACAACAGCAGAGCTGCCACTACCAAGAGTGGTTCTCCTTTTTGGCACAGGCACTACAAGTCACCAATAATTGTGGCTGAGGTGTAAAAACAGGTCCTTCACCATGGAGAGAGGTGCTGCATGCAGGCAGTTTGCTGGACTCTCCAACTTAAGCCATACTGTTTCAACTTCAGAATTGGAGGGTTTCCCCAATTCATCACAGAATTGTTCATAGAATGTTTTGGGTTGGAAGGAACCTATAAAGGCCATCTAGTCCAACCCATCTGCACTGAGCAGTGACATCTTCAACCAGATCAGGTTGCTCAGAATCCTGTCCAACCTGACTTTGAATGCTTCCAGGGATGGGACATCTTACAAGGATGGCAAGAATTGGATCAAGTGATGTAGATTTTTAAAATTAGTGTGAGTTGCCCAATTCTCATCCCAGGCACTATATTGCTACATACGTTGCTGAATAAATACAACCTAATGCAAACATGAAATAATGATTGTTGTAACACCAATACTTAGCAGTTCTCTGGAGACAGTATCTTTGTTTGACTGAAGAAATGAGAGCCACAGAAGGGTGGCATTACTGTACAGTCAAGACTATATCTGAAGAGGGTACTCTGCAAAACATTCCCCTGACGGATTTCTCTCTTCATCTCTCCTTTGCAAGGTTTACCTACAATATCAGTTTCATGAATGTTCATCATTAGCACCTGGATGTAAATCTGGAATGAAACTGTGAAGAAATTCTGTCTCCATGGGTCCTTCCGGGAAGTTCCACAAGGAACATGCAAGACCATTTGGTCAGACATCTAGAAGTAGCTGAGATCTGTACAGGCAATTTAGACTGGTAAACAATTCCAATCCAGTTTAGTTTTGTTTTAGAAAAATCCATTTATTCACATGAGTCCCTAAAAAGAGATAAAGAGGTCATTATACTTGTGCCCCGCTACCTTCTACCCATTTTTAATATTAATCAGAACTATTTACCAGTGACTTTTATCGGTTTTCCCACATTAAATGGAATTTTACATATGCTTATTTATATATCTATGACCTAATAAGGGAGGAAGTAGATGAAGGACTGTGCCATGCAATGCAACCTTACACACCACCAGGACCAGCGTTTGGATGGGGAGAAGAGCCCTAAACACTCATCTTTTCCCTGTTCACAGAATCACAGAATCACAGAATGTCAGAGGTTGGAAGGGACCTCAAAGATCATCTAGCCCAACCCCCCTGCCAGAGCAGGATCACCTACAGTAGGTCACACAGGAATGCATCCAGGTGGGTTTTGAATGTCTCCAAAGAAGGAGACTCCACAACCTCCCTGGGCAGCCTGTGCCAGGGCTCTGTCACCCTCACTGTGAAAAATGTTTTTCTCATATTTTTATGGAACCTCCTATGTTCCAGTTTGCACCCATTGCCCCTTGCCCTGTCAATGGACGCCGCTGAAAAGAGCCTGGCTCCGTCCTCCTGACACTCCCCTTTGACATATTTATAAATATTAATGAGGTCACCCCTCAGTCTCCTCTTCTCCAAGCTAAAGAGACCCAGCTCCTCCAGCTGTATGTCTGCATCCACACATCCAAAACATTGCACAGATTTCTCAGTTTCACCCGCATGGGATGTGAGCAAGGAGCACCCCTGGGAAGCCAGGAGAAGGCATGAAGGACACTCTCTTGC
Organism: Trogon surrucura; assembly: GCA_020746105.1. Lineage (NCBI taxonomy): Eukaryota > Metazoa > Chordata > Aves > Trogoniformes > Trogonidae > Trogon > Trogon surrucura. The sequence goes on along the minus strand of CM036617.1, from coordinate 32,133,995 downwards.
AGGGCTCTCAGGCAGTGGGGACACGGACAATTCAGAACCGCATGTTTTGACACAAAGCCAGGATCTGTGGCTTCCTACAATGATGCCCATGGCCACCAGTTCCTGGCCCCACCACGACCTGTGTGGTGCCTGACAAGAGCAACTGGGGAAATCCTTTGCTGTATTCTACCAAAACTGCTGGCTAATTCTGGAAACCTGTACTGCAACTTGAGTAAGGCAGGAAAATCAGTGATCTCCTAACAGCTGCAATTCACAGAATCACAGAATTGGCAAAGATCTCCAGTTTTATGCCCCTGGATGGTACAACCCACAAGCGCTGTGCAGTGGCATTTGTTCAGCCCTGACTCACAGACAGACGAATGCCACTGAATGAATCACCAGCAGCACCTTCCGCAGTACCTAATGAGGTAGCTCATCCAAATATTGATTAGGCCCAAGTCTCTCTAGGTTTTGAGATCTGACATACCATAACCTAGGATGCTACTCACCGCTGAAATTTGGCGTTTTGGAAAGGGGGCCTATAGTGAGTGCCCGGGATGGCAAAACATGGATCGGTACATCCTTTCACAGAATCACAGAATGTCAGGGGTTGGAAGGGACCTCAAAGATCATCTAGTCCAGCCCCCCTGCCAGAGCAGGATCACCCACAGTAGAGCACACAGGAACGTGTCCAGGCAAGTTTTGAATGTCTCCAAAGAAGGAGACTCCACAACCTCCCTGGGCAGCCTGTGCCAGGGCTCTGTCACCCTCACAGTGAAAAAGTTTTTTCCAATATTTTTGTGGAACCTCCTATGTTCCAGCTTGTACCCATTGCGCCTTGTCCTGTCATTGGACGCCGCTGAAAAGAGCCTCGTAGGAGCTGTCTTCTGCCTGCTGTTAAGCTATAAAAATTATATGAACACTGCTGAAATGCAAGAGAAATAGCAGCTTACTAACTTAATAACAGAGAACTTTGAGGCAAATTAACAGAACCACTTTATAAAACATCTCATTCTGTTCAGTGTACTGCTGGGAAAGGTCATTAAGCCAAACACTGTAGTAAAATCATTTCGATCCATAACGGCTGAAAGGACAAACATTAAGAGAAGGATAGTAAAAAATTAGCATTCAGGACATAGCTGAACACTGCAGGTGTTGAGGGAAGATAGTTCCTCCCTGCACGAGCGCTTGGAGAAGGACATTTCTTCCCCTTTCCCCTCAGATGTTAGACACGACATGCTCGGGCAGCGGACAGGGGACGCCTCAGGTGCCCACCACCATCATGCTCGGCCTCAGCACAGGTGGGCAGAGAGTCCTTGGACTCACTGTGCAGGGAAAGGGGACAAGTTCCCTCCCCGCACTCTACCCCAGCACCGGGCCGCCCTGACCCCGCCCCGCCCTCCCCACAGACTCCTCCCCCTTTGCCGCCCCGGCTCCGCCCCCCACAGGCCCCGCCCCTCAAGGCTCCCATAAGCCCCGCCCCCAGGTCTGACCCCGCCCCTCCCTCCCTCAGACCCCGCCCCCGTTTCCTACCGGGGTCTTTCCGCGCAGGCGCACTACGCGCCGGAGTCCACTGCCCCCTCGCGGCCCCTCCCAGCCTTCCACGAAGATGGCGGCCGGGCGGCGGCGGGCGAGGCGGGGGGTTGCGCTGAGGCGGCGAGGCGGAGGCGGAGGCAGCGGCGGCGGCGGCCGCGGGAGACAGTGACAGGGCGCGGGGCGGGAAGGGAAAGGAAAAAAAAAAAAATAAAAAAAGCGGCGGAGCAGCGGCCGAAGCGCAGGTACCTCGGGTGGGCGGGTAAAGGGGTGGGGGAAGGGGCCGGCGCTGCGCCGCCCCGTGCCCGACTGCGCCATCGGGAACTCCTCTCCGCTCCCCGCCCTGGTGCCGCTGCCCGCCGGTGCCGGAGACCGAACCGTTAGCCGGGAGAGAGCCGGCGGGGTCATGGCGGTGAGTAGGCGCCGGCAAACCCCACCAGCACCGCCGCGCAGCCCTCGTTCCCCTCAGCGGGGCGGTGAGAGGGCTGCGAGGGGACGGGCGGCGGCGCCTCTACCTGCCCGCCGGTGCCGGGGGCGGCCCGGCCCCTGAGGAGCCCGCGCCCCTTCCCGCCGCCCCGGCCTGCCCGGGGGGGAGCCGGCGTCCTTGGAAAAGAAACTTTTCCGTCTCCCTTGCCGGGTTTCTCGGGCGCTGGGAGCCGGCTGTCCCGGCCGGGGCGGGGGGGATCCTCCGCCTGTCAGCGGCGGGGCGGCTGCCGAGGGAGGGAAGGCGGGAGGAGGGCGGTTGTTCGGGGAGGAGAAGCAGATGCGGAGCGCGGCCAGAACAGCTGAGCCGGCTGTGACAGGCGGGGAGGAGAAGGAAGTGGTGGTTTTCAACACCTCTTCTCTTGTCGTTGTTGTTGTTCTCCTGCTTTAAGCCCTAAAGGTTCTCTCGGAGCTGCCGCGGCGAAGGGGGTTGAGCGTGTGTTTCTGTATGTAGGTAAAACAAAAAATAATAAAAAAAATCTTCCTGGAAAACGTTACAAGCATCCCGCCGGGTGCAGAGGCAGTCTTTCAGCCGAGTTTGTGCCCGATTCCTCCTTTCGTATTCCCCAAGACGGGTTTTAACCTAAACAGAAACTTTTTGTCGCTTCCAGGCAAATGGAAAGTGAAACCAACTAAAAAGCAAAAATGAAACTTTTCAGCTGATATTTGTTGTGCCGAGCAGAGAAAATAAACAGTCAAAACAAGAGAAAATGTGTTGGGCAGGAGCAGATTGAGCTTTGTGAGTGGCATCTCGAGATGTGTTAGTAATTTGTTTAACCTTGTCAAAGGCAATTTATTCACTACCTTAGATATCAGGTGTTGTTCCAGAACATCTCACATCTTGAAGTAATTTCTGTACAATGTTCTTTCTTTTTAGAGTTTCAGTCTGCATTTAGTCAACACATATCTGGTTATAAATATCTTAAATTAAAATTTCTAATTTTTTTGCTGCTAAGTACCTGGTAGCTTCTGTCTTAGAAGCTATAGGTCCCAGTTTTATTAAGCTTTGAGCTGAAAAGAAGCTAGTTTGTTGTTATGGCAATGGGTAACTTTCTGCTTTATGCAGCACAGAGATTTAACTGTAGCCATGATGGGAATCTGCATCCATATATATGTTTATAGTCCGTGTTGTGAAATAGTATGAATCACAGCAACTCAGCAATCCTTAAAATTCAGAAAGTACAACCAGTTAAATGTTTACTACTTTTTTTTTTAAGGAAATGGTCTCAGTTATGAAATTTAATCACATGATGAATGGAGAAGTAGCAAGCTTTCAGGTAGTGAGAAGGCTGTGCACATATGTGAAAGCTGGAAGTAGCTGAGTACCTTTAGTACTCGATGTTGCAAATCAGGTAGAGTTCTTAAGAGCTGGTGTTCCCACTAAGCATAAGTGAGCAGGAAGGGTGCAGCTGATCAGGTTTGGAGCTACGGCATCCAGTTCTGGGTTCACTCTGTGTATGCAGAGTGCGCGCAAGGCATCTTGACGTATGTGGATTGACTCTGGGACTTGTTTTGGCAAACTACGCCAGAATGGTATTTTTGGTGACTTTGGCGGGGGCGAGGGGAGGAAGTTAACATGCTGAATCAGTAATGTCAGGACATCAGACATAGCAGATGCAGCCTTAGTTAGAGAGATGGAGATCCTTGTCCTCAGAAGGGCCGGAACTCAATGATCAGTTGCTTCGGTCACTTGGTCAGGATGAGAGCAGTCTGCTTTGAGCAGAGTCACAGGCTAACTGCTGTAGATGATAATATTAAAACAGAATTAGATGAGTGTCTCTTTTTTTTTTCCAGGCAGATGGGGATCTTGTGGAACTTTTTGCTCTACAACAAGCTCTATGTTCATGAGTTACATGAAGCTCAGGTCATTACACACAATGCTTAAGTTATCTGATTTCAAGCTGTAAATGGCGCTTCTGCCTTTTTTGAGTTGGAGTTTCTGCAGATTTGTGAACTTAAAAGCTTTTGATTTTTATAGACAGTAATGTAATGGAATTGCAGAAAATTAAATTATGATTCAGACTAATAACTCATTTGCTTTAAGCTGTGGGTTCCATGGATCCTGGGATGCTTTTGTTTATTATTCTTTGCCTTGTGGCCATTTAATTTTACTTAAATTTGGACCTACATCAGCTAACTCATTGTTACGCTGGTGGTCATTTTGCCTCTAGATATCTCAGAGATCCTTTGCAATCCTTAATGCAACTCTGCCTACTTAACTGAATGTGCTTTTGCAGTATTCTGTCTTAAAACTTACTGGGAAACAAAACCCTTAAAGCCCTGACTTCAGGAGAGATATTGTTTTTCATCTGTGTCAATACTTTCTCTTAAGTGGCTTTAACTTCTAAATGCTTTTAGGAACACACTAATTTACCTTGCTGGCAGGTTGCTTCTGAAATAGTGTATGCTATTTGTAAATGTGTCGTGGTTTAAAAATATTGAATGCTTGGAAGGTGTTAAATACTGGTGTTCTGACTGTCTATCGATACCTCTGCCAAAGTGGCAAATCTTGCAATCTAGCCCAGTCACCCTTTTCGGGTGAGTGGGGGGAACTGGCAAAGATACAATCTTGTTCACTCCCAGACAAATACTAGAGAAGAAAGTTTTTGTGAGGCTTCGGGTCCACTTCCCAGACAGTGAAGCGCCTGAAGTTCATTGTTGGTGTCTCCTGGAACCCAAGGAATTCCCATCTTCCTTCAGCATCTGGCAACTTTGTGCCTTTTTCTGGCCCTCCAGCTTCTAATTGTTAGGGGATTTCTAAATGTCTACAGGTGACATGTCATGTTTCGTTGTTCCTGTGAGCTAAAATATGAATTGAATGCTCTCTGTTATATCTGTCAATAACCCTTCTATATGATTCATTTCTTTAAGACTGTTGGCTTGGGGAAATTCCCAGGCAGTTTGTAGCAAAATTCAACTTGGCTGGGGTTTATAGTGCACGAGTTGGATTGTGAACCGTTGCTTTTCCTGTAGGACCAGATCTAGTAAAAATAGATTTGACTTGGACTGTCAATTCTTTAGCTTAACTAAAAGATACTGTCTGTATCTCAGGGAAGTGATAATAGTTTGAAATGAGTACTTTACTGCTTTTTCTGTTCAGCAAACACAAACAATGTTTATTTTGCTCACGGGGCCAGTGTTTCCTGAGCTACAGAAATGACAATTTATTTTCTTATGCTTTGCCATATACAGTACACTTTGAGCTTCCTTAATGCTGATGTTCGCTTGATGCCAGTAGAAAAATACTATTGCCTTTTTCTTAAACTTATCTATCCATAAAGCTTAGTCATTTTGTTTATGTCCAGTAATATTTCTGGATTGTCATCCCAGAGTCTGTATTTTGCAATGCTGATGGGGGAGAAGGATGTGTCTGTAACACTTCAGTAGTGTTACATGCTTCTTGCAGGTTGTCATCTTTAATTGTTCCAATTAATTTACATTTGGTTTCAGATGGAACAAATGTTTCTGAAGTCATTGCTGTTCCATCCATCCCCCAGAGGTCTGCTCGTCTTCCAGCTGCTCACATACTCTTGAGCCTGTAATCAGTGAAAATCTTCAGACTAAAATGTCGTAGATGTCATAGATGACTAACGAATTGTAAATGGTAGTAGAATTTGCGATGACCTTTTGTTAGTAATTAAGTAGAATTTTTAGCTGTTGTTTTCATACTGGGCTGCATAATGAGAGGTCTTTTTATACTCACCTGCTAGGTCATGAACCCCTTCTTGGTTGTACTGATAATCTGTTTTGGTTAGAATACGTGCTGCAGAAACTGTTGGTCTTCATTTTGATGGCACAATCGTGAAAAAGACTGTGTTACTACTCTTCTTGGATGTATTTAGAATTCTTTTCTGTTTACCTTGTCTTTCAGTTTAGTATCTTGGGTGCCAAACACCATCCCAACAGCAGTTTGCAGAAGTTAAACAAAAGTGCTGAGCATACCTATAGTGTACCTCTCTCCCCAGCTTTGCTTCCAGAATTGTTGTGAAGCATTTAGGACAGATAAAAAAAGACATGCTGCAAAACCTCTTCATTTGTAGGCAATTGAAAATGTTGTACCTTATTATATATTTAATTATTTGGGGCATAGAGCGTTGTCAAAAGTGAAAATATCTACAAGTTTTCAGTCCCAGTTGTAATCCATTAGTAAGAGGAAAGCACAGTACTTTCTAAGACGTGATAAGTGTCTTCTGCTTTCCAGAAACACTAAAAGAAGTCCTGGTACTTCCTGGCATCATAGAGGCTTCTATAATATAGTCTCACAAGTATGAAAATCCAGAAAATTGAACCGATGTACTCTGTGACTTGAAAAAACCTATTTATCAAAGTCTGGGAAGTTGTCCACAGGGAAAGTGACAGGGTCCAAAAGGATTTATACTGTGACAGGTGTGGATAGATGCTAACTGGATTCAATAACTGGGAAGGAAAAAGTAGGTGGTGCACAGATGTTAACTACCTCCTGCATTGTGGTTCTTTTTCAATTTTGCTTTACACTTAAATTTGTGAGATTCAGATCATAATGTATTTTTGATCTTAAACAACTTGAGGTGATAATGAACTTAACAAACTTAGAACTTTACTGTTACTTGTGGTATAAAAGAAGAAAACACTGTAGTTCACAAGTGTAAAAACTCCTTGCAAATACTATTGGGTTTCCCCAATGTACAAATCCAGTAGCCCAAGCTATAATTATACAAGATCCTACAAGCTTGGGCTGCTGCCAAGCTGCTGTCTCATTTCAACTCGCTAACATAGTATACTCAATACCGTGTCTTACACCTTTGTTTACAAAATAAATACTTCTCTAACTTTCAGTTTTTAAAATAGTGTTTGTTGTTCTTTTAGCTTGAGGAACTGTATCTGCTAGATGACTTGACAGAAGGAAACTGAGACATTAGCAGCAGAATATCAAGTGGATTGGTTTTACTTTGGGACAGAGGAAACACATTTGTCAAGGGTTAAGGCTGAGCTGGACACTAAACAAATGACAGATGCTCTCTAACCTCTCTCCCTCCCCAAAGGGGAGGGGAAAAGGAATAAGGCAGAGACACTTATGGGTTGGAAAAGAAAAATAAAACAACTGAGACAATAATAGTACTAATAAGGAAGTAATGAAATATGTACAAATATATGTAGAACCAATATCAAACCCAACTCTCTCCCACCCTGATAGCAATCACCACGGATGCTGCAGAGCAGGCAGGTGCCGGGGAAGGCCCAGGCTCATCAGCAGAGGGGAACTGGGTGCAGGAGCTGGATTTGGGAACTTGAGATCAGGATCGAGTGCAGAAGAAGGGACAGAGTCCTCGTCGGATGCCGGCCGTTGAAGAAGAGGCTTAACCACCATGATCCCTTAGTTTTATACTCAGTATGATGTATAAGGAATGGAATGCTTTGTCGGTCAGTTTTGGGTCACCTGTCTGTCTGCTTCTCCACAGAGGTGTGATCTTTTTACTTCCTTGTGACCCTTTTACTTCTCAGCACCCCCAGCGTGGCACACAAGATCCAGCACTGACCTTGGTTACCATAGGAGCAAGTATAAGCAAGAGCCTTTCTGCATACCGATCCCTGGCAGTAACTGTAAACATCAGGTGTTATCACTTCTAGTAGCAGACGCTGTCTGCAAAAACATGTTGTGAACTTCAGAAAGTGCAGCCTCTTAGAAGAGATTGAGCTGAAAAGTAAAATCACTGAACAGAAATGATTCTGTTTAGCTCAAACTAGGACAACATTTGAGATGGTGATAGCAAATCAAGTAGTAGTGATCTGCAAAAAATGTGCATATAACTGAAAGCTAATCTGTAAGTAAAAAATGGAATGGGTAAGAAGGTCTGACACAGCAAGTTTGGTGATTTGCAATGTCTTGACTATGGGAGAGGATCATGACTGTAAGTGTCCACTAGTATTTCAAAATATCTATTGATAGGCTGTTAGGGGACTTTATGCAGTAAGAGTAAGTATCATAAGCCACGAGAGTTATCATATCTCTGCAAATCCTATAGCATCTATAAAAAATGTAAGTGAGGAAGACCATACTTTAGGAAAACTATTTCTGTACTCAGTCTAGTGTGACAGTAGTTTGAAAATGCCAAGACAAAGTACTAAGAAATGAGAACTAAAAGCAGCTGTGGAATTAAGTAGTATCTGTTGGACAGTGATCAGTCTTAGATGCAGCTGAAATGTAATTTGTTTTCGTTTCTTCAGGCTTGCTTATGACTTACATGTCCATGTGTAGTATATATGCACATTCCACTCGGTAATAGCATTTCAATGGTGTGGATAAATTACAATAATTCAAGTAATGTATCTCACAAGTACTCCAGTACATTTAATTGTATACATCATGGCAGTACAGCTCCAAACAGATTAGTTTCTGATTTTGTGGCTTCATTTTTGTTAACCAGTTGACAACTTTTCCATGTGCAAAATAGGAAGCTGAGAGCAGCTTTGTCCTTTTGACTTGACTGGGCAATCAGACTTGCTGGTACCACATGGTTTTGCCTGAATGAAACTTTTTATTGGAGGGTGAGGTGGAGCTTGGGAGAAGGGATTGCTGGTATCGTCTGCTCTCGTTTTGCAGGTCTTCACCTGCAGTAGTTGCAGAGATTCTTCTGTTGGAGGTAGTCTTGCATAAGTAGCATATTCGGTTTTCAGGAGTTGTCTTCAGTTTGAGATGTTATTTGACTGCCCTGCTTTAATTTTATTTATTTTTATATGGCATGCAAGTAACTGCTTCGGTACTATTGTGACAATGCACCTGCCAGGGTGAACTTCCTGACTTTTTTTTACTAGCATGGTCTGTACCTTCATGAGTACTCTATGTTGACACTGAAAGAAGCAGTTCTCTGCTGCTTCCTATGCTGACATTCGTTTGTGTATTTCCCTAAGTGGAATGGATCAGGCAGCAGCTCCATGTTAAAACTAACCCGTTTTTATAATATGAATTTTAAACTACATCTGTCCTGCAGTTTAATTCACTGTCTTGTTGACCAGTTGCTTGTTGTTGTGCAGGTGCAAGGTGCTAGTGTGATTTAGCAGAACTGACTTAGAGCATTTTAAAGTCTTGATAAATGAACATATTTTGAATGTGTTTGTTAAGCCTCAAAACACCTTTGCGGTTTTTTTCTATATTTTTACTCTTGGGAAGTATATACCCATCTTGACTTGTCATATTCTGTGCTGTTCTACTGTTACTTATGGAAGCAGAGATATACAGGTTTTTCAAAAAGAATCAGTGGAGAAGAATTTTAAAGTCTGTTAGACTTGTAGCCTCACGGATCCTATGTCATCTTGCATTTAGATATCACAGTTTTCATTCTTCAGACTGAGCAGGAAAAAGCTGTTTCGTAAGAGTTCTTTAAAGCTGCTTGTTCTGCTCATGCACTCTTTGTAGTTCCAACACCAGCAGCTGTCTCTGCAATAAATTTATCTCACTGACCAGTTGCATCACATTAATAAAAATATATTAGTGTTTTTAGTTTGTCTTAAAGGAATCATATGAGAAATTGTTTTGAAAATTTGTCCTTGCTATTTATGTCTATCAAAAAGGGGGAGTCAATAACAATTGAGGATGTGGCTTGATTCTTGGCATTGAATTTGCTTGTTTTATCAAAAATATAAGCATGTTGTTAAACAGAAGTTAAGGTAAGAGTAATGGTTAACTGGGAAAGGCCAACTTGTTTTTGAGCCCATGTGATTTTCAAAAAATAAACTGAAGGAAATCCAGTCCTGGCAGAAGCTTAGAAGAATCTAATTTAGCTGGTATAAAAGTAAACTTAGAGGGCTTAAGGAAGTTCTTTAGAGTAACAAGAGTGTAAAACAAAGCAGCCCTATAGCTTAGATCAACGTAGCATAAGTAAAGTGAAGTTGCGTTGGAGGTCTTTGTAAGTGGTGTGAAAAAAATAGGTCATGCAGTTCACTCTTCTCACTTCTTTTTGAGGATGTTTTCCAAGAGTATCTAAAAAGAGGGTGTTCCTGTAAGGCAAAGGAGGACACAGCAGAGCTCCCAAACGATGTGTGGCAGTGACTCGGATTGATGTACCTGCTAAATACTAGGTGTAAGTTTGTACTTGGCTGCTGAGAATTTACTGCTTGATTTTAAAATGCACGCTATCTGATTAGTTCTGAGTAAAATGAACAGATTAATTCTAATTTGCCATTTGGTTGCACTTGTCACTTTCTAAAAGTTACAGAACCAGTTTAGACTTCTTTTCTTTGAAGGTAAAGGGGGAGGGGCAAATAGTTGATAAGTACTGAATTCTTCTTATGCAACAGCTTCAAGTTATATGTACTTCATGCAGATAAGGACTGTGCATGTTCTTTTAAGAACACGGTAATAATAACAACATTTAAAACCGGAATGTGGTGTTTTCAGGTAGTCTCCATTGTACTGGTCTTATGTACAGTCAAGCATTTAACGGTCTTGATGGGCAAGATGAGGTGGTAAGTGTCCATGGATGTATTGTGCCTTTTGGGATGACTACGTATCATCAAGTGTCTAGTTCTTTCTGTAGTCTTCACCTTCGAAAGTTTAGTTTTCTACATCAGCAACTAGTAAGAGCATAGCCTCTTGGCTCAGAAGCTCCTGCCCCATAAATACAAATGCATTAAACTTTAACAGCTGGACTGTTTCCAGTTATCTACTACGCATTCTCATATGGGTGATAGAGACACGACATGAATGCAGGAACTGCGTTTGAAACTGAGCCTAAATCATTGTGGTTCACAACCTGGAGTATGCAGATAACCTGAAGTAATAATATACTTAACTTCTGCAACGCTAAGGTTTACTGCTGCGTGGCTTGGCCATTCTTGCTTTGCAAAGCACTGGCAGTAACTATTGGGAGTGAGTTAAATCCAATAACCGTTTTGGCTGTTCAAGTGCACCCTGGATCTGCTCACCAGTCAGTGTTTTCTACATAACAGTATTGCATTTGTTTTACAGCTTTTAGTGTTTGCCTTCCAGTGTTAGCATAGTATGAACAGAGATGGGTATTGTGTTTCTAGGACTTTGAGAATTTTGTTTAGTGAATGTCTGTGACACCGCTTCAGAGCTACAGTTGAAGTTTTTTTCCTGTTTATGGCAGAGGTGGTAGATTTTTTTTTTCTTTATAGGGAGTTTCAGTGCTTTTTAAAACATAACATGTGCCTTCATATTTAACTATTATGATATACAGTTTCTAGTGAATGTCAGATTTTCTTGATTTACTTCAAAACCACTTTTTAATAGTTTTCCTGTATTGCATATCTGCAACTTCAGTATTATGAACAGGACTGAAGAGAATCACAGCATCACAGAGTGTTAGAGGTTGGAAGGGACCTCAAAGATCATCTAGTCCAAGCCCCCTGCCAGAGCAGGATCACCTACAGTAGATCGCACAGGAACACGTCCAGGCGGGTTTTGAATGTCTCCAGAGAAGGAGACTCCACAACCTCTCTGGGCAGCCTGTGCCAGTGCTCTGTCACCCTCACAGTGAAAAGATTTTTTCTCGTATTTTCATGGAACCTCCTATGTTCCAGCTTGCACCCACTGCCCCTTGTCCTGTCAATGGACGCCGCTGAAAAGAGCCTGACTCTGTCCTCCTGACACTTCCACTTGACATATTTATAAACATTAATGAGGTCACCCCTCAGCCTCCTCTTCTCCAAGCTAAAGAGACCCAGCTCCTTCAGCCTTTCCGCATAAGGGAGATGCTCCACTCCATCATCTTCGTGGCTCTGTGCTGGACTCTCTCAAGCAGCTCCCTGTCCTTCTTGAACTGAGGGGCCCAGAACTGGACACAATATTCCAGATGTGGCCTCACCAGGGTAGAGTAGAGGGGCAGGAGGACCTCTTTAGACCTACTTGCTCCTCCCCTTCTAATACACCCCAGGATGCCATTGGCCTTCTTGGCCATGAGGGCACATTGCTGGCTCATGGTCATCCTGCTGTCCACTAGAACCCCCAGGTCCCTTTCCCCTGCGCTGCTCTCCAGCAGGGCAGTCCCCAACCTATATTGGCACATGGGGTTATTCTTTCCCAAGTGCAAAACTCCACACTTGCCCTTGTTGAACCGCATGAAATTTCTCCCTGCCCAGCCCTGCAGCCTGTCCAGGTCTCTCTGAATGGCAGCACAGCCTTCTGGTGTGTCAACCACTCCTTCCAGTTTCATGTCGTCAGCAAACTTGCTGACAACATTCTCTAATCCCACGTCCAGGTCATTGATGAATATATTGAAAAGCACTGACCCCTGAGGGACCCCACTAGACACAGGCATCCAGCCAGACTCAGCCCCATTGACCACAACCCTCTGGCTTCTTCCCTTCAACCAGTTCCTGACCCATCTCACTACTTGGTCATCCAGACCACACTTCCTCAGTTTACCTATGAGGATGCTGTGGGAGACGGTGTCAAATGCCTTGCTGATGTCCATATAGACCACATCCACTGCATGGATAATAATAATAACCATTTGAGTTTCACTTTACTTAAAAGTAGGTTGTCAAATTGGTGAAATGGAAATGTTCCATAGAACACCTTTCCTCTAACAAAAAGTAATGCTTCTCTGTCCTGCTGGAAAATACTTTATCAAGTTTTCCAGCTTTTCTAAAACAAGAGAAATACTTTGAGGAACAAAGCACATCTTTTAAATAAATTGCATATTAATTGAAATAATTACTTTAGAGCTGAAAAAGAAAAGCCAGTATACTGTAATTGCCACATCTGAAACTGCATGACTAGGAAATATGGTAAATGCATGGGGGGGGGGGGGGAAGTTTAAAATAGTTCTGCTCAATTCTAATTCTTAAAAACAAGCACAGAACTCTTCAGCCTGTTTCATAATTCTGGATAGCTCAGTTACAGCCTCATGGATCTCTGAGTAATTACATTTCTACACCAGCTGCATCACTGTATCTGAGCTTTTTCCAGCAGTGCATTAAGTAACATGACAAACATCTGTTGCATATGTTTTCTTCTTTCCTCTTTACCCTAGGGATGCATTGGCGTATTTTGTGTCTAGAATTTTCCGCGTTTTAGCATATTTGTATGTCTTGGGCACTTGTGTTTGTCCACTCTTACTTGATGACTTCTGAACTGAATGGCCAATTTGACAGATTGAAAGGAATCGCGGTAGTTATTTTTAAGTCTTAAATTGTCAGGAGATCTTTTAAGGATTTTAGGAAGCAATAAAGAATAAATTTATCTCACAGGCATTGAAGAATGGATATGGTGAGTACTTATAAATGCCTCAATCACAGGAAAAGTTTAAATAGTAGCTTGCATCTTCTTGAAGAGTGACTCAGAAGTGAACCTTAAATCTAAATAAAATAGAGCTTTATTACTTCAGCTGTTTGAAAGATATTTATTTTTAAAGTGCTCCTGCGGTCTTCATGTTAAAGAAGGCAGAATGAAAGCATTTCGTGCATTAGGATTGGGCAATGATTTTATGTCTTTTTGGTTCTGTAAGTTCCTTCCTTGATCTTCGGCAAAACCTAGAAAGTTCTCCCTTCTGTTCAGAGAAGCTTTTCCTTCTTACTGGAGGTTGTCTGGAGCTGAGGAGGAGCCTTGCCCATGGTTCCTGGGAGGTGCAAGAGGACCCAGGTGAGTGAGGAGCACACACCTGCTCTGCTCTACCAAAACCACTGGGAAAACCCACCTTGTGGCAGCCTCGAATTGACAGCTGTAATGTGATAAAGGCTGAAGCATGTATGAAACTGCAAGACTGGCAAAGAAGTCGTGGAATGGCCCCAGTTTTGTCCCTTATATAATAGCAACATGTGTTTTGAGGCTCTTTAGTATTGATTTCACTGAGCCTGATCTTTATGCTGCACCTTTCCATGCTGGGCACTTCTGTCTTGTCCCCACCTAAACTTCCATTCTCTTATTACACAGAATCAAGGCTCTTGTGTGCAGTCCTCTGTAATAGTAAATGTATCTGTTGGTCAGATTTGACCGAATTAGGATGTGAAAGAGTATTAAGTTAATGTGAGTGTTATAATGACTAGGTAGGTAGAGAAGAAGGACCATGTAAATCACAGAAACTGAGGAGAAAGCAGTGATAGAAAGTTCTGCATCAGCAGGTACCAGAGAAAACACTGTGGAGAGTGGCCTTCTAAGTGCTCTAGTTGTAGAAAAACCAATTAATTTGGCTTAGTATCAAACTCAATAACCAGAAATAGCGAATCTCTAGGAAAGGAGGGTGAATCTGTAGGAAAGGAGACCTCCTTAGTTGTGGGATATTTTTGTACAGTGCAATGTTATTAGCTGTTATGTTTATCATAGTAGTGCCTACTATATTGTGCCCCAATAAAAAGGGAAAGCATGTTTGTGCTGTGTGCTTAATACAGAAGTATAACTTTGTAATTATCTTCTAATGCATCTTTTCCTCCTTTTCTTAGGCCAGAGTTATGGGCAATCCCTCAGCCCCTCATCAGAACCTTGTGTGGTCAGATTTTGACAGTGGTTTCCAAAGCTTTTTGATCAAGTGCCTCATCAGTAAAAAATTTTTGAGTCTTCAGCTGCTATTTATGTATATTTATTTTTAAATCACATGCATATGCTATTGTATTGTTATGTATTATGTACACTATAACACATGCACAAAAGTCCAAAAAGTACGAGATAAAAATAGTACTAAAAATAATTTTATTTATCAGTGACCAAAATTATTTTCTTGCCACACTGCAAAGGATTGCCTTGTGTATCCCCTAGGGTGTGCACACCTCACTTTGGACACCACTGGTCTGCAGGGTTGAGATTTTGCAGCCTCTCTCCGCAACCTATGCTAGTGCCACAGTCTCATTGTGAAGATGTTTTTTTCTTCCCGTATGACTACACAGAATTTCCAGTGGTCCAGCGTGTGTCCATCACTTCTTGTACTTCTGCTGCAGGCCTCCAAGGAGAGTCAGCTCTCCATAAGCATCCTTCAGGTAGTGGGATCCAGCCAGGAGATAACTCCTTGGCTACTTTAGTGCTCTTTGTTTCTCCGTGTCTTTCATGGGCTTAAGCCCAGTAACAGTCTTTGGCATCTCCCTTGTACTGGGGAGGAGGAGGTGGCTGGGGAGAGCAAAACTGGACACAGTATTCCAGATGCCACCTTATAAATGCTGAGCAGCGGGGAATAATCACGTCCCTCGGCCCATCCTCTGTGCTTCTCTGCTAAGACAGCCTGGTATGTTGTTAGCCTTCGTTGCTACGAGGACACATGCTGCTGACTCATGTTGTTTTACCTTGGTGATCCAGCTGATTAAATGCTGATACGTTTCCTGAGACTATGGTGCAGATCAGCTGCTGGTCTCTGAGAGATGGAAACGCTGATCCTTTGCATGTGCAGAGGAAATGCACTGCCCAGTGATCTCAGCCTTATAAAATATTCCTTTACCCTTAATGAGCAAGTGACTGAGTAAGAAGTGGAGTTGCATATGACTTTAGCATGTGAGAGTAATGCCACAGAAACATTCGGAGGATCGAGTCTGAGGGCATTTAGGGGTTGAGTTACATTGTCATTACAGTTCAGGACGGCAAACTTGCTTACTGCGCTGTTGAGTGGAACTCGAGTCTTTGAGGCTCAAAGTCATTTAGTGTTTGGCTTGTTAGTGTAATCTGGGTGTGCCTGAGGAGCCATTAAGGAATGGATTATATTACAAATCATGTCCAGTAAATTCAGATGCCTTCACTTTGTTTCAACTTTGATAGCCTTCAGAAAAATCTTTCAAAGTCTTTCTGAATTCATATGATGATAAGAAAAATGAATGGCAGTTCAGTTGGGGGTGGTGGGGGTAGTTTGCTACCTCAGTCTCATACAGTGCATTAACTTACACAATTTGGTTGAAATCCCGGGAGACCTTGTACTTTTCTTGCATCCTAGGACAGACTCTGCACATTCTGGAAGAAAATTGTCAGCTGAGTTAGCAATCCTGAATTACACTTGGAATTTCTTCTGCTGGTTCAGTGTATTCAGTAGTAAAGAAGAAACGAGATAGCTGTTCCTGCAGCAGTTGTTACTGTGCATGAGTCAGTATAGATTTCTAAATAACCATGCCTTTAATGCGCCACCGGTAGAAAATTACTTCTCAGCTGCTGCTTCTGTGCTTAGCAACAGTGTATTAACTACCTATTCATCTAATGTGTCACCTTCCTTGTCTGGTCTCTTTTAATATGCCCACGAGAATGGTCCAGTGGCCTTAAATAAATTCTTAAGTTTATCCCACATGTTATTTTACTCCTTCTGAAGGCTGTTGCACCCATTAGTTTTCACCAGTGCAGCAAATCTGGCAGTAGGCTGGTGACTTGTTTGTAGTGGTTCTAGCGGGCTGAGCCTTAGCTGTTGTCCAAATGCAAGTCGCTTTTCTTCCATCCTGTTCAAGACCTTGCTAAATCCTGAATATAGTGGAAAACTAGAAGGAGTTGGAAGACAGTTAGATCATCCAGGACGGTTTTATGTGGAGTAAGACTGAAATTACCGTGTGCGCATATTTTGCTTTCAGTATTCTTAATATAGAGCAATATTTTCAAGAAGCTGTAGTCACTTGTACTACTTTTTTGAACAGGAATCAACAATTTTAAGTCGGCAAATTGGAGACAAAGCTCATTACTCTATTCCAGTAGAGATTGTAGTTATTTGCAGCCAGAGGCAGGGAAAATATCTTCGTTGTTGCTAAGTGAGGTACAACTTTTGGTACAACTGGTATACCCTCTTGGGGAGCTTGTGTTTGGCTGTCCACTTTTATTATTCTATCCTTTTCAGAATCTACCCTTCACAGGACTGAGTTCATTCCTTTTTGTTTTAGGAAGAATAGCTTTACCTTTATGTATTTAAGCCTTTTGTTATCCCTAGCTTTTTAAGCTATTCATGCCATTTTGGTGGAGTAAAATGACTCGGTCTCTTATCACGGTCATGCTTTGTCATTTCCAAACTTCCTTCTGACTTCTTTTTGTTTTTCCCTAAGAGCTGAGTTAAAAACAGATTCTGTAGTGAGAAGCCAAAACCTGATACCTTCCCTTCCCATTGGAAATTCACATACTCAACAACTCCGTATTTACTGTTCATATGTAAGGACCGTGTCCAGTTTTAATCCATGTAATAGGTGTTCTGTGTTTTTTGAAAGAGAAACAATGTGTAATGCCAAATAATGTTTAAGAGGTTTTTTTCAGTTCTCTTATTAGTACCTTTATCAGCAATATCCCTCACCATAAGATCCTCATCAACTTAATTGGATAAGCTTTTTTTCCACTGATCATATTTGTCTTTTTAATTTTAAACAGGTAACACCCAGTGTCGAGTATTCGCTTTTATGTGGTCTCAGATCGCTTATTGTTAACGGATCTAGATTGTCCAATCTGCCATTTCACAATAGGATATTTAATGCAAGACTTCTAGTTTTCTTCCAAACCTCAGAGACTTTCCCAGCATTAAAGTTATTTGCAGGTTTTTTATTTGGCATTTTTTCCCAATTATCTAGGTAGATCTCTTCTTCCAGAGGTTTTGAATACAAGCTGTCTGGGTCTGCTGATTTAAAAGCTCTTTGCCCACTTGATCTTTTTTCACTGAATGTGATATAATGGCAAGGTGTGTTTCTTGAGCCTTTTTGTTTATTTTGATGCCGACCTTTTGTCCGTTTTATCTGTCTTCTCCTTCTGCCACATGGTATTTCTCCATTTTTAAATTCTTATCTGTCTCTATTTGTTTTCATTGCTAAAAAGGAAAGGCACCTGCAGCTGATGGCCAGACCACATCTTGCTGACCAGCTTATGTATGCTGCATTCTACAGACGTTGACTCTTGACTACTGGTAGGGAAAAAGCTTTTAATGACGTGTGTAGCATAGACCCACGTTTGTGTGAAGTTCAGACCTTTAGTCTTCAAGACTAGTTCAGTGGCATTGCAGAGAAATCTAATATTGTATTGTCAAGAAGGCATTGATTCATATTTTTCCCCTAGATTGATTACACAGTCTGACAGGTGGCACTTTTATTATTGTTATAGAGGGTGTGAGGAATAACACTATAGCTGGTACCTCCTGTCAGGGTTTATCAATGAGCAGCATGTTTCGTTGGCAGAAGAAATCAAACACTTGGATCCAGACGCGGAGTTTAGCTGTGTCCCAGTTACAGGGCACACACAGTGTCTCACACTGAAGGCTGTGTGCCAAAGGTGGGCAACCCACCTGAGCACTCGGGTGCCTGTGGGTACCTTATTGTACAAATCAAATCATTAAACACCCGTGCGAGAGAATGAATGAACGAACCTGAGACCAAATGTGAGGTATGTCCAGAGCTGCTCCTGTCTTGGAAAGACTGAACAAGTTGTCATGACAGTTGCATTTGAGTGAGTTTGGGTTATGTTTAATTCTCACTGGTGTCCACTTTGTTAGACATGTTTTGATTTATGCCTGTTAAGTGGTGATAGCCTTGAGTGCATTTTAAATTATTAATTAAGTCAAAAATCATAGTGTATAATAAAGGAGGTTGGTGCTTTCTTATATAAGAGACTAGTCATTAGCGTGGTGGCTTTGGAATAATGAGCTGTATTCATCTTCAACATGGGGAAATTCAAGCCAGCTTAGTCTGGGAGTGCGTTGCATGATAGCTTGAAGCGTTGGAATTAACCTTACTGTCTGTGATGCTTTAGATGGGAGCACAAAACGTTTGGAGCTGTAAGATCAAGAGATAGCACAAGTGCAAGCCTGATTATAGCTGTCGTGGGAGGAGGGATACCTTGATTCTGACCTCTGCTTCCAGGCTCTACATTCATTTTACATTAAACGGTCATTGGATAATATCCTGGGAAGCTTCTCATCAAACTTGACAGATGATCCAAGTAACTTTCATCAGCTCTCTGCCACCTGCAGAAGTGGTAGGGACTGACTGTAGCCTGGGGTTTTTTTTTTTGATGAGTGGGAAAGCTTTTAAAGTAAGATAGGACTATAAAACTCTGTCCTCATTGGTTGGGAAACTAATTAGTCTGGCTAAGCAGGTATAAATGACTTGGCATAAGCAGTGATGAATTCTTAAGTAATCACAGTTAGGTTTCAAAGTCTTTTAACCTAAAGGGATTTTTTTCCCCAACTTTAATCTTTGTAGAGTATACCAGGAAAGAAAATGAAACCTCTAAAATAATTTTAGATTGCTTTTTCTTCCAAGTTCATAAGTTCCTAGTGGGGCAACCTTCAGTGTGGGAACAGCTAAATCACACTGTATGTGTGTAGCTGTGCGAGAGGGTTTGTAGTGCTTTGCTAATGCATTTTCTAGAAAATGTGAAGTCTTTGTTCTGTGTGAGTCTTCTTGTGCTGATGGCGCTGTACTACAGATTTCGACCCGCAGCAGATGTACAACATCTGCCTTAGAGGGGCAAACAAGTGAAAAGTAGTCAGCTGGATGGGTTAGAAATAGCTTTAGGGCATGATTCTGAGTAGTAAGCTGTAACAGCAGCTCTTGAGGTTAACCAAGTATCATCTCTAGAGTTTGGTACCGAAGTCAGTGTCATTAAGTCGTCTTTGTCACTCCTTGAATTTTGTCGGGTATCTCTTCCTTTAAAGTTATGTGCTGTAACTAGCAAGTGTCTCTGCTTCTGAGCAGCTGGTATAGCTGTGTGAGAAGTTTAGAAGTGTTTGTGGAGAGTTTTGTTAGCCACATGATATCAAGGCAAAACTTCAAATCTTGTGATGTTACTGATGGTCAGGCTGTGTAGCTTTAAGGCTGTACTTACTTACTTTAACCAGGCTACTGTTAGTACTGGCTAAGAAAGGCAATTTTGCTTTAGAAATACTGTGCATGCTTATTCTCGGCTTACTCTTAATGCCTGTGCTTGATGTTAAGCACTGTTTTCAGACGCAAAATGTGATTAACTTGTGGGAATTCTGAATGTACCATTCACTTCGAGTGAATTCTTTCCATCTGTCTTTGTTTTGTTAAGAAATATCAATTTCTTAGTTCTTATTGATCCAATTCTTTTATTTCAAAACCTTAGTGTACTGAATCTGACTGGGATGGAGTTAAGACTGATAGACTAAACCAGTATAACTTAGTGATTTTTATTTTTTTTTTTTAACAAAATCAATTACAATTTGAAAAGCAGCTTATTAGACTTGCAATACATCTTTCCAACATAGAAAAATTGTAATCTTCAGCTTTTCTGGTCAATTCTTCCACTCAGTCTTCATATAACACTGACAGGCAAAATACCATAAAACACATTACTTATGACTTGTTAGTGTAATTGAAAGGAATGCTGGGCTGCATCCTGCTTTCTGTTACGCTGTTACTTGACACTCGTCAGGGTTGAAGTGGATCACTGCTTTTATGGGCCTCTTACCTCTGTGACTTTTTTTCTTGTCATCAGATTTCATGTTAACTTCACAGTTTGTGCTAGCAGAGGCTTTTTCGTAGTATCGTTATGAGGATTACAGTTTTGTGTGCAGGCACTGCATCCCCTCTCTCTCCCAAGTTTTAGCTGCTGGTAAAGCTACCAAAGGGCTACTGGCTATCAAAATGACACAGGTTTTAAAATGCCTTAGACCTAGATTGTGCAGAAATTTTTTTTTATTATTATTTATGTCTTATTTGGACATTTCCTAGTAACTAGATGTTCCTAAAATAAGTGTCTCATTCATTACAATAGTGGAAAAAGTGGATTGGTCATTAAAAGAAGAAAAAAGAATGTCCCTGCTTGTAGCTCTCTGATTTTTACAGATTTCATATAAGAAGGAATGCTATATATGTTAAGTTCTAAGGCAACTGCTTGTTGTTGTTGTTTTTATTTTCCCCCCAGTAGGCAATTTGTCAGCAGTGTCGGTCGAAAGACAAAATTTTGGTTTATAACCCGAGTTAAAAGTTCCAGATTTGTTATCTCCAAGGCTATGATGCAGCTTGTAAGGTTTAACCGCTAGAGGGGGTCTAAACCAACCTCTGGTTAAATAAGGCTTCTACTAGCTGGCAAAACACATCTTCAAGTTTATCTGATTGCTGGAATGTTGTAGAAACATACTTTCTAACGGTTTCTAATTTATTTTTTTTTAATTTATGTGAGGTTGTTTTTTAAGGGTAATTATTCAGAAATATTTGTATAGTTTAACCATTTGAGCAACTTTTTTTTGCAGGTGATCTTGTGAATTAGTATACCATCAATGATGGCAGAACATCCACCATTACTGGATACCACTTCGATTTTAAGTAGTGAAATCCCTCTTCTAACCTCCCCTATTGTTAGTGGAGATGGAGCACAACAGGTAAGGAAACTTAAGTGTTGTTTTGGGTTTTGTTTTTTTTTTTAAATTCTTTCAACAGCATCATTGAAATGTTGGCACTATAAAAGGTATTAATCCTTCATCTGGAATATTTTCATGCAGCTTTGGTCATGCTTCTGTTTTAGAGATTGAAGTGAATGTAGAACTGGTGCAGAGAAGAGATTTGTAAGGAGCATGAACCTGCCTCTTCTTAGAAGGATGAGACCAAACAACTGCCAAGTTGTCCAGTGAAGAAGTGTTAGCATGTGCATCTTGCATACCTTTAACCTAGAAAGAATATTTTAGCCCCAAGGTAGGCACAATTCTGGAGCAGCTTCCAATGGGAGAAAAGGAGTGAAAAATTAGCTGTTTTGAAGTGTTTGAATGGATTGAGAAACCACTGCCTGTGATAGCAAGAGACTGAACTTGATGATCTAGGGAAGTCCCTTATAGTCTCCTGTTCCCATGCTTGATCTTTATGCAGGAGAAATAGTTATTTGTCACAAAGAGGAATTCATTTGTAGGTTAAAAACACATACGGGCTCTAAAATGAGACTGGAGAATGAATTGCAACTGTTCATGAGATAAGGTTGTGACTGCAATGAGATCTTCATGATGTACAGGAAGCTTAAATACAGAGAAAGAGCTGATGAGTTTTTTTTAATAAATGTATGGATAGAACATTCCAGAAAAAATGGAAAGAACAATATCTGAACTTGTTTCTCTTCCAGTTCTTCTTTCAAATACAGATGTTTAGAAGTAGTAATCTGTAACATACAAGAGAGCTGTTATTGGTTCCTTGCGTATTTTCCGTAAAAACTTAAATTTTAAAGCCTTGCAAACAAAAGAACGGATTATGTCTACTTGCAGTTACACATACCACCAGGTTGGTGGTAAGAGGTTGAAAGGGACCTCTGAAGATGATACAATTCAACTTTCCTCCACTTGAAGCAGGTTCAACTTGAGCAGGTTGCCCAGGACCATGTCCAGTTGACATTTGTGTATCTCCAAGGATAAGAGTCTCCACAGCCTCTCTGACAGTCTGTTCCCCAATACTCATCCCACCTTCACAGTGAAATAATTTCTTACATTTTATTGGCGTATTTGTATTTCGTTTTGCCCTTTCACTGGGCACTGGCTGAGAAGAGTCCAATTCAGTTTTGTTTACTCCTCCCACTTTCAGGTATTCATACACACTGATAGTAAGGTCTTCCTGATGCATCTGTTCTTCAGGCTGAGCAGTCCCGGCTCTCTCAGCCTGTATTCACTAGGCTGATAATCCAGTCTCTTCATAACCTTTGTGGCCCTTTGCTGGACTCTGTCCAGCATGTCCATGTCCTCCTTGTACCGGGCAGCCCAGGACTGGATCCAGAACTCCAGATGTCTCGCCAGTGCTGAGTAGGTAGAAGGCTCACCTCCGTTGACCTGCTGGCAATGCTTTTCCTAATGCAACCCAGGATGCTGTTGGCCTTTTCTGACTTGAGGGTACCTTGCTGACTCACATTCAACTTGTCTGCCATTCCTTTTTCTGAAAAACTACTTTCCAAACAGCCCCCGGTGTGTCTTGGTGCATGAGATTGTTCTTCCTCATAGAATCATAGATTCATCAAGGTTGGAAAAGACCTCCTAGGGTCATCAAGTCCAACTGTCAAACCAATAGTACCATGACTACTAAATTGTGTCCCAAAGTGCCACATCTACATGTTTTTTGAACACCTCTAAGGGATGGTGACTCCATCACTTCCCTGGGCAGCCACCTGTTGCAGTGCCTCACCGCTCTTTCAGTGAAGAAATTTTTCCCAATATCTAATCCTCAGGTACAGGACTTTGCATTTCCTTGTGTTGAACTTCATGAGATTCCTACTGGCCCATTTCTTCTGCTTTTCAAGGTCCTTGTGAAGGGCAGTACAGCCATCTAGTGCATCAACCACTTCTCCCAACTTTATATCACTTGCAAACTTGTCAGTGGTGCACTCTGTCCCATCATCCAGGTTTTTAGAGAAGATAGTAAACATGACCAGCTCCAGTGTCAGCCACTGAGGTAGATGACGAGTGAATGGCCTCCTGCGGGACTTTGCGCTGCTGATGACAGCCCTTTGAGACCGGCAGTTTTCAGTCCACTTCAGTGCCTGCATTCAGTCTGTGCATCACCAATTTCTCTGTGAGGATGTTGGCATAGAATCATAGAATGGTTGGAGTTGAAAGGGACATTAAAGATCACCTAGTTCCAGCCCTGGGCAGGGGCACCTCTCTTGCAAGACGGTGTCAGAAGCCTTGCTAAAGTCATGATCAACAGTAGCTACTGCTCTTGCCTCGTTCACCAAGTTCGTCATTTCGTTGTAGAAGCCCATTCAGGTTTGTCAGACGTGGTTTCACCTTTATGAATCTGTACTGTTCTCACTATTCCCAGTCACCTTTTTATCTTTAATGTGTTTGGAAATGGTTTCCTAGAGCTGAAGGTGACGTTGACCAGCCTGTAGCTACCTGGCTACCCTCCGTGCCCTTTTTTGAAGATTGCAGTGACATTTGCTTTCTTCTAGTCCCTGGGAACCTTCCCTGATCACTATGACCTTTCAAAGATAGTTGAGACTGAGTTACTTGTCCTGCACTCCCCTAAAATAAGACGAGCAAGCTGTGCTGTCAAGCTTACTCAGTAATGGTGCAAAATTTTGAGTCAGATAGGAGCTTAAATGTTCTTTTGGGGATGCTCCTTCTGCTGCCAAGCAAGATTAAAACTGAAAAGTAAGCAAAAAAAATTTCTTCAAAGAAATGAATTTGTGGGGGTTTCTGTTCATCTTAAGGGAAAAGCATCATATATACTAATGGTGTCCTTTTTCTTTAATAAAAAAATAAAGTTGGTCATTAAGAATACTGTCTGACATTGAACTGGTAGTGGTAATACTTATTCCATTTGCTTATTTAAAAAAGATAAAAGGGAATCTTCAGAAAGCATTGGGCAGATTCTCAGTCATCAATAAAGTCAATATCTTTCTTCATTTTATGATAACTAGCAGTTACATCACAATGTTGTCTACTCTTCTGTGTTGAACTGTTCCTCTGATTGAAAGGAACTGTTTCTCTGAGAGGAAAAATGTCTAGTGAAAGTTGCAACTTTCATTTTCTGTCCTTCCTTCGCATCTGATATATGACTCGTGAAGAATCTGTAAATACATTTGTTCAGTGTCAGGAAACTTTACTGGAAATGCTTTTTGCATCTGGTGATTTAAAAGCATTGCTAAGAAGAAAATGCTTTGTATGTCTGAAATATGGGAAATCCAGAATTGCAGGTACTATTTACTCTCTCAGGGTTGCCCAGTTAAGACTTAGGCCCCGGAAAGGTCAGACAGACTAGTATTTATTTATTTATAAGGGTCGTAAAAAATAACTGTATCTTTATTTTACATGGTAGTACACTAATGAAAGATGTATATACTTTCAAATGAAGTGTGACATGTTCAAGTACAAAACATTGTAATTTTGAGTCTTTCTTATATTTAGAAAAATCTTTTAACCTGAATATGAGTTTGTTGTATTCTGTTTTTCCTTTTTCTTTTCCTTGTAACTTTGAATCTTCAAGAGGTGTGAAGGATTTGCTTTCATGACAGAGTCACTCATTTTTCTTGAAGTCTTCTGTTTGCTTAGCTACAGTACACACATGTTCTGTAGGGGTTACTTCCTTAAAATACAAAAACTGCTTTCTGGTTTCTTTCATAACAGTGTTGTGTTGAGTTATGTAATCTAGAATGTAATCTGTAGAATGCTGTCAGAATTTAATTGTGGTCTTGCAATCAAAAGTCAGAGCTGCTTTGTCCATGTGAAGAAATGTGCATGTTTTTCCGTCTTCATAGCGTGTAGGTTGGACTGTGGGTATTGTAATTAGTTTTAGCCTGTCGTGACTGAAAATGTATTGAAAATACAGTAGAAAATTCTTCATTTAAATACATTGTTTATATGTTGGTGTTTCCTACATTAGACTAGTTCACTATGTCCTAAACTTGCAAGTTTTTGTGAAGTGGTAAAACATCTGAGGATTTTTTCCTCACTCTGTGCGTCGTACCAGAATTAACCATTGTAATTATTGTGGCTTGTTACATATACTGCAAAACTAAATTACTAAATAAATATAGATCATTCAGTACTTTTCTGGAACAGTTCGTATCTTCAAGATAACCTATTTCAAATACTTGAAGTTCTGCTGGCAGTTTAAATGTGAAATAGCAGTGCAAATATTTGAAAATGTTGAGATGAAAGGTCATGTGCTTCAAAGAGCGGAAGTGTCTGATCAGGTTAAAGCTGTAACTTCCCACGGTGTCTGAAAACAAAACAATTCACAAAATTAGAGGATTGTGTGTGTTCAGGCAGAAAACATGGGGAGCTTAAACTGCGTGGATGTTTGTGTGCTACGCGGTGCTGCTGTGGAAGAAAGCCTTGTTCTGTGTCCCACAGCATGAGGGGTTACACTTGGTTTCACAGGACAAAACCAGTGAAAAAGAAAAGCAAGCCCACTAGCTCCTCCCTCTACTGCTTTGGCACCTTCTCATCGTGGTGCTCAACGTGAGTGGGTAATGTACTGCTTATATCTTGGTGGTGAGTAAGGTGGTGGCTCAAGTATGGAGATCCACAGGAGTTGGTAGTAACCAGGTAGCACTGAGAAAACACAGGATGAGGACCCACGTGCTCAAGGGTTTTTCAAGGAAGAGTAACTACTGCAGCAAGGCTTTGCTGTTTATTGCACAGGCTGGGCTGGAAGGATGGGCTTCCTTACGTGAGCCCTGGTTTGGTGGGAAGAGGTAAATTCACAATTGAGAGGAAAATGGAGAGGCAAGAGTTCAAACTACTTTCTTGAACACGCTTTGTTTTCCTGATACAGACTGATGTTAAATTGTTTTGGAAAGTTTCTGCAGTACCCAGTGCTGTTCCAAAACAAATCAGTAAATTGCTGACACGAGTTTGGAGCAGCACTGGAACTCTGGACCCTCTTGGCACCTTCGTACTAAAGCTAATAGAGTCATAGGATCGTTAGGGTTGGAAAAGACCTCTAAGATCATCTAGTCCAACTGTCAACTCAACACTACCACGATGGCTAAGCTATATCCTGAAAATGTCTACACATTTTTTGAACACCTCCAGGGATAGTTGCAAAGTGAGACATCCCTATATAACCTCAGTTATATACCAAAAAGGTTAGATCAGCACTCTCGGAGTATCTCAATACCTTTTAACTGTTTCCATTTCTTTGGGGGGATGCAGTGTTCGACCTTCAGTCAGTTTTTTATTTCTCAGCAGGATATAGTGATGATGTAATACCTCAGCCTTAGTAAGCTGGTTGCTTATGCTTCAAACTATTCAGAAGTTCAGATGTTTTCCTTTTTCTCCCTAGTGGTGAGTGATAGTACGAGGGGAAATGGCCTTAAGTTGCTCCAGGGGAGGTTCAGGTTGGGTAGGAGGAAGAATTTCTTTGCTGAGAGGGTTGTCAGGCATTGGAACAGGCTGCCCAGGGAGGTGGTTGAGTCACCATCCCTGGAGGTGTTTAAGAGAAGGGTAGATGTTGCATTGAGGGACATGGTCTAGTGGTTTTCATAGGGCTAGGAGAAGGTTGGACTCAATGATCTTGAAGGTCTGTTCAAGCCAAAACTGTTCTATGATTCCGTGGTTCTGTGTTTAGTGGGTTCTCCAAAAATTCCACAGTGTGCATGTATATGTATGTAGTTTGTGTCTGTGTGTGCATGTGTGATGATGTGTGTATATATATCTACCCTGTTTGATTTTAAGTCCAAATTCTTTGAACTGAAATTGATATTTAGCTTCAAATCTACAAGTTAGTATTTCTAAAACCAATTTCTTTAACAACTTCAAGATCAGAGGTTTAAATATTTATTAATCTGTTATCATAGGAGGAAGTCTTCAGTCAGCAGAGTAATAGATGGCTATAAAAACAAATGAAATAATTCTTAGAATCCCCTTTTTTGGCTTTCAAATTGTTTATATATATGGAGTCATAGCAGAAATATAATGATGAGGATGTAAACTAGATTACTAAATGCTCTTCGTCAGTTTTAGTTCTGATGCTTCTGTTTCTGAAAAGCATATGGTATATTATCAAGTTCCAGCTTGCTTTGTTTCTGCTTTGCTGCTGAAAATCAAGCCCAGAACTACATATGTTTCATGATCTTTTCCTCTAGAAGGAAGAAAAATATCCATGTTGTAAGTTGTTTAACAACACACACTGT
Organism: Trogon surrucura; assembly: GCA_020746105.1. Classification (NCBI taxonomy): domain Eukaryota; kingdom Metazoa; phylum Chordata; class Aves; order Trogoniformes; family Trogonidae; genus Trogon; species Trogon surrucura. The sequence goes on along the minus strand of CM036617.1, from coordinate 32,106,568 downwards.
TAGAACTGTTCTCACTGCTTCCATATTGTGCTGTTTTCCTTTTTTATCTGTGTGGATTTAATAGAGTACAGAATACATGCATGGCTGTTTCTGTGGTTTTTGGTGTGGTGTTTGTTTATTTCATGTTTCCCCTTTGACTGTATTAAATTAGCAGATATACCTAACTTTTCCTTTTGGAGATTCATTAAAGTTTGCTTTAATCGACAATTATTCCTCCATCCTTCAGTGACTTTGTAGCATTGAAGCATACCAAAACCGTGTTCACTGGAACCATTGGAGCTCTTCTGCAAAGCAGATTATCAACCTGTATTTTTTCCAGGATTGATTAGTACTTTGGTGTAGCAACCATCACTGCAAAATACATAATCAACTTATATGGGACATTACGTATACAAAAAATCTTCTCCAAAAAAGTTTTTAAATGGCTATGATTTTTAAAAAACAGCACACAAAAAAACTGAGGGTGTGAGCTTTGATACAGAAAGCATCTTAATAACCTTGAGGCATCTGACTTAATCATATTTTTTGGTCACAAAAGAACAAAATTTTGTCTTAAGTGTAAATTTTTAATTTTTTTTGGCCTTAGAGATCACAATTTTCTCTTATGTATTTAGACTGTATCCTTGATTAGAGATGCATTGAAAAGTTTCTTTAAATTTCCTAGAAGAAGCCATCATCCACTGCAGAAAGTGAGGATTCAAAATGCTTTGGTGTATAGTTATGTATGAATACTGTGTTGCTTTTGGCTAGCAGAAAGCAGCATCAGATTTATCGCAGAATATATGTCCAAATATATTCCTTTTAGTATTTGTTCTCTGAAATAAATGTAGAAATGAGTGAAGGCTGTGTAGTTCGAAGCCTTTCCTACTGGTATTGAGTGTGAAAATTCATGGAATGAAGTAACTTCCTAAAACTTCTCTGAGTAATCCTCCTTACTCTTTAAAATGTCTGTTTTCATTTGTGTGATATGAATCCTAGATTAATTTGGTCTCTGATACAGTAGATTCTTCCCAAGGTACTTGAGGCAAGATTTCCCTTGTTGAATGAATCTCTTCAGAAAATTGACATTTGCAAGAATTGGATGACATGTGAAAATCGAATTTAAAGCCAGTTAGTCACTGTAGGTTGCTAATATAGTCAATGAGGAGAAATGAGCACATCCGGAAGACCATCTCCGTTGTGTTGTAGGAAGGTGACTAAGGAAGATAATCTGTACTTTTTTTTTTTAATGAGGTAAGAAGGTGCAAGTTGCGTGCAGCCATGTTCCTCTCTGCAGTCTTGTTCTAAGTGGACCCCCTTCCTGAGCCTGCACGCTCCGCTCTCAGTCAGGTTTGGAAGGATGTGGTTATATCCAAAGGGTGTCCTGGGCTCAGGTGTGCTCCTTGACTTCCTTCTCTCTCCTTCTCTGTGCTTTGGGACACATAATGCCAGGTAAGCCAGGAGTTGGATGCCAGAGTCCAAGACCTATGAAGTCACCTTTTTTCTTACATACATTTCCACACCTGCAATACTGTGTTCAGTTTTGGACTCCCCAATTCAAGAGAGACAGGGACCTACTGAAGAGAGTCCAACGGAGAGCTACGAGGATGATTAGGGGACATCTCTTCTATGAAGAGAGACTGAGAGAACTGGGGCTGTTCAGCCTTGAAAGGGGACGGCTGAGAGGGGACCTTATTAATGTTATATAAATATCTGAGGGGTGGCAGTCAAGGGGAAGGAGACAATCTCTTCTCAGTGGTGCCCAGCAATAGAACAAGGAATAATGGGTTTAAGTTAGAACATAGGAAGTTCCACCTCAACATGAGGAAAAACTTTTTTTACTGTGAGGGTGACAGAGCACTGGCACAGGCTGCCCAGAGAGGTTGTGGAGTCTCCCTCTCTGGAGACTTTCCAAACCCGCCTGGACACATTCCTGTGTGGCTGCCCTAGGGGATCCTGCTCTGGCAGGGGGGTTGGACTAGATGATCTTTCAAGGTCCTTTCCAACCCCGAATATTATACAGTTCCTCAGAAGACAGCTGTTACAATCTCTCTTCAGTTGTGACGAAAGTGTAACTGCTTTGCAAAGTCGTATTTTTAACTACAGAAACTGTTAAAATACATGAGCATTACACACTTTGCAAATAGGTAATCTGACGTACATCACCTGCTCTCTGAAGCTTGTTTTGTTTTGTTTTTTCCCTAGGAAACATTTCTTCACTGAGAGGGTGAAGAACACTGGAGCAGGCTTCCTAGAGAGGTGGTCGATGCCCCAAGCCTGTCAGTGTTAAAGAGGCATTTGGACAATGCCCTTAACAACATGCTTTAACTTGATCAGCCCTCAGTTAGTTGGGCATTTGGACCAGATGATGGTTGTTTCCAACTGGAATAGTCTATCCTGTTCCCTGGTGACTGAGAGATTTCTCTATTTATAACTGGGCAAAGTCCATCTAACCCTCTGCATATTACAGAATGATGTAGTTCATAGAGCGGTCAGAATGGTGTTGTCCAGGAAGAGACAGACTCAGGTTTACACAGCATAGCAAAAACCAGCCTCGGCTCTTAATTTTTCTCCTGTTCTTTTTGAAGTAGAGGAGAAAATGGATGGCAAAGAATTGGGGCTATAGATATTTCTTCCACCAAGTCCTTGGTCTGGTACTGACTGAGCCTTCCCCAACTTGATCTGCTTGAGGTGTAGCCTTTAATTTCTCTTCCATCTCAGGTTTGTGCTGTCACACAGTGTTCTGATATAGCGATACCCAGACTTGCACAAAGCTGGCTGCATAGGGGAAAAAAAGGCTACTTTAGAACTGCTGTTGAAATTCTTAAAACACCTAGCACTTCTTTTTTTTTTTTTAATGGAATGCTATTTTGAGTAACTGAGGAATACAGTTCTTCCTTTGGCTCTATTTAAGGTTGAAATGTTGAAGGCACATCCATCAGTCTTAAATATTACAGACTGTTAACTTGCTATATCACCAAATGAGAATCTTGAGCTGTCAGAAGCAATGTTGGGCAATATACATTTTTTTCTAGTCCATATACTTTCTAAACAAACAGCTTAAATGTTTCTTAGATCTTACCAATTCTTCAGGAACTGAATGTCCAAATTCAGTCCAAATACAGCTTGCTTCTATATATTCTTCTCTTAATTGTTACAATTGCATTGCAGGAAAGGGGTTGTTTTTAAAGGATATTTATTTATTGCAACTTTTGAGTTGTTGTTCAGCAGAGTTCTTAAAAAAAGGGAAAGTGACACCTTTTTCTCCCACCTGTCGCTCCAGCCCTTGAAACAACTCTATAAATTACGGAATGCTGCGCAGCCGGAGCGAGCTCGGCTGCTGCGTGCTTGGTGAAGATCTCCACCAGTGACCTACTGGTTGTATGGGAGAGAAACTGAGTGTCCGTCCTGCTTACTGTGTCCTCATTTTGTTCTTCAGAAGGATGAAAGAAGTCAGGACAAGGGCTGCCTCAGCCTACAGAGGGAAACCAGCTGTAGCTTTATAACTTTTCTGAAATAACGTGATCATCTGTTAGGCCAAAGGTTGCCCACAGCCACTTTATAACATTGGATGTTGTTTCTAGGTGAATGCCGAACTGGTTGCACGCACTTTCAGACACAGCCAGATATTTCTTATTAGCAAATCTCTTAACTGTCCACCTCGATTTGTTCATCATGGCTAGGCTTCATGATGTCTGTGAGAGTCTGTAATTTATGACCAGGTATTACACAGAAGGAAAAACTCTCTGACAATGGTGTAACTGTTCAGTTTGTGTCAAGTGTGAGCTAACTAACAAACTAATTCTTCCCCTCTTCTCAACATTAAGATCTTCACAACAGATTCAGAGAACCTGGAAGCAGGCAGTCTTCAGAAGTATTTATTTATTTGTATTTTTTTTTGCATAGGGAAACACCAAAAAGTACCTATTTGACATGAAATACTTTGTGGCAACTCCTGGTGCAGCCTGCAGTCAAAGCACAGGAATTGCAAAGTATATCCAGTATACATAACAGCTGGAAAGTTATTTCATTTTTCATCCTCAATTAAAATAATTGCAAGTGTATTTTGATTCCATGAGTATTGTGTAGAAGACAGGACTATTACAGGAAGAGATTTTAATGGTTTGGGTTTTTTTTTAATTTTAAAAACAGTATCTAAAACCTCTTGCAAATCAGATCAGAAATCTGCGAAGTGTCTGGCTTTATTTGAACAATGCTGCATGTAGCACTTTACAGCACCTTTAGATTTTTTTATGTTTGGGTGTTTTTTTTTAGAAATTAGATTTTTCATTCTCTGAACATTTAGTAGCATCTTAAGCAACTGGAGGTTTTGGGATTTTTTTTAAGTTGTAGTTTTCACTCCAAACAATCTTTGCTAAGTTACTTAGTTTTCCAAAATTGAATTGGCAGTCTTTCAGTGCATCTAGATACAACTTAAACGAAAGTTTACTCCCTAATTCAGTTTTGGACTGTTGTGAATACGCAGATTGACGAGGGCAAGTGCCAGCTGAGGGGACTTGCCCCTGCAAAATATTAGCTGAAAGCTTTGCCCTTGGCGTCCTGTTGCTGTGCGGTACGAGCCCTGTCCCTCACCCACTTTTGCTTAGCATTGTAAAGCTGAAGTCGTGTGGGATTCAAACAACAAATTGTCATGAAATGAAAAACTGGAAGACTTCAATCTGATTATTCTATTTATAGAGGTTTATTTATACAGGCTAGACAGCGTGTAACCACTGTTCAGGACCAGATGCCTCAGAAAGTTCTAGAGTTCAGTGACTACCCCTTACACTCTTTCCTCCTGATTGCCTGTAAACAAGGATTAGCTTAAAACTTCACAGCATCAGTGTTTGTCTGTTGCATTATCCAGATTCTTTGAAACACTTCTGTTACCCTTATGTTTATATTTTTACTGATTTAAAGATATAATAGTGAGATTATTTTAAGTAGCAGATTTTCTGTGTGCTGTCTGCTAACCACAGACTGTATGAATGCTAATGAAACAGATTGGATTTGCTGTAAATGAGGCAAATAAAACTTTGCTTAACCAAGCTGTGAGATCTGAGAATGCAACAGAAAAGAGACAAAGCAGAAATAAATAGATCAGAACTGTATTTATCAGTAACAGAGAATGAGACACGCTTATGGAACATGCACTGATTGGCACTGCTATATATGGACACTAACAAGCCTTTAACATTCAACAGTGACATTAGATGAAGATTTTAGCATTCCTCTTTTACTAGTTCTTCTCATAAAACTGTATATTTTCACAAAACAAGGCTCCAAACTGTCTACCCCTAGCTCCACCCCAGTGATGAGCTCTCTGCTGATCATCTTTCAGGGGCAGAGGGTGAACGTGTAAGTACAGTAAGAATTAAGAAACCATTTTCATAAATAAAATCAGTTTATTTGCAATAATAATAATAATAATAAAAAAACCCTAATCTTGGATCTTTCCAACCTCCCTTTCTACAGAAAGCAGTGGAAGCTTTTTGAATGTCAGTGTCACTGAAAGGCCGAGTGAGCTTTCCAACCTCCCTTTCCAGTTGCTTCTGGAGATGCTCTGTTGCCTTAGTGCGTTCAGTGGTGCTGACAGTATCTTGTAGTGTTGGTTGAAGATGAAATGTTTGCTGATTTTATTATCTGTCAGCTGCCTTTTAGAAAAAAATGATGCAGAGCTGCTTGCTTTCTCCTCTGAAAATATACAGAGGCCTTAGGAGCGTGTCACTATAAAGATGACTTCTTTCACGTTCTTCAGGACATGCTGCTGCTACCTCTGGCAACTAAAATAGTTTGGATTGCGTTTGGGTTTTTTTTCAATATCTGAAACATGAAAATTGTTACTGCTACACCTTATGTAACATTTACTTAGTATGGTTTTCCTCCCTAGTCCTGAAAACCAGGATTTGTTAATGACCTTTACTACCTGAATCTTTTTGGTTCTTCATTAGGATTGTGTTAGTCTCCATATGTGGAACAGTTTGATCTCTCTAGATGATCAATCAGTATTAGCAGATGCTAGGGTAGAGAATGGTGGTGGTGTGGGAAACTTGCAGATTGGAGTTTGGTGGAAAATGTAGGATTTTAGAACTTTAGCATTAAGAGCATTGCATCAAGTTACCTTATAAATAATGATGAGAAGCCTGCTTTCTTCTGTCATTCATACTAAAACCAGGAGGTGATGTAAGGCAAAAAAGAAAATTTTAACATTGCTTTTCCTTACGGATACCACAGAAATGTGATGTGCTTAGTCTGCTATGAATAGGCATGAGTATACTACAGAGCTTAGCCTAAAGTTTGGAGAACTCTTTCTTGGTTACTAGTCAGCATAAATGAGGAGGGAGGAAGTCTTTAGGAAGTCTAAAAGGAGATAGAAAAGTCTTATGAAAGATGCCTTTAAGAGAGAATTAATTGGAAGTAACACTCTTCACAACCATGAAATTCTTAAATTGTTATAAACTGCCAAAGGCTTAAGATACTCTTTTAATTTAGCTTTTTTTACGGATGGGTCAACTGTTCCTATTTAATAATCTTACGCTGTCTGTACCCATTACGTAGATCTTTTCCATTTTCCCATTTAATCTGTTTTCTAAATGGCAGTGGATTTGATTGCGAAAAAGAGCAGTTTACAGCCTCATTAGCGTAGTTATGATATGAGCAGCAGGTTTTGAACACACAGTCAATGGAAAAACGACTTGTGCTGCATTTGTAAGTGACATCACCTTAGCTGGACCACAGATGTGATTCCATCTGGCAACTCCTGTGCTGCTAATGAATAACAACAGTCAAGTCTTGCGGTGTTCTTTGATGGGTAGCTTTTAGGAACATAACAAATACTGTTGTCCTAGTCCTACGAGCTGGGAAACTCTGGAAACTGGCGACAAACACACAAATCACAGTGAGTTCGTGTCGGAGCCACGACAGAGTTGGCGTCGTGAGTCTGTGCCCAGTTTTCCCTGTTCAGCAGACCACGTTCTGCAGAGCCAGCCTAGATGTAATGATTTCCCTTGTACCAAGAGACTGTACATGGGTAGAAGAACAGATGCTTTGAAAACTGTTTTCAGCGATAAAATGATACTGGGTATGAATAACCGATACCTTGAGCCTGAAAAGCTTTTACTTGGTACAGAAATCCGTGTCAATCAAACAGTAGGAATATGGCTCGAAATTAAACTAGTGGACAGTTACTTTTTTGTTATAAGGAGGCTCTAGGTTTGGGGCCCTTTACATTAAAGTGTGTGCATGTGTGTGTGTGTAGGTACACTTGCGTATTACCTTTGAAGACATTACTTTCCAAATAATTTTCAGGCTTTTTTTTTAATACTTCAAGCAACATTCAGACAGTAATCTCCATGTTGTCATGTTCCAGATACGAAGTTGTTACAAAGCAGCTTCATGTATCTTGTCTGCATAGGGGTTAAGACCTAAACCAGAGTGATGTGTATGTGGTAGTAGAAGTAATTTCTCACAAGAAGGGCGGGATGTGTGTTTTGCCCTTTGTAACTGTCTTTCCACAGGTGAGGTTATGCCAGCGGGCCCCTGCTGGTTTTGGGATTAGAGATCACAGATGTGAGATGGCCAGAAACTGATATTGGATGTTTTCAGTTCAGCTCTTAAATGGAGACCCCCAGAGGGAAATCATCTTTGTCAGCCATCTGAAACATCTTAAATATTAATATCTAATAAAACTTGTTTCTGGTTGTAGTATAATTTAGGGCAGACATGTATGTAAACTCTAAAGCAAAATTGGGAAGCCTACATCCTTCCTTTCACGTCCCTTGATAAGTGCATGGCATAACGTAACAGCATTTAAGAAAAAGTGCAATAGAACACAGATGACTATTTCTTTGCGGTATCTTTTTATTCTCTCACAAAGTGGGGTTTCCCCCCCACACCCCCTCCCCTTTCTGGCTTATTCACAAGCTGAAGTCATGAGCTGCATCACAGATTCGACTCTGAAGTCAGAAGTTGGTTCATTCCAAGCTAGTGTATCCTGTCTGGGAATCAGGAGGCTCAATTAAAAGCGCGGTTATAAAACAGCATATATTTGGAAGCTTTGTTCTCTTCAACCCGAACCGTCTGTTGACTGACGTTAGATGATCCAGAAGCAGATGCTGCAGCAGCTATTTGTTGATTTAGTTGCCATGGTGACATGATACATTGGTGTACAGCAGGAAGCTCACTGTACGTCGGCTAATTTGATAGGAAGGAAGGCTTGAGGTAGGTATTGCTGACTATATTGTTAATTGATCCTACCTTTCACATCCTGCCTCCACATGCTTTGTGGATGCACAGCTCTAGAGGAAGGTAAAGGGAGATACTCCAGCTTGGCGCTCAGGTTAAGGTGCCCTGGTAGAAGAAGGGGAGGGGGGACCAGTGCTCAACACATCACCGAAGATTACCTCGGTATTAAGTGAATGGAACAGATTGGAGCAGCCGGAGTGGTGACTGTTGAATCTTCCTTCCTCCTTTGTCACTGTGGTAGCACCAGTTGAATGAGAGAAATAAAAGGATGCGAGCAACAGTAAGTCAAAGTGCTCAGGCTTTTGAAATGGCTTGCGAGATAAAGCATGTCACTAATTAACAGCTTGATTGGAGCTATTAGTGGAGAAAAATGTAATTGTTCTGAATATGTGCCCTAATGACAGAGCTTGAATGTGGCTCTGCCTGGAAGTTGTGTTGTATTATATTTGCCCTTTTCCAGAAATACAGTTTTTTCATCTTGTTGCAGACAGACTGTTAAAGATACAGTGTACATATTACAAAGGGTTTGGGTTTGGCTCTCCCACCCTCTAACAGCTTTAGTTGAGTGCTTTAAAGATGTTTGAAGTCAAAATGACCAAGAGCGTTAGCTACAGTGTTTTCCTAAATATAAAAAATGTTCAAAATATGATTTTACCTTTATCCTTTCGGCTAAAAATATTTCTCAACAGTACTGCTGAGCTAATTTCACTTACAGTATGTTTTAGACAAACCACTGCTGTCTTTTTTGATGTTGATGCATATTACTAGTGCATTTAGAAATATGATTTCGTTAAACTCTTTTTCATTATATGTGATTTTTGCTGACAATTATTTGCTACTGACTCAGCATCTATAACCGTATAATGCTAAATATAGATGTACTCCAATTAATAAGAAAAATATGGGAAAAAAAAAAAAAACCACAAAAACCAACCCCAACCCTGAAGCTCTTGTCTCTTTCCTAGTAAAGCATCTCAGAAAAGAAAATTGTTTCTGCTAGTATAGAAATGGATTGTGGCTTGATTCTCTTTAAATTATGCTTTCAGAGATCCAGGGAGATGCTTTGGAACACTTTACCCTCTTGGTTTCTAGGAAGTTTGGAGTTAAAAACCAAAACACCTTACAACCCCCAAAACCACACACATCCCCCCCAAACCAGTCCAGAAAGAGAGAAAAACAGAACTTTGTTTTCAAGTATTATTGTTTTCCTCCAATTTGTAATCTTTCTTGTTGTACAGAAATAGTCTCTCACTGTGTTATTTCATTTAAGTATGTGCTTTAACCAGAGTTGTAATAGAACATACTCTTCTTTGTATCATGTATGATTTTAGCAATGGATAAGATCAATGTGACGCATCCTAGCTTTTCCCCATCATTTTCTCCTTGCCTTCTTACTTCCCCACATTTTTCAATATTTTATTGAGTATGCCAGACTATGAATTGGTTTTGCTGCTAGATTGTTGGGGCTTTTTTGTTTATTTGTTGATTTGTTGGGGGTTTTTTGTTATTATATATTTAGTAGTAGATCCGTTAGCATTCTTGTTACGTATATTCAGAGTCTTTTGACTTGGTTGTAAAATTTGCCCCAGATTTCCACTCATTCTAGAAAAATACGTAAATTCACAAAGCATACCTAACTTCTTTTCGAGGAAGGTATCAAGTAACCCATTCACTTCCTCTCCCCTTCAGGGGGAGGTGGAGGGTGGGATGTGGCTGGGGAGAGGGAAGGATTCCAAATATCCCTTTACACTGAAATTCAATCCGATTCCTTTGGTTTTCTTGCCTTTGTGGCAGTAGACAGTGGTAGCCTGTGGAGAGAACAGAACGCCAGTTCTCACATGGGCTTAGCCCACAACTTCACACATGACACATGTGTTTTGGTTTCTGTAGCCTCAGTCAGGATAAAAAAAAAAAACTTAGCCGACACCTTTTCACCTTTAGAAGGATGATAATCCTTGATACTGAAGGATGTGTTTGAGAGTGAAGAAATTTTGGAGAGACAGAGTGTGCATGATGTCTACAGATTTTTCTTCGGTGCAAATATAAAAACGCTTCTCTCATATCCCAGTAACTCTAAAATGATTGTTTCAATCTTTTAGCTAAGGCTTTGCTGGTTATAAGTAAATCCATATGTGATAGGAAAAATGATTATTTTTAAATAATATTGTATATTCAGTAGCTAATGACTTCTACAGACAGAGAAGCTTGTAGGTGTTGCTAAAAAGCAACATCTGCAAATGCTAAAAAGCATTTATTTGGGCAACACAATTTATCTGCTACAAAAGATTGGAAATGTGACTGTGAATGCCGAACTTGTAAACAAAATTGTGCTGTATCTGAATGGAATCTCTTGATGTTTGTGCTGGCTTACAAGAGTTAGAAAATGTATTTCAATCAGTCTTGTCCTTTTAGAAATACAGGTATTATTTGAACTGTGGCTGTAAAATGCATAATACTCAAGATCGTCCTTATGTGGTAAGGATAAGCCAGACTCTCTTCTGTAAACCTTTTTTAAATATGACCTGCAACAATTTCCCCAAATTATAGAGATCTTTTTAATTTTATGCAGCAGGGTGGAGGAGAAGCTTAGTAACTGCATTAATTCTAGAATTGTTTTATGTCCATGTGAAAGACCATCTAGTATACTTCCAGACACAATCGTTTGTTGTTTGGGTGAGGTTTTTATTAAAAAAAAATGTTAACTTTGTGTATAGGATATATTAGCAATAATATTTTACATATATAGTGTGGGTTGGGTTTTTTTTTTTCCAAATAAAATGTCTTTTGCCTTACAGAATCCACCACATATGTATTTCATAGAAGTGGCAAAATATTTTTTCATGCACTGTTTTTTGGCTGGCTGTAGTGCGTGTGTGTCTTTGGGGAGGGAGCCTTGTTCCTTAGCCTCTAATTTCAAGTCGGAGACCTGCTTTTGTGCATATATAATGGTGAGCAAAGGAAGAAAAATGTGTCAGGCTTGCTATAAGACATCTTTATTAAGTTTAGTTTTTAGAGCTTATTGACTTACTTCAGGTTTTACTTATTTGCTCTTATTTTCCTCCGTAGGGACAGAAGTAGTTGAGCTTCTAATTGTATTTATAGCTTCTGCTATGGAAAGATGTTGCCTTAAAACAGTGAGATGACAAGCTTGTGGATTAGTCCTAAGCTTTTTTGTTTTCCTGGTCTGCAAGTCTTTCACCTCATCTAGGACTCTTACCAGGATGAATCCACTTTTTGATACTTCACAGTAATGTCCATCGGTTTTATTTTGGTCTTGCTCACTAACCAGCTGGTAGAGAACAGTCATTAATTGTGCAAGCCTGTTATAGTTTAGCTCTCTTTTTTTCTCATTTTATTTGTGACTGAGAGCACTGCGAAAACTTTCCCCTGCTTGTTGTAGTGTAAATACGTGTTTGGGATGATGCCACGAGTCTGATGCTGCTCTTCTTTCCCCTTGGTGAGCTGAAATTATGTTGAAACCTGGCAATCTGCTAATACATCGCTACTTGTGTTAATAGGATGGAAGCGCAAGTCAAAATGCTTGTAAAAGTGTGTATCTCATTGGCAGAATGAACAGTTTTTAGTTGTTATTTCAGTGGAGTTAATGGGCTTTTGGGGCCTTAATTAATGTGCAAACAAACGTATTCAAAGTAGGATTAGCTAGCTCTGTTTTAAATTCTGTTCTGTCTCTCACTGTGCTCCAATGAATACCTTAACCTGGATATTCATATGGCCATGAGCAAAATGTTAGGCTGCTCAAGAAAATATTCTGTATCCATAAAGCCAAGGATTAGCAAAGTATAAATCAGCGACATTTTGTGTTGTTGCCATTCTGTTTTTAAAAGACATTGCTGTGATCGTGTTGGTAGAGTGAAATACCTCTAAGAATCTTGTTTTGGCTTCTGCAGCCTCTGCTTCTTACTGATAAAAGTTACTTCTAGACCTTTGTGAAGATAAGTGTTAACATTTAGCCTTAAGTTTTCCCTTTTTTTGGAGCAGCCCTCTGAGTCAAGGTGGTTGCAGCTCTGCCTTGCACAGATCTCCCTTCCACCTTTTGTTGTTTGTATTCTCAGTCTTTTTTTTTTATCTTTTCTGACCAGTAATTTTTACCAAATTAATTTCTTCTGTGTCAGAAATAAGCTAAAGACTTGAAAAAACATTCACCTTCTTTCCTGGTTCAGTCTGCAGGAACATACTGTAGCTTCTTTTGTGAATAGTGAAGAGCTTACTGAATAAAAATAAGAAACATTGAACAGTCTCTTCTTTGAAGGTTCGCAAAGGTGCAAAATCAGAATACTTTCTCAACCTACTCGCACTGAGGTAGTAAAGCTAAATCATAGATCTTCAGATGAAATTATTGTTAAATTATCACTATATCTTGAGCTACAATAACATTATATTTTATTTTGAAGTTCTTTGGGGAGAGAAATATTATAAAGTAGTTTTATATAGAACTGTGACCTAAGAATGTATTTTTGATATAAGACTAGCTCAAATGGTGATCTATGATGAAGAGTAGATTTTCAAACCTAACTTAGAAGGTGTCCCTTAGTTAGCCCTTGAAAGGGCAAAATGTGGTGCTTCTTCAAGTTACTGTCAGGAGTTGTTTATGTATTAGTAATTTAAATGTGCTCAGGAACATTCCTGGAAATGGAGGCTAAGTATCATGGGGCAAATCAGTTCTAGTAAACCACCTTTTCTTTCAGATGGAGCATCTGTGTGCAAACTGCCTGCTAAGAGTGGTCTGAGGGATAGTTTTCAGTCTTGTCTGGGAGAAGACTGGTCATTGGTGTCGGCCCGTGTTGTGCTCAGGGCTACTGTAATGTAATGACCGAGCACCTGGGAATGCTCCTGGACCACTGCTTACTTTAATACAGGTGTGGGTTTAAGTACCGCTGACATGGCCAAGAGGATGAAGCAGTTCTCCCAGGTGAGATGAGAAACACCAGGACCCCTCAGGTTGCAGAGACTGGGACCAGGGAGGGGAAAATTGCCAAGGCTTAAAAAATATTGAAGGAGGTGGATGGGGTTTACTTGGAACTGTTGTTCAGCAAAACCCGTAGCAGAGAAACTGGAGAACATTTAGCCAATAGGAATCATAGAATCATAGGATGGCCTAGGCTGGAAGGGACCTTAGAGGTCATTTTAATCTAACCTCCCTGAGATGATTTTAAAGTGGCTAAAAAATAAACTTTGGGAACTTGCAGCCATAGGAGGTTGTGAAGGCAATTGAAAGTGAACTCGAACACGGACAGTAGCAGAGATGGACTGTGGAAAGTGATCTGGCTCACTTGTTCTCCTTAAACAGGATCTCAGTTGATATATTAGAGACAAAGTACCAGCCTGGATGGACTGCTGACCTGGACTGCTGACCAAGACATGAGATTATTTCTTATGTTCTTACTTGGCTTCAGTAGCTGCCTGAGTTTAAACAGCAATTTTAGGGAAAACATATGGAGCTTTGTAATGTACGGCATCATTCAGTTTTGTTAGGAAGCTGGTCATTACCAACTGGGCTATGTATCTTAAACTGACAGTGGATGGGCAGTGAAGCAGATGTTTTGCAATGCAGAAAAAAGTGAAGTATTCTGTGCTAAGAATGGGGTTTAATGAATACTGCGCCTTTTTGCAAAGCCTTGCTATGGTTTTGGGATGGATTTTGCTTTTAATATTGTGCTAAGAAGAAACCTCTACAATCCGTACCTAGTTAATTGAACTACTGCAAAACTTAGTATGTTGTTCATTTGATCTAGATTTATCTTCTAGAATATCCTTTGTTAGATAAAATCAGGTACCATTGCAAAGCGTGAAATGTCACTGTTAAAACTCTCACAGTCTTTGTCGACTGGTGTTTGAAGTAGTTCAATCTTTAGTTGGTGGGACTGGTCATTTTGTTTTATTTATGCAAGAACTGTTTTTAGCATAAGTGTGTAGCTGCACTCTTGTATTGTCAACTTGTATGCGAACTGTACTGAGGTTATGTGCATCATTGTTAAATAACTTTAGCTGGTTAGTCCCAGTGAAAGTGACAAAAATCTAGGCATTGACCTAATACTCCCATTTCTTAATAGCAGTGCCTTGTATCTTGAACTTGAGACAAAAATACAGTGAGCCAGAGTTGTGTTAGCATTGAGAAATTATACTTTTAATTTTTATTAGGTTCTGCTATAGTTGATTATGCTTTAAAAGTTGTTGTAGGATTCTAGAGTTTGTAAGGCCTTAATGTCTTAAGTTTCATTGTTTTGTTAAGCTTTTGCAGGTCCTTAATTAGTTTTTTGTTGATTTAGAAACAGCATTTGAGAAGTGACTGTGTTAAAAGTGCCTCCCACTGAGACTGACACATCACAAATGAGTTTTTTCAGAGTACTGTAGTTATCTTAGAGGAGCAGGCAGTGCAAATCTGGATAGGATAATGCATGTTAGCCTTTGGATAGCAGAATTTTAGATGCTGTGAGTAACGCAACAGGATTTGTCACAAAAAGATTGAGGCATGGGAAGAGAGGCCGGACCCGTCTGATGTTTCAAAAGCTTTTCACTTAGTTGGAGCCTATGTGGATGTTTTGCCTGGAAGAGGAAGGAGTTGAAGGTCTAGAATATTCGGTGTGAGAGACAAGGGCCTTGATTTTCCTAAATACTGATGGCAGGGTTCACAGGACAAAGAGATGTGCAAGCCTCGACAAAGCTACCTAGAATGAGATGAGAGAGCTGTCAATACTAAGCTAGCTGTGAATTTTATTTGCCGAACACATGATGCTGGGAAAGGTCCATGCTACCCCTAGAGAAATTTTCTGGCACCTTTGGATATGTGCAGCAGACTTTTTATTAGATAAGAGGGAATCCCTGTGAGTGATAGTCTATCTTTTGAGAGTATCTCTCTTGATCAGAAAGGTCTCGGTCTCTCTGAGTGCATAGCTTTAATTTTTCTTACTTCACATTGTGTCTACTGAGATGGTGTCAAAAATGTCCTCAGAGCGGTGATTACTCCTTGGGGTGCTGCAGTGATAAGGCTGGTCCAGCAACCAGTGGTGGCTACAGTTGACACGTTACCCCAACAGAAAGATTTCTGAAGCCAGCAGTTCTTGAAAAGTCTGGAATGACTTCAGCCCTGATCCAGACACTCTTTTGGCACCCTTGGCCACAAATACAGCCTGTCTTGGAACAGTTGTAAAATACAAATGTGAATGCACAACATAAAAGCAAGGCTGAAAGTCAGAACCAGTGGAATAAATACAGAATCAGGCAGCAGACTAATAGTCCATTGACAAAAAGGCTCTATTTCCCGTTCCTGGGAACTGAGTATTTAATTAAACTGCATTAAGTCAGTGAGTCTCCACACCCTTTTGAGTAGAAGTCAGATGTCCTCCGAGATCTGAAAATCCGATGTCATCCTGAGCATCAGAGTGACGCTGGATTCTGTCAGGAGACCTGTCCTCTCATGACACAGCTGCTGCTGAGCAGCGCTCCCCCTCACGGTGTTACGCCGTGGCTGGTGGGCTGAACATTCACCTTCCCAGACTAGTGGTGACATGGACAACCAAGATTCTCACACAGGAGAAACGTCTGCAATAGAAAATCGAGAGGCCCCCTTGCTGCACTTGGGCTAGTACACGTGTTCTCGTGCTTGGAACCACTCTGCTACTCGGAGCCTCCAGGTCGGATGTCCTGCCGCAGATGTCTGGAGGAGGAAAACCAGCAGGTTCCCAAGGAGACATTATTACCCAACTTAACAACCTCAGGCACTCACACAGAAAAATAGGAGCAATGCAGGAATACCAGTCATCCCTTTGTTCCCTTTTACTTTAAAAATAAGGAAATCAGACCAGCTGTTGCCCTAAAACTTGAGGACTTTGGAGCTTTTCTGCTTCTCATAGTTCACCAAATTATGTTGAGCTGAAAGTTGTGAGGATTGACATGTCAGCTGCAACCAGAGTGGCTCCTCCTGGGAGTTAGGGCACACTAAATCGGCCAAAAGACTTGGGTGAATGTGGCTATCCAACCCACACATAAGAGGTGGAAAGATGTTCTCGTGTACTCCTGCAAAGCTTTTAGGTATTTTATTCCAGCCTAAGTCTCAAGCTAAAACTTTCGTTGTAGGAGAGAGGGAAAAGTAAAGGAAATATATCTTAAAAATGTTGTGCCTGCTTGCAGTCTCAAAAAAAAAATTATTTCACGCTCATATTTCTCTCCTTTGTCATGGTCTGAAGGTGGTCGCCTGTTGTTAAAATGCTGCCTTCAAACACTTAGACATTATAATATTTTGTGAGGAAGTTCATGTCTAAAGTTCATGTCTAAAAGTTCATGTCTAAAATCCTCCTGTTCCAAAGTTTAGATTATATTATGAATGCTAACTCTGAATTTTATATTCAGACACAGTTTAGAAGATCTGGAAAATTTGTTAGAATGATAAAATATAAGTAGTCATAGAGTTCATTGTTTTTTCTCAAAGAGCCTAAGCCTTCTGGAGACATCTTTCTCCAGTAACAGCACCATAACACATGAAACAAGTAATATTTTTAATGTGCGTGCTCAAAACTGAGCTAAATCAGTATTGAATCACATGACCCATGTTTGAAAATTCAAATATCCATCGTATCTCATCAAAGTTATAGCTGTTAGGGTAGAACTTGCCATCTTTTTAGTAGCTCGTAATGCTGCCCTATCAGAGGGGGAGGAATTTGTGTGATTTGTGCCTTTCTTCACCCTTTTCCTTTCACTTTGGTATTCCTAAAGTGAGTAACACTGAAGTTGCCTGTTTTCTTTGTAAACAAGTCCAATTTTATTTTCTTTCAGCAATTTTACAGTAGTTTTTCAGCCATAATGTTGAAGAGCTGTAAATATAAAGATTTGTCTCTCTCACATTCACACCAGGAGGAGGATGTACACCCTGTTTAGGCACATACAAGCAAGGCTGAAGAGAGACGTGTGCAGAAGGGAAATTATGAAATCCACCTGCTCTTCTGTTTTTTCCCTTTGTTCATAATTTTAGCTAGGATCTTCACAGTTGCAAACTTTTTTTCTCCTGCAGAAAGGCAGGTTTCAAATGATAATGCAGAAGTCTGAAATGGTAACAGGCTTCTGCTTTGGTACATGTCAGACTTCCTCTGATTATTTTGGGTGATAAATGTGCTTTGCTATCAATTCTGCATTGCATGGGTTTACAAAATCAGGCTCAACAGCTTCCTGCAAATAAAACTGCAGGTATTGTTTCGTGCTGTGCATCTGGTGCTCTTACTTTGTCATGACTTCTGGTGACTTCTAATCATCAATAAATGTACAAACATACCTGGATCACATAAAGAAGGAAATGACTGAATATTTCCCTTATGTTGAAAACTGTTTGCCAAGTGTTTATGACGAAAATTCAAACACTGGGAATTCTAGGCTTCCTTCCGAAACTTTATGTACTGGTTTGATTAATGTTGAAGTTAACGTAACTTGTTGAAATAATTTAAGCTGTAGAGATAGCTTTTTAGTTAGAAAAAGCAGTTGAGAAAATTAAATTTTTACAGGTACTGTTTTATTCAGTTGTTATTCTCTCCTTGGTTCTTTGAAAAATGTTTAAAAATATCTGTACTTGTTGTTACTCTTATCTCTTTTTCTCTGTGGGATGAAGACAGCAGTGTGAAGTGAAAAATAATGTATTTACTAACAAGAAAAAAAATATTTTTTCCCAGTAAATTTTTTTTTTCACGAACCAGACTTCTGTAATATATTCCTGTGTAATGGTTGTAAACACTCTTTTATTTTTAAGGTTATTCTTGTGCAAGTTAATCCAGGGGAAGCATTTACAATAAGAAGAGAAGATGGACAGTTTCAGTGCATTACAGGTAAAGCTGATACATTTATTTTAATATCTTCTGAGCCTGCATCAAGATAAATAAAAGGCAATTTGTGGTGTTGAAAGTAAAAGACTGACAGAAATTATTTTAAATACAAGAACCATTTAGAGACCTAAAAGATTAGGTGCTAAGGATCATTGGATTTAGATTTCAGTACCATGAACAAAATACTTTTTCACATATTAGATTAAATTAAATTTCTTGGGGAATAAAATGTGGAGAACATTTTCAGTTTGCAAAGCAAACAGGGAAGTGCTGCGGTAGCAACTTTCAACTAACCTCATTTATTACGCAGACCTAAAATAAAAAACTACAGTTGCTTAGTTTGATGTAAGTTTGGTTTTTTTATTCTTTGCTGTCATATGGAGGGTGTCTGCCTGTCCCAGTAGTAGCTGTTACCCCACTACTAGTTTTTCATTATTTCCAAGGGTCAAACTGTGTCCTTTCCAAGTTCTAGCAAGCAGAGCTTCAAAATACCAACGCTTCGTCTAATTCTATCATCCCTGTATGCAGTGATCGGTTTGTGTTCTATTCCGAATGAAATAGCCACCTGTTAAGGCTATCTACAGCTGCAAGAAAGAAGCAGTCAGGTGTTGCCACTGTTTAGAATAGCACTTTTCTGTGCTCTAACAGAGAATCCACAGATTCAGCTATGGGGTCACTTTTTTCTTGTTAACTCCTGGGATGATGAATCCTACCTCCTTTTTTTCTAGCTGTTGGCCCAGCTTCAACAGACTCAGTTCTGGGAAGTTGAAGCGAGTATTTTCCAGTTCCTTTCCCCTGTTCTCCAGTTTGAAAAGAGATGAAAGGTCTGATTTCTCGTGTCATAAGCAGGTCCTTCAGCTACGAAATAACTCATTAAAAGATGTTGGATTGTAATTAAGTTTATATTGATAATGCTTAAAGTTTACATGTCCCGTAGCACCATTTTTCAAAACTTTGTGCTGGTAGTATGGTACTGTTGCTTCTTTTGAGCCACAAATACATCAGTGTTGCAGCTTATAGTTCTATAGGGCTTATTTGAAATGCTGCTGTGTAGTAATTACTTGGCAAGATCTGAGGGGAACGTGGTGATTTTTGTCCGGCAGTTTTAAGTTAAAGAACAGGTGAGACGTATGTTAACTTCTCTTGCACAAAATACTAAGGAGAGTGGGGTACATTGCTTTTTTTGGTTTAATTTTGATTTATCAGATGGACATTGGGAGGGAATGAATTGACACTTCCCTTGCATGGCCATATTGAAAGCAGGAGGTGTGTGATGAATCGTAGAATCATAGAAACATTCGGGTTGGAAAAGACCCTTGGGATCATCAACTCCAACCTATAACCCTACTTAACAGAGTCCAAACCTAAACCATATCGCCCAACACTACATGTAAATGACTTTTAAACACCTCCAGGGAAGGTGAACTGCAAAAATATTGTGATCATACCTTTATAGATACAGTTCTAATCTTTCATGGTGTGGGTTTTATCCTTGCCTGGTCCCTCTTGCTTTCCAAGGAGGCGGCTCACTACTGTGATTTGATTCAGCTGCTGGTTTCTTCATGCCTTAATTCTGAAAGTGAGCATAAGCGGTTAGTAGACACTTGTTCCTGGGCCTCGCAAAGTGTAAGCTCAGGTATGGGCTTTACAGTTTTTCTGAAAAGTGGCACTGACAGTCCAGGAAACTGCATCCCAAGCCCCTTCCACAGCTTTTGCAAACCTCCTGTTATATAAGACATTCTCCTCGGCCTTCTCTGTGCCAGGACATGAAAATATGGCTTATGGTTCATAATAAAAGAGACAGCATACAGATTTTTCATATCTGTACATTCACTAATCTTAGAACAGAGTCTGAATGGCACATGATCTTACGAATGTTGCTTTTCTAGTCTATTTTTGCCACTTCTGAGATATTTTGACGTTCTGCAAATACTGTGCCAATGGATCTTTGTACCTTTTGGCTTGTTGGATCCGTCTGGCTTAAGGAAATTTCCTTACTAATCGATGTCGTACCTTTTTCATTGTATGTATTGTAACAAATGAGGAATGTCTGCTTTCCTCTTTTCTGTGTATAGATTTGTGTGAATTGAACTGTATCAGATGGTGTACGCAGTAGAAAGCAATTTGGTATTGGTGCTAGTTTTTATTTTTGCTCTGCCACCCCTTCTCAAATGTAATTTGCCCTTGACTTGGCTACGAAATGGATGGCCAGTGTGCAAAATGGGTTACAGCTGCAGGAGACTATTGCGTTGACTCTAAAGAAGGCAAGCTCACATCAGTTCCCTGTTATTTTCTTCGCTGTATGCACTCAGTTATTAGGTTAAATTAAAGATGCGGAAATACATAATGAGTGCTGTTTGGAGGAAACCTTATAAATGCACAGAGATGCTTATTTTAAAAACAGCACTAAGAAAGCAAAGATGGCTGAAGTTCAGCGGAGATGCAATCAGTGGGAAGTTAATTTAGTCGTTATATTGTTTAATACTTTTTCCAATCTCATTTTTTCCTGTAAATATTTACCATTTTTAATACTCTTTTCTGACTGCACTGACTTAAAAGTCCCTCTGAAGAATGCGTGTTCAGCTTTTTTTATGATGTACTGTGTAAAAGTAGTATTGCATACGTTAAAAATGTGTATCTGCGTACTACTATGCAAAATCACAGCACTTACTGCCCAAAGAAAAAATAATTATGTACAGCAAATATATTGCATATTGCAATTAATATGTGTTTGTCTTGTATCACACGTGGAATCTACCTGGAGAAAAGCACTAGTACAAGCAAAGATTTTTCTTGAAATGCAATTAGTACTTTATTACAGGCATTCCCTTATCCCTTTCAAAATGAGACTTGGAAAGCTCACATGTATAATTCACAACACTCGCTTATTTGTGATAGAATGGTAAGTGAGCACCAGACAAATACCTCTTTGTTTCTCTTGTTTGCTTCCTAGAACAAACTGGTTCTGAGAATTTCATTTACTTCATATTTTGTGGGATGTTCAGTATTCTACAAATAACAGGGACTTAGTTCAGTGTTGAACATAGTGCGATTTATTATTTTTTTTAAGGAATAGAAATCTTTCTAGTACTGTTTTTCTAAGTCTGTATTCTAATTTATACTTAGCAAAATGGTGACTAACAAATATGTTGTCTCTTTGGAGTAAAGTCTTACTAATACATATCCAAGCAAAAAGAGAAGTAATTGGATACTGCAAAGGATAGTAACAATTTGGAATGTTACACAGTGGCCAAAGATGAAACAGAACGTAAATTCAGGTTCCTGCAGGGAAGTTTGCATGGGCATATATGGTTAAATTGGAATTACGTAAGTATAATATTAAAATGAAAGCCAGCTGCTTCTGAATGGATCACAAATGTAAGTGCAGTCACCCGAATACAGTAGCACGGGCGATTTGGTGAGTCACTGTTCCTTGGATAATCCTGGCTCTCTCTTGTGCTGGTCAGTTCACCTTGAGATTGCTGTCCCTTGAAGTCAATGTGGGTTGTTTATAAATCTAGCCATAATTATAATTGTATTTTTTTTGCGTCATATCCCTGTCTGTTGGAAACATTGAGGTACCCCATCAATCTTTGTGCTGCTCTTGTCGTAGTTACTTTGTTTGTGAAGAGGACTATCCTTACTTTGGATGACTTGTGCGTGGGGTAATATGTCTCAACCTGAAACAAGGAGAGCTACCATCTCTCCAGGAGAAAAGTGTGAATAAAGTAACTATTCACTTGAATCAGTGAAGTAATGAAAACTTAAAACATCAATTAATGGAGAAGGACACTGTGCTTTTTTGGTGAGCTAAGCTTCTTGAAGAAAACGCTGCATTTCTACCCAGGTGTCTGTGGTGATTTACCATCTGTTTACTGGTATAACTCTCATAGATGATATGTAAAGCTTTGACTATTTAGGAACTGTAAGAGAGAAGTGGCTTCTTAATGCGGGCCTTAATGCAGTGGTGGTTAAAGGACCTTTCCTCTTTGATGAATTCTGTCCTTTTGTTTTGGTGGAGATTTGATGGCTTAAAATAATTTACATATTTTATTCTTCATGTCTTACATTTATATTTCATAGAATCACAGAATGGTAGGAGTTGGAAGGGACCTCTAGAGATCATCTGGTCCAGCCTCCCTGCTGGAGCAGGATCCCTTAGGGCAGCCACACAGGAACGTGTCCAGGCAGGTTTTGAAAGTCTCCAGAGGAGGAGACTCCACAGCCTCTCTGGGCAGCCTGTGCCAGTGCTCTGTCACCCTCACAGTAAAGAAGTTTCTCCTCATGTCGAGATGGAACTTCCTATATTCTAACTTATACCTGTTACTCCTTGTCTTATTACTGGGCATCACTGAAAAGAGACTGGCACCTTCCTCAGGTATTAGTATACATTAATAAGGTCCCCTCTCCTTCTCTTTTCGAGACTGAACAGCTCCAGTTCTCTCAGTCTCTCTTCATAGGAGAGACGTTCAAGTCCCTTGATCATCCTCGTAGCTCTTCATCGGACTCCCTCCAGTAGGTCCCTGTCTCTCTCGAACTGGAGAGGCCAAAACTGGACACAGTATTCCAGGTGTGGTCTCACCAGGGCAGAGTAGAGAGGGAGGAGAACCTCCCTAGACCTTTTGGACACAGTTTTCTTATGCACCCCAGGATCCCATTGGCCCTCTTGGCCACAAGGGCACATTGCTGTCCCATGGACAACTCACTGTCCACTAGGACTCCAAGGTCTTTCTCTGTGGGGCTGTTTCCCGGCAGGGTGACCCATAATCTGTACTGGTGCCTGGTGTTATTCCTCCCCAGATGCAGGACTCTACACTTGTCCTTATTGAACTTCATGAGGTTCCCCTTTGCCCAGCTCTCCAGTCTGTCCAGATCTCATTGGATGGCAGCACAGCCTGACTGTGTGTCAGCCACCCCTCCCAGTTTCGTATCATCAGCGAACTTGCTGAGGGTGCACTCTATCCCCTCATCCGGGTTGTTGATGAAGATATTGAACAAAACTGGGCCCAACACTGATCCCTGGGGAACACCACTGGCCACAGGCCTTCAACTTGGCTCTGTGCCGCTAATCACAACCCTCTGAACTCTGTTGTTGAGCCAGTTCACAATCCACCTCCCAGTCCAATCATCTGTCCCACATTTCTTGAGTTTTCCTATGAAGATGCTATGGGAGACAGTATCAAAGGCCTTACTGAAGTCAAGGTATATGACATCTACTGCTCTCCCTTATTTCTGTAAAATAAGAAGCACAGTTGCTTTATTTTTTCTGTATTTAGCAATCTTGGATCTTAGTTGCTGTTCTGTAACATGTATTTTGACTTAAATACAGCCTCAAATGAGCATTTCGTGTGCCAATGACCATTTTTTTGATTTTACAAAATGTTTTCTTTGATTGCCTACTGGTTTGTCTGATAGCAGTGACTTCTGCCTCTCTTGACGCAACTTCAATTTAAACCATTTGTCAGTCTCTTACTTTCCAAAGACATTGTGCTTTTCTTGCTAGACAGATAGGAAGATTTCTGTCTATGTGCCCATGTGTTAGACTAAAATGTTTATTTTCAGAAGAGCTCTTTTAAACCTATGAAACTGTTCTCACATAGGCTTCTCTGGAAACTTTTCTTAAGTTGAAATTTTCTTCTGTTAAAGTGGAATAATCAGCTACATTAAAGTGATTCAGAAAACCAGGTTTGAAATGTATGAATGGACTATCTTTGTAGAAGTGAATTGCTGCAGATCACTCATTCATGAATTCTTCCTATTGCAGAATAAATGAATGAAGATGACTCATCCTGAGCACATTTTATAACAGTCCCAAGTTACAGCTAAGGGCTATTAAATGTTACTTGACATAATAAGAGAGGCCATGTTCTATATGTCTCTGCAAAGGAAAATTGCCATTTTCATAATAAAATAAGAAAATTTATGTAAATCAGAATGAGTCATAAATATTTCATGCTTTGAAATTAAATGAAGAATCAGTATTAAGGTTAGTCTCTGGGATAAAAGTTAAGCACTCTTAACCTCACTTTTTTTCTTTTTAAAATAAGGGATAAAATACTTTGGAAAAGTGTTTTCAAGGATGTCAAGAGGAAAAGATCACATAAATTCTGAGACTGCAGAAGTGAAAAACAAACTTTAGTTCATTCTAAGATTAGCTTCTGCTTTGCAACACCAGACCTGCCCATTACCCAGAATAATGTGTAAATTAAACTGTTACAGAATCGTGGAATGGTTTGAGTTGGAAGGGACCTTCAAAGATCATCTAGTTCAACCCCCCTGCCATGGACAGGGACACCTCCCACTGGACCAGGCTGCTCAGAGCCCCATCCAACCTGGCTTTGAACATTTCCAGGGATGGGGCATTCACAGCTTCTCTGGGCAACCTGTTCCAGTGTTTCACCACTGTCGTCATAAAGAATTTCTGTCTAATGTCAGTTTTACACCTACCCTCTTTCAGTTTAAAACTGTTTCCCCTTGTCTTGTCACAACAGTTCCTGGTAAAAGGTCTCTCTCCTCCACCTTTCTTGTAAGCCCCCTTTATATATTAAAATGCCACAGATAAGGTCTCCTTGGAGCCTTCTCTTCTCCAGGCTGGACAACCCCAACTCTGTCAGGTTTTCTTCATGGGAGAAGTGGTCCAGTTCTCTGATCATTTTTGTGGCCCTCCTCTGGATTTGCTCCAGCAGGTCCACGTCCTTTCTATGTTGGGAGCCCCAGAGCTGGACACAGTACTCCATGTGAGGTCTCACCAGAGCAGAGGGGTGAAATCAACTCCCTCGACCTGCTGGCCACGCTTCTTTTGATGCAGCCCAGGACACAGTTGGCTTTCTGGGCTGCAGGTGCATGTTGTTGGGTCATGTCCAGTTTTTCATCCACCAGTCCTCTGCAGGGCTGCTGTCAGTCTGTTATCTGCTGTTATCTGCTGCCAGGTCTCCTGTGGTTCTGGTTGTTTTCAGATAACATTAGAGCAACCAAGATGAACATCTTGAAATCCAAATGTTAACTGCTACTTAAGTGCATTTGAGCCAAAAAGAACCCCAGATTTATTTTGTTCTCAGTATCATCTGGTGCTTTATTGTTGAGTTTTGTTTAAAATTATTCTATTAATATTGGAGGTGATTGAAGACCAGTCATAAATTCCACACAAATTGTGACAAACTCCTCAGAAAGGGCTTTGCTCGTTGCTGATGGTCATTAGAAGATGCTTCTTTTTCAGGAAGACCACAGCTTGTCATATCCTAAACCCAGTGCATTGAGTGGAGTAAGTGTGTGCTGTCGTTCTGTGGTGATTTTAGATTGTACTAGGATACCTGGCACTGCTGTAGTGATCCCATATATTGACTTTAAGGGTGACATCACCTCTAGAAATACTATATCTTGTTTGTTAAGTTACTCGGTGTCCACCTTAGCACTGGGCAAATTTAGGAATAAAAGAATATTTATTTAAATACATAGACCTATAGTAATGGAACAAACTAGCAAACCTAATAAAACACTGCTAACAAGAATTCTTGAGTATCTCTAGTCTTCTAGGTAGCTTAAGAGCCTGGATAATGAACCCTTTTCCAGATGTGTTAAGGGTAAACCTTATTACAAAGTTTTTGGTCCTCTAGTTTTACCGTTCATACTGAGAACAGCCACCCCGGGAAGCTTCTCTGGTTAATCTTTTCTTTCTGTAACCCAAGAGGAAAATAATTCTTCATTCTTGTTTCCATTTACCTGTTTCTTATTTCTAAATACTGAAGTGTTGTGTGATGATGTTATTTGGATTGCTTTTCATCTTCAAAGATGCTTTACAGCTTTTCTGTACTGTGGCCTTCTGAAAATACTGATGTAAAGTTTTATAAATCAGTTGTTTTTTAAAAAAATAAACTACCCCACCCTAAATGGTAAATCATTTCAGTTGTCTTATCCATTTCTTCTGTGTGAGTGCTGTAGAAGAGTAAACATTGTATGAAAGGCTGAAAGTGGATGTGGATACTTAGATCAACATCCTCTTCTACACATTAATTTTGGGATCTCCACTGGAAGTACTTAGAGAGTCTTCATAAAAGGCATTGAGGTAAGCTAAGACAAGTTGACTGAAAGTATGAGGTCACAGCAAGCTACAATGACTTAAAGACACTTAACTCTTACTTCAGGATGTCCATGTACAGTTTCAGAGCTGAGTCTAGGAGTAGCTTAACTGTAAAGCACCTCAATATAAATGACCTTCAATATACACATTTTAAAATTAGTTCTAGAGATATTTGTACTTCCAGATACCTGCAGTCAAAATAATAAGAACATTAGTATTGATCAGCTATGCAGGAGCAGGACTGCAGAGAAGACTTGATTCTCTTCTGTGTTGCAACAAGATGATGAGGAGAGTAAGTGGCCACAAAGTGTGGTTGTAGCTACTTGATTTGGAGCTATGTAATTCCAAAACAATTGTAAGTAGGAGTTGCCCTTTTTATAGCTTAGAGTTTATGAATAATCTTGCAAATTTTGTCACACAGGCTTACCCTTCTGCCTTTTATAGGTAGGTTAGTATAAAAGTTGAATGGAGATAGACAAATACACTTCCTATAAGGTAAACTAGTAAAGCCAGATTTAAGCCCTCATTGCAGTGCATGTCAGAATGCTTATGTATTGGCTTTGACACATAGGAGAAATCTAGTCCATAATTCATTTACTACTGGCAGGTAAAATTTGCCTGTTAAGCCCTGCTGCTGCAGTTTTTCTAGTAGTGCTGCTAGTACTGTGCTGCATTAAAGCTCACTCAGGTATGTCTGCTTGACTCTGTAATCCCTTTTGCAATAGGGCAGAGGCAGTCTTCATTGTTCTCAGGGCTCTCTCTTGAATTTGTTTTACTAACTCAACAAAACTTGCGTAGTAGTGCAGAACAAGGTCATTCACCCTGATCAGGACACAACGTAGTAATCCAGAATTCAGAAGGCCAATCATATCCTGGGTTGCATCAAAAGAAGTGCGGCCAGGAGATGGAGGGAGGTGATTCTGCCCCTCTACTCTCCTCTGGTGAGACCCCTCCTGGAGCACTGCGTCCAGCTGTAATGCTCTCAACACAAGAGGGACATGGGGCTATTGGAGCAAGCCCAGAGGAGAGCCTCAAAAAAATGATCAAAGGACTGGAGCACCTCCCCTATGAGGACAGGCTGAGAGAGTTGGGGTTGTTCAGCCTGAAGAAGAGAAGGCTCTGGGGAGACCTTGTAGCGGCCTCCCAGTACCTGAAGGGGGCTACAGGAAAGCTGCGGAGGGAATTTACAAGGGCGTGTAATGATAGGATGAGAGGCAGTGGTTTGAAATTGGAGCAGGGTAGATTTAGATTAACCATTAGGAAGAAGCTCTTCACTCTGAGGGTGGTGAAACACTGGCACAGGTTGCTCAGAGAGGTTGTGGTGGCCCCATCCCTTGAAACATTCAAAGTCAGGCTTGATGGGGCTCTGAGCAGTCTGATCTAGTTATAGATGTCCTTCCTCACTGCAGGAGGGTTGATCTAGATGACTTTTAAACGTCCCTTCCAGCCCAATACGTTCTGTGATTCTATGAATTGTGGTGTTTAGATCTGGCATTTTCTGCTCTGGGAGTGGCCATGAGAATTGATTTTGCCATGGAGCTCCCTCAGCCTTCTTGGGGAACTACCTGAACTCTGCCATTAAGTCTGAGAGCTGACCAGGTCTTGGTGGTCCCAGTCTCCTCCCACCCTTAAAGAGGTAGTCAGGGATGATACAAGAAGCTGTTGCTGGAAGAGCTTACTTCATCATGCTGCTTTTCTAACACAGCACCTTGCGTTATTGGTGTGGCCACTTTGTTATAATAATAAATACTATATTTCTAAAACATGCTTTTCCTGGAATAAAGTAAGCTTGGCAAAAGTTGTATTAAAAAAGCAAACTAGATCTAATTTATCACCTTATGCAGCAGCAGATTTAAAAAATAGGTTTAAAGGGAAATGCATTAATTCAGATCTCTTTCACAATGTTAATCTTAGTGTGTTTTAGGGAAAATGTAATTTTTCTGTCATTGATTTCTGTTTAAAATATAATAAATAAATAGATATAATGTTTTTATATGGACAAAACTTGTCTATAATGGTTTTACCTTGGCTCTTTTCTCATTTTGCTGTTAGATGCTTTTCTAACTTTTATTCTGGCTTGACATATTTCACACATGTGAAATGGTTCATAACTATGTAACACATAGTTCATATGTGAATGAGTTCATAACTCCCTATATTCATTGTAAGGTGTTCAGTCAGATTCTCCTTTTCCTGTACGTTCTGACCAGTTAATCATCCGTTTTATCTTCTTTAACCACCTCCTGTATTCCCTCTTTTCACTACTCTTGCAGGCTCCACACTGCAAACCCAGCCTGACCGTAGGAAGGTTCTGGAGACATTTATTCAGCTGCGTGCTGAAGACATCTAATTTTAGGTGTCTAAATGTGTGTTTCTATATGTGGCCTTGGATCTAAATTCCCATTATAACTAGTGAAGATTTAGTCACTAGCTGTAGTACAGTCAGTGCTTTTCAGCTGACATCAGTTTGCACTGAATAGCTCTCCAGGCTCCACTGTCTGTACTGACTAGATCTCCACTTGCTATAATGGGAGTTTAAAGTCCTAACTTGCACGCAGACACGTAATTTTAGATACCTAAATGAGACGTCTCCATTCTGGAGCTCACACCTGGCTATTATAAGCTGAAATAAGTAAGGCTACATCCTGAAAACACCTCATTTGAGTGTGTTGTTTCACAGTTGTACCCACAGTTAATGTCTTTGACCTCAAGCATTTGAACTCTTTGAACTCATCCATTTCTGTCTAACATCTCACATTTTACAAGGATGATGCTAGAACTTGGAGGCGCATGGTGGGAATGAAGTTAAAGCCCTAAGAGCAGCTAGAGAATGCCCCTACAACTTGGTTTCCATGACTGTAGACAGTCATGTCTAGCCCACAGTACTGTGAAATATTAACTCAAACCGCTGAGATTCAGGTGCTACTGTGGGATGAGTCTGGAATCAGAGTCATGTATGAAGCATGACAGGTCTGTGTCTGGCAATATTATAGTAGTCCCCTGGCATTGCAGTCAGTTCATCTGATTTCTTCCCTGGACTGTTGATGAGAAAGGACTATCTCTGCATTACGTGTTTTAGGGGGGGAAAAAGAGGGGAAGAATTATGTAGAATCTCTTCTTGGTTTCTAATGTCAGTAGAAAGTTTGTGCAATGTAAGTAGTTAGCAGTTTGAGCTAGATGAAGGATGCAAGCAGAGAAGTTTGAAAAAAAAATTTGCTTACTGTTTTCACTTAAAATCCTAACACGTAGAACAGAAAATGCTGTCAGCATAAGTTAGGTCAATTGGATGCCGTCTAGTTGATCGAAATAATAAAGTTTCAGGAAGATTGCTAACTTATTGTATTCAATAAAGAAGTTGATTATCTAATTATTTGGAAAGAAGAAGGTGCTTTTATTTTACAGAAACTCAAACTTCATGTTTTTAAGTAGACTTTGCACTGAGTTTCATAAAAATGGAAAGGGTAAAACTTTGTGCGTAAAGGATTTGTTTTGTTGAATCCTCTTTTATGATGTGTACACTATGGTGTGTCATCTGTTGGAAAATGCTGCGGATTGTTAGATGAGAACCTCAGAAATTACTTTACAGTTCTATCCCATGAGATTCAAATTCCGTTGCTACACCTTTTTTAATATACTTTGATGTATACCTGTGAAAGTACTTTAAAATCTGTCCAAGAATTACTGTTAACGAAGAAATGCTTTGAATTTATTTTCATATACTCTCATTCTATTTGTACTCCAAAAGGCAGTTAATGCTGCCTTATCTTGCGGACCACAGGAAGGCGTGCGGTGGCTGTGAAGGGCGGCAGGCAGCAGACTGGGGAGGAAACCAAAATCTTTGTGTCTGTGGAGCAGCTCTCGCAGCTGTTGGTTTTCCAGAGTTCCCCAGGACAGAGCAAGCTCCCCATGTGCACCCCGGCTGCCACAGCCACACCAGCAGTTTACGGGGTCTGGCATTGTTCTGCCTCAGTGCTTTTTCCTTTGATGCTGAAAGTTGTTGTGTAGACAGAGGGCCAAGGGAGCAGTTAGAAAAGAGACCAGGAGATTAGTGTCCCTTTGCTTCGTTTTCACCTGTGCAAGGTTACTGTGTTATCTGTTTCTTGCCAGAGTGTAATATCTAACTGAATGTTGCAACTTTGAATCGTGAAAGTTTTTTATTCTGTTTTTAGCTTTTTTCTAATGGATGAATCAGCAGCGCGCGGCTTGATAGATGTGGCTGTGCGTGTGTTATTAATAGTGAATTATTTTAGTTGCCATTTTTTGACTGACTGTTAAATGACTGAGATTTTGTCAGCCTGCATGACTTAGATGATCATGACACTCTTCAACTTAATTAAAATCACGGTAATGTAACTTCCCCTTCTTCATTTGCAGACATGCAGTAATCTGTTTTATATCTAAAGCAGTTAAGTATCCAAATGAGGGAAAGGAAGATGAGGAGAAGGATAACAGGTCCTTGCAAACATGCAGGCTAGCTGTGCACAAATATAAACAGCTACTGTGTAATGTGAGTCAAGGACCAATTATAAACACGTAAATTCAGGTACTTAGAGCCACTAAGAAACAGTGTAATTACATGGGGTTTCAAACAAAGTTGGAAGGGCCGACTTCACTGGTAGTAAATACAGCTACCCACAGTGCTGTTCTTATTTTGGTGTTTTTTGTTTTTTCCAAGAGAAGCTCTTTCTCACACTGCAAATGACTTTCCAGTGGTCCTTCTAGAAAATGCAGGGGCCTGGAGCAACTGCCCTAAGACACCATCCAGAGAGCCTCGGAATTTTTTCAAGTGACTGTACAGCAGCCATTAACATGTAGATGGGTCCTCCATAACTTGTCGATGGGTCTCAAGTTAATGGCTACTATCAAAGTTCACTACACCTTTCCTTGCCTTTAGATTAATCAGTTATTCTGTGATCATATGGTTTATCTCCTGTGACTGTTCTCAGTTTGTTTTTCCAACAGCAGTTTCACTTACCCTTTCCCTTTGGTGCGCTACATATGGGCCGTCTTCATAAATACTGTGTATTTTTTGTTTCCCTTGGATGATCTGGATATTTGTATTCAAAGATAGGGTGGGTGTGCCTTCCAAGGCAACTGAAGAAAGCGCTGCAATAGGAACAGTAAAGTGCCCAGCCCATAGTCTGTACTGCTGTGTCACTAATAATTCTTAAAAAGAGTTAATATGGAATTGTAGTTTCGATAAGATGTAAGTTATTGTGAGTATAGTGAGTATTCCTCATGATGACCTCCTCATAGTGAGTAAAGTATTGCAACAATCCTAGAAAAATCTTAGGAAATAAGGACAGGTCATTGAAAGTTGAAGGGCTGTGCTGAACAAAGGCTGTTACAGGACTGTGGGCTAAGACAAAGTCACAGAATCACAAAAGCACAGAATGTTAGAGGTTGGAAGGGACCTCAAAGATCATCTAGTCCAACCCCGCTGCCAGAGCAAGACCACCTACAGCAGAGCGCACAGGAACGCGTCCAAGCGGGTTTTGAATCCCTCCAAAGAAGGAGACTCCACAAGCTCCCTGGGCAGCCTGTTTCAGTGCTCTGTCACACAGTGCTCAGTCACCCCGTGCTCTGTCACCAGTCCCAAAGTAGGGAAAGCTGTGCTCTTCAAGCACAGCTTTAGCAGATCAAGAGAGGTGATTCTGTGCCTCTGCTCTCCTCTGGTGAGACCTCACCAGCAGTATTGTGTCCAGCTCTGGAGCCCTCAGCACAAGGACACAGACCTGTTTGAGGGGGTCCAAAGGAGGGCCACAAAAATGATCAAAGGGCTGGAACACCTCTCCTACAAAGACAGGCAGAGAGAGTTGGGGTTGTTCAGCCTGGAGAAGAGAAGGCTTCAGGGAGACCTTATAGTGGCCTTCCAGTACCTCAAGGGGGCTACAGGAAAGCTGGGGAGGGACTGCTTACGAGGGCCACAGGAAGAGGGGGAATGGTTTAAAACTAGAGCAGGGTAGATGTAGATTAGATGTTAGGAAAAAGTTCTTTACTAAGAGAGTGGTGAAACAGTGGCACAGGTTGCCCAGAGAGGTGGTGAAGGCCCCATCCCTGGAGTCATTCAAGGTCAGGCTTGATGGGGCTCTGAGCAACCTGATGTAGTTAAAGATGTCCCTGCTCACTGCAGGAGGGTTGATCTAGGTGACCTTTAAAGGTCCCTTCCAGCCCAACTCACTCTATGACTCTAAGAATCAGAATGAAAGTTGGAAGATGACAGATAGGAGAAGAAAGATGTGTCTGCAAAGAGTTGTCAGCCTCTCTCTTTTTCTTTTTTTCCCCAAGTTGTGTTTTCAGACAGCCTCTTTGTAAAACAGCTTTTAAGTGGAGCACCAGTGTGTTACAGCCTCAGCTGCTACAACTCAGAGCTTGTGCTCTGAAAGGCACCACCCTCTTGTCAGTTAGCTCTTGTGGTTTATACAACCAAGAGACATCTCAGTAAAACTCTTTAAGTAGAAAGTAGATTTAGAAAATTATATGAAACGTACTTAAGTCTGCTTTTTTTCATTGTTGTTGTTATGCTTTACATACATGTTTTACTGTTTGGAGATCAGGCACAGAATTGTTTTGTTTTTTTTTTAAAAAAAAAAAAAGCTAAGTTGAATCTTACCTAACTTTTAAATTCAGTTAAATGTGAAATCTTATCTGATTTTTTATTTTTATGTTTCAAAAGATAGTACATACAAATAAAGCTGTCTTGAGGGTAGATCCTTGGAGTGCCTAAAGCCTGGATGGATTCAGGAGTTTGAGAAGCTAAGCTATTTTTTTTTCTTAAAAGAGAATGTTGGTGGGGATTTTTTGTGAATTGGCTAGTGAAGGGTCAGAAGCAAAGTGACTACCTCTGATTTAGTGGTGCAGTTTTGAGGAGCATCTGGTGACTAAGCACTGCATCAATGAGAGAAAACATTTAGTGAGTTACAAGGGCAGTCTGAGCAACTGGAACCAGTTAAAGCTCTGCCAGCATGAATGAGGTTTAAAAATCAGCTGCTAAGAGAGCTGAAAACCAAAAGTGAGTATCAGCAAATGCTGAACAGAGATGCTCAGGGCTGGCTAATGTGAGGTTGACTTGCACTCATTTCCCTGACATGCACTGCAAATGGGGATAGAAGAGGGCTGGCAAGCATGAGCTTTTGAGGTCGACTGTTGACAGTTCGATGACTTCTTGCTGTGGCCTTCTGACCCACGTGCACTAGAAGAGTTGTAAACCTGACATGATGTGTATGTAGCCTTTTCAATAAAGTATTCAGTAAAGTATTTGTGAAAGATGTGGTTTTATGCTTACTACGCCCTTTAAATTCTTATGCAAAGAAAGGTTGCATAAAAAGGAGGAAAATGTACACTGGAAATACCCTGTCTTTTCTCTTTATTTCTGTTACATACGCTCTGAAGTTTCCTTTCATTCCTTTCCAGCCAAGATATGAGACATATTAGATTAGGAATCTTATTCATATGCATACACAGCTTTATATGTAGGTTGTTTCCCCAGTTCATCCTCTGACGGGTCTTTATCATCCAGAACACAAATTTGCCCATAATAGCCTTCCAGCTCTGCATTATGTTCGTAGAAACCTCGTTCTGTCATCTGAAAAATACATCAATTGTTTTTGATCGGAAAGGATCTAGTGCCATCTTGGTGACAGCAGTTAGGTAGAAGGGTGTTGGGTTTGGGGTTCTTTTCAGAAGCACATGTTGCTGGATCATCTTGTTGCATGGTGGCGTTGCACTGCTCGGTCTGGGCAAGTAGTATATTCCCAGGTAAACATTTCTGTGCAGCTTCAGAGAACTGGACAGAGCTCTGAAGTGACTGGTGCATAGGAGAAGAGGCTGAATATCAGATAAGGTTCCATCTATATAGGATATAGTTTTGACAGATAGGAAGGTGATTGTCCCCCTATACTCAGCACTGGTGAGGCCACACCTTGAGTATTGTGTTCAGTTTTGGGCACCTCAGTATAACAGGGATATTGAAGTGTTGGAGCGAGTGCAGAAGAGGGTGACAAAATTGGTGAAGGGCCTGGAGAATAGACCTTACGAGGAGCAATTGAGGGAGCTGGGATTGTTCAGTTTGAAGAAGAAGAGGCTGAGGGGGGACCTCATCATGCTCTACAATTACTTGACATTGTAGAGAGGTTGGTGCTGGTCTCTTCTCACAGGTCATTAGGGACAGAACCAGGGGGAATGGTTTCAAGTTGCAACAGGGCACGTTTAGACTGGACATTAGGAAGAAATTCTTCACAGAAAGAGTGGTCAGACACTGGAACAGACTGCCTAGGGAGGTGATTAAGTCGCCATCCCTGGATGTGTTCAGGTGTCACTTAGATGTGGTGTTGGGTGATATGGTTTAGAGGTGAACTTGTAGTGTAGGGTTAATGGTTGGGCTCGATGATCCCAAGGGTCTTTTCCAACCTGAACTGTTCTATGATTCTATGAAGGCCACTGGAGAGTAAATAGGACTGCAGAATTCAGGTGTAAAGAATTGCAGGTATGCAGTGGAGTCTTAAGTCAGTTAACTTCAAGTTACCTGTCTCCATGCCATAAAATTCAAAGCATAGTACAGAATATTGTTCGATATCTCTCTCTATAGAGCTTCAGAAGAGTCAGTATAACCTTAACTCCTGTTCTGGTTTTGTTGTTTGGTGGGTTTTTTTAAGGTTCTAAATTGTAGATGAAATAGGAAAGGATTGAATACTGAGGCATGGTGCACAGCTAGCTTAGAATGTAAATATATCCCTTCTTAATCACTCGGTAACAGTGCACTAAGGTATCCTTCAGCTATCAAGAGATTCTAGAAATATTTGGCATTTCAGCATAGCTGATCATCTGAGCAACTCCAGTGGCATAGGAACTCTGTATTCCAGAAATGGTGAAAAATCAGCAAGAACATGCATTAACTGTCTAAGGGAGTGTTGTTTGAATGGTATCCCCGAACTAGGTGAAATGCAGTTATATACAGTGTAAGGTCGTATGTAAGATTAATAAATTATAAATGGACATCTCCTGACTTGAAACTTGAGGAGGAGGAAGCAGGCAAACTATTTGACTCACAAGGTAAGTATTGGCTCCAGTGTAATGTATCTGTAAAGGTTACTGTGACACTTGTTGCTAGTACAACTTGGTAAGTTCAGTAACATTTTGTGGGTTTCTGCTGAGATTTCAGCTGTAATTTGAAAATTCGTGTTTGCAAAAGACAAAATGATGCTGATTCCAGGTGTTGTAGAAGAGAGCTGTTAGAATATTCAGGAGAACGAGGAGCCTATTTTATAAAAGGAGAATAGAAGAGTTTGTTGGTTTGGCTAAAAATGAGTTTTGTTAGGAATAACTAAGTAAATACTATGGATTAAAAAAAAAAAAATTAATAGTTGATGCTAGTGCTGATTTAGAGCCCAGTTGGATGTTAAATGGCTGTGAATAATTTTTATCTAATTACAGGAAACCTCTTGCCTGCATAGGAGAGTGGTGCTCTAGAACAGCTCTCCAGTGGGAGACATACGGGTAAAAGACCTCACTGGTTTAAGATTTGTCTTGATCCACTTATGGTGGATCTTGATCATGAAGATGAGGGATAGGAATGAAGCTGCAATTGCAGGTGAATAGACTTGATTCATGAGGTCTTTTTCAGTCCTTGAGCCCTGACAGTCCAGAAACAGAAAATTTAGATCTCCTGCATCCAGACGGTAGTGAAACAATAAAAAGGTCTCTGCACAAAGGACATGTTTACTTTCCAGCTATTAAGCAATTTTCTTATCTCAGCTCCTTAGCAGTGGGATATATTAATCCATACATAATGCATGGTAAGGAGCTCCACTATGTGCGTGTGTATTTCCCTTTCTTCTGGTTTGGAATGACAACTTTTATGTCTGAGCCTAGTTGTTTCATCGCTGGCCTCTTGTTTGGCACAGGTAAGGAGATTCCTTACATAGTTCTTTCAGGCTCTGAGCTCATTTTGGCTGCCAAAGCAGTGGATATGTTACTTTCTAAAATGTATTTGGTTACAGAGCAAATTGAATTTGAAGGGAACACTGCAATGGCATAGCCTTATCTTTGTGTTTGATCCCAGCTTACTGCTTCACCAGATATTTTCTTTCTGATAATACATATTTATTAACACCGTTGAAAGCTTTTTATCAACAACAACCTTTGTCATAGATGCTCTTAATGTTTGAGATTACATACTTTCCCTGTGTGATAACTATCTTGAGTTTTGGAGAAAATAATTCCTTGGTGAAAGGATCTGTAAAGAGTTCATTGTGGAGAATCAAGGAGCCTTTGTCACATAAAACACCAAAAAGATCGAATTTTAAATTTCAAATGCTAAAATGAGTTTAGAAGATTTAAATATTTTTAAGGCCTTTTTAAAGTTAGTCTGTGGTGGGTTTGGTTTTTGATGGTTTTTCTTTAGATAACACAGGCCCTGAAAAACAGTTTTGAATCACTTTCAACAGCAAAAATGTGAGGTTAGCAATGGGAATTGGTTAAAGGTGTTTAGTGATCAGTATGATAGTAGAAACATTTCACTACACTTCTGTAGTGTAGGCTGCCAGTGTTGGTAGTAAGCATGGTGCCTTGCTATGTTGCTAAGTCTGACTGAGAACATCAGTTCTTTGTGTCTTACTCTGATTTGGGGTTAATTAATTTGGGACCAAATTTCTGCAAAGCTTTTTGAACATAAAAATTCTTGTGTCTTGACCTTAAGTCATTAGCAGAAGCAG
The DNA here is from genome assembly GCA_020746105.1 of Trogon surrucura. Taxonomy (NCBI): domain Eukaryota; kingdom Metazoa; phylum Chordata; class Aves; order Trogoniformes; family Trogonidae; genus Trogon; species Trogon surrucura. Next base: position 32,069,732 of record CM036617.1, on the reverse strand, counting down.
AAAAGTTTTAAGTGTTTTATCATGTCAACTGCCATGTTATTAAGAATTTTCAAGATCAGTAGTTTTTCAGTCAAACTTTTATTTCCACTGTGTTCAGAGCATCCCTTATTGTAGCTGCAGTCATAGACTTGTCTTGTTATCGGTGAAAAGGCAGAGAAAAATACATCTGTGCAATGAACTGTAATTGCAAAGGGTCAGTTCAGGGTGTTTGGGTTCCACCTTAGGTCTAATTTAAGAAGCTTTTAGCTGCACAAGTCTCAGGTGCAGCCCATGTCATTCACTGAATCATGACCTAATCCTAGAAAGCACATTGAATCCATCGCTTCTCCGGTTTTGACCATGGAGTTCCCTACATGCCTGTAATTGTACAAAACGTGAGACTGCAGTGGGGCAGCCAGAAGCCAGACATCAAAGACATGGTGGAGCAGAGAAAATGTAAAGACAGTATATAAATTGTTGTTGCTTTCCTCTCCCTCCAAAAAGAAAGGCTATTTGTTTACTCAAGCTATATTAAGTTCATTCCCAAATGAACAGCAACAAAGAACCCCACGGACGCTTGCTCACTTCTACCCCTCTACTTTTCAGGATGGAGAGGAGAAAATTCAACAAAAGGCTTAAGAATTGAGATTAAGGGCAGGGAGAGTTCACACCAAATGCAAAGAGTATCAGCAGCAGAAAATTGGTTAAAGCATTCACCCAGAATTGGTCTGAGGTTTTTAGGTCTACAAAGTACCAGAGAATCTGAACCTGTAGTTCCCTGACTTTAGCAGAGTCCCCTGGCCATGCTGTGGGGATATGCTCAGTTAAGGTTTTTCTCCAGGTCATCTTTTGGAGATTGACATCTTCACCTTAAAAAAAAAAAAGATTCTAGATGGAAACTACATGGGAAGGCGATCTGCCTTTTTTGTGTTGAAGTAGTGGGGATTCCTGTATGATTTAGGTGAAGTACTGCCTTCTGGCTCGCATTTTAAAGGCTGGGTCTGTATTTTCCATTTAGAAGCTCTTGGATTAGAGTCAAATGTCTCTAGCATGGACAGGAGCTTAGCATGTTGCATTCCAATTTCTAGTGGCCCATCTTGAGCAGAGGTGACCCAGGTTATTCCATAGTCTGGTGTTCACAGAACACTCCTAGACAGGAGCAAGATACGGGATTAATCTGCTGGATCAGCACAGAGCTTAGTCTACCTACTAACTGAACGGGAAGACCTTCCTTTCGTGACAGTAGGAATCTTACTCTCAGAAGATTTGCTCTGCACTCCTGAAATTGGACAGAAGAGTGACTAGAGCAGGCCTGAACGAGATACTTACCTGAGGACATGCTGTCTGTGCTTAATGATTTGTGTCATTTGGTATGAGGTGGCTCCCTGATGAATCTGCAGAAGTACAGAGTTGTCTTCCGGAGGCAGCCAGTGAATCACCCTGCTGAAGCCAAGTGTTACTTTAGAAGCTGCAAAGTGTAGGGCATGTAACATCAGATGCTTTCACTTTGGTCTTACATCTCTTTTTTTTTTTTTTTTATGATGATTGAATGATTTGCTTGGGGCTTGTTCCCTACAGTTTGTGTCACGACAGAAAGGTTTTGCGTTACCAAATGTCACCTTTTGAACTGCCAGCTTCAGGGACTATTTCTTCACTTGTGATTTGAAACAGAACTGTGTAATGAAGTACCACTTCAAAATTTATTTAAGAGTTTAGAAAACTACATCTGAACGTATGTTTGTGGAACAGCAATGTTGGCAGAATTTTGGGATAACTCTTCCACATAGTTCCTAAATAATTACTGTAAATCTGAAAGAGCAAACAAAACAGAGCAGCAACTTAACGATCCATGCTGCGTGTGTTGTATTTCCACATTAACATCTTTGATTCATTAGTACTTTTTTAAACAAAGTAGGATAGAGGCAATCACCATGTCACACAAGTGCTTCAGAAACAATGTGTAAAAACTTTTTAATTTTGGAGTATCTCAAAAGACAGATCATCCTTCTGCATGCTCCCAAGTGTAACTTTGTGTTGTGAGGTTTACACGGTTCAGAGGCGTGGGCTTGCCGTCTTTTTTAATCACAAAATTGCATCTTGGTCATGGTTTAGAAACAGGTGAATTGAAAGTACTTTGAACATTTGAACATAGAAATCATTGTCACATTTCTTCCTTTGAAAGTACGTGAGGCCATTATAAAAGAAAACGGATAGCCGTATTAATGATAAAGTGCTATAGGAACCTGTCATCTCTGCACTTTGTCTATGAGAAGAGATTTCACCTCCTCTTTTTTTTTTTCCTGAGTATGTGTGTATGGTTTCATGAGAAAGATCAGGATCTCATTAGGATGTAATCTTTAGAAATACTGTAGTTAGGCTTCATAGCTTTCTACTCTTTTATCCATTATTCCACTCTCCATAGATGAAACTGATGGGGTTTTTTCTCTGCTTTTGAAAGGAACTGTGTGAACGTTTTTATCTTCAGTTTTTCCTTGTCTTTGCCAGCCTACCGTCTACCGATAGACTTATTTTTTGTAGCCAATTAATATATTTAAGTTGATGTTGCTGCTTTGTCAGCTGCCGTTCCCCGAGCCTTGATGGCAGAAGTAGACAGATGGATGGGGGAAGGGATTGTTTTGTCAGGATGAATTTAGAGCATAAGGAATATGTTGAATTGACAGCATTGCAAACGGAAGTCTTCTGATCGCTCGCGTCCTTGGAGCGTTCACAGCTCCTTCTTGTGCCTCGTCCCCAGCTCAGGCCTAACAGTAAGTTCTGTGTTTGCTTTTCTTTTTCGATATTACTTGCATTGATTACATTGCACCTAGTAAGTGTAAAGCTGCTGATAACTTTGCGACAATTTTTATAGGGCCTGTTAACCCCAAGTGCTAATTCAGAAGCCTTTTCCAGGCACAGCTTACAAGACAAATGTTGACCCACTGGTGATAGCTCTTGTTACTGGTTCCCGTAATTAATTGTGGCGTCTGGGAGCCCAAAATAAAACTTCGAAGTCTTGGCCATTATATAAAAGACAGAGTGGTGCAACTATTCGTGGCACCCGGGACTATTGATTTACTGCGGCCTGTCGGCGTTGAGGGGTGTGCTGCTACGTCAGCCGCGCGCTCTGTTGTTTCAACCGCCGTGGCCTTTGTGTTTGATCCTGTCAGCGCTTGCGTCAGCGATGCATATCATTGCCTGCGTGATGTCAAAGTGTGGGTGTTTGGCTATAGAGCCATAGTTAACCTAATGTGCTGCAGTAAATCCTGAAACGCCGTTTCCTCCTGGGGATAGCAGTGATTCATCGCCGTTCACATGAGACTCATGCTAAGTATAGCAGCCTCCACGAGCCGCAGTATCCACACACATTAGCGTCAAAGTCATCATCGCGGGCTTTCGGGATGCGACGCCAGAACAAGGGTTTTGTTTGCGGCCCTGATCCCTTCGTGCGCCTCCTTCCTTAGGTGCAAACCGATCGGCGGTTCAGCTAATGGTAAATCCCGTTGGCAGGATTGGCCTGAAGTAATCCTTTGCAGCTTAATGCTGTAATTAACGTAAAAGCTTCCGCTTAAAGAACTGGGATCGCACCAGCCGGTGACAGCCGGTAGCCTGCAGTCAAAACCTGAGCGGCACCCCCGTGTGATGGGAAGGGCGGGTGCGGGGATGGCCGAGGGCTGGTGGCTCGGCGGCGATGCTGCGCCCTCCAGCACCCGCCGCGGCCGCTTGTGCCGACCGGCCATGCCGGCCCTGGGTGGCGGCGCCGCGGCCCGGGGCAGGGCAGGGCGGAGCGGAGCGGAGCGGAGCGGGCCGCGGGGCGGGGCGGAGCCGGGCGGGCGGCCGCGCACCTGAGGGAGCCGCCCCGTCCGCCCGCCCGCCCGCCGCTACCGCCGCCGCCCCGCCCGCCGCTGCGCGCCGGGGAGCAGCCGCCGGCCCCGGCCCGCTGCCCAAGCCGAGATGAGCGGTAAGGTCTCCCGCCGTGAAACACAAAAAGGAGGGAGCGGCGCTGCAGGCAGCCGCAGCCCCCGCAGCTGGTGCGGCGGAGGGGAGGGAAAAAGAACAATAATTAAAAAAAATAAACGTAGGCGTGGGAGATCCCAGCGCTTCTAAGCCCCTCTCGGGGTGACAGGGGGAGCGGAGCGGGGAGGCCGGGGTGGGAGCGGGGCGGCCGCGACTGCCCCGGAAGAGCATCGAAGCGAGCCGGGGCTGCCCCGGCCCCAGCGGCGTGTGGGCCTGCGCCGCGGCGGAGCGGTGCTGCACGGTTAAAATAAACATAAATCGTCTGTCTCTGTGTGTGCGTGCGTGTGCGTGTGAGGTAGCGGCGTCCTCCGTTGTTGTTTTTTGCCGGGGTTGCTATCTTTAGCTCAGCCTGTCACGACCCGAGCGGTTTTACGCAGCGCTGTTAATTCTGCCACGCGTTGACGGTGGCTGTTAATGAGCGCAATGAGGTTATCGCAGCCGGAGAACTTCACCTGCTGTTGCTGGGGCGGGGGGAGGCGGGTGTTCCTCCCCTTGGTGGGATTATTTTGGGTATTTCCAGTGTCAGGGCGCATATTCCAAGTTTGGTGTGATCTTTGATAGGCACCCTGGTTTCTCCTCAGCTTAGGACGAAATGCTTGCAGAAAGGCTTTACAAGTTTTCACGTACATAGTAGTGAAATAGAAGATTTTGGGACAATAATAAACCACAGATGTGGTGAAAAGAAGGCTCTGAGGAGACCTTATTATGGCCTGCCAGTATCTCAAGGGGCCTACAAGAAAGCTGGTGAGGGGCTTTTTAGGATGTCAGGTAGTGATAGGACTAGAGGGAATGGATTAAAGGTAGAGACGGATCAGTTCAGATTGGACGTTAGGAAGAAGTTCTTCCCCATGAGGGTGGTGAGACACTGGCACAGGTTGCCCAGAGAGGTGGTGGAAGCCCCATCCCTGGAAGTTTTTAAGGCCAGGGTGGATGGGGCTCTGAGCAGCCTGATCTAGCGGGGGATGTCCCTGCCCATGGCAGGGGCTTGGAACTAGATGATCTTTAAGGTGCCTTCCAACCCTGACAATTCTGTGATTCTATAACATCTGTTTCTGGAGTTGAGTTAAATCTTTATTGAGTTTGATGGGTCATTTTCCTAGAGTAAAGTATAAAACACAGCTATGTGTTTGTTATCTCTCCCACAATACCTCTTTACCAAGATAAGAGGACTTGGTATACCTCAAAGTATATAGAAAATTCCAGACATTCTCTTGCAACAGTTATCAACATTCATAAGATAGCAATTTGGATGAGGTTAATTCCGTTGATGTGAAATATAGAACATTACATGTTTGCTTAACACAAATTCCTGATGCTGTTGTTCGCTGGTACTTTATTCTCAGCCTTGCCTCATGTTAAAACACACTGGCTTTGTCATGCCTCAGTCTAGCCAATACCTAAAAGCATGAAAATTCCTCTTGCGGTGTATTCCACTGAAGCAGAGCCAAGATCCTCACATTAGTCATTTTTAAAAGGAAAATATCTGTTTTTATAGCATATTAGCATTTTATCTTCAGATACAAGAAAGCTCTCTTAAATTTTTTTTGCAGGTAGTAATGTGCTTTCTGTCAAGAAACCAGTAATTTGACTGTAAAGACATGTTCATTAAAATATATAAAGTCTGCCAGGTTTTTCTCCATGCTTTCCAGTTTCTTGAATGTTCCTTTGCAATCTAACTTCACAGACACTTGGAAATCCAACAAGAAATGCTTTAGAGTTCACTCTTACGTCTTGAACATTAAAAATGTATTTTCCTTAATTTTGGAACTTTAACGTGCCAGAGACAGGGGATGCAAGTTTTCAAATGGCTAGTTTGACTGTATTCTAACACTTGAATGATTTTTCAGGTTCATACATTGCTTTCATATCTTTTTGATTTTTGTGACCACTCGATTATGGGTGTTCTGAAAATGGCTTTGTGGATCAACCTTTGTACTGGGTTGGAGAGAACTGCTCTTTTTTTGTTTGTTAGGGAGATTAAAGCACTAGATAAGTAAGCCTTAAAAAGATTGTTAAACCGCGTTCTTTAGACAAAAGGAAAACAAAAAAGCAAAAGAGATACACCTCCAGTTCACAGAGATACAGGCTGTTTGTGTCAGAGTTCCTTCATTCCCCAAGGACGTTGTTTGCCCTAAAAAAGTTGCCGTAAAAAAGTTCAGGTAACTGTGATCTTAGTTCTCAGCTTGCCCGAAACTTATATAGTTTAATAAAAGTGTCAGTGTTTTGTATCCATTATGGTAAAACTACAAGTAAGCAACACAAGATACCAGCTGTGTAAAATCCACCTTCTTATGTAACAATTTAAGCCATTATTTGGTTGAATGGCAGCTTGCAATAAATATGCCTCCATTACTGTTGACCTTTTTGAATATTTTGTAAGCTAATGCTCTAAAGCACTTTTTCAGCTCTTTCACTCCTTTTCACTTTCATTTCTTTTTAGCGCTTTATACTCAGGGGAAGCTTTCACTGAAACATTTTTGAGTTTAAGCTGAGGAAAAAAAGACCTGATGAAGGGTCAGTTCTTAATTTATAGCTTAGTTGCTGTTACACAGTTCAGTTAATCTTTAAATTAAGATCTAGTTCTTTACAAGTCTCTTCACACCCTCCCCCAGCCACGGGTTAACACTTTCTCTATAATAAAGCTGTGATTCTTTTTTAGGGAATACATTTCCAAACTTCTGTTATCTTGTTCTAAATAAGTCTCTGTAGTATGTGTAATCAAGGTGGATTATGTGTTACCTTTTTAAAGAATGCTTTTTTGTTCCTTTTCCCTGCTCTTGGCATTCAGACATGGTTATCTTTATTCTTCTGTCAAGTTCATGCTTATCAGAACGAGGCGTGCTAATCTTATATACTGTACTGTGCATTTACTTAGTACTTTCCATTTGCAGATCTTAACACAGTTCATGAAACATTAATGTGGAACTGTGGATGCCCTTTCAGACGTATTACTGAAACTTCACTAAAAGCTGCATTAGTGCTCTTCGGTAGCTTCACTACACTTAATTGGAAATTTGGAGATTGCAGCCCGAAGTGCCTGAATCCCAACCTTACGCACTTGCTACAAAACCTGGCCAGCTTATATTGAGTTTCAGTTTTTCTTTAATAATTAAACCTCAGTGGTTGTTGCCTTGTGTGTTTTAAACACAAGAACGTAAGGACATCAGTAGGCAGTCCCTCTTGAAACCTGTGCCAGTCTGCTTGCTCTGATAGATGCCTGTGTCAAATACTAAGGAGGAGAGCATAAGGACAGGGCGGGCACATAGAAAATGCTTTCTTGTTGCTGACTTCCTGAACCAAAAGTAGCACTTGTATTTTTTACAGCTTTTAATGTATTACCTCTCTCAGTTTGTTTTAATTTCTTCTCCACCTAACCTTTAGTTTCGGCAATGTTCTTACGACAAGGAGTTAGACAATTGAAAGTTGTGCCTTTTGTGAGAAGTTCCTTTTTTTTTTTTATTTTAAACCTTTTACCTGGTGCTTTAATTTAATATCTCTTGTTCTTGCAAGTGAGAAACTGTAAACAATCTATCTTCCCATTTCTAAGCAGTTTGTGGGTGAGGGTGTTTTTTTTAATAGGTCTTTTACTATTCCTCTGCTGCCAGTCCTTTTACTTTTTAACCATCTTCAGGTGGAAGAATCCTGATCTCTTTAATCTTTCCTGCTAACCAGATGGAAAGCCACTGTAAACTTCTGGTATTTTGTCCTTTTCTAGTTGTGTGTGTTCTCTTTGAAAGGTGGAGACAAACATAGAGCTCAAAATGTTGAAGTACTGCACGGATTTGTACCAAAGCGTAATAATGTTTTCTGCTTGTTCTCTGTTAGTAACGATTTTTAATGTTCTCTTTGTTTCTGCAAATGCCGCAGAAAAACACTTGGCTGGTATTTCCTTAGAAATACATGTAGTAACTGTGCAGTATTTATTTACAGCTAATTTATGGCTCGTCACTGATTTTGTTCAGGTGCATTACTTTGCACTTACCAACACTATTTCTTCTGCTTTTGTATCATCTGGTCATTGAGTACTGTGAGATCCTTTGCAGCAGTCTGAGAAGGTACCAAAAATTTGTCACCTCACTGCTCGTTTACTGTTAGCAGACAGTGTTGTTAATACATTGACCAAGTTCTTCTTTGCATGCCTGTGGGACTCCTTTGGCCACTCCAGGCACTTTGAAAGCAGATCATTTACTTCTTTTTGTTTCCTGTTATTTATTCATGAAAAGCCCTTTTCCCTTTTTAACTGAAGGCAACATTACTTCTTTAAGAGTCTTTGAGAGAGATTGTAAAAGCTTTTTGAAAATCCAAGTATGTGACAGCGTCCCTGTGCTCTTTGAAGGTATCCAGTTTTTCAGGTAGTACTTCATCTACAAATGCCACTTTCACACATTTCCTTTGTGTCATAGTGACCTAAGTCTGGGCAAACTCTGTTCCTTCTGGTTTGCATGGTACAAGGGTCGTCGTGGTGCTACAGCTTTTCCCATCAGTAGGAGCAGACTTACTGGTTTGTAATACACTGGCTTTTCCCTGGGGTCCTCTTCGACACTTCCCACTCCTGTGGTACTGAGACTACTCCAGGTGAGAAGACTGTAGTAAAAGAACAGCAATTTTGTAAGTAATTTTCTTTACAGCTCTTAACTGAGTACTATCTGAATTCAGCAGTTTGTTTCAAATATGGGGTTTTTTTTTCCTTTTACTTTGTTTCTATTTTTAAGTCTTTTTCTATTGTCTTTTCATCTTGGGATCCTTCTTGTAACTTGTCACCTGTTTAAAAGTTTTGACATAAGCCCTTCTGTGAGCTTACTGACAGAGAAGGGAGAAATATCTGCTGGTGAATTAGTGTAGTTTCTGATTTTTTCCCAACTGTTTCTTAGGTTTCTAAGAGTGCCCTTTGCCATAATTTTGTCTGTACAGTTCATTGCCTTTGTTTATCCATGTTATCTTGTATATTTTTTCACAGAGACATTGCAGTTCAGTATGTTCTTTCAACTTTCTCAAACTGTTACGTGGTGCCATACTGAATATTTCTGTAACCCATTTAGGTCCTGCTCAGGTTCCAATGATGTCCCCAAACGGTTCAGTGCCTACTATTTATGTGCCTCCTGGATATGCCCCACAGGTATGTCCCTTTGTTTGATTCTTATTTTATCTCTTTTCATGGCAAATTATGGGAGTAGAACCATAATAGCTAATTCAGTAAATTAATGTGTCAAGTTTCAGAGTCACTGTGGTCAAACAAATAAATAAGGGGAGATGTCCCCTTAGTGTAATTCTGATGGGACACTTCTCAGGCTGTATATGGGGCTGTTTCGTTACATATTAACTACTTACATGACAATAACAAGCCCTGTTCCTTGCTGAGTTCAGAATCCAGTGTGCTAGATGCCCTCTGAATATAAAACACATTCATGACCCAAATAACTCCTTGTGCAGGGCCTGTACTGAATTCTGTTCTAGCGGATGTTTTCGCTTGGCCCCAGTATAATTTTTTGTATGTCCATAGTTCGTGTCTGGGAACTTCCCTGCAGATAAGGAGTAAAGCAGGTCAGTTACAAAAAGTGTAGCAAACAACATGGGAAAAGTGGCAGTTGTCCATTGTGGCGAAATTATCATATAGCACGTGTTTCCACAGCCTATCTTAAAATGGGACTGTCATTTTCTCACTGCTCTGTGATTCCTAATTTAAATGCCTGAAAATTAAATGTGAGCTAGATAACTTGAGCATCCTTTAAAGCAGATTAAAAGGATGATTCCTCTTGGCTATTTTTGACACCTGTATTATAATGAGATGTGTCGCCTTCTAGAAGGTGTCTCTTTTTTTCCCTCTGCCCTAGAACAAGTCTAGGGATTACTAGGTCAGACCTGGAAGTTAGTGCAGATCAATACCACTCTCCATAATGTCTTTCTTGTGATGTTCTGTTGTTGTGACCAGTCTACCTGTGACTCAATGTGCACCTCATGATGTACAGTGAGACTACAACATGTAAAATGCAGCCAAAAAGTCCACAGTGTCTAGCAGATGTTGGACTAATGATCTGAACAGCAAAAAAAAAATGTCCTCTAGCAAAAGGAAAGGCTGTTAGGTTAGGTAGACTAATACTTTGTGGTTTTTGCCTTTCATCTGTTGGAAACTCGGCTGATAAGTTGATTCGGGTATCCTTCATGGTTGAGTTCCCAAACAGGCAGAAGAAAAATTAATTAAAAATAATCATGGAAGTCCATTTATCTTTAGGTCATAGTAAAAAGTCTTGATTCCTATGACAATTAATTTTTAAAGAACTGAAAGAATTTTTGAGATAAGTGAAATTCTGAATTTTACCGTATTTCCCAAGTACTTTATTTCAGTAAATGAAGTACTTAATGTTAAAAAAGTTGTTGAGGGTTAGGGCTGAACCAACCACTGAATGCCAAAAGATGCTCCCTAACCCCTGTCCCTCCCCAAAACGGGAGGGGAAACAGAATAAGGCAGAGAGACTTATGGATTGGAAAAGAAAATTAAAACAGCTTTGATAAAACAATGATAGTACTAATAAGGAAAAAAATAAAAATAATGAGCTATATCCAAATATATAGAAATCTGGTATCGAACCCAACTGCTCCCCAGTAGCAATCCCTGCTGATGCTGCAGAGCAGGCGGGACTGGGGCAGTCCCAGGCTCAGCGGCAGAGGGGAACCAGGTACAGGAGCTGGATTTGGGAACTCGGGATCGAAGGCAGAAGGTCGGATGGAGTCCTTCTCGGACACCGGCCCTTGAAGAAGAGGTTTAACCCCCGTGATGCCTCAGTTTTATACTGAATATGATGTATATGGAGTGGATCACTCCTGTTGGTCACCTGTCCTGTCTGTTACTCACCAAAGGTGCGACCTTTTACTTCCTTGTGACCCCTTTTACCTGCTGGCACCTCCAGTGTGGCACACAAGAGCCAGCAATGTCCTTGGTCGCTACAGGAGCGAGTATAAGCAAGAGCCTTTCTGCATACCAGTCCCAGGCAGGAACTATAAACATCAGGCGTTATCACTTCTAGTAGCAGACGCTGTCTGCAAAAACATTCTGCTGACTTCAGAAAGGGCAGCCTCTTAGAAGAGACTGAGCTGAAAAGTAAAATCACTGAGCAGAGTTGGTTCTGTTTAGCTCAGTAACCTGTGCCAATCAGAATAGTATTTGTAAAAGGAGTTTTCCCTTCCTTTGGAGACAACGTGCAGCAGACAGGCAGGAGGACTGGGCCCTGCCCAGGCACACTCGTGAGCCTTCCCCTGGTGCTCGGTAGCGCAGGCAGGTGTTGTGCTCGCACAGCCCCGTGACTTTTGAACTGAAGGTGCCTCACATCTGTCCAGCTCAGAGTACAGGTGGAATGAGGATGTTCGCTGATTTCATCTGAGGTGGAGTATTGTAGTCTGGGAAAACCAGTAGTTTAGAAGGGTTCTGAAGTATTTACTGCTGACAGAACGGGCCAGCTGTTGCGGTTTACGATGGAAGTTCCTGTTACAAGCCCCAGGGTTTGATGGTAGTCTCGCAAACAGGAAAGGCTGATGTTATTGAGCTAAGAGGTATCCCAGAATTAATGTGGTCCGAGCATGGTTTCTTCAGGCGTAGTATATTTTTAAACGTCAGCAACTGCAGATATATTTTGGGAGAAATTGGAAACCAGCTACATGTCTAAAGCCATCAGCCTGGAAGAACAACTTCAGCATAACCATCTTTTGTCTGTCCATTTTCATCTAGTTCTATGATGCCTCGGTTTGCTTCAGGTCCTATTTGGCAGTGATCAGCGTATCATTCTGTTAAATTGGGGATAACTACAGAATAAAGCCTATTTATTTTCCTTACATCAACGAAATAAAAAGCAGTTCCTAAAATCATAAGTTGATTTATTTTTCCTTTCCTCTTTTAGAATTGTAGTTGGAAAACTCTGAAAACAAGCTGTCTTGTATTCACTGTCTCTAGTGAGGTTTCCAGTGATGTCTGGTTGGTTCACTCAACTGAGCAGGCCTACGCCAGACCGCAGTTTTTGCTAGCACAAGTAGGATAATAAACGGCTTGTTTTCTTTTTTTTTTAACGTAAAATTATGTACTTGACGTGATACTCTTACTACTTTTTGGAGGGTTTTTATCTGTGTAGTTGCCTTGCAGAGGCCTGCTGTTGAGTCAATGATTGATTTAGAGGCACAGTTATGAACCTGGCAAACTCTTCATTTTACCCTATTAAACCGTAGGTCCATGCTGCTGTGAACTGGGTATCTATTTCTGATTTACCTACGCTATTAGCAGAGGCAAGAAAACAAATAAATTAAAAACCAAGTAGCCTGGTTTTTTATGGAAGCTGCTTCCTACATCATCTGGATCTGCCCATAAAATTGTGACAAATTAAATGTTTTTGTAAGCAAAAATGGCTTAAATAATTAAAACTAAATGTCAGTGTTTAAAAAATATTATCGAACAGCAGGAGTTTTAGTCATATTTACTGCTGTTAACATACCCTGCCTTTGGGATACCACACAGTTATGGTTGCACAGATTTAAAGTGTTGTCCTTGGTGAAATTGTGTTTTACTCATAATGGACAATTTCTGTATGCTAAAAATAGGCAGCTCATTTTTTAAAGTCACATGGTAAGTATGTATTTTAAAGCTGTGTTCACGTAGGTAATTTTTACTAATTCCCAGCTTTTTATTTCTGTAGGTAAGGCAGAATCAGCTTCATTGTGTATGTACTTCTATGTCTTCTGAATACAGATCTTCATTCTGCCATTATACAAGAAGCATAAAGCTCTGTCTTTCTCAGTGTGATAGTGAAGTTTTGAAACAATTCCCTAGACCAACATCACTTACCTTGCATTGGTTCGGCTAGCAGGATAATTTTGGGGTGTACAGATGAGTTAGCTGTCAGAACAAACAAAAGCAGAAGCTCCTTTCCAGATGTACCAGATGCACGCCAGCCCCTAGTGGATAAAACCATGATAAAACCAATGATTGATCTTCCAAGCAGCTTTCTGTCACTGACTTGGTGGAGATGTTCACTAAATCTGGCTTGTCCTGTCACATCTCCCATTTGCCATTTTTGCACAACAAGCCTCTTGGGTCGCCAGAGGCTCACAGAGGCTTCCACAAAGGACCTTATTTTCTGAGGACCACATGGCTTCCTTCTGGGTGCGAGACATTTTAGAGATGGTGGGGAGGGAGGAAAGAAAAAAAACCCTTCTTTTTAAAAACTACCTTAAGTTGTGAAGGGTGACCTCATAAATGTTTATAAATATGTCAAGGGGGAGTGTCAGGAGGACGGAGCCCGGCTCTTTTCAGTGACATCCAATGACAGGGCAAGGGGCAGTGGGTGCAAGCTGGAACATAGGAGGTTCCACAAAAATACTAGAAAAAACTTTTTCACTGTGAGGGTGACAGAGCCCTGGCACAGGCTGCCCAGGGAGGTTGTGGAGTCTCCTTCTCTGGAGACATTCAAAGCCCACCTGGACTCGGTCCTGTGTGACCTACTGTAGGTGATCCTGCTCTGGCAGGGGGGCTGGACTAGATGATCTTTGAGGTCCTTTCCAACGCCTGACATTCTGTGATTCTGTGTGAAGGAGTCTTAAGAGGGCTGACTACTATCTTGCTAGGTTTTTTGCTTTAACAGCTTGATGCAGGTTTTGGCCGCTGCACTCTAACAGATGCAGTATGGCAAGTGTCTGCTGCCGGAACTGAGTTGGGCACAGAGCAAAGACCAGATGCTGTTGTGCCTTTCCTCTCACCGTTTATGTGGGGTGAGGTCCGTCCACCCACCAGATCACTTCCAGGGAGCTATTTGGTGGTTTTATGCTGTAGAACAATTCTAGGAGCAGTGTAGCATGCAGGCAGTGTGAATGAAGGTGCAGACAGGACCCTGGGAAGAAGTTAGCCTCATGCAGTAAATATACCCGGTTATAAATAACCAGGTATATAAGATGTTGTTGCAGTCAGGTTTTTTTTTTGAACAGTTTTTTTTCCCGTCACATTGAGAAATTAATGGCATTGTTGCAGTTAATGAACAACATAAATAGCCCTTTAATTTTGTCCTATCTTTTTTCTTATGCTCTTCTCTTTTCCCTTTCTTAAATTGAAGAGTTTTATTATTCCTTGTTTTGTTTAAGTGTCTGTAAAACATACCTTTCATGCTGTCATTTCTCTCTCGGTGTGTGGTGTCTCTCACTGGCCAGGTTATTGAGGATAACGGTGTTCGAAGGGTTGTGGTGGTTCCCCAGGCTCCTGAATTTCATCCTGGTGGCCACGCGGTGATACACAGGCCTCCACATCCCCCGCTGCCTGGCTTCCTTCCTCTTCCAGCCATGATACCCCCTCCACCACGTCACATATACTCACCCGTGACCGGAGCCGGTGACATGGCGACACAGTACATTCCACAGTATCACACCTCACAAGTATACGGGGATCTGGGTAAGTAGCTGATTGAATATCGCAAGTTCTGTCAAAGGAAATAATGCTCCGTTCGTTTCTGGCATCTGTTAAGCTGATGGACTGGCTTTCTCAAGCAAGATTTGCAGCTTCAATGGGAGCTACACACAAAAGTTTTAGGAGGATAGCAGTCTTGTTTTTACTGAAGCTTATTATGAAAGTTCATGTAATTAATTTGACTTGTCTGCTCAGCAATCCATTAAACACACGGATTATTTTTTAGCTGTATCAGTTACAGATTTGCCCAGGAAGGCAATGCAAGACGTGTTTGTAGGGATTTTAGCTGATCCCCTGAGATTCAGTGTTTAAATCCATGCCTGAGCGCTGTTCTGAAGTCTTACGTCTTGCAGGTACCCTGTTTGAAGCATGAAACAGGAGTTCTAGTATTGGTTCTGAAAAAAAGGTTTGCTGTTTTTCATAGAACTGTACGCATTTAGTCCAATGTCCCTATTGAAGTCCAACTTGAATAATCAGGTGCCACTGACCTAAACGTAATCCTGTAGTTGGAGCTGCCTTTGCTAGTGCCATTGATGGCTGCCTTTAATATAGTTCAGTGGCAGAGTGTATGCGCCCACTAACTCAGGGCTTGGGTTCTTGGATTAATACTTAGGTTTCTGGTAGACTTGCTTTTCTTTAGGTAAACTTCTGCTATAAAGCAAATGCTGACCTTGAAAGACTTCCAGAGAGCAATGCCAGGCTGCTGTTTTTAGAGAAAAAACCTGGAAGCTGTGGAGCAGAGGACTAAATAAAGCTTTTATCATGTCGCTGTGGATTTGTAGGCCCTCAGAATTCTATGATACAACTAAAATAACCTAAAAATGTCCTCCATGTAGTCACTGTGCTTACATAGTCATGATGTACAAAGCCATCAGATAAGAATATTTCAATGTCTTGATCTTCCTGTAATTCTTAGTATTTCTGTATTCTAAAGTTGTACTTTATTTCTTCCTCGCATTAATTTGATAACAGTAAATTATTAGATGCTCTTTGGGTGCTTAGTTATATTTTTATTAATTTCTTGGCTTCCTGTAGACGTCAGTTGTTTGCTTTTAGTTTACTAAATTAAGAGACTGGAGTATGATCATTAAATGCGTAAAAGATAAAGGATAATTCTTAATGGAATAATATTTTTTTAGATTTCTGCTGCTAGCATATAACCCTATAAATATGAATTCACTGATAATTTGCCAAACTACTAATGTAAAAAAAAAAAGATAAAGTGGGATTCTTTGGTTTTGTTTTGTTTTAAATATTTATGTAAGATGCCCTTGGATTTAGGGAATTAGAGGACTTGAGGTGCTTTAATTTCTTACATCCTTGCTACAGACTGCATATTTAATTCTGGACCGCTGATTGTGGCTATGGCTTTTGGAAGTCAAAGCTCACAGTTAGGCTCCTGTATGAGGAATCTGAGTTTTTTCCCCTTAAATCCAGAGGTACTTAGCAGGATAGTTCTCTAACAAGAGCACCCAAATAACTGGTAGTGAAAATCAAATTTCTTAATAGTTGCAGCTTATCTAGTAGTCCTCTGGGAATTAAGCTGACCTAAAAAAATAGAAACTTGAGAAGTTCTCTAGTTTTGTGATTCCTTCTTACAAGGAAGTTTTTGTGTTATCTTGTTTTCTATATTTCTGATAAGGAATAGCAAATAGTGAACTTCGTTCTTCAAATCAAGTGATTCAGTTTACCTCAAAGCGGACAAATTCTATGCTGGTTTTTGTCATGTGGTGTACACTGTTTTAAAGCCTTGAGTCAGTAAGCTGTGTGTGAATATAAAGGTGAAATGGTTGCATTCTGGAACTTAAAACTTCTGTATTTTAAAACTTAAAACTGCTGTATTTTTAATCTAACATTAGAGCAAATCTCCTTCCATTTAATGAAGTAGTACAGTTTTCCTGTGTTGACTTTATCCTGTACCTTATGGCTCCAGGAAGATTATGGAAACATTTTAAGAATAATTTTTAAGTAGAAAGAAGATGTGGGAAGGAAAGGTTACATTTCCTTCTCTAACGTTTTGTTCATGCCCAATTAGTGTATATCAGTGTACCTGCTGGACACTTCAGTTTTGCAGTAGCAGTGGAGATGTAATTTTAAACACAAGTCTGTGTTTAAAGTGGAGATATAATTTTAAACACAAGTGTCTGTGCACTTAATGCACATAGCATTTTTAAATAGATTTTTAATTACATTCTGTTCGTAGTGATTATTTTTATTTTTTCCTTCTTCTCTTTAATTTAGATACTCTGCCTGCCCATGGAAGATCCAACTTTAGAGATGAAAGGTCTAGTAAAACATATGAAAGGTTACAAAAAAAATTAAAAGATCGACATGGAACTCAGAAGGATAAGTTAAACAGTCCTCCATCATCTCCTCAGAAATGTCCTTCTCCTACAAGTGAACATAATGGACTTACAAAAGGACAGGATGCAGCTGGTATAAGCACAGGGTCTACCAAAAGCAAGTCTTTGGGTAAAGGAAAAAGCAATTCTCAGACAGACACAGAAGTAGAAGGTAAGTGTTAACAAAAATTATATATATATAAATATATACAGCCTTTGTAGGTAGAACACCAGGCTTTCACAATCTTGAAGTTGAGTAGTAGCCCATAACTGCCCCGACTTAGATTGAGCGGAATTAAGGGCAATCGACCTGCTCATCACATTGGAACAATGGGCCTAAGAGAACAAAACTACTGAGAGGCAAGTCTTCACGTAGGTTGGAGCAAATCTTATTAGTCGTACTTCGTAGCACTGTTCAAAGAAGGATCTGTGCTTTATCCAGAGTTATTCGTGCTTAGATTTTAATGAAGCCCTGAATATTGATGGCCTGCTTGATATTGCAGAAGACATGAAAAGAGCCAGGTGTTTGATGCAAGAAACCTGTGTTCAACTTGTTAAAAGAGGAGTTATTTTGTAAAGGAGATACTGTTACATAAAATTCACATAATGCCTGTCCCTACCAACTCATTACTGAAAAGCCTTTGTGGAAAAAGGTCCTCACACTAGTCCATGTGAGTTCATGTTTTCTAAGACACTACCATGAGGAGTGTGTTTCTTATTAATACCTTTATTTTGTTGGATAGTTTATGATCTCGTAAACGAACTGAATTCACTCAGCCTTGGTCATACAGCCCTTGCTGAATCTGATGTGTCACTGTGCAACTTTCAGGTCACTGGCATAGCACTTCAGATTCAGAACACAATGTTAAAAACTGGTCATCAGCCAAGTACAATTTTCTCAGAATAGTGAACTGAAACTAGTGATGCTGAGGGAAACAGGCCATGGTTTTCACAACCAAGACCAGGAAATCTCAGCCTACAGAAGCTGGTTAAAAACATGTCTAGATGATAACCTGTGAAAGCTTAGTACCAAGGGACACCTCTGAGACACAGCGTGAATTAAGAAGTTGGGAATCACAGAATCATAGAATCATTAAGGTTGGAAAACGCTTCTAAGATCATTTAGTCCAACACTACCATGACCACTAAACTGTGTCCTGAAGTGCCACATCTACATGTTTTTTGAACACCTCCAGGAATGGTGACTCGACCACTTCCCTGGGCAGCCTGTTCCAATGCCTCACCACTCTTTCAGTAAAGAACTGCGGCTCCAAACTTGAATGAGTACTTGTGAGTGTAGTTCCAGAGTGGCATTTGTCTTGGCTTCAATTTACACTTTCTGTGAGCAAACTGGACTAAGGCAGAGGCGATAAAATGTACTGTTGCTTTCATATTGGACGAAAATTACATTAACAGCTCCTTGGAAGCATTTTATATGAAAAATGAAAAAGTTACTTTTCAAAATGATTTAATTCAGGAGATGTTTGCGGAAAATATATACTGTGATTTAGCCTTGTAAGAACAGACAAAAGTCAGAAATGCGTTTAATTAGTTTTGACGGTGTAAACCATCTTAAAAATATAAAGTCGTAAGTAGATTTGACCTGTGTTTAAAGTTACACATTAATAAAAGATAACCAGGCTTTCTGTATTCCATAAATCATGGAACATATTTGGAAGTAGTTTTATATGAGCAGCTTCTTTGGGAGCTTTTTTGGTTTTATGTTTCCCTAGATGAATGCAAGTTGGCAAGGTGTTACATATTACGAATGTCTTTGTCTACTTTCAATTGTTGAATTTGCAGAGCTATTTCACTGTAAAGCCACTGAGCAATATTCATGGGTACTTTTTGTTTGCTTTGATTTTATTTTTTAAGAAAAGGATGAAGAAACAAAAGCACTTGAAGCACTTCTTTCTAATATAGCCAAGCCAGTGGTAAGTAGATAAAGCTTTCCATAAAATCAGAATGTATCTCTTGCTGCTCTACACAGTTTCCTTTCTGTCTCCCAGTTTAAAGTATCTTTAAATTCCCGCACTAAAGAAAATTTGCTTTATTTCCAGTCACTGAAATGTAAATGACTGAAGTAATTTTTAGTATATTAGCATTTATGAAGCTAAAATTGTCTTGATACTTATTATGTGGAATTATTCGTCCTGGGCACTCTGTGACATCTCAGTATTAACAGAATTATACAAAATATGTATAGAAAGAGCTTGTAACATTGCCAGTAACATAATGATGATGCTTAGTGTAAGATGGTGCTTGACATCATCTTACTGTAAAATCTGTTCTCAATTTCCTGTAACATTATTTACTTTTAACTGTTCAGGAAACAATTTTACACACCAGATATCTCTAAACATGAGAGATACGTGATCAGCTTTTGGAAACCTCATAAAAAATGAGGTTATGGAAAACCTTATTTCAAAAGAAATATTATGACAGATTTCTCTCTAAGAGCCCCTGGCACAGCCAAGGAAGACACATATATAACATGCCAAGGAATGGGTGACTATCATGAGTGGGCTTCTGACTTCTGCTTGAAAATCTACCAATTTCTTTTCCGTTTGTAGAACTATAATTCGTAATTCTGCATGGATACTCTTTAAAGCACCGTTGCCAGATGCAGTAGTTTCTTGCATTTTAGAGCAGGCCTGTGTTCTTTTCTTTCATGATCTGGATCTTCCTTGGTCTTAACCTTTCTGTGAGGATTTACACAGTTTTTCCAAAAATCTGGATCTCAATCCTCAGCCCACCAGCTTGCCGGAGTAAAAACAATCTATGTTCCCTGCCATAAACTGCAAAAAGTCCACGCAGCTGAAATTCCAGGAGAAGTGTGCCCTGGGTTTGTCCAGTCA
Source organism: Trogon surrucura (assembly GCA_020746105.1). Taxonomy (NCBI): domain Eukaryota; kingdom Metazoa; phylum Chordata; class Aves; order Trogoniformes; family Trogonidae; genus Trogon; species Trogon surrucura. The sequence goes on along the minus strand of CM036617.1, from coordinate 32,050,107 downwards.
GCCAGCTGCTTTCTCCGTGAGCAAGCACCCGGCTTTTCATCTTTCGTCAGTCCTCAGTTTACTGCAACACACGCGTGCACACACTAATGCACACATGCTTCACGTACCTCGATAAAGGGCGGAAAGCTTTTGTGGAAGGAAAGACATACAGAGAAAACATGGAGAAGGAAAAAGGGTGAGATGGAATGATCACTGAACTTTCAACATTGCCAGTCGTCAGCTGCGTGCCTTACCCCCTTCACCTCCCAGGCCCTGGTTTTAGTGCCCTGGTCTTGATTTTTCTTTTGAAAGTTGCTTTACAGCCAAGTGGGGAGCGGGTGGGAGAGTTGGGACTCTTTAGCCTGGAGAAGAGAAGGCTCTGGGGGATCGTACCAATCCGTATAGATACCTGCATTGTAAGTGCAAGAGGATGTAGCCAGGCTTTTTTTTCAGTGTGCCCAGCATCAGGACCAGAGGCAGTGAGTACAAACTGAAACACATAAAGTTCCCTCTGAACACCAGGGAACACTTCATATTCTGAGAGTGACTAAGCACTGGCAGAGGTTGGCCAGACTGGTTATGGAGACTCCCTCTTTGGAGATATTGAAAAGCCAACTTGAGATGGTTCTGGGCATCTGGCTTCAGGTGGCCCTGTTTGAGCAGGGGGCTTGGGCTGAGTGACCTCCAGAGGCCCCTTCGAGCATCAGCCCTTCTGTGATTCTTTGGTGCTCCAAGGACTGAGCAGGGACTGTATAATTACAGAAGAAGTCCTGAATACTTGGTATGCTGCTGTGTCCAAGCACCTGGGTGGTTTAACGTGTCTTCAGTGCCCCTGTGTCTTAAGTGGCTAAGCAGCATGGAGGTGGAAGCTGTATGAAATTAGAGGAATTGAGAGAGCTGAGATGAAGAAATGGAGTTAGCTGGTTCTAGCTGTTGCTATGATGGAGGTAGTAGCTGGGACGGTCAAGTTCAATAGCACTAACAGGATTACCTTGGCGATTGGAGCCAGTGGAGCGTGAGTAAAAAGAATTTTTGGAGAAGAAACTGGGACTGAAAAGAAAGCTCACAGAGATTAAGGTGTAGGGCAGAAAGGAAGTCAGTGGAAGTTGAAAGGTCTGAGAAGCAGCTCAGGTCCAAAGGATAATCAAAATTTGAGAGATCCTAAAATAGATGAGGCATCTAAGATGAGAAAATGAGACCAGGAACAAACAGAGTAGTAGATGTGAACTATTAGAAGAACAAGATCGAGACCAAGTAGCTTTTCTGTTTGTTATTTTTACAAGCAGACTGATAATGAAAGGGTGATGGGAGTCTGAATGTCTTGTTACTAAGACTGGTAGTAGTGGGGATAGTGGCTGAAAATAGGTGAGACAAGGATACCAGAACTTTATTGAGAGACTAAAGAACTGAAGTCTGGCGTGGAGTAAACAAGGTGTACAGACTGGAATGAAAAGCTGTTGATTTGGACCAGACTTTTGGGAAGCTGGAGAAGAAGAGTCAGAAAGGGTTATGTCAGTAAGAAATTAATGTAAGTCTACATCTGATAGCACTGATTTTTATCCAGGACCTGGAGTGTAAACCAGCTTTTCCGTAGCTCATCTTTCTTCTGACAGCAAGTACCTGCAAAGTCCTACCAGCGGAGATTTTGGTTTGCTGCCTGTTGTTTCACTGCACAGCTATGCAGCTCGTCTCCACAGATGTTAGTAAGCAGCTATTGCTATCACTCTATTAGATCAAGCAGTTGAGACTTGTGCAGTGGATCTGAAGGCTCCAGACTTGCTGTAGGGTGATTCCAGAAAGAATTTAAGGAAGGCATTTGCTGTAAATGTATATAAAAATATAAATAATATGTATTCTAGGAAAGTATGCATCAGAATACTGTTAGAATAATTCTGTTCCATTCTCAAAGCGAAGCAGATAAGATTTCGTACTAATGCTGGTACATTGTGTTGAAGATCACAATCACCTTTTGTTTTTGTGTTGTTTTGCTTTTTTTTTTTTTTTTTAACACAACAACACACCGTTCTTTCTGCATGGTCCCTGCCATTCACTGAACAAAATATAGCTGCTCTGGGAATGGGTCAGGGCTATATTGCTAAAGGGACTGATGTCTTTGAGAATCTGTCCCGATGAGGAAGCCTTGTTTAGCCACATACTGCATCAAAATGGATGCATAAACAAATTTTGTTGCAAGGTTAACTTACCGCAAGATAGAGCTGTAACTGGAGCATGCTGAACCCCAGCCTTCTCAGCAGCCCTTGAATCATAGAATCATAGATTTGTCAGGGTTGGAAGGGACCTTAAAGATCATCTAGTTCCAACCCCCCCCCGCCATGGGCAGGGACATCCCCCACTAGACCAGGTTGCCCAGAGCCCCATCCAGCTTTGCCTTTCTCAACTTTGTGAGAATGTGGATGATCCTTTCTATCCTCACTAGAAGTACGGAGACCAGTTCTCTAGAAGTGTGTGTAGTGCCCTGCTAGTGGTCAGGCCGTAGAGGATGTCACCCAAGTCGGGCTGTCATCAGTGGCTGCACTGCCGAGGGGAATGGCAACTCCCAGCTTCCTGGAGCGGTTGGAACGAGACACCAAGAAGCATGATCAACAAGTGGCATCTTCTGCAATGTTGCTAAAGACGTACGAAAAAGCAGCAGAGTGCCAGTACTGCTGGCAGTACTCTTGTTTCCTTTAACATTCTTCCACCCTCAACACCCAACCATCCATGCCTTTCAGGCAGGCGTGCCAGCTCCCCTCCCCGTCATGACCTTACTTGAACGTCACCGCGTGTAGTTGTGTGCCTGCAAGTCATCTCTGTGCAGACCTGAGAGGACATCACAGGCTTAGGCAGTAGTAGTCTGCTACAGGCTAAATAGTGTACACAAGGCAAAAAGCCAAACTTCCAGCACTTGGAGAGGCTTATGCTTTGCAAAGAGAAGGGACTGTCAGGGCTGTGGGTGGTGGAAGACCAGCTGATGTTGCAGCTTAGGGGAGCGTAATGATAAGAGACAGGGAGGCTGTGTTACCTTGCAGGATCGGAAGCAAGCCTCCCACTGTTTCTCCAAGGAAACATTTTCCTCACCTTCCCACAACTGAACTAGGAGGCTCTATCTTTTCAAACCTTCTGTTTGTAGTTCTCATCAGAAATGCTTCTGTATTCTGTATTTGATTAATGTTTCGCTCAAAGCACTCCCTGTGGGGATTGTGGCGTGGTGCTCTTCCTGACAGGTCATAAACACCCACTTCCCTGGTTGAACTTTAGTGCTGGCATGGGCAATACTTGGTACTGGCTGTGGTGATGCTGAGATGATCAGATGATCATACAGGTGCTGTCCAGTACATATCCTCCTCCAGAAAGTGCGTTATACCATATCCTGCTCCAGAAAGCCCCGAGTAGCACTGAAGCCTATGACCTGTCATGGGCTATCCCATGTCTTAGTGCTCAGGCCAGGGCATGCACGTCTAAATTAGGTGGTGACCTCCATGGTGTACTTTCATTCACACATCTCTTTTGGTTCTGCGCAGTATGGGGCACATCAGCTTTGCTGTTTCCAGACTCCACTTACATATTTTTATGAACATGAGCTCTTTTTTTTTAGCTTTTCCTTGTAAGCATCCCTCATCCTTTCATACATGGCAGTGTTAAGTTGGTAACATGATACTGCCACCAGATGACTCTTCTTGGGGAGGTGATGAACTGTTTATACAGTTGGACTGATTCTGTTGATTGTACCGTGCTGAGTCCTCAGCATTTGAGCAAAGCCTTCACCATGTCCGTTAACCAAATAAGAAAGCAAGCAGAAGAAAAGACAAGGGGACCTGAAAAGGCAAAAGAAAAAAGAAGAATGGAGTAGAAGGCTGAGTATTTAATGAGGAGAGGCAATGGGAGCTCAGAATTTGAGGGCTGGTTATATAGCGTGTAAATCCCTTGGGGGGGCATCATGTTTTGTGATCCGTGTTTTGTGATATGTGTGTGCTTGTGGGCACTTCACCAGTTACGTACCTTGTGTCACTGCGCATCTGGTTTGCACATGCTAGAACTGCTCTTTTGTTTGACCCAAATGCATGTGTAATACAGTTAATGAGGAGATGCGCTTTTGCAGGCTGGACTGCTAATCAAGACGCGCCCATCTCTTGGTTTCCTCAGCGCTAGATACTGTACTCAAGTATTGTACTCCGCTTTGCAGGAGCACAGAGTGCTCACAACTGGCACCAAAATCGATTGCAATTCCTTAAATAATACAAAGTAATACGTAATGTCAAGTTTTCTGAAAAAGCCACTCCTCAGTGTTTCAGGGCACCTAAGAATGGTGGATTCTTCTGATCTTAATCTTTGTTCTGCAAAAATCCTTTTTTCCATCTTACATCGCAGAGGTGTTTTGGGTTTTTTTTAATAAACTGGTGTTTTGTGCTTGAGAACTGACAGGAGTTTCTGAAACTTAGTAATTCTTTTCCATAACAGGACTCTGGCTAGAGTTGAGAAAGTCAAATATTGGGATATTACTGAACACCAAGAATAAGTGACAATATTGAGTAATTGCTTCCTAGGGAAGAAATTAGTAATTGCTGTCATATGCTTGCATCATGTGAAGCTGGAGTTCCATGTTAAAATAGTATGTGCTAATGTAGTCTAAGACTGACATACTGCATATACACAATAGAGAAAATTTTTTTTTACAGGAAATCTTCATTTTGTCCCTTATTAATAGTCTTGTGAGGAAGAATGTAGCTGAACCTAGACTTGTCTTTAAGAATCATTCACTTAGCTGAAGGTTGAATCTAAAAAGCAGTACCAAATGATTTATAAATCAATTGAAAGCATTCCTATGTAACATAATCTAGGCGTTCCTGCTATGGCAGGGGGATTGGACTTGATGATCTTTCGAGTTCCCTTCCAGTCCCTGACATTCTGTGATTCTGTGAAAGGACTTAATTATGTTCTCTGATTCTCTCTTGTCAGTGCTTGCACCTGTGATTTTTTTTTTTTTTTTTGGTCACTAAGAGTGATTGAAAATACTCATACTTATATGTAAATTTACTGAAAAGCTCCAGAACTTAAAAAATATGTAATATCATAGACAGTGTAGGTCCAGAAGAAAAAACTTGATGTTACTCAGCCCCATTCCTACTGCCTCTATTCTTTTTGTTTGATTACTGACCTCTCATGCACGAGCTGTATTTCTGGGGACCCCACACTCCCCCGCTGCCATTCTCTGGGGATGCAGAAAAGAAGAAGATAGAAACTTCAGTGAGTTTCAGGTATCTGAGGGACAGGGTTGGAAGTGCGTTTCTTGTATTTATACCTGCCAGAGAGTTAAGTGTTGTACCTATTGTTCTGTTCTGCCCATGAGCCCATTCTCTGAGGCCCTCAGGTACCTGCCTCTTACACTTGGTCCATAATGAGTTTGCTCCCCAGCAGGGCTGGCTGGTTTCACAGAATCATAGAATTGTTGAGGCTGGAAAAGACCTCTGAGATCATCAAGTCCAGCCTATGTCCCAACACCATCACATTGGCTAGACCAGGGCACTAAGTGCCACATCCAGCCTCTCCTTAAACACCTCCAGGGACGGTGACTCCACCCCTTCCCTGGGCAGTGCATCCCAGTGCCTGAGCACCCTCTCTGTGAGGAAGCGTTTCCTCATACCCAACCTAAACCTTCCCTGGCGCAGCTTCAGGCCATGCCCCCTCGTCCTGTCACTAGTTGCCCAGGAGAAGAGCTTGGCTTCTTGCAGCTCCTTGGTTTAATGTGAGCAAATGTCACTGGTGGGGACCCAGTGGTTTAACCTGAGCACCTGGTTTACTGCAGACCCCTCAGTTTCACTGGGCACCATTTCCTGAGCCCCCTGACTTTGGTATGGGTTGCCAATTTTCTAGTCCAGCAACAGGATTACAGAAAATGGATACAGTTTTCTGCGTCATTGCAAATGCAGATAATGTTCTATAGTTTTAACTTCTACATCCACCAATAGCAGAGCAGTGCCTGACTTGGAGATTCCCTGATTATTTTTTGTAAGATTTTTTTAAAATATCTTTTGTTTTTAATCCTGTTAGCTGTGTTTGTTTCATTGAGTCTTTTATTTTGTCGTGTAAATTCTGTTAAATATATCCTGCTGACTAATATATTTCTCCCTTTTCTCCATATGCTTGTGTGTCCATGTGTATGCATAGAGAATTTATATAGTTTTTACACCTTGCAGCTTTTTATGCACCATTAGGATGTCCTTAGTTCTCAGCTTCTCTGAATACTTTTCACTTTGCATTTCTGATCATGCTCAATTCCACCGACTGTTGCTTTTAAGTTTTGGCAAATTGGCCACAGCAAAGCCTCAGGTCTCTTTAGTCACATACTCTGTTTACACAAAGTAAAACAACCAGAACAACCTGGGTTTGGTACATAATACTGCTTTGTTGTGTTGCAGTTACTTTGTTAACAGTTAACATCTATTATTCTAGAAGTCTTATGAAAGGTTTATGTGAGTTGACCAATAAATATTGCCCTAGGGGAGTAACACGGGATAACAATTTTTCATCCAGTCAGAGATTTAAAGAGCATTTCACCCTGTTCTCTGTTACGTTTGTTGGTATATAACGATTTCCTCTAATACTCTGGGTTTAATTTTACTAGTCAAAGCCCTGTGAGTTTTCTGTTAGTCTGCAATCTGTAATGTTGTCTTTAATCTTCCTCCCACTCTTCCTGTTCCCTCTGAAGAGTTGAAATCTCCAATCTTTTGATGTTCCAATAATATGGAGTGCCACCTTTCACTCATATCAACCACCCTGCTCCGTTGTAAAAGAAGAGTAATCTAAAAGAAGACTAGACAGACCAGGATGTATGAAGAGAAATGTAATCTGCCAAGTGCTGGATGGGATGTTCTTTGCAGTTCTGGGCAAAGCAGTAAGGTTAAAAAAACCAACAAGAGATAAGGAGAACAGTGAGAATGATCGGAGATTTGGATAAGTGAGGAGAGACACAAATGCTAATGGTCTTCAAATACACGAGAAACAACGGCAGAAAGGAAGGGAAGATCTAAAGTTCAGCTCCATGGTGGCTAGGACTAGTAGGCTTTGCTGGTACAGAGAGAGAGTTACTGCCTGGACATTAGGAAAAAGATTTCAAATGATAAGGTTGCTAAACATGGGTACATCCTTCAGGAACCTACACTTCTTTTCTTCGATATCCCCTGCTGCCTTCTGCAATACAGAAGGGAGGGATTGTCTGAGAGGGAGTTTTTACCGCCCCAGATGCTTGCCGCAACTCCAAAGACTTCCAGAAATGCTAGAATTGTCCTGAGGTGTGGCTGTAGTTAGTGTAGTTCGTGGTCACATCAAGATTACAGTGGAATTTCTCTCACCAAACTTTGAATTGTGTTTCCAAGGACTTCAGTAGGTAATCTTACTAGCATTTGATCCCTGTCAAGATGTGATGTATAGCCCTGTTAGCATATAAAGGCTTAGTGACAATATTTCTGAGACATCGAGGCTCATCTTGTTTCCTTTTTCCTCCTTTCTGTTTGTCTGTTACCACTAAGTCATCTGCTCTCTGCTTCATTCTTGAAGTCAGCCCATTCAGGTTTGTAGTTCAGTAGATTACAGCAATTTAAGAGCACCAGTTGTGAAGATAGCATTTTGATTCTGATACTGCCGTAATAGATTTCCAAAAGCAATTATTCCCAAAATAGGTATATATTACAGTCAGATTGTAAAACTAGTCATTTCATGGAATGAAATGCATTTTCAATTCTCTTATGAAATGATTTGAAATAGTAGGTGAGTACAACATAGAAACCATAATAGCATATGTGCAAAACACCCACAAATTTCTAGACTTCCTTCCATAACAGATCCTCAAAATTCGTCATTATGTGCGTGCACCTGTGCAGTCACCTACAGAAATAGGAGCATCCCCAGGCCCTTGCAGCATGTGTGGGTTTTGGGGAGCGTGGGTACCCCTAACTGCACATCACCTTTGGGAGGCGTGGGTCTTTAGCTTGGCATGTAACTGTGTTAGTGCCTAAAAATCTCGCATTCCCTACAACCTGCAAATGCACAGGCCGTTGAGAATGCTCTCTACCAGGTTACGTGCACCCACCTGATCTGTGGGTCCCCACCTGCTGCACCGCAAGCCTCTCTGGCACCAGCTGGGGCGCAGCTCCTCACAGCATCCATCAGGCCTGGCTGGTGGTGGCAGCAGTGGTGAGTTTCTTATGCTGAGTCACATTTTGATCTTCTCTCTCTTCCATTCCAGCAGCTTTTATCCCTAGTATGAATTTTCGTGCTGCTTTTGTACTTCCTTCTTCACTTCAGAAGTTCCTCTGTGATTCTTCGTGTCATCCACCCGTGGGTCACCACCCTTAGCACAGGGAGTCTTTTGGGACAAACTCTTCGTGTTCCATTCCCACACACTGTTCATGCTCCTATTTCTGTCATGCCAGCTGTTGGTATCCAGGTTTTTCTACAAGGTCTCTGGAGGCAAGCACCACCACAGGAATTCTTTAGGATGTTGCCCATTGTCACAGGTTAGAGCTGGGCTGGCCACTAAACATGGGCAGATGCTCTCTAACCCCCTCTTCCCCCCAAAATGGGAAGGAAAAGATGAGACAGAGAGACTTATGGGTTAGAAAAGAAAAACTAGAACAGCTTTAATGAAACAATAGTGGAAATAATAGTGAAATGGTAAAAATAATGAACTATATACAACTATATGTAAGCCAAATATCAATCCCAACTTCCTCCCCGATATCAATCCCCGCTGGTGCTGCAGAGCAGGAGGCACTGGGGAAACCCCAGGCTCAGCAGCCGCGGGAGCTGGATGCAGGGAGCTGGATTCGGGAACTCGGGGTCCGAATCAAAAGCAGGAGATCGGACGGAGTCCTGCCTGGATACCAGCCATTGCAGAAAAAGAGACACAAACTCTTGTGATCACTCAATTTATACTAAATATGACTTATATGGAGTGGAATCCCCTTGCTGGTCACCTGTCCTGTTTATCACCCCCCAGAGGTGCAACCTTTTACTTCCTTGTGACTCCTCTTTCTACCCGGCACCCCCAGCGTGACACACAGAGCCAGCAGTGGCCTTGGTCACTATAGGAATAAGTATAAGCAAGGGCCTTTCTGCATCCCAGTCCCAGGCAGTAACTGTAAACATCAGGTGTTATCACTGCTGGTAGCACACACTGTCTGCAGAAACATACTGCTGACTTCAGAACGTGCAGCCTTTTAGAAGAGACTAAACTGTAAAGTAAAAATCACTGAATAGAATTGGGTTTTTTAGCTAAAACCAGGACACCCATATATATATATGCACACATATATGTATATATATGCATGTGTGTATTTATATTTGTATATATCTACATGGACCTCGTGAGCATGCCTTCATCGCAAGTGCCTGAGCCCAAAGTATGTTTTAATATTCTGTTTGCTAACAGAGTGCTAGATTAGAGCCTCAGGTAATTGTATCCCTATTAATATCTTGATCAAAACCAGTTTGCTGGGGTAGCCGGCCAAATAGGTTCTAATCTAATGGGAGAACCTACTTGGCACAGTCATAATTAAATGCCAAAAGCAGAGTTTCTTTATGTACCTGATGCAGAAATGCTGGTCATTTTGGAGGAATTCCTGAATTTCTGTGTATTTCAAGAAGGTATTAAAAAAAAATCATAGCACTTATCATGTAAAAAAAAAGTGTGAAACACTGTAATTTAGTAAAACAACTGATGCACAATATATGCTTGCCATCTCTTGTGCTTCATAAATGATACAGTCATTTTTATGTAGCCCACTAGGTGGCATTTGTTACTTAGAATTTTGCACTCGGCCTTAGGTTTGCAGTTTTCTCATGACATTTCTTAGATTTCGAGTTTGATTTCATCTGTAAAACCTAAATAGTAGCTATTAGATCAGCATAAATATTCTGATATGATGATGCTTTATGATTTTCTTCTCTTTTATTTGGTCCTTTGTGGCAAATCAGCATTTATATACAATAGCATTTAAATGGCAGAGGTCTTAAAGTTGTATTTCTGCAGGTATCAGACATTCAGGCGAGAACAGCACTGCTTATGTGGTCCCCTCCATCCAGTGATACCAGAGAAGACACTGACAAGAATGACATACCAGATGTTTATACTTACGAAGTGATGATTTCAAATACTGGAAAGGATGGAAAATACAAAACTGTATACATGTAGGTGTTCATTATTTTTATTTAGTTGCTATTGCATTGAATTATGTGGCTTAAAACCTCATTAAAAATCTGCCTGTTGGCCAGAGGTTCATATAATTAGCAGTTTTATGCAACTTCTGTTTCGAAACAAGCTACTTTTTTCAGTAGAATTAGTTCTGCTTTATTACTCAGGTCTCCACCATCAAATAGAATTTAAAAACTTTGTTCTTAGATGTTATTTCTGGTTTTCAACCAGCTGCTGTAGAAACCGTGGGTTCTCAGTTAGTGACATACACAAGTAGTGAGAAATGCAGATTGCATTTGTAGTTATTTACTTCGGCACATGTTTCTGCTCCCAGTAAGGTTATTCCTCCCTTTTCTGAAAATTTTCTTGGTAAAAGATAGTCTTAAGATATGAAATAAAGTATGTAGATTCACACAGAGCAGAACTCTAGCAGCAGCGGAGCAAACAAAGCTCTTCAATTGTTTCATTCTTAGTATGGCTTTCAGTCATTTTTTTGCAACTTGGAGAAATACAGCAGAAAATGTACCATTAAGGGTGTGAAGCTCTCTAATAATTATAAATCTTTGCATTTAGCTAGTTTATCTTAGTCACCTGCCATGTATTTCTTAGAAGCAGTACATGAATCACAACTTGGATATCCCTGTTCTAGAAACTTAGAGGAAAAAAAATGGGCTTTGTCAGTAAGAAACGAGCTTTGTCGTAAGCTGATGTCAGTAAAAGCAGACTGACAGATGCTACTGAAGAGCCTTTTCTGTTTACTGGACTCTAACAATTAGGTGCATGCAGTCATTTACAGTTTTAGATAATTGTTTTTGCAAAACCGAAATGAGCTCCTAAAGGCCCCGGTACTTCATTCATTTTTATGTTATACAGTACATGTGTACTCATGGAGCTGATCTTACTGAGTAAAAAAGAAAATAATTAATCTTAAAAGAAACACAACAAACAGAACAACAACAACAAGAAATCCCCACCCAAGATCACCAGGGCAAAGGAACAGGAGTGAAATGTGAGAACCCTCTAAAATTCAAATGCATTTTCATTTTACTGTGTTTAGCAACAGAAACGAACTGTTGGCAAATACATTTCTTAGAAAGACTGGTAGGTGGATGGATTAGATAATGTGTGTCTTATAAATGTATGGGGTACTGAAACAGTCTCTTAAATCAAATCGTATCTCTTTGCAGTGGAGAAGAAAATAAAGTTACTGTAAATGATCTCAGGCCAGCAACCGATTACCATGCAAAGTGAGTATCTCTATTCATTAAATTCAGTGAAAATGTTTTAGACGTTTCATTGGATCAGATTTGAGTCACAAATCAAAATTTTTGGCTTAGCTGACCACTCAGTCCTTTTTGGAGGACAGAAGATTGTTGGGCCCTCATCCAATACCCATGCTCTTCACTTCTCAGGGCATGCCAGAGCAGGGACTTTCTTCTGTCCTTAGAGCTGGGCACGGATGCCACTTGCTTTCTCTGTTTCCCAGAGGCAGCAGAAGCAGGTACCTTCCACAGGAACGTGCTCACTGTCGGCCACCTGAAGGTCAGGTTTTGCTGCTCTCGCTTTGCTCCAGCAAACCAGTGACCCTGACCCCATGTGCATCACTAATTGTGCCCCTGGTTCAATGGAATTCTACCCTTACAGCAGAGTTTGCTGCTTTGCTATGTCCTGTTGAAGGATTAGCATAGGATTGGAAAGATATGGTTATGTGTTCTTCCCTCCTTTTGTATATATTGGAGGTTTGTCTTATTTCTTGCTTTAACAAAAACAGTATGAATACAGTTTATAAGCACGTAGCATGGTGAAGTCAGAAGTGAAGGCCACCTTAAAACTGCTGCCTTTCCAAGAAATAATTGCAAGTGGAGAATGCAGCTTTAGAAGTGACTGACTGTGCAGCATGTGAGGGATTTGCCTCTCTTAGTGGAGAGCCCCAAGACCCCTGTGTGCTGACCAGGGAACCAATTTAGAGGCAGCTGGTAGGAAGCACAGGGAACAGAACCGTGTCCGAGTAAGGATCCAAGCCAGAAGTGTTGTGCCTCTTTCCACGCGAGCTTTAGAATATCAGCAGGAAGGGGGAGGAGGATTTCTGCTGTGTAAGTCTTTGGATTAGCATTTGTTCGAATGGGAGAGCTGCTCTCCTGGTCCTTGGCCCGTACATGAACGGGTCTGTGCCACCTGGTACTCCAGGGTATCATCCTGGCTGCCAAACTGGAAGCAAAAGCAGGTTTGTCTGTTCTTCATCACACACCTCATTTAATTTGGGACACTGTATGACCTGCAGCACAGATTCAGGAGAAGGATGAGTGATAAATTGACTCAAAGCTCCTCACGTGCAAGTGTTTTCCTTATGTTTTGGTTCCTGGCTTTAGTAGTGTTTATATGCTTTACCAAACGATGTTTTAAGTTGAAAATACATGGAGCATAAGGGTTGGAGCCTAGAATGTTTTTTTCCCCTATATGTCCTTTTTAATCAGGCTCCTTTCAGATGCTTTCTTGCTTAATTCTGGTTGTTGTAGAGAATGCATGGGAACAGATGATTTAGCCATCTAAGGTCTTCCTGAACTAGGAGTTAAACAGAATTCTGCCAGTGCAAACACTGCCCAAAATCATTGAAGACCAGGAAGACTAAACTGTGAAAATAATTGACAGATTACATATTTGCAAGGATATGCAAGCACAAACAACCTTGTGTGCAACATTAGGCACTGTTCAAGCGTCTCCCTCTCCCTGTACATGAAATCTACAAGGTCAAATTTGCTGTGACTTGCTGTTCATGCACTCAAGAGGAAAATGTAAGGACTTTTGCATCTTCATAAGCAGGCACAATCACAGGCTTTATACTAGTGATCAGAGGAAAGCAGTTTGGGTTTTTTTTTCTTCCAGAGGAACAGGTGAACTAGAAAAAAAGTACTTTGTAGACAAGGCATAGCTACACAACTGAGGGAGGCGAAGAGGAAGAGTGCAGGGAGAGGCTGGGTGATAATCTTGTGTCTAATTTTGGAGAAGAGCTGTTAGAAAAATGAACCATTTCTCTTTGAGATGAAGGCAAGTATTCACACATCTGAAGTACATGGAGAGTTAATTCATAGCCTTCCTAAAGGAAATGACAGAGTCAACAGGCTCAGCAAGGTCTTGAAGGAGTGCAGAAGGTACTCTGAAAATAATCAACAGCTTCATTGTGCTCAGCTGATGAAAGCACCTGCAGAAGAAGAATTATCCATAACATCAATTAATATGTCTGCAACAGGTAACGAGCCTGCAAGATCTTACCAGTATTTACCAGCCAAAGTACAGCAAATAACAGGCAGATTTGAAGTGCAATTGTGAGTCTAAAGCTGACTAATAGTAATGATGTACATCCAAAGTAAAGGACACTTCTCTTTTGCATTACTTCTATTGAGCAAGGTGCTTCCACCAGTTATTGATTTATAACAGTGATATTTTAATAATGAGGTAACAAGGCTGTAACTTAATTATGAATATTCAGTATTCTTTGGAAATTATATGTACAGATCTTGAGACAAAATGTTATTGGCTTTTTTCCACTTTATAGAGTCCAAGTAGAATGCAACTGTGTAAAGGGGAGCCCTTCAGAAGCAGAGAGTTTTACCACAACAAGTTGTGAACCTGATACTCCAAATCTGCCCAGGATAACTAATCGGACCAAAAATTCTCTTACACTGCAATGGAAGGTAAGAGTTGGTTGAAGACCTTTAAAATACACATTTTGAACTCTTCAGAATGGTTTTGGATTTGACAGTAAAATGCCAGTTCATTGAAACAGAATACTTTTGACAACCGTATTAATTTCAGTCACAGTTGTGTGACTGGAAATACGTGTAATGGTTTAAATGCAGACTTCCATAAAAATGTAAGGATTCCTAGAAAAGCTAGGAGTCTTTGTAGATAAAGTTACTGAGTTCAAATGAGAGACACTCGTTCAGTTCCAGTCCCCTCTTGTACTGTGGAATTCCTTTCTCTGTTGTAGAACATAGGTTTGTTTGTGCAGAGCCAATGAAGTGGTCTGGAAAGACTGAGATTTGAGCAGACCTGCAGTCTGGCTGCTCAGGAAAATCCAGTAGCATTTTGCACTGCTGCCAGATTTCAAGGTGTAAATTAAAAAACAAAACCATAAACATGATACAAGCATTCGTTGAATGGAGACCAAACTAGGAGTGTCTTGACAAGTGAAACCCTCATATAAGGGGAACATATTTGACCTCCACTGGTCTTGTCGCGTTTTGACCTATACAAGCGTTTTTTCCGTAAGTGGTCTTGTAACTAGTTAGAGCTGTAATTTTCTTCTTTTCTTGTTGCAGGCATCTTGTGATAATGGTTCTAAAATCCACAGTTATCTTTTAGAATGGGATGAAGTAAGCAAGTTATTCTATTTTGTGTTTAATTTTGTAGTTTTTTTGAAAAGCAGTTTTGACTGTGCACACTATGACTTCTTTCTAGAGGCATGTGACAAATGTGTAATTCCTAAAGCAGTTATGAAAATATGCTTGTGGCCCAATTTTTTTCTTGAGAAATACGAAATAATAGGGTTTTAATTATATAGTTCTGCCATTTTTAATAGTGACTTTTTCACCGGTAGTCCAACACTTCTTTCAGGAGCTGACACTGAAGGATCATTTTCCTGTAACAGTCTTGTGCAAAGGGGGTGGATCTACTGTGCCTCCACAAGCATCTTTCAGTGCTTACCTGGACAACTGTCCTCAGATAGCATAGCTGCAGAAGCCTCATGGCTTTTTCCTTCCAACCCTGTGAAATAGAAAGGAAGGAGGAAAAAAACACCTCTAATTCAGTATATATACAAAATTTCATATACTACCACCTCACTATATGGGAGATTCTTCAGTTGTGTCTCATTTCAACAAATAAGTTTACTTTGCATTTGTGTGTTACTTTCATTGATAGATGCATATATAATAATGCATATTTGTGAACAATGTGATTAACTTATTCCTTTTTAGGGAAAAGGAAATGGAGAGTTTTGCCAGTGTTATTATGGCCAACAGAAGCAGTATAGGATTACCAAACTATCACCAGCAATGGGTTACACCTTTAGACTAGCAGCCAAAAATGACATGGGAATGAGGTAAATATTACTACCATATACATATATATGGAATGTATATACTTGCGTGTGTGTGCTTTTTTAGGAAAAATGTATGATGGCATTTAAAGTGACAAGTCTTTTGTCCAACTGGGTTGAAATAGAGTATAGAATAGTTCATTTGGAAGGAACCTGCAATGAAACACTGGAAAAACACTGGCACAGGTTGCCCAGAGAGATGGTGGAGGCCCCATCCCTGGAGACATTCAAGGTCAGGCTTGATGGGGCTCTGAGCAACCTGATCTAGTTAAAGATGTCCCTGCTCACTGCAGGAGGATTGGACGAGGTGACCTTTAAAGATCTCTTCCAGCCCAATGCATTCTATGATTCAATGATCATCCAGTTCAGCTCCTTAGTTAGCTCCTGGTATGTGGTTGGGTTATTTGGTTTGCTGATTACCTGTGTGCTGTGAACCGCTTGATCCTGCTTGAGCAGGGGAGGTCAGACCTTCTGCTGAAGTTGCTGCCTTGAACGTGTTTTCTATGGCTTGTACTTGGAATAGAACTTTAGGCTGAGCGTTACACTGTAGAGACTCACACATTCTGTGCAATTGTGGCTTTTGCATCTGCAGTAGTAAGCACTTCTGCTGAAATTCTGGGAATCATGCTCAAAGACAAGGTTCTTGGCCAAAGGACCAGAATTGAATAGTTCAAATGCTACAGGGCTTGTGCTGCTGCTCTGCTGACCGGAGGGTACGTCCTGTCTTGGTCTCTGCTGCGCTTGGTTCCAGGAAGGTTTGACATGGTGCTAGATCTAAGGCGGTTCCTGAAGCTGGTGTAGCGATTTTCCAGGGCTTATCAGCCCTCCTGAAGTTTAGACTTTCAGTGACAACAATATGAAGAGGCGTCAGTAACTGCCAAAGCAGGAAGTCTGGCAGAACCCCTGCTGCTGCCCTTAGGTGTGTCTCTGTTGTGTTCTTTGCCATGTTCCATTACTCAGATATATCCTGTTATCTAAGGTTAGTCTGTAAGTCTCCTGTTACCCTGGGAAGTGGACATAATATGACATTACTATATCACTGAACTCTTTTGAAGTTCTAGAGCTTATTGTGAATGCTTAGGATCTGTAATTCTTTTAATTGCTACTTTTCAGAAGTTAGAGAGCACCAGACTTTGTTTTGAATTTTTGAATGAATGACATCCTACTTCAGTAGAGGATATAAATAAGAACTTAGAAAAAAAAATTAATGGCTTCTCAAGTTACATTTGCCCTATTGGGTGCATTAGTTCTTGGGAATGCTTCTTGGTCTTCAGGCAAAGCAAGAAACCTAATTGTCAGACTAACAGGTCTCATCATCTCTAGAGCAGACTGCCAGTGTCCACACTACCGAGGAGCACTTGGACCTTGAGGTCCTGTGTGGCATAAAAACAGACCTTCTCTAGCTGTCAGCCTAAAATGGCTATTTTGCATTTGTGTTTTTTTTTTTTAATTCAGTCTTTGAAATACTATGAGCATTGTGCAGCAGCTCACCAGAGTGCTGCTTTTAGAGCCTGAAGTGAGAAGATGTGTGTTGTGTGTCCTTCAGCCAGCACCAAGAGGTGCTTGAGAGAGCCGTGTCTGTTTGGACAGTGTTGAAGGACAACATAAAAAAAGGGAGCCAGACCTGGGGCTGAAATTCATGGTGGGCCAAAGAAATCTTCTGCAGGCTATTAAGAATGTGAAAACTACATCTGGCTCAGGAGATCTGAGGCGTGTGTTGGGAGGCTTTGAAGAGTACTCAGGGAGTGCGTTGCAGATAGTCCCTCTAGTTCC
Source organism: Trogon surrucura (assembly GCA_020746105.1). Classification (NCBI taxonomy): domain Eukaryota; kingdom Metazoa; phylum Chordata; class Aves; order Trogoniformes; family Trogonidae; genus Trogon; species Trogon surrucura. Next base: position 32,033,068 of record CM036617.1, on the reverse strand, counting down.
TGTGTCTTTCCGTAGGCGTCTGCTTTGGGCCACAGTCAGAGGACACTATAGTGAGCTGGAATGACTTTCAGTGGGCTCCAGCACAGTTTTTATTATGGTACTGCCTTCTGGATGACGTTTCTGGAGTGAATTTTCTCTGAGTTGCTCCTGGGCTTTGTCTTGGTGAGATTTAATTGGAGCTGTTCAAAAAAATAGGGACAAGGAGTGAGATGGCTGTTAAACAGGGTCCAGTTCTCGGGCTCTGTTCCCCTTCCTCTTTTATGTCTTAAGTGTAAATGTGCTCTCTGGGAATACCTGCACATATTACAGATTCCTGCAGCGTGAACTGGTAGAAGACACTGATCAGTTAAGTACCCATCTTAAACTAATCACACCCAATAGACTGTTAAATCAGTATTTCATAGCCTTGTAAAGATGGACTTCATTGTCTTTATGGTGTTATTTAATTATGAAGTCTCTAAAATATTATTTATTAAGGTAGTGTGCCTTATTATTGCTTATGAAGAAAGTTGAGAAGCTTAGGCATCTGGAGACAAAATTTTGTCTGAATAATTTTGCCAACAAGAACAGATATTTTATCTTTGAGTTACTTACATTTTTAAATTTCCTTCTAACTGCACATGAAACAGTGGCTAGATAAAAGAAAATCTATTTAAAAGATAGATAGCATTATTGTACTTCTAAGTGAATTGTTTAAGAGTCATTCAAATGCGAAACTCTTTTAGTTGATTTCAGTGTACTTTGGAGTGGTTCAGTCAAGCAAAGAGATTAAATCTGTCTAAGATACGGAGTTTCTTACATCTGCTTGTAAGGTGACTTCTGCAGTAGTTTGTTGTGAATAGAGATAGGCTTAGTATTTGTCTGACCTCTCTTCGTGCTTTCTCTAGCCTAACTATATAGTGCTGCATTTTTTGTAACAGATATCATGTGTGTATCACATAATCTTCATTACAGAGATTTTCTTGCTTGTGACTTTTTGTCAGAAAAAATTGCTATTCCCCTCAAGTTTAAGAATTTTTTTGATTTGCACTTTTTCCCTTTTTGCTTGACAACCTATTTAATAGTCTGCATGTCTGCACAGACTGTCTGCTTTGGGTGCTGTCAGCACCCTTAGTGAGATGTTGTCTGTAAGATTCTTTTTTTTTTAAAGAATTGGTCTGCTTTGGAGCAGAACAAAATTTGCAACTTGTGCTTTATAATGTGGGTTGGATAAGAGAGAAGATGAAGTTGAAGTATCTTCATACTGAGATTTTTCGGGAAAGTCAGGTTCCAACACATGATCTATTTAATTGATACTGTGGTTTAAGCCATACAGAGAACTTTGTGTTCAGGACTTCCTGATGCTCACTTAGGCAATTACTAACTTTTAGATTGAAATTACATCTTCAACATCAGCTTTGTACAGTTAAAAAAAATCAGGCTATCTTCTAAGTAGATAAGTGTTTCTTCAGGTCTGATGTGGAAGTCGCAAGTCTCTAAGTAAATGCCAGCTGAGAAGAGTCTTGCTGGATACGTGTCAGACCATCTGTGCAAGCATGGGGCCCGTTTACTGGCTTCTGCATCTCTCTGCTTCACACTAGGTCTTTTTATGTAACTTATTTGTATTTTCACTTGAAGATGTATCTAAGCGTCATCAGATGAGGTTAACAGTTGTGTTAGGAGATTCACTGGTGTACACACTGTACTTCGTTTGTTCCGCAATAAGACCTTCATATTGGCAACTCTTAAAGTAACTTAAAATTGAATGAGGCTATTCTATTATTTTCTTTATCGCTAGAGAAACTAGTACTTCACAATATACTTGAAGCTGCCTGGTAATCAAAAATTTCTTGAAGGTCTTTCCATTCATGCTTTTATGTCTTCATGTTTCCATTTTGAATAGGAAGGACGCTGTGGTATTAGTACATTATTGCATATAGACCTCTGTTGTTTTAGAGTGTGTACTTCATATGAAAAAGCCAAATGTTTTGGTTAGCAAAACGTTTTTATGCCATACAAAGAAATGTTTTAATTAAGAACATGTTAACCTTGTTTCAGTGTTTCCTTACTGACAGACTCCTGGGCAAGTTAAGCTGTCTGCATGTACCAGCTGGCAATTTCCAGTTGTGCACACGTCCAAGAAACTGTCATAATTGTGTTTAGTAATTGTGGGTTTTATATATTAATTATTGTGTTCAGTTAGTTTACATAATGTCTGTTTTAAACAGTGGTTTTAGTGAAGAAGTCCTGTATCATACCTCAGGCACTGCCCCAACCACACCAGCAAGTCCGTTGCTGATTAATGCTGGAGTTACTTGGTTATCCCTACAGTGGACAAAACCCTCAGGAACACCATCAGATGAAGGAATCTCATATATATTAGAGATGGAGGATGAGAACTCAGTAAGTTTAGAACACTTATTTTCAATAATAAAAGAGACTAAAATATGTGTGTTTGGTACAGTATTGTAGTAAGTGTAACAATGATTACTTTTACTAGAATATTCTACAAGGACCTGTATTTTCTGAATTTAAGCTGATGATTTGTCATTACTGTGACCAAGCCATATAACTTTCACTTTTTTATTGTGATAGTAATCAGTACTAGTGTTACTAAGCCCCAATCTTGCCAAGACTGAAAAATTGCCTTTAACTTGGTGAATTTGCATTATAAGAGCTGGATCCAAGTAATTGCATTGTGAAGTGTGATCCCTCTAGACTTCATTTCAGTCTTCACTTTTGTTTTAAAATGTGTCCTGTTCTGCACTTTGTAAGCATTAGGTATAATTTCTGTTGGCAATGTGTGTGTTTTTTCTTTACTGTTCTTCTCTTCTGATTGGAGAATGGTTAAATAATTTCCCCCTCCCTTCAAAGAAAATCTTTTGGTCACACAATGAAGGTGCACTTATTGCTATGTTAGAGGAGTATAACAATTACAGTCTGAATTTATTTCTGTGAAGTGTATTACATGGTCTGCTCTGCAAATATGTTTCAAGTAATATCCTATTTAATTCTGTAGGGATATGGTTTCAAGCCAAAATATGATGGTGACGATCTTACCTACACAGTGAAGAATTTGAGGCGTAGTACAAAATACAAATTTAGGGTAAGATTTTTTTTATATATTTGGTTGGTTTGTTTTTTTTTGCACTGGAGTAGCTTATGGTGGTCTCAGAAGTGGGGAGGGCCTTTTTTAAGGAGAACCAAGTTTGATGCCAGTTTCTTCATATTTCAATCTCTTAAAACTATTGACTGAACACCTTCGTCAGTAATTGTCTCTGCAGAAGAAATAAGAACCTCTGTAAGGGCATAACACAGTTGCGGTTACCTTGAAATTCCAGGATGTAAGTCCTTGTTCTTAACAGTTGGGGGTTTTAATTTGGCTTCTGCGTTGCATATACTTGGGCAATATTACTTAGTGTAGCTATGAGATTCTTTAATAGACTCTGAACACATCTGAAAGTATGTAAGGAGCAACTTTGATCAGAACAATATTTGTCAGTGCTAGCACTGACGCCAAATTAGTAAATCATTCATATTACCATGTTGTTGAGCCCTTTCTAAAAAGTCTTGAGGGCTGACTTTGTTAGCTCAAGATGAAGCCTCTCTTAATAGCGGCTTAACAATGAGCTTTTGGGTGTGATTAATAGCAAAAAAAGAAGCATAATAGGTATGACCAGAGAGCCATCAAGGATTACAAGAACCTTGCTAGGACATGCAGAGATGCAGTCAGGAAGGCTGAGCATCAACTAGAACTGAAGTTGGCCACAGATGTCCAGAACAAGAGTTCTTCAGATGCGTGCACAGGAAGCAGAAGCACAGGAAGATGTACATAGGCCTGTTGCACAACAGGGCAGGGAAGCAAGTTACTAATAAAGCCAGTAAGACGGAGATTCTTGGTACCCTCTTTGCCTCTGTCTTTATTGCACCTCAGATCACAGGATCAAGTAGTTATGACAAGGCACATGTCAGCCCACCAGTGGTGGAGGAAGAACTGGGCTGTGGCCTCTTGCAGGGGCTCAACTCACATCAATTTGTGGGCCAGGACAGAGTCCACTTCAGGATGTTGGGAGAAGTGGCTGACATTGTTGCAGAGCCACTCTCTATAATGTTTGAGAAGTCATATCCCTGACAACTGAAAGAGGACAGGTGTCATACCCATGTACAAAAAGGGCCCAGAAGAGGACCCAGAGAACTACAGGCTCATTGGACTTACTTTGGTCCCTGGGGAAGTAATAGAAGAGTCCTCCTAGAAACAATTACAAGCCAAATGAAACAGGTGATTGGGAAGAGCCTACAGCCAAAGGCAAATCATGCCTGACTAGCTTCATCATCTTCTACATCAAAGTAACATTTTCAGTTGGCCTGGGAAGAGCAGTGGATGTTGTTTACCTTGACTTCAGTGAAGTGTTTGATGCTGTTACCCACATCCTTCTCCTGAACAAACTGGAAAGATACGGACTGGGTGGGTGTGTCTGTGAGATGAGTAGAAAACTGACCAACAGGCCCCACTCAGAGGTTGGCAATCAATGCTTTCTAACTTGGGCTGGCAACCTGTCAGAAGTAGGATCCCTTAGGGATCGATGTGGGGCCCCATGCTGTTCATCTTCACAAATGATCTAGACAATGGGATTGAAAGTGCCTTCACTGAGTTTGCTGGTAGCACCAAACCGAGTGGTGAGGCAGAAGCATCAGAAAGGAGAGCTGTCTGACAGAGAGACCTCGACAGGCTAGGAGAGCGGGCTGGCAAAGACAGTATGAAGTTTGACCAGAAGTATGAAGTCCTTTGCCTTGGTCAGAATAACCAAAGAGGCTGGTACAGGCTAGGAGCAGCCTTACTGAAAGGGACTTGAGGTTCCTGATGGACAAGCAGACTTTGAGCAGTGCAGCACTGCAGCAACAAAGGCAAATTGGATCCTGGCCTGCACCTGCAGGGGCATTGCTGGCAAAGATAAGAGATGTGATCATCTCACTGTATTCAGGTCTCATCAGGCCACACCTGGAATACTGTGTCCTGTTCTGATCCCCACAATTCAGAAAAGATGCAGAGAGACTGGAGAGGTTCCAAATGAGGGGCTACAAACATGATCAAAGAGCTGGAGAACCTGCACTATGACAAAAGACTAAAGGAATTAGATCTTTTCTCCCTGGAAAAGAGAAGGCTCAGGGGGGTCTCATCACAGCTTTCCACTACTTACAGAATGGCTACAGAGAGGAAGGAGGCTCTCTTCACAAAAAGCCACATGGAGAGGACAAGGGACAATAGGTGCAAGTTGTACTGGGAGAGGTTTCATCTTGGTATAAGAAATTTTTCACAGTGGGAAAAATCAGTCACTGGAACAGCCTTCCCAAGGACATCCTGGAGTCCTCAGCACTGGACACTTTCAAGACATGGCTTGAAAGGGTGCTAGATAATCTCATCAAGGCTCCCTTTTCCCTAAAATTTTGGAGCAGATGGTTTTTCAGGTCCCTTACAGTGTTCTCAGTCACTTTTGAACAGTTCCTTGGTTTTTGGAACAAAGCTAAAGCCATGTCCCACAGTATGAAACAGTCTCATCTCTCTACAAGGGAAAAACCACCGATAGCTGTTGTTTTACACCTAAAATACTATTTCATAAGGAAGAATTGGGAACTGCTGAGGAACAGCATCTCTGCAGTGTGAAAGACAGCAGTTAAGGGGTTGCTTGGTTTGCTTCGAGTTAATACTAAAATATGTAAGTACTCCTTTTCAGATGATAGCAGAGATTTTGCAATTTTGGAATATGGTTGCTTTCTTAAGCTAAAAAGATTATGATGGGGATTAATTTTACAGTACTTGGGATTTTTTTACATAGTGTAATACTTAGGCAGTTTAAAATGTACAGTGTATTCCTAAGAGTGCTATGACCATACATTACCTCTTCTTTAGTTTATTTCCTCAAAACCAGCTGTTGCAGGACTTCTTTTGAAACAAGCTGTTGCATAGTCTTCGTTTGAGAGTGTGTATATATAGAACTTAAAACATTTTAAGTTTCTTATTAAAATAAAAAAAAATGAGTGTTTATTTTTCTTAACAAAACAGTGAACAGAAGTCTCTGTTCACTCAGTCATGGGACATGAAGGAGAAACAAATGTTATGTTAGTCAGGTCTTTATTTTTTTATTGTGGAGGAAAGGCTTAATTAGTCGTAATATTCCTTAAGGCTTCTGAAGGAAGCTTTATAACCATTGGAAGCCTTATAATACGTAAATGCTAACTGTGCCTGTATAACTTCATTTGTAAGGGCACAAAGACAACCAGATGATTGTTAATCTTGTAAACTGTATCGTGAGACTTAATGTCTGAGAGACACATTAGCTCACATTTCCTTTTCTCCATCCGTACTGACATTACTGCTGTCATTTTAATTCTGTTCATTTTTAAAACAAATATAAAAGCCTAAAAAACTCTCTTTTAAGTCATTTAGCTTTTTGCTACGGATAAATGGGACCATGTAGTAAACTGACTGCAGGCACAACTAGAAAGTAAGAGACCAGCAATTTTCCTAGAATCACTGAAATGTCTAGGCTGGAAGGGACTTTGGGGGATCATCTGGATCAAACCCGTGTAGAAAGCCGAGTGTTAGGTTAGCAATTTAACCCTGTCCTAGCCCTGTTGTGCTGAGACTTTCCAGCAAGGGAGATTCAGCCTCTTCTCTGGGCAGTCTATTCTCATGGTGATTAATTTCTTTTCTTATATCCAACTAGAATTTTCCCTGGCATATGTGGTGCCTGCTGTCTTCTGGTCTTATCTTCACAGTTCCTTGTGAAAATGGTATCTTCATCTCTTCTGTAACTACCTTTTAGGTATTGAAAGGCTGATTCCCCCCACCCCGTGACACTTCTTTTTGCTTAGGCAGAATGAACCCTTGTTCTTCATCCTTTCTTCAAGCCCCTCTTTTGGACTCTTTTCAGTTTCCCAGTGTCTCTTGAACTGGAAGGACCAAAACTAGACACAGTATTCCAGACATGGTTTAAAAAGTGCTGAGTAAAGTGGCATAATCACATCCCTTATTCTGCTGGCTAAATTGTTGCTGATGCAAATGATTTGCCTTTGCTACTGCAAGGATGCTTCGCTGATTCATTTGAGTTGCTCTCCACCAGAATCCCAAGGTCCTTAGCAGCAGAGCTGAAAAAAGAAAAGATGACTAGCCAGTCAGACCCAAGACTGTACTGCTGCTAGGATTATTCCATCCCAGATGCAAGACTTTATCTTTGACAAAGCTCATTCCAGTCTTCATTGGTGCAATCTTCCAACTTGTCAAAGACTATCTGGTGGCCTTCTTTCCAGCGTATCTCTCTCTGCTCCTAGTTTAGTGTCATCTGCAAAGCTGGGCAGGATGCATTCACTCCTGGCATCCATATCACAGAATTGTTGAGGCTGGAAAAGACCTCTGAGATCATCACGTCCAGCCTATGACTCAACAGCATCACATCAGCTAGACCAGGGCACTAAGTGCCACATCCAGCCTCTCCTTAAACACCTCCAGGGACGGTGACTCCACCCCTTCCCTGGGCAGTGCATCCCAGTGCCTGATCACCCTCTCTGTGAGGAAGTGCTTCCTGAGATCCAACCTAAACCTCCCCTGATGCAGCTTCAGGCGGTGCCCTCTCATCCTGTCACTGGTTGCCCGGGAGAAGAGCCCGACCCCCACCGGACTACAGCCTCCCTTCAGGCAGCTGTAGAGAGTGAGAAGGTCCCGCCTGAGTCTCCTCCTCTCCAGGCTAAACACCCCCAGCTCCCTCAGCCTCTCCTCACAGGACTTTCCCTCCAGTCCCTTCCCCAGCCTCATTGCTCTCCTCTGGACCCGCTCCAGCCCCTCAATGTCTTTCTTGCAGGGAGGGGCCCAGACCTGCACACAGGGCTCGAGGTGAGGCCTCACCAGTGCTGAGCACAGGGGCAGAATTACATCCCTGCTCCTGCTGGCCACACTGTTCCTGACACAGGCCAGGATGCCACTGGCCTTCCAGGCCACCTGGGCACACTGCTGGTTCCTGTCCAACTGGTTGTCAACCAGCACTCCCAGGTCCCTCTGCCGGGCTGCTCTCCAGCCACTCCTCCCCAAGTCGGCAGCACTTCTAAAGGTATTGAACAGTATCTCATGGCACACTGGCTGCTGAGGAAATCCACTCATGAGCAGCTGCTAATTTGCCTTCGAGCTGTTAACCGCCACCCTTTGAGCCTGCTGTTCTATCTAGTTTTCTACACCCATCTCATGGTTCATCCGTCCTGTCTGTATCTTACCAGCTCATCTGCATGGATGTAGGTGACCATGTCAAACTAAAATCAGGGTAGGTGCTGTCCGCAGTTCTCCTCTCAGGTGTCGGGCATCTGTTGATGCATTCATCAAAGAAGGTGCTCAGGTTGGTCAAAGATAATTTACTCTTGATAAATCTAATCACCTCCTTGTCCTTCACGTGCACGTAAATAACTTCTGTTGTAATTTCCCTTGGGACTGAAGAGTTTGTATCTTGTTGTTAAGACAACTTACCCACATAAACACTTTTTTCATATCTGAATATATTTCCTTAAAAGAAGGTACTGTAGCAAAATGAGAGTGCTACTTAATTAATCCCAGTTATTCAGGTGTTTTTAGCAGTTAATAAAGCATCGTGTTTTGCTTTATACTTAACTACCTGAAAGTAATTTGGCATCAGTGGGAAAGGAATTGCAAATAAAATTTGGTGCAAGTTTAAAAGTGACCTCTTCACTGTATGTCTTCTTCAACATCTTTTGTTTCCATACTTTTATAAAGTTGTTTTCTCCTACGTGTGTTTATTCTGTGCAACTCCAATTAAAAAGAGTAGTTCTTAGACCTAACTAATTTCTGAGTGTCTTATATGGTTTAAAAAAGCAAATTTACAGATCCTTGACTTGAAATAAAGTGGCTTGTCCTATATTGAGCGCCCACAGTTTCCAAAATGTCTCTGAGATTTTACAGCCAGGCAACTCTTAGGTGTCCTAAGTAGAAGCCTAACTTTATGCACCAGCGTTTGAAATTGGGGGATATGATTTGTGAAATATTTTTTTTCAAATTCATGATTGCTAGGTTAAATAAAGATTTTTTTCCTGGCAGTTTGCAGGAATTTTTAATTTCAGTGTAGCAATTGTCTAACTGTGGGACTGATGAAAATGTAAAATGAAGCTTTGTAATAGCTGTAGTTCTTGTGATAATTTATTATGTAGTATTTAAGCAAACATATAAGTTGATGTTACTATTAACAGTGCATATTGTATCACAAACCAGTGTGATTGTTCTATTTATACTATTCTTTATTTATTTACAGGTCATTGCCTACAACTCAGAAGGGAAAAGCAGTCCAAGTGAGACAGTAGAATACTTTACTTGTCCAGACAAGCCTGGAGTACCTTCAAAACCCACAGTAAAAGGAAAAATTCATGCACAGAGTTTTAAAATAACCTGGGGTAAGATTGTTGTCCAACTCTGTTTAGAGTATGTCCTCTGTGTCTTATATACATAAATATTTTTTTTTAATGTGGAGATGTATTTGTATATAGGCCAGATTTTACTTCAGTAACACTTCAGTCAGCTGAGCCATTATGATCCATTTTCATGGAACTAAAAGAAAAATACCAATTGAAAATGCTTAGAGTGACAGTACAATAGTGTAATTATGTGGGAAGAATAATACCCAAATTGTAGTAGGGACTGTTTCTGCAGGGGACTACAATAATTAAAAAAGAGTAGTGTTAATTTGTGTACTAGAAGGTTCTGTTTCTCTGGCACAAAAAGTAGATGTTACGACATTTTGGGTTTTTTATCAGAAGAGAAGACCTAAGTTCTCCCTACACTCCTCGAAGTCTTTAGTTTTGATAAATAAAAGTTTTTGTTTAATAAGGACCATGAGAAACTTATCCTTGGGCTCAGATGGTTTTTACCCTTATGCTATGAAATACAAGGTGAAACAGTACTATGTGATGCAGTACTTTAGTGGAAAACAACAGTTACAGGTTTCAATTATTGTCACAGGTAATTAAACTTCTTTCCTGTTTCTGTTTAATCGTGTATTTAATTATTTAGCATTAATAAGTAGAAATCTACTTGTAGAGTGTAAGAATTACTCAACAAGTCCAGTCTTGCATCTTTACCATGTGCTTTGCTACATCTGGGCCTGATACTTGATCTTGTACAAATGATATGTAATGTATGAAGTTATTAGAAATACCTAATTTGTAAATCAAAAACTGTCTAAAATGTCTATACATAAAATCTTAGTCATTATTTTGAACAGTAATGTTCTCTTTTCTTTTTAGTGATAATTAATGTGATAACTTTTTTCATTTGAAGTAATTTGTTCCCTTCCAATTGAAAAAGGGCTTATGTGCCATCTAAGTCTCATTTTATTTAGCAGGTGTGATATATGTAACCTTTACCTAAGAGCCAACACCATTTCATCCAGCACATATATGATGTAATGTGATGGCAGCAGTATCTTTCTATACTGAAGTATCATGCTGTCTCTATATTTGCACACAATGTTGTTTTTCTGCATTATTTTAATTCTGCTATTCTCTAAGTCATCTCTGAGAAAGAGTAGTAGGATTATATGTCAAAGACAGATCTGTAGGTTTGTATCTTGTTACATTATTATTGTACCAGGCAGGATAGTGCACTCAGTTTCTAGTGGTGTGTTAAAAGTTTGAGGCTACATTTTCAATGCAGAGCTCCTGGCTTCTATTCTCTCCCAAAAATTTTAGGTTTTTGAAATCCTATACTTAAATAATTTTGAAATACTCCTAATTGCAAATCAATAATCTTTTTCCTACCTGCAGTCCAAATTACAGGACTGTTAGGATCTGTGTCCCTGAATCCATAATCAGGCAGCCTTCCACAGCACTTCAGACTGAAACGATTGCTGTGGCATCTCCCAGGTGTCTGACTCACTTGTCGCTCTGTGTCTGCGGAGTGTACGGTAGGGTGGTGAGCTGGAAGCTTTGCGGAGTTGGAGAACTTGAGTGATTCGCAGCTGTCCTGAACTAGGATGCTATGACTACCTAAACTGGCTAAATAACCTCCTGTCAGTGGTCGATTCTGCCTTTTGTAAATTCTCCCCAAAAGCTACAAACCCATTTAATTGACATCGCTTAGTTGGAATACTGCTGATTTTTATTGCTGATTTTTATAGATCCACCAAAAGACAATGGAGGAGCAGCAATAAATACTTACGTTGTGGAAATGTCTGAAGGCTTAAATGGTAAGTATTAGACGTATACGTCGGCATTCAGCTGTGCTTTTTTTTCTCTGCATGTGTACACCTGTGGGAAGAGTGAAGTGTGTATTATGACGGGGAAAGTTACTGCAAGGAGCTGCTATTAAAAAAAAAATCAGGATGTTAATGCTTGTGTGCAAGAGGTTCTTGTTCACCGGATTAGAAAGAAGATGCCTCGTGTCAAAAAGAGATGCTCCGTGTTCAATTTATTAATTAGGCGTATTCTGTTTTGGAGAAGAAATGATATTTCAGACATTTTAGGGCAAGAAGGCAAAGCCGCATCTTTTGCGGGATGTGTGACGGAAGAAAAACTAGTGCTCCGCTTATCACTGTTAAAGGAGAACAGTGATGCAGTTGGGATAACCATTTCTGCTATTTACTTTTCTGTCCTTTCATACAGAAGGGAAATTAATAGTATTTCTAAACTGGGCATGAAGCTACCCAGCTAAATTATTTCCAACCCTAGGCCTCTTACATAACCTTACTCAAAAACCCGGTCACATTGAGAATAAAAGTTTATCCTTCTGCAGTGGTGTGTCAGATTAAGACAGACTGCTGTCCCCAGATTGTAGGGGCAGCCCTGTCGGGGGTCTGAGCTGTGGTTCTTTTGATACTCAGTCTATCACTTGCCTTATTCCATCACACATCCACATGAAGCCACTTGTGGACTGGTTTACCCCAGCCTTTCATACAGATTTAGTGAGCTGATGGGCATTATGTTTCATTCCCAGTTCTCTAAATTCTGTGATGTATTAAGTTGTTGGAGATTTAATTAGAAGTCCCCAGGTTTCTTGGTTAATCTCTTAAGAAGAGAAAGAAAATGCTGAAGAGTTTCTGCTTTAAGAACCTGGCTGAGTAGCACAGAATGAAGTCAGTTTTTCTGATGGTGCCAGACCATTCAGGAATACAGAAACAAGCTGTATCAACTGTAAACTGTGGATACAGTCTGAAAAAATGAATGTTGTAATTAAAAAGTTTCTTTTCTATGGAAGAGTTCGGGTTTTATCTTTTCTATTTATTTGGTTATAATGTTCAAATATGCTTGCTGGCCCAGTAGTAACTACTTCATTAAAAGCAAATTCACCAAAAAAGGAAGATATTTTGTTTTAGCAGGTCTACACAATTTTGCCTAGGAAACTATCTTTATGAAATGATTGGATGTCTTCCAAGGAAACTCAAAGCCACCCTTATTTATTTTTCTTTTATAAACATCAGCCACAAACTTACTTAAGTGAAGCTAGGACACCTGCTGTGGCTGATACTGAAGTATGGCAAATTACACCTTGGTTCATTGCACACTTGTTCCTAACCTTTCAGGAAACAAATGGGACACAATATACAGCGGAGCTGCAAGGGAGCACGTGTGTGACCGACTAAATCCTGGCTGTTCCTATCGCTTACGTGTGTATTGTGTTGGGGAAGGAGGACAAAGCACGGTAATATGAGCTAATGTTTTTATTTAAAAAAAAATAAAATCTTTAAGATCTGGTTCAGTAGCTAATAAGCAGATACCGTACAGAAGTGCCTAACAAAAGCCATAATTAATACCTAAAAAAAGTTCCAGTATTGAGGCACCGTGTTTCAAGTTTTTGCCCATTTTGTAAAGAAGCAGGTGTGAATATTTTATGATATTATGGTTTGCTTAATGTGATTTTTCTTAGTTACAGAAACAGATACCGTGCCTTTCCCTGTGTGAGGCATCGATAGAATGTTGTTTCTTAAGGCCTAACCCAAGACAGCAGTGTAAATTTAGTGTTTCCCATGTGGTCAGTGCAGTGCCCTGTCTGAGCAGCCGAGTCAGGCCAGCAGGCAAGGGAGGACAGAGGGTTTCCTCAGGCTTTATGGGGTCCTGCCTCATGGTCTCCTCCCATGCTCTCTTGGCCCCAGTCAGAATGTTCACATTGCCCTGCTTTTCAGTATTCCCAAGCAATTTAGCACCATACTGTGCTCTCCCTCATATATACCCGTCACATACACACTTGCGCTGTCACTTCTGTGTTGTAGTTCAGGCTCCAGAGCCAACGTGTTATGCTGTATTCTCTCTTCCCAGCAGCAAGTGTAACAATACCAGCCCTAGCTCTACAGACTTCCAGCAGGCTTTCACTGTCAGGCTCATCTCAAAGCCTTGCATTCTGGGTGTTTGCCACTTTTTCCCCAGCATCCCCCTTACTATGTCAGATTCAAAAGATGTGTGGCCAGCAGGTCGAGGGAGGAGATTCTCCCCCTCTACTCCACTCTCGTGAGACCCCACCTGGAGCACTGAGTCCAGTTCTGGAGCCCACAGCACAGGAAAGATGTGGATGTGCTGGAGCGTGTCCAGAGAAGGACCACGAGGATGATCAGAGGGCTGGAGCACCTCTCCTATGAAGACAGACTGAGAGAGTTGGGGTTGTTCAGTCTGCAGAAAAGAAGACTTTGAGGAGACCTTATTGTGGCCTTCCAGTATCTCAAGGGGGCCTACAAGAGAGCTGGTGAGGGCCTTTTTAGGATGTCGGGTAGTGATAGGACTAGGGGAAATGGATTAAATCTGGAGATGGATCGGTTCAGATTGGACGTTAGGAAGAAGTTCTTCCCCATGAGGGTGGTGAGACCCTGGCACAGGTTGCCCAGAGAGGTGGTGGAAGCCCCATCCCTGGAAGTTTTTAAGGCCAGGCTGGATGGGGCTCTGGGCAGCCTGATCTAGTTGGGGATGTCCCTGCCCATGGCAGAGGGGTTGGACTAGATAATCTTTAAGGTCCCTTCCAACCCTGACAATTCTATGATTCTATGAAATTCATGTGTTCTTTCTCCACATAGAGGTCTCCTGCACAGATAGACTTGCCTGCAGCCACCTTGTCTTAAGAATAAATCTGGACTCCTTCAGTGCTGGCTCAGCTGTGATGCTTTTTGTCTTGCCTTAGCTCATCTTGCTGTTGTACTTCCCAGTCATCTAACTGCAAGTGCGTGACCATCTTTGGAGACTTCTGCTCTGCCAGCTTTTTTTCCCCCGCAGCCCAACCCCGTTAGTTCAGAGTAAACATTATTTGAGCACCAAAGAGAAAAAACAACTTGCAGAAAATCTTGATACTTTCTGAAGGTGTCAGAAAACAACCAAGAAACAGTAAAGAAAGATGTAATTTCAGTTTTCTGTAGCTTGTCACAGACATACCTCCTCCTGAGAAACATTCTCCTTGTGTAAGCAGCATCAGTTGTTCAGTGCAACAATACCTTTCAAAGGAACTGGAAAGCAGCAGTGCCAATCCACTGTTTCTGGAACATACGTAGAAACACTTGTGGAATGAGACTCCTAACATGCATCTCTTTCATAAACTAAAAGGCTTACCACCGTGCTGTTTGCTCTGTGTCACACTGAAGCCAATAACCCCACGTTGTCTGTGAGTCATTTCCATCTACATCCAGAATAGTCAGTGCCCTCTGTGGCACGTTGTTGTGCCGTGTACTTTTGCAACCACTTCGTGTCAGAGGTGGAAGTTTGTTGCACATTAAGTATTACTAAGCAATGAAAAAGTTCCACGTCTCAATTTTTCTAATCTCTTCTGACTGACAGTTCTGCCCACTTCTGCTTTCTGAGAGATTCTTGCACAGAAGATATACAGCCCTTAGAGTAAGGTTTTAGAAATCACTGAAGTGCAGTTTGATGGAAAAGAGAATGAGTTTACATTGTACAAGTCCTACATACTAGATTTGTACTGATAATTATCCACTGGTTTTAATTCTACTCCTTGCATGTGTACAAAAACACAAAAGCAAAAGTTAATTCTTCATATTTTGTGATTACTATAGCGTGTTTTATGTAGATATTATGAGAAATACGTAGCAGATTGCTTAAGCATCTTCATGTATTTGAAGATGTAGTTGAAACAATGGAAGATACTGTTTCTGACTCAAGTATTTGTCTTTACTTGTGGCATGATTGGTAGTGGTCATTTTGGCCTAGATGACTTCATTTCTGTATCTTTCCTTTGTAGGCATCTGATTCTTTACTGGTGCAGACACCAGCAGTGGTTCCTGGTCCGTGCCAGCCTCCAAGGCTACAGGGTAGACCAAAAGCAAGAGAAATTCAGCTGCGCTGGGGTAACTCTATTACAACTGCCAGGGAGTGTAAGGGATCCAAATATGTTGCATGTTAAAATTAAATATGCTTTTCTTCCTTTCTTATTTTTAGGACCACCTCAGGTGGACGGTGGTTCACCCGTTACCTGTTACGGTCTGGAAATGTTGCAGACAGAAACTGATGAACACAGGGAGGTTTACCAAGGCTCTGATGTTGAATGCACAGTAGGCAGCCTTCTCCCAGGGAGGACGTACAACTTCAGACTGCGAGCAGCTAACAAGGCTGGGGTAAGGAGACAGTCTGAAATGGCACCAGTTCCAGAGACTGCAGTCACTGTGGAGGGTCTTCTCTTTTAAAAGAAGCATTTAACAGAAAATTTTAAAATTAGAAATTCCTAATGTAGTTAATTTGATTCACATGGCTTATCGTTGTGTGGGAACAGACAGTTAAACATTAGTTTTATAATAAAGGGGATTTTAGGTGAATGGAAGGTAAAATAACTGATTATGTCTTATGTCTGAATAAAAGCATTGGGAAATGGTTAGGAAATGTTAAGTACTTTATTACTTATTAGAGAGCAGTGTAGGGGAAAGGGACCTGGGAGTCTTGGTGGACAGCAGGATGACCATGAGCCAGCAGTGTGCCCTTGTGGCCAGGAAGGCCAATGGCATCCTGGGGTGTATTAGAAGGGGGGTGGTTAGTAGGTCGAGAGAGGTTCTCCTTCCCCTCTACGCTGCCCTGGTGAGACCCCATCTGGAATATTGTGTCCAGTTCTGGGCCCCTCAGTTCAAGAAAGACAGGGAACTGCTGGAGAGAGTCCAGCACAGGGCAACTAGGATGATTAAGGGAGTGGAGCATCTCCCTTATGAGGAAAGACTGAGGGAGCTGGGGCTCTTTAGTTTGGAGAAGAGGAGGCTGAGGGGTGACCTCATTAATGTTTACAAATATATCAAGGGGGAGTGTCAGGAGGATGGAGCCAGGCTCTTCTCGGTGACAACCACTGATAGGACAAGGGGTAATGGGCTGAAACTGGAACATAAGAGGTTCCGCTTAAACTTGAGAAGAAACTTCTTCTCAGTGAGGGTGACGGAGCACTGTAACAGGCTGCCCAGAGAGGTTGTGGAGTCTCCTTCTCTGGAGACATTCAAGACCTGCCTGGACACGTTCCTGTGTAGCATTATCTAGGCGTTCCTGCTCTGGCAGGGGGATTGGACTTGATGATCTTTCGAGGTCCCTTCCAACCCCTAACATTCTGTGATTCTGTGATTACAGCATTGTCACAAGTTTAATAATCCCATGTGAAGTAAGGTGAATTATTTTGTATACAGCTTTGTAAATTGATTGATCTTTATTTTTTACAGCTGTTGGTGTATTAGAACATGATAATTGGTGCTTCCTGACTCTTTTTCTTACCATGTTTAGTTTCACTTCTGATTACATGTTCTATCAGATACAAGAATATTTTCTCCATTTGGAGTATTAAATATGTTTAAATAATTGTTGCTGTAGAACAAGCTTTGTTTAATTATCTATCCAAAGTCCTGATTTAAAGACAGAGAGGCAGGGCTGCTTGCACTTGTTCAGTAACCTTCTCTTCACAAAAACTATCAGGACCAGTTGACACCATTTGTGGAGACGTCTGCAGCTTAAGGCTTTGAAGCACTGACCTTACTTTTTTTTGCCCCCACAAAGACTCGTTTATAGCTCAGACATATTTTGAATCATTTATTTCTCTTGGGTAGGTATAAATAGGCAGTTACATATTGTGTTTTGTTAATGTGCAGCCATCACGTAACTTAAGGATTTGGATAACACCTTCCTGTTTTGCCTGAGAGTTTGAAGTGGCAAGTTTATTTTGATTGCCTTTGCTATAGAGGAGTCTTAGAGCTATTCTGGAATAGTGAGATAATGAAATAAATCCTAAATCCACAGTCCACAAAGATTTATTTCACAAGCAACCAATACCTAGTTCTGGGTTGCTGTTGTATGTCCCTATTATGGTAAACTCTTATTTTAAATGTAGTAATTTTATTTCTACAATTTAGCTGTATCAATTTCCTTTTTAATAGTTTGGACCTTACTCGGAAAAATGTGAAATAACTACAGCACCTGGACCGCCGGATCAGTGCAAGCCCCCTCAAGTGGCATGTAGATCTGCTGCCTGTGCTCTGGTGTCATGGGAGGTAAGAATGTTACACCTGTTTTAACAAGATTGTCTCCTACATTTTTTAGTTCAGCTTTAAAAGCTTAAGACTTAATCACATTTTTAAACATACATACCTGATTATCCAGTACTACATACCTGATTATCCAGTACTTGGTAGGTCAAACCTTGAAGTCATTCACTGTACTGTTGTATGACAGCTGTGGGTTGGCAGCCTCCAGGTACCTGAGATCTCACTTTGTTCTTTTGTTTAAGAGTTTTGCCTGCACTGCATTTCTGAATGATGCAAGCTCTTCTTAAAATTTTTCTTTCATGTGGTTATCTTTCCTCAGAGCAAATATATCAACATAATACAATAGATCATTGTGCATCTCCTGGTTTTATAAGCTGATTTAATTTTATATAATTTGATCAGTAATAATGCAGCAACACAGGCCTCCTATAAACCCATAGTATTTAGCTATCTGATAAAAAAGTGCAACAGATAAAAATTAAGTTGGTAAAAAGGAAGGTTCTGTCTGGGAGTACTGTTTAAACACACTTTTTCAGTGGCTTGAGATGGAGCAAAGTATCGTAAGTTAGAACTATACGGAAAAAAAAATTCAACTATTTTACCCAAAAGGTAGAGTTTCTGCTTCCTACTGAGTATTGCAGAGGAACTTTCCTTAAATGTCTACAAGGCAAAGCCTTTTGAAGAACTCTCGTAGAATATTCAGGTAGGACTAATTTGACCAATGTTAGATGTCAGCTTTATAGAATCGTAGAAATATGTATTGGGCAGCCCAAGATGGGTCACAGTACCAGAGATAAAGCCTCAGAAGTGCTGACTAGAGGGGAATTATTACTCCTTTTAGCCTTCCTGCTGCTCTCTTGCTAATGCAGCCAGTATGTAGTTCCCCTTCATCAGACACACACTGCTGACTCACATTCAAGTTTCTCACCAGGTCGCACAGGTTCTTTTTTGGTAAAGTTGCTCCTCAGCCTGTACTGCTCCACCTCAGGGCTAGGATTTTGTGTTTGCCTTTGTCTTAGGAGCACTTCTTAAAGTTTGTATCAAATTCCACTAGCTGAAATTCCTCTGGTAGCCATACACTTCAGCCTATCAAATGCTTCCCACCAAACAGTCATCCCTGCACTTGTTGGCTTAGATTCCCCTACTTCTGTTAAGGTGAACTCTGTTAGATCTGCAGTAGCAACAGCGGTAACATTGAGAAATGAGTCTACTAACAGCTGCACAGCTGTCCACAGCTGCATTAGTTCTCTCACTAAACACATCTCATTGTAAATGAGAAAAGGAAAAGTGAGTCCCTATCGGTCACAGCTTAGGAGCATCAAACATTATCCTTTGAAATGCCATTTGTGTTCAGTCACCATCACATAGCCTAGTGCTGAAAGTAGCAAATACTTCTCCTTCAAGAGAAGGATAAAGAAGAAAAAGTGCTTCGGAGCAATTATCCTCTGCACTTTGATGTTGTTGCTGTCTTGGAATATTTTATCCAAAACGGCAGCATCATTTTTCTTCTGTTTTCTTCTTGATCTAAGATATTTTTTGTTGACTTAGGGGCCAGAGAGGTGTTGACTCTTTAATTGGCTTTTTCTTTGTTACTTCTGTTATCTTTTCATAGTCTTGTATCTTAGGTTGGCACTGGTACGTGTGCTTTTAACTGTACTTCAAATGATTATTTCTAAGGAGCATTAAAACCATTCAACTCCCAAAACTGGGAGGCCAAGTTTGGGTTCGTAAGACAGGTGGTGAGGAAAAACTGGCTACTTGAGCAGGCATTTCCATCCAGGTCTGCGTTGTTGCTTGGGTGTCCCTCCCAGCTGATTCACAACTCTGTCTTGGGAAGCATAGAATCATTAAGGTTGGAAAAGACCTCTGACATCATCAAGTCCAACCATCAATCCACTAAATTATATCCTAAAGTGCCACGTCTACATATTTCTTTGAACGCCTCCAGGGATGGCAACTCCACTACTTCCCTGGGCAGCCTGTTCAATGCTCCACCAACAAAAGACAGAGCACACACCATTTTCTGCTTCACACTGTGCTCCCAGCCTAGTTTCCATGCACAAGAGCCATGATGTGCTCCAAAGGAGGAGTGATTCCTTCAGCCTGTAAGATGAAGACGCTCACACCAGTGTCCTTCCTCATATTGTCATCCCTGCACTATTAGACCCCACAAGTGAAAATGCTCGTACCCTAAATCACCCTCGCAGGAATACAGTCTCTTGCCATTGGCTGTTCAGGCTTCCAAGCCAAATGCCGTATGCTAAATGGTCTGTATTTAAGCAACTGAAATCACAGTTACTTGGTAGAGAGTAGTCTCTGCAATAGTAGATAGAATTTTTTAAGTATAGGGGACCCAAGGCCAGTAATGCATTCTGGTTTATTCATGTTGTATTAAATCAGAAATCAGCAAAGATGTGGGAGGGTAACATTCCTGTGAAGACAAGCAATACAGTTACGGTGAGTTAGGTTATTTTTTATTTTTTTTTCAGTAAGTGAATTTAACATCCAGCTATCTATGTCCATTTTTAAAGGTTCCAGCGAGTAACGGAGCTGATGTCACGGAGTATCGGCTGGAGTGGGGCGGTGTGGAAGGCTGTATGCAGATCTCCTATTGCGGGCCTGGCCTCAACTGTGAAATGAAAGGGCTTTTGCCTGCCACGATATACTACTGCAGGGTCCAGGTAAAAACGGAAGACTGTTGTTAGAGAAATTAGGAAATGGGAATCGACCCTGCCATAAAAACATGGTCTACTTTGCATTTTCAGGCAGTGAACGTTGCAGGTGCAGGCCCTTTCAGTGAAGTGGTGGCCTGTATGACTCCAGCCTCTGTACCTGCTGTTGTGACTTGCCTTCGGGGACTAAGCGAAGATGAAGTTGAAAGTCCACACTATTCTCCTTCCACATGCCTTGCTATAAGCTGGGAAAAACCTTGTGACCATGGATCTGAAATCCTTGGCTACAGCATAGACTTTGGAGATAAGCAGCCGGTAACTGTTGGGAAGGTTCTGACCTATTTTATAGATGGCTTACAGCCAGATACTACCTACAGGTATGCCACGCACAGCCTACTGTTTATTCCACCAGGGCAGATTCTCTATTTCTTTGTTTCCTTATGTTTTGGGTTTTTTTTTTAATTCTCTACATTACTCTGAGAAGCATTAGTATGGAGCAAAAGGAAGCTTTGTAATGATGGTCGTCGTAAATAGATGAGCTGGGCTGGTTTTGTTTTCTTTCAAGAATAATTTCTGTTAGTTTGTTTATTGTGGTGTTGTTGCATCTGTCTAGTTAATGTATCAGTTTAACTAAATTCAGATTATAGATTCATGGAGTAGTTGTTTAGTAGAAGGATAGACTGCAATCTGTTTGACAAAATAAAATCCATTCAAGGAAAGACCATGTCCAGTCTTTATTGATTGGATTGTCTGGTCTAATGACAGCTCATCACAAGTTGCAGGGCCTTTTTTGCAGAAGTATCAGGTATCTGAGTGGCAATCAGCATGAAGAATATTTGTTTAAAAATCTATCAATCAATTTTAAACCTCTTTTGTAAATTTTTAATTGCTAGAATCATCCTTCACGTTTGGCCTAAGGGTTACGGAAAAATAAAACTTTAAAAATCAGTAATTCTGCCCAAAGGCACAGAATCACAGAATCACAGAATGTTAAAGGTTGGAAGGGACCTCAAAGATCATCTAGTCCAACCCCCCTGCCAGAGCAGGATCACCTACACTAGAGCGCACAGGAACGCGTCCAGGCGGGTTTTGAATGTCTCAAGAGATGGAGATTCCACAACCTCCCTAGGCAGCCTGTTCCAGTGCTCAGTAACCCTCACAGTGAAAAAGGTTTTCCTCATATTTTTCTGGAACCTCCTGTGTTCCAGCTTCCACCCATTGCCCCTTGTCCTGTCAGTGGACGCCGCTGAAAAGAGCCTGGCTCCATCCTCCTGACATTCCCCCTTGACATATTTATAAACATTGATGAGGTCACCCCTCAGCCTCCTCTTCTCCAAGCTAAAGAGATCCAGCTCCTTCAGCCTTTCCTCATAAGGGAGATGCTCCACTCCCTTCACCATCTTTGTGGCTCTACGCTGGACCCTCTCAAGCAGCTCCCTGTCCTTCTTGAACTGAGGGGCCCAGAACTGGACACAATATTCCAGATGCGGCCTCACCAGGGCAGAGTAGAGGGGCAGGAGGACCTCTCTTGACCTACTTGCTACTCCCCTTCTAATACACCCCAGGATGCCATTGGCCTTCTTGGCCACGAGGGCACACTGCTGGCTCATGGTCATCCTGCTGTCCACTAGAACCCCCAGGTCCCTTTCCCCTGCACTGCTCTCCAGCAGGGCAGTCCCCAACCTATATTGGCACATGGGGTTATTTTTCCCCAAGTGCAAAACTCTACACTTGCCCTTATTAAACTTCATCAGATTTCTCCCCGCCCAGCCCTCCAGCCTGTCCAGGTCTCTCTGAATGGCTGCACAGCCTTCTGGTGTGTCAACCACTCCCCCCAACTTCGTATCATCAGCAAACTTGCTGACAACATTCTCTAATCCCTCATCCAGATCATTGATGAATATATTAAACAGCACCGGCCCAAGCACTGACCCCTGAGGGACCCCACTAGACACAGGCATCCAACCAGACTCGGCCCCATTGACCACAACCCTCTGGCTTCTTCCCTTCAACCAGTTCTCGACCCACCTCACTACTTGGTCATCCAAACCACACTTCCTCAGTTTACCTATGAGGATGCTGTGGGAGACGGTGTCAAAGGCCTTGCTGATGTCCAGGTAGACCACGTCCACTGCATGGCCACCATCCATCCACCTGGTTATGTCTTCGTAAAAGGCTATCAGGTTGGTCAAACATGACTTCCCCTTGGCAAAGCCATGCTGACTGCCCCTAATAACCTTCTTATCCTTGATATGCCTAGAGACAGTGTCAAGGATAAGATGTTCCATCACCTTTCCAGGGATGGAGGTGAGGCTGACCGGTCTGTAGTTACTCGGGTCATCCTTCCTGCCCTTCTTATAGACTGGAGTGACATTCGCTTTCCTCCAGTCTTCAGGCACCTCACCTGTTACCCACGACTTACCAAAGATGATGGAGAGTGGCCTAGCAATGACTCCCGCCAGCTCCCTCAGCACCCGTGGGTGCATCCCATCAGGGCCCATGGATTTATGAATGTCCAAGTGTTCAAACTGATCCTTAACCCACTCCTCATCAATCAGGGCAGACTCCTCCTTTGTCATGACTTCCTCTGGGGCCTTAGGGGACTGAGGCTCCTGAGGACGGTCTCCAACAGTGTAGACAGAGGCAAAGAAGGCATTCAGCAACTCTGCCTTCTTTCTGTCCTCTGTCTCCAGGGCACCCACCTCATTCAACAGAGGGCCTCATTCAACTAGAGGGCACTCTACATTCCTCTTGCAAAAACATCTCTTCAGTGTTAAAACTTAAAGGAGAATGTCCCACTGAAATCAGAATTTAAGCCCACAGTGATTTTGATAATTAGGATATCATCTGGCTATGCAGTTTTCTGAATCCTTGCAGATTTCATTTTACTTTTTTAATGCTGTATGTAAGACTGCAGTGTTTCTGTTTGCCTTGTAAGTATTTAACAATAATGACAGCAGTTTGAAGAGCCGTTGCTCTCCGTGTGAACAAAAAGAAAAAAGAGAAGCTTCTGTTGAAAAGATACTTCTGTACTTCTACCAACAAAAGTGCTTTTTGTATGCGCTGTCAACTCTGTGCAAATAAAAAATTTCATCTATTAATCTTAGTTCTGTGCCATAATAAATTAGCATAATGTTAAATATTACTGTAGTGAAGGGGAAATATTTATTCATAAGACTGCAGGCACGTTTGTGTTTCAATATTTTGAAATTGTGAGGTTGATTTTTTAAGTATTTAATTACTGTGATTACTTTTTTTCCAGTTACCTAGATGCTGTTTTAGACAAGCAAATGTTAGTCTGCAAAATGAGATTAGACACACTTCGTTCTCTGTGACTACCTGTGAGATACCCTGAGAGCCTCAGATTTCTCTGTTTTCTGTTTTCACCTTTTTAGAAATAAATGTCTTGGCTACTTTTTTTTTGATTGTTACTCATAAACTAATTCCTGCATCATTGTTACCGAAAAAAAACCCAAACAGAAAACCTTATCCCTGAATTTCAAGTTCTACAAACTCCTCAGCCATGTGTCCTTTCTCTTCTTGTAGTTCCCCTCTTTTCCTTTCCAAGCAGATCCGAGATGGTTTGTGTTTGCGGGCACCCAGAGATGTATTACCAGGGAAAACAGCAAGAGGGGTGGCTGGGTAGCATCACTTACTTGCACATGAATCAGATCTATTCCAGAAAACCTATAAAATATTCATTCTTGAACTCACCTGATGCAACAGCCAAAGATACTCATTCACCTCTATTATGGGTGTGGTTTTTTGTTGGTTTTTTTTTACCTGTCCTTATCTCTTCAGTGTGGCTATGAAAAATTTTGGCACAAGACCTGTGGGGTCAGCAAGATGGACGCTCTTGAAGTAGCCGGTAGAGCTTTTGCTTCTCTTCACTAATGTGAATGATGCAACTGTGCTAACATATTTTTATTTTGAATCAATCCAGCTCCTTAAAAGTGTAGCAAAGAAGGTGACACTTCTGCACATTCATGACAGTCTATCAAAGCATATGAACTGGTAAAAGTCTTAACTGTGGAAAGTACTATCTGTTTGATATTTTCTCTCGAATATGAATGGTGAAAATGAGCAGTTACGCTTCAGAATCTAATTTCTAATTAATTTATTCTCTCTTTTTTTTTTTTTCAAATACTAGAGTACGAATTCAAGCCCTAAACAGTCTCGGAGCGGGTCCTTTCAGCCACACCATAAAACTGAAAACAAAGCCTCTCCCTCCGGATCCGCCTCGATTGGAATGTGCTGCGTACAGTTCTCAGACCCTCAAGCTGAAGTGGGGAGAGGGAACTCCAAAAGCATTGACTGACTCCATTCAGTACCACCTTCAAATGGAGGATAAGAACGGAAGGTTCGTTTTGGCATCGCTTTAGTCTGCCCTGTGTCACTGTGGTCTGACGCTTGGGCGACAGCACCAAAGGGCAAAATTCCCTGTGCTTTGCTGAATTTACAGCAGACATAGGAGGTCGTCTTATCTGGCAAGGCCAGAAGGGCTCTAAGTGTTCTGTGCTGGGCAGCACAAGATTAAGAACTTAGTTGTTTTTTACTTATGGTTCGATACAAAGAGGCTAATGAAATGTTTCGTACCAGCACGCTTTTTTCTCTCACATTTGGTGAAGTGTTTTGTCAGAGTATCAAGTCTCATCAGTCTTGTGGATTTTATATACCTGATGTTGGAAGGGATGAATTCTTTACTCTGTGTGGTCTTTATATGCAATTATTTTAGTGGAAAATAAACTCATGTAGTATAAATTATTATCTTAAGGGATCCCTTCTCTCATGTTAAAGCTGAATGTAAGCTGAGGTTGTACAGCAAGTACCCCTACCTAAATGGTAAAATGCACAGAACTACTGCACTATGTATTATGTCTGTATCTCTGCATCACTTTAGCTTGACAGTGAGAGAAAATGTATCAGCTAGGAGAACTTGCTTCTGCTGTAAAGAGGAAAAGAAATTGGACTCCTAACTGGAAAGAAATTCAGTGTCATTACTAAAGACTAGGTCATGTGCAAGTACCATCTGTTTTAAATTTAAAAGGTCAGAAGAAGAAGTTGAAGTAGATGATAACCTCTGCAGAAGGAGATAAACTTGTACTGTGATACAAAAATTGAAAATCAAATGAGAGCTGCCAAGGTCAATCTCTGTAAGAATTATAACCTAACGGAGAGTGGCCAGTCTACAGAGGTCTCAGAATGGGACTTCGGTGTGTGCTACAAGTGTGGCTCTGGCCTCCTGTGCAGATCTGAGTGAGCTTCATCAGTCGCCCGACGCTGACAGTGATCTACCAGAGCAGTTGGATCCATGACCCTTTCTCAGATGTACTAAGGAGAGTTGCAAATGAGCAAAAAGCTAAAATCTTATTATAGAATCATAGAATATGTTGGATTGGAAAGGATCTTTAAAGGTCATCTAGTCCAACCTCCCTGCAGTGAGCAGGGACATCTTTAACTACGTCTGGTTGCTCAGAGCCCCATCAAGCCTGACCTTGAATGTGTCCATGGACGGGACCTCCACCACCTCTCTGGGCAACCTGTGCCAGTGTTTCACCACCCTCATTGTAAAGAACTTCTTCCTAACATCTAACCTAAATCTGCACTGCTTTAGTTTCAAACCATTGCCACTCATCTTGTTCCTACACGGCATTGTAAGCAGGTCCTCACCAGCTTTCTTGTAGGCCCTCTTCAGGTACAGGAAGGCTGCTGTAAGGTCTCCCTGGAGCCTTCTCCAGGCTGAACAGCCCGAACTCTCTCAGCCTGTCCGTGTAGGAGAGATGCTCCAGCCCTTTGATCGTTTTTTGTGGCTGCCCTCTGGACCCGCTCCAGCAGGTCCACGTCCTTGTGCTGAGGGCTCCAGAGCTGGTTGCACTACTCCAGGTGAAGTCTCATCAGAGCTAATTGTGAAAAGCTAAAGATGTTGGAGGAGTAGATGGCCAAAAAAGAAGCAGGGTGTGCAGCTCGCTCAGAGAGAGAACTGCTTTCCTTTCCCATTGTTTCAAGTGCAGAAAGGTTTCTGCAAATGCTGAGAATCATTTTTGCCAAGAGACGTGTACTCTGTGTAAAAGAGATTTTTACCTTGAAGAGATGAGAAATAAAAGCTTAGCCCTGGAAAACCAGTTTATTGTTTTATAGTAATGCCAGAACACTGTTTAACTTTGAAATAAATATTTCTGTGCTTCTCAGTAGTTTCTGGGAAATTATGGAAATAGATTTGAAGACATTACTGTAGCTACTTCAAAGTACTTTTCCGTGTTTAAATCTACTCTTTCCATTTTCAGGTTCGTATCCTTATACAGAGGACCATGTCATACATACAAAGTACAAAGACTCAGTGAGTCAACATCATACAAATTTTGTATTCAGGCATGTAATGAGGCTGGTGAAGGTCCCCTTTCTCAGGAGTATGTTTTCACTACTCCCAAATCTGTTCCAGCTGCCTTGAAAGGTAAAGGTGCTTCTTTTTTCTTTTTTTTTTTCATTCAATACACACTTGCAGTCGCCAAATTTTACTTGCTTTCTCTTGGATGATACCTAAACTAGTGACAGAGACCTATATGGTTTGTTAATTTTTCCAGAAGACATTGTAGGAAGAGTATATCTGAATCTTTTATTTCTCTGGGACAAAATAGTAGATAGAATACAGAATTCTGCAAGCTGATAGAATGAAACAATAAGTGCTGGGGAAAGCAGAGCCAGCTTCACTTTTGTTTTCTTCCCTCAGCGCCGAGGATAGAGAGGATAAACGATCACACTTGTGAAATCACGTGGGAGGTTCTGCAGCCCATGAAGGGTGATCCAGTTATCTACTGCCTTCAGGTCATGGTGGGAAAAGACTCGGAGTTCAAACAGGTACGATCTGTTTAAGGTATTGGATTTTTTCTTCAGGTAGTATTTCTGATGGCTGGTTTAGATTATTGTGTTCCAGTATGTTTCTAGACACCATGCTTTTTGTCATTAAATAATGTAAGAAGGCATCTCCTAAAACCGGTGTCATACAGAAAAGAGATTTAAGTAATGTAAATACGGAAGGAAGTTGCAGCCTCTCTGGATTACGTTGACGCTTACTAAATACAACTTGACACCTCAAGCAGTGAGGAAATTGTCCACTAACGGGAACAACTGACAATAAAGAAAATATCCAACCAGTGGTACGGAATTGAGACTTACAAGAAAAAAGAAAGGGTTCTCTTTGCACAAAGAGCTGTTTGAAGGCAGCAAACAGTATTAGAAATGCTTTGATGTTGCTGAAGTCATGCTTCTGTACAGAGAACTGCAGGTAGGAAAGATACGCCCCCTACTTATGCAAGGTAGACATTCAGGTGTAGGGAAACTCTTTTAGTATAATTTTGTGATGAGTTTTGTACCATACAGTCATTTCAGTAGGAGGGGATACTGTAACTACAAGGGTGGAGCAGCTGACAGTGTGTTTTACTTTCTGGTTTGATTGTCCAAAGATGCAGTTTGAAACACTAAGGTACAAATTTGTCTGCTAATTGTGCTTACCTATAAACCACCTGATAATTGGCTTAATATTAGACTTGGAAACTGTTTCACACTATTAAGCAAGTAGACTTCCTTCCAGAAAGGAAAATTTTGGTATATTATAATTTTATTATAGGTCAATATTAAATAAGTTTTGCCTGCGCTTTTGGCCTTAGTATTTTTATAACTTTTAGTGTAGAGCTATGTTGGTCATGCCCACTTGTTAAGTTTTTCAGTAAAAGGTGAACCATAATCCAAGGTATTTGTTATCTTGCCATGTAAATACTCTGTTGTATCTGTCTTAACAATATGATAAATTTTGCAGTGATATTTCTGTATCATGCTACCTATTAAGTAAAGCAAATCCAGGTAATGACAGGGAGAGGGGATTCAAAGGGGTTTAAGGAGAGAAATCAAATTGTACTCTGCTACCCGCCTGGTAGCTTAGTACCTGTTGATTTAACTATAAAGAGAAAATTGTGCCCACGTGGGATTTTGTTGGCTTTCATGCAGCTGCAAGTAAATTGATTTGAGAAACCAACATTTAGATTTCACTGAATTAGACACTCCATGCTGAGGAGTTGTGAACTCACATTAAACAGCCGACTGAGAGACCCTTGGAGAACACCTCTAATAAGTCATCTGTGTCTTGGGATCTGATGAAATTAAGAATCACAGGGAGGGCTCCTCGCGGCTTTTCTGATACAATGTTTATTGGGATAAATTCTAAAATTTTAAATACATGATATCTTAACTACAACAAAGCATGTTGGATTGGATTAGACTTAATGAAGTAGCTTGATAGAGAGTTAATTACCTAAAATCCTGTGATAGGTTACTGTTAGTTTGAAGAAGAGGAGGCTGAGGGGAGACCTCATCACTCTCTACAACTACCTGAAAGGACATTGTAGAGAGATTGGTGCTGGTCTCTTCTCGCTGGTAATTAGCGATAGGACAAGAGGGAATGGCTGCAGACTGCAAGAGGGTAGATTTAGACTGGACATTAGGAAAAAATTTTTCACAGAAAGAGTAGTCAGACATGGGAAGAGGCTGCCCAGGGAGGTGGCTGAGTCACCATCCCTGGAGGCGTTTAAAGGTCGTTTAGATGTGGTGTTGGGGGATCTGGTTTAGGGATGAGCTTTGTAGAGTAGAGTTAGTGGTTGGATTCAATGATCCCAAGGGTCTTTTCCAACTTGAATGACTCTGTGATTCTGTATTACATTACAGGTGTAGTATTTGCTTTTGTAAGTAGTCACTAAAACGCCTTAACACTGAAACTTCTGATAGAATTTATTTGGCATGTACTCCTCATGCCATAACAGCACTTGCAGTTCTTTTCCTATGTTTCAGCCAAAGGACTGGAGACTTTATCTAATGTTGAAAGTGCGTTTCTGAGCTTTCGGTCCATTTTTCTTTGCATTAGTGAAACTCCCACTGAGGAGTCACCCTTTTTACATTTACCATGGCCATAAATAAAACCACACTGCGATAAGTATGTTTATGCTGGACGTTTTTAGTTGATGGTTTGGGGTTTTTTTCCTTTCTTGGCAGATTTACAAGGGTCCGGACTGGTCTTTCCGATACACGGGCCTCCAGCTGAACTGTGAATACCGTTTCCGCGCGTGTGCCATTCGACAGTGCCAAGAGACTGTCGGTCACCAGGACCTGATCGGCCCGTACAGCGCCCCGGTGCTGTTCATCTCTCAGAGGACTGAGCCGCCGGCCAGCACCAACAAGGACACTGTGCAAACCACACGGACACAATGGTCGCAGAGCGACCAGGTGTGCGCTGCTGTCATCCTCGCACTTTTTGCTATCTTTTCCATTCTGATCGCTGTTATCATTCAGTACTTCGTAATAAAGTGAAGAAAAAAAGAGATTCATTTTAGAGCGCTGCCCATTACATTTTACTTTCTCATAACCTAAAAGTAATTCTGTTCTCTTGCTTTTGCGAAAACAGGCATTTAGCACCGGCATTGGGACTGATGCAAACATTTTCAGCCACTTTAAAATGCTTACTGGTAGGTATAGGCTGACACACATTATTAGAACGCAAGCCACAGAAATACAATCTTTTCTTTAATATGCCTTCTTGCAGTACAAACTCTCTATGGGGCAGGCAAGCGGTGTTTAATGAAAGGGGTTTGACCGGTGAACACGAGCGTAAAAACGGTTTCCTGGCCCACACTTTTAAGGTTGCTACCATAACAGGGAAGAATGTCTAGATCGCATTTAAAACTTACACTAACAACCTTGTGCTGTATACAATATTAATCCGATGCTGTGAAAGCAATTTAGCGCTGTATTTCTACCTCCTCATTTGTCTTAATTATTTGGGAAGCAGGATTTACGCTGAAAAACAGAAGGGGCTTTTCTCAGGCAGCAAATAACAAACTGGATGGAAGAGTGTGCATGAAGGAAGCTTCTTACCTGATAAATGTGGAGTTCTTCACTGCAAGTAGATGTTTTCGAAAGACTGCAAGGGGATGGCACAAGTGGTTTATCTCACCCCCAGGATTTGATGTTTACTTACAAAAACACCTCTTTTACTTCTTACAACTGTAGGAGGGAGAGTGTGAGAAAACTTCATAGACTTATTATTTAAATTGAGACACATTTCCGAAGTCGACCTTTGATTGGATGTAGTTTATACAGATGTCTGTGCCCTCTGATTTTGGCTAGTTAATAGATTTTTGAGATAAAATTCATTACTGAATTTTTGCTGTTCCCTCAACATTCACTTGCTATACCCACCAGAATCAAGCACTGCCTTTTTTTTTCCGTTTTCTTCCTGTCTTTCTTTCTTTCTTTGGGGCACCAAATCAGAAGACGAAGTGTAGTAATTTGCACCAGAAAACTTAAAAGCTGCTTTTTTCTTGAGATCCTAATGTTTAATGTAATGTCTCTTTGGATACTGTACCAAATTGTTGATTGCATGTAGTTAATGTTGCATTACAGCACTTTGCAATTGCATAACTCATCAATGTTTTGTGAGCTTGCATTTGTGAGTTCTTGAATGACCAGACTGAATTTTATCAAGTATCCCATTGAACATCTTGCTAGATGGCAATGATTGCCAGTGACACAAAGCTTGTAGTGAAACTATCTTAAAAAAAAAAAAATCCTTGTCTCATCACACTTACGTTATTTGTTATACACTTTGTAATTAGCTATTTTTAATTTATTTGAGTTACAAGATAGTGGATCATTAATGACTTCTAGTTGTGTTCAGTTTAGCATTTTTAATGGTATTAAACACTTCTGTCAGTCTTAATAATAATAAAAAAGGAACCTCTGTCTTGTGCTTTGAAGATCTCTGAAGAATTTCTCTTATATTAGAACGGGCATGTATTGTAATTGTTTATACGTCCAATGATCTGTGCTGTAGAATAATGTTGCCGAGTTTCGGGTTTTTTTAAAAAAAAAAAAGAAAAAGAAAAAGAAATGGCGAAGAACTTGGCCTCCACGTGGTGAGAACGATCTGTCTTTAAAATGTACTGTATGTTTACATTTTATTTCGAATTTGTCATTTGTACGTATAGGCTGATACCTTCCCGCAGGATATCGCGATAACTGATGTTTTCTAGAACCTTCCTAAAAGTGCCATGTTTGGCAGTGCAAATGAGGTTGCGTGTAACAGCCCAGAGATTTCTTACGGTTGAATGTCTAAAACGGTAAGATTTGTTACTACAGTTAATCTGCAGTGACTTATGTTTTTCATAGTAAAATTCAAATGAGCTCCTATTTTTGATAGTCATTTAATAGTGTATTTGCCATTTTGAGCCTCGGTGCATATTACTGCACTGAAGACAGTTTTTAATGTAATCTTAATTTTACCTCATATACTGTACATTCCAAAAACAAATTAAAAAAAAAAAAAGAAAAAGCTCTAAACTTTTTAAAATGGTATAGATACACTACCAAACATATCACTTTACAATTGTACAACGTCGGACTCCATGAAGACGAACCTGTATAGTCTGATAGAAAATGCATAAACTATGTAGCAAAGTATCTTTAAAAATCTGTGGAAAATAAAAGTATCATTCTTTTTTGTTGGTGGTGGTCAGTCCTGTTGGCACATGATGCCGCCGAAGCCTTTCCCCTCTCCCTGGCAGCTGTGCCAGTGTTGCAGTCAGGGGGGTGGGGGCCGTGGGTGCTCCTCTGCCCTGGGGGCAGTGGGACCGTGGGGCAGAGGCATGTGGTGGATGGGGGCTGTCAGCACGGGTGCTTGTGCCCTGCATGGCTGTCTGCATGGGGCCCTTCGTGGTGGGCAACATCCTGACAGTGCTGGTCATCTGCGGTTAGCACGACGTGAAGACCACCACCAACTTCTACCCGAGCAGCGTGGCCATTTCAGACTTGGATCTTCGGGCAGCTGCTGTGCTGCCTCTCCCACTACCTCAGTGAGAGCTGCACCTACTGCACCGTCCTCCACTTCGCCACCCTCACTGTGGAAGTGCTGCCTCGACATCTGCTTCCCCCTCAGGGCCAAGGTGGTCATCACCAAGAGCCAGATGAAGGCCAGCCATTGGTGACCTCTGAGTCCTCTTACCTTCTTCTCTGGCTCCTTCTTCCTGGTTGGCATGGAGCAGCCCAGGGAAGCAGTGCAGTCACCATCCACAGAGGTGTTCAGCAAACACGTAGATGTCACGCTTCAGGATGTGGCTTAGTAGTTAGTCATGGTCGTGTGGGGTTGATGGTTGGACTGGATGATCTTAAGAGGTCTTTTCCAACCTTAATGATCTATGATTGTATGACAACCACACCAACTTCAGCCGTGAGTGTAAGCCCTGCTGGCCACCATGTTCAGGGTCACAACCTTCTACTTCATGCTGCCCATCATCTGCCTCAACATCCTCTACAACTTCATCAGGAGCTGTGGCAGAGCAACTCCCGCCTGACCCACCATGGTCCTGCAGAAGAAGGTGCACTGCCAAGCTGTCACGACTATCTGGGTTTAGTCCTTCCCTTGTCCCACCTCGGGCTATGGCTGGGGCTAGGACCAGGGCTGGTGGGCCACAGCTGGGGCTGGGACCGGGGCCGATGCACCTGCAGCTCCCACACAGTGTAGGGATAGTGCAGGAGAACATCCCAGCCAGGCTGTGGAGCCCTCCGGTGCTCCTTGGGATGACTAGAGCAGGGATTTTAGTCCTTCGTGGTATGTCTACAGAAACACCCTTCTTCTGAATTTTGCCAGGCAGAACCGAGTACAAGGTAGTCTGCAACTTCAGAAGAAAAGTGTGGTAATTTTTTCCAGTGGGCAGCAACACCTCTGGGGAGTAAATTTCTGTTTCTGAAAAATAAGTTTCATTTTCTAAGTGGTCTTTTGAAGCTCTTCTAGGAGTAAATCCACAGGTTTCCCAAGCAGGCTGAAAAACAGCAGCTTAACCCTTACAAGACATTTGCAGACAAAACACATAACACCAAAGCACTTCTTGCTGCTGTAGGATGCTGTTAATTTTTAGTTCATTTTTCTTAGCCATATGTTCATTAACTTAGCATCAGGCTCTGGAAAGTTACAGATTGCAGCATGTCCTGGGGCTTTAAAGTTTGTAAACAGTGACTGATCTGAAGAAAAATGGGACGGAAGGGGAAAAAAAAAAAAAGAAAGAAAAGAAAGAAGAAAACCAACCATTTATTAATGAGCATGAAACAAAATGTCCTGATTTGGGTTGTTTTTTTCTACCTCTAGTGACGTTTTTACAGGCTACATGGGAGATTTTTTTTTACCAAGGATGTCATCAGCTGGATGGAAGTAGTGTGGCACAAAGGAAGGAAACTAATAAGCCTGAGAGAGGGCATTTTGCTAACTTCTTTGAGGAAGGTATTTACACTGGACTAGGCACAAGGTTTTCCAACAGAAATATCTGTGTCCACAATCTCCTCAGAACCCCCCAAACAAGACCAATTCTCCCTTATCTCAAAGAGCCAGGAGCACCACATGTGTGATGTATTTCAGGTGTAAAATTGCTTTGCCTCTGTCCCTTTTTTTTTTTTAAGCTCAGAGAAACACAAAGGATGTTCAGAAATCATTATTTTGTTTTACTCACATGCATTTATAAACAAAAATAATTAAAAATATAGGTACAGTAATACGTTTGTTTAATTGCTCCTCATCTGCTCCTGTTGTGTTGCCATTGCAGAAGTATTTTTATTTATATTGTGCTAAAATGCGGCCATGAGAACAGCTGGAGTGGCTCAAGGCTAGAGATCCATCTAGTCAAATATCTGTCTCCAGCAGTAATTGCCCAGGGATGCGTGTAGGAGCTTCAGCAGAAAAAAATCAATAGATAGTCTTTATGTTAGCAACCATCCCATTACAATAGCGTGGATTCAGTGAGAGCTCAGGTGGCAGAAGTTCACCAAACCCAAAGACGTGGTCTTTTTCAGTAATGTAGACGTGTCAAAGAACAGCTCTGCCATGAGCTTCCACAAAAACACCTTTTGCTCACGCTGACTTTCCTTTTCTTGTCACACACATGGTGTTACAGACGTTGCCGGGGGGAACCTTTATTGTGCCAGATATTACATGGATGTAACACCGCTGTTGTTTTTCTCAGGGAACTCATCTCATGGTTTAGCTGAAGATTTTACCAGTTACCTTTTAATCCAGAGACTAACAGTCAGACTTGATGCTATTCCCATTTTCGTGGTTTTCTAGTAATTTAATGCCATTTTTTCTGGTTAGCTCACTTGGTTAGAGCATGGTGCTGATAACACCAAGGTCGCGGGTTCAATCCCGTTCGGTCCCTATGTGTTGCCTGATCTAGTTGAGAGGCGTCCCTGCCCATGACAGGGAGGTTGGATTAAATGATTTCTAAGGTCCCTTCCAGCCTTTGCCATTCTATGACTCTATGATTCTACGATTCTATGATTCTATGATTTGTACTGGTTAGAAGAACATGCAAAATGAGCCACGTAAAATTTAGTTTACTGGGTGGTTAACTCGCTCCTTAATTATCACTTACATTATTTGATCTTACAGCTAGGGTGGTTTTGGACTTTGTAATTTGCAGGTTGCCTTTCCACACTAACAAGATTGTATTTACAACCACCCAGGACACCAGGATGGTGCTGTTCTCACAGTACTTTAACATACGCACTCTGCAGCTTTCTTAACTGAGTGCATCCATCCACCCTGTCCTCTACAACCTCATTTCAAAGAAGCACAGTAGGACAGCAGCCTACAAGCTGTTGTTACCACACCGAGCTGCAGAAAGGACTTTCACGGTTACACAGAGACCAGTGCCAGCACAAGAAACAAGCTTCTGAGACTGCAGCCTGCAGCTTTTCCAGGCATTCTCTGCAGAGGAAGGGAACTTCTTTTCACAGAGGGATGGACATTTGTCAGGCCGTGTGGTATTTCGTAACCATTGGAACTTTGAAATACTTGTGTTTTTGTTAACAAAGCAAACAGGGGCCACAAAGCAGTGAGTATGATGTGTAGGTCGTGAAAGATAACTCGATAGGAAAAGCTGGAGTAAATTGCCAGTGAAACCGTGGTTGCAGTTACGCATTGTTCATTGCATGTGTTCTGTGCAATTTCTAGTATTTGCTAAAAATCACAACATCGAGGACTGCAAAGGAGGAGTGAGTTTGAGACAGCAGCTCTTCTTGGGTGCAGTAATGGGTAAAACTCCCAGAGAGCCTTTGCGATTTTATAATGGTTTTCTTAGAAACCAGATTCGAAAAACCACAGTTGTGCAAGGATATGGTTGCAAAAATAATCACTCATCATCTTGAACATCTTTGGAAGAAGGAGGCCTATATTTTTAGTACCTGACCTTGTAATCATGAAGGGGCGTTTCCCAGGCAATTTCATTGACTCTTCCCTTGGGAAAGTGCAGCAGCCTCTGGGCTTAACCCTTTTGGTCTGACTCATGCGATCAAATAAGGTCTCTTATTCACATACTAGCAACCAATTCCCTGTATCTATAAGAGTTTAGATACTCCTGATCACTGCCACGTGAGAGACCTGTAGTGTTTGGTAAATGTTAGTCGTGTGTCTCCACTGCGTCACCTCATTTACTGCAGGTGCAAGTAATAAAAATTCGCCCATCTCTCTACAAATGAGACCCATCACCCGATGTGCTGGACTGTGCCCAAGACTTACTGCTAGGTAACACTGCACTGCAAGTCAAAAACCAGCTCACTAATTTTGCTGCAAAGATTTTAAATACAAACTTAAACTATAGGATTTAGGAAGGAGACTAGTTGTGCGGATGTTAAAATGCAGCGCTTAACATCCTGCTTTGCAGAGGCTGCTGAGCTTTTTAGGCTGGAAGTCAGCTTGAAGAAGACAGAAATTCTTTACCAACCTGCTCCTCAGGAAGTCTCCCATCATCCCCACATCGCCATAGGCAAATCAGAGCTTAAGTCAGTCCAGCAGTTCACCTATCTAGGAAGTATCATTTCCTCGGATGGTAAGATTGACAAAGAGATAGACAACAGGTTAGCAAAGGCATACAGAGCTTTTGGAAGACTCCATAAAAGAGTCTGGTGCAATAAACACCTGAAGAAAAGTACAAAGATTAGTGTCTACAGAGCCATTGTACTGTCTGTTCTTTTGTATGGGTCTGAATCATGGGTCATCTACCGCCACCACCTGCGACTCCTTGAACGCTTCCATCAGCGCTGCCTCCGTACAATCCTAAACATCCACTGGACTGACTACGTGACTAATGTTACTGTGACTAATGTTACTGTCCTTTTACAGGCAGGGGTCACCAGTACTGAGGCCATGCTGCTGAGGACGCAGCTGCGCTGGGCAGGGCACATCTCCAGGATGGAGAATCACCGCCCCCATAAAGTTGTGCTCTGTGGTGAACTCGCCACTGGCTGCCGCAACAAAGGAGCCCCAAAGAGGAGATACAAGGACTCTCTGAAACAAGACCTCAGTTTTGGCCATATTGACTGCCATCAGTGGTCCGCTCCAGCCTCCAATCGGGAGACGTGGAGACACACCATCCATAACGCTGCTGCCTCCTTTGAGAACACACATAGAATTAGTGTCCAGGAGAAAAGACAACACAGAAAGAACCGTGCCTCGCCAATACCACCTAGGGAGACTTTCTGCTGTGCCTTTGTAACCGGACTTGCCTATCCCGCATCAGCCTTTTTAGCCATCAGCGCGCTTGTAGCAAGCCCTTCCCATGTCTTCGTTCACGAAGCCTAGCCATGATGACGAGTTGTGCAGAAGAGCTGGAAGGAGTTGAGGTACCAGTTTCTCTGGAGGGCCATCACACCTATATGGTTTTTTATCTGTTACCTTCCTGGCTCTAGCGACATAAATCTGGACCAGAATCAATGAAGCGGGACTGTGCTTACAGGAGCATAAGCAGTATGATTGTTCTTGCCCTAGGTTATCTTATTTGGTTATTTTGATTATAAATATCCCTTTTGCATGATGGTAGAATAACACATGTGGCAAACCACATTCATGAGCTTGCAGTACCTTTTTGTTAATGCTCTGTCACCACTAGAACAAAAATAGATGGAGTTTGGAGAGTTTTCTCAGAAGGAACCAGGCCTCTGGCAATCAGTACTGGATTGTGTAAGGAGGGATGTGGTAAATCAAAAATTTAAAAAAATCTGTCTTATTTATTCCCAGGAACATTGTGTCCAGGTGCAGCTGGGCTATCTTTAAAAGAAATATTGCAGAAGTAGTTTCATAGAGCTATGAGATGTAAGAGAAAATGGACTAGAGGTGCAGAGCAGTTTCAGTAGGCAGAGTAAAAGAAAAGATGATGCAAATGGGGGGATGTAAAAGAAAAGCACAAAGAACAGGTGATGAAAGGAAAGCATGCTGAGATACTGTGCTTTGTAAAAGAACACTTAGTTATGTTGAAGTGGACAGGAAAGCAAATTGGTGACTTGGCACAGCCCATGACTGATGCTGGAGATTGTATCTTGTGATAATACTTAGGATGGCATTAAAGTAAAAATTAACTGCCTGAAGTTTGAAAGGAATCTAAACCATTCTTGTGAAAGCTTTAGAGTCTAAACATTTCTGTCAGAGAAAGAAGAGTGACGGTGTCTGATGAACAGATCTATCCATGGCTGCTTGTGCGATCAGCCTCCTGCAAACGTGCTCTGAAGGCCTCTGTGAGTGCTCAATAAATTTATTGATATCTACTTTTAAGCCAGCAGTTTGTCACATCTGTTAGGCTGTCCCTTTAAGCAGGCATAAACAAAACTGCCAAAGTTATCGGGAAAAGACATTTGCATATTCTGTCAAATTCAGTCAGGTTCAGAGCGATGGTGTTCGTATTCCCAAGTCAGCGTTACGCGCGACAGAGCCCAGCTTTCCTGGAGGTGGCTGAACACCGACCTGCCCATGGGTAATAGTGGACAAATTCCACATTTTTTGCTTTGCTAGCAAGCACAGCTCTTGCTTTGCCGGTTAAACTGTCTTTATGTCAAACCAAAAGTTATCTCTCTTTTACTCTTCCAACTCTCCCCCTCATTCCACAGTGGGGGGGAGTGAGCGAGTGGCTGTGTGGGGCTTAGTTGCCAGCTGGAGTTAAACCACCATAAATTTGGGGTATGATGTGCCCTGGTGCTAACATAACTTCATTTGCATTTGCAGTGTATTTACACTATGTCACCATTTCACTCAACATGACTCTAATACATATTAGACTATCTAAATTAGACAATAGCTATTTGATATCTATTCTAAAACCAGAATTTCTGTTCTAAAGATGGAAAACTAGTTGTTTCTCACTTTAAGAACCAATATTTCTCTCCTCTATTCAGATAGCCTGATCCGTATGTGTCGATTTCTTAACAGAGTCAAAGCACTTCTTGCTCCTATTAGTTGACACTTCAAGGTTTGTTGCTTATTTTTCCACCCAGGAAAATACATATGTTGGTATGATGTACTCAGTTCTAACTAACATTTTTCTGGATTGGAATCAAATTAGTTCTCCTGGTCCATGTGGAGTGCTCACATTTGGCATTTTTTTGCCAATTTTTATACAATTTACAAAGAATTTTGCAGAGCTTTATTATAAAAAGACAAGCTAATCCTATTTTTCTTTCCCCTGTCTCTTTGGAAGTCACATGAATCAAGCAAACACAATTTCTTCCATCAGTTTCCAAACACCACCATTCCAAAAAAATAATTGCTAGAAAATGGATACTGGCATTGGCTTTGCAGGATCCTTCCAGGGAAAAAATACAGTGCTTGAAAAAAATCCAGCAGCAAAGACCCACTCGGGGATGCACAGAGCAGCCCCTGGGACATCCCATGGACAAATCCTTCCCCACTTTGGGGATTCCGGAATTGGGGCAGGGAGAGGGGACTGTCACCTCCCATCCCAGTCTCCGTGTGTCACCTGCCGTCTCCATATGGCAGGCTCTCTGCTCAGCTGGCACTAACCTGGGTCTTTAAATTAGAAAGGCTTTTGCTGTCTGTTTTTCTCTTTGATGTACCAGAATAAAATAAAAATAATAATAATAATAATAATAATAATAATAACCAGCCAGAAGGGCACCAGAGCCCAAGTGCTATCACTGTGTACAGAGGTTCAGCACACTCATGGCAATCAATATTTTTGGTGAACAAAGACCTTCCAAGTTCAAAGCTGCTGTTTTATTTGCTAGAACGATGCTGTCTCCAAGGGCAACACACAGCCGGCCTGGCAAAACAGAGAGGTGCAGGGACACTTGTTTGCTCTCTATCGCCATGCCCTTAAAATTCCATTTGGTACCGTGTTGCATCGCTCCCGCAGGAAACACAGAG
This sequence comes from Trogon surrucura, assembly GCA_020746105.1. Taxonomy (NCBI): domain Eukaryota; kingdom Metazoa; phylum Chordata; class Aves; order Trogoniformes; family Trogonidae; genus Trogon; species Trogon surrucura. Next base: position 31,993,700 of record CM036617.1, on the reverse strand, counting down.
TCTAAGCCCATCTCTGCAATTCAAATGAAGAGATTACACAAAACAAGTGGAAAAAGAGCCAAGTATGAAGTGGCTCAGGTGTGACCCAACCTGCTTGAATTAGCTACACCAAGTGAACATAGCCCTGGCCTTGGATGAGTAGAGCCCGATGGGAACAAGCCCCGTTGTCCCTGCAGTGCCATCGCCAATTTGATTTTGCAACAGGCAGAACTTCACCAAAATAAGCCACTTCTATGTTAAGATTAGTATCCAGAGATATATTTCCACTGCTTTAGGGAACTATTTACATACCGGTTTACTGTTACTATATGCTCCTGAGCATTTGCGATGCTGCACTGGAGCTTTGGTGGGGTTTTCCCCAACCTCAGAAAAAAAATGGGGGAAAGCACTGCCGCTGGGGGCAAGGTTTGCACATGAGGAGCTGGGGGGACCCATATGGAATTAAACCTCTCGTGCACTTTGTACCAGTAGATTTTAAAACATATTCTCATGGAGCAAAGTCTGCAGGCTCAAGTCCAGTTATTGTATATTGGTTATTGCTGTTGCAGGTCTAGTATCTCTGATGACAAAGCATGTATGGGCTTGCAATAACAGGGTGAATATCAAGTGATTGAGCTCTCTGGAGCTTCTCAGATGATTGATGAGCCTCAAACCACCCGGAGCAAAAGTAACGCTGTCTTCTGCTCAGTGTCCCTACTGCAGAAAACCTATTGTGACCCCAAATGTTAAGGCTGATGTCACCCAGGGCTTCCACGGGCCTGGGAAAGGCACAGGAATATGCAGAAGAGCAGCAGCAGATGGTCCCACAGAGCAGAACCCCCCTTCCACTCAGAAGAGACCCACCCAGACCTATTCCTTCCACATATGCTCTATTCCCTCCTTACATATTTTGTCTTCACTAACCGATTTGGTCTCTAGAGTCCATTTTGCAGTGGTCAGTGAGAAACAACAGCTCTCATCTGGAGTTTGTAAAAGCCAGAGTCTTCGTTTTCATTTTGTTTCCTTCTTTTCTTGTTTCGTAAAGTGTGTGTGTGCGAGAAGAAATCTATCTCCAGAATACCTTTCCACGTGGAAAAATCAGATGCATTTCATTTTAATCTGGGCTCTAAGAACACTGCATTTCTAAATAGGGAAACAAAATCGAATTCTTACCTTCTTGTCACCAAACGTGGGAACTGTCAAAGGAAACAAAACAATAAGAAAAATTTACAGGTAATCTCTGTTATGGAACATGAGATAACTGCATTATAACCAATGTCCAGAAAGCCAATCTTAGAAGAAATTGTCTCTGATGACTTGCAGACTGCAAGAGCAGACAGGGTGTCAGGTTTGTGCTGGGCAGCCTTTGGAATATTTGCACAATGGAATTACAAGTTTTATCACATCAATGACAGAGAACAAAATCCCATGCCCAAGCTCAGGGAATTTGGGCCACAGACCCACAGGGCAAGATGGTGTGGAGTGCCCAAAGACCTTACGTTCATGTGGAAGCCTGTGGAGCAAACTCAGAGTGGCTGATGAGCACCCAAAAGGACTCTGTTGCCCTAACGCAGCCAAGGGATGCTCACCATCTCACAGGACATGTCCACCGTGCCTTAGTGGCTGTTGTTTGCTAGAAAGTATAGCCAGGTGAGCGTTAGACTCCAAGAATCTGCAGGTAACTTCCAAAGTAATTTCTTCCAGCCTGTCAGCATGAATGTGGCCCTGTTAGGAAGAGGCATCACTAAGCTGCTTTTGGTGACCAGCACGGAGAGAGCTCCTCATAACCCAGTTACCAGCAGTGCCATGTGCCACCAGCATGGCAGGACGCTGAACTCTCCCCTCACAAGGGAGGGACTAGGGCCTACAATTTCTACAACATGAGAGAGGTGGAGGGCTTGCACAGCCATTTTTGCTGCTCCCGTTTTGTGGAGTTGACAGACTCTGCCTTCACTGCCATCAAACTGACTTTTGCACAGTTCCTACTCTTGCTCTTTTTCAAAGCGATGAAAAAGGCAGCGAGTGCTAAATATAGATCTAACACAGACACTTAAAGCCTGAGCTTTTGCATGAGGTCCCTGGTTCACCTCCCTCCTTTTTATCCTCCTTGCAGCTTGCCTAGCAGGACAAGCAGGCAGAGAAGTGCCTCACCTTCTGGCGAAGCAAGTATTTCTGAAGCTGAAATGCCATGGCCCAAAAATCACCCCCAGGAGCCCAGCCCTCATGCCTGGATCTCCCACCTCAGCACCACCATCCTCCGTCTCCACTCGCAGCAGAGCAAAAGCATCAAATCCAGCCTGGGCAATTTGTGGCAGGAGAGCAGGCAGGAAGGTGCTCAAGCTCTGTGCCACATTACTGAGAGCCACACTGAGAGCACCAGACTATATTAAAAGCCTGTAGCAGGCATGGACCACACAGCACCTTTGATCTCAGGTGTCCAGCAACAACCACCATGCCAGCACCCTCACCGTGGCTACCTGCAGAGAATGCACAGCAGCTATATGGGGTGAAATTGAGAAAACAGTGAAGCAGTCTTCTTATGGTCTGGGCATAGCCGATGTGCCCTGGCTTGTGCCCTGTGAGATGGGCTGAAACCCCATCACCTTCCTGAAACTGAAAGAGGGCAGATTTGTAAGGAAGTTCTCACTATAGGGTTGTGAGGTATTGGAACAGGTTGCCCAGAGAAGTTGTGGAAATGTCCTCCCCAGAAGCATTTGAAGCCAGGCTGGACAGGGCTTTGAGCAACCTGTTCTAGTGGGAGGTGTCCCTGCCCATGTCAGGGAAGTTGGAACTAGATGATCTTGAAGGTCGCTTCCAACTCAAACCATTCTGTGATTCCCACAGTAGTGTCCCCAGGCCTAAGCCCTCGGAGGGGCTCCTGCTGAGGGCAGCACACTGCTTCAGTACACTGCTTTATAAAGCAACCACTCTGCTGTCTGTTCCAAGTTCATTTATATAGGTTTTGCTTGTGTGATAGCTGGGTTGTTATCTGTATCAGAACTATACAGTTTCTTAAAAGAATAAACATGTGGAAGATGTTTGCCATTTATCCGAGCCACTTCTGAGAGGTGCACTTTTATTTTTTCCCAAGCCACAGTTTTGATGTATAGGATACCACTGAGTGTTTGTTGGCAATTAAAAGGTTAATTTGTGTTAAATATCATCATAGACTCAAAGCACAGTAGCAACGCCTCAAGAAATTCTTGTGTTCCTGTCCTATCTGCAAAGATGTGTATATGCACATGCAAGTATATGAAGGAACTTTAGACAGCACTGCAGACTAAGTGCATGACATGGGTATAAAACAAAGTGGGTTAATATGGCTCAGTGGCACACTGGTTCATTTCTCAGTTGTTGAATATAAAAATTCTGGGCATCTAAATCAGCAGCTATTCCAAGTGACCAATGTATGGGCATGGATGCAGGATTAACTTCTGACTCTGCAGTCTTTCAAAACCTTGGCATGCCCCAAACCCTTCTGATCCAGTAAAGACATGGAGTTGCTCTGGTGTCTAAAGACACACTCACTATACAGCAACGTCTACTCTCTACTGCTTCCAGCCAAGATACAAACTAGGTGTATGGACAGCTTCACAGGGAAGTAGACACGTTTGAAATTGTCACGGTGGGAAATTAGATCTCATAAAGAACCACCACCAAAGGTATCAGCAAAAGCGGTTTTATTGAAGATCTCGTGAAAGTGAGAGTTAACAAAGTTCGATGGCAAGGTTCACTCTGTTACTTACCACAGAGGATATGATAATGACTCAGAGTTACCAGTAAAAATCTAGTGCACTATGCTACAAGGTTATTTGTAAAACCAGTCACTTACCAAAGCTCTGCCACTGATAAGGGCACCCTCAGTCTCAAGGAGTAACCCGTCCAGCTTGAGGGGAGATCAGCGCCGTGCAGCAGCTGCGTGGCCAGGAGAGTTCAGTGGCAGCTCACTCGGGCTGTCAGAGTTTTGGACTAAAGTGGCTGGCTTGTAGTCAAGTTACCTGCGATGGAAAAGATACGTGAGACTCCTTGCAACCACAATTTGCTTTGTTCCTTGAAAAATGAGTCTTGGAAGAACCAGCTGCTATTGAGGTGTTGATCACATGACTGGTGTTCCGGTTCACAAGCCCTTATGCACTGAGGCTCAACGTGTCACCCTGTTCCTGCCTGGGTTTTCAGAGAACAGGTTGGATCTAGAGAAGTTCTTGGCCCAGTTATGGCCGAGGCCTTGGCTTCTTTTGGAGACTGAACCAAAGTACCATGAATTTGGTCAAGGAGTCGAGAGCATCCATCACAGAGATGAAATGTGGCAGCCGTGGAGAACAGAGCATGGGCAAACTAAAAAAAAGTTTAAGTCTGGAGCACCAGAGCTCCAAAGTTTGCATCCCACTGGAGCACTGAGCTGTGGCTGAGCTGATGTGTGGCAGTTGTCTCCTCTACCCCAGGGTGAGAGCCTACCCTATGTCAGGAGGACAGCACATGCAATCCCTTCCTAATGCAGTGCACTGGAAGAAATAAATTGCCATCTTTCTTAAAAATGTGGTTATTTTCCTCTCTTAATTACTTTCTTCAATATAATTAATTCCTGGCTGGTTGTTTTCTTGATGTCACTTCAATTATTAGCTTAACAGATATTTTTTCATACTTAACTTACCAATGAGGCTGAAGGGTGTATCTGGTTTTGCCTGACAGCAGCACAGAAGCTTTCTTCTAATGTGTTGCCAAAAAAAATATCACCAGCAGGAACTCCTTAAACATGGCTTGCAGTGATAAAAAGAGAAGCTTGTATTTGTGTGATACAAACAAATAGTAGACATCCCCGTTGGGTCCCCATGTGTTGCCTGATCTAGTTGAGAGGCGTCCCTGCCCATGACAGGGAGGTTGGATTAAATGATCTCTAAGGTCCCTTCCAGCCTAGGCCATTCTATGATTCCATGATTCTGTGATCTCCCACAGGAATGGATGGGTCTAGCTGTGACAGCGTTGTTTAATGGCTCACTGAAAAACTTTCTAAGAGCAGGGTGCATTTTTTTTTGATCCAGAAGGCAAAGCAAGGGGCAGAGTGAAATTACTGGAGATGAATAAAGAGCCAAAACCCCAGGAATTAAGTACAGTGAGCTCTTCTTACTAGTTCTGAAACAGATAATCATAGATTCATAGAACAATAGGAACAAAAACTTTTACTGTCACAGTTACCACTCAGGATCATAGAATCATAGAACATTTCCAGTTGGAAGACATCTCCAAGATCATTGAGTCCAAGCTTTTCCTAGCCCTATGAGTACCACTAAACCATGTCCTTCAACGCATCATCCGCCCGTCTCTTAAACACCTCCGGGTATGACGACTCAACCACCTCCCTGGGCGGCCTGTTCCAATGCCTCACAACCCTCTCAGTAGAGAAATTCTTCCAAATATCTAACCTGAACCTCCTCTGGTGCAACTTCAGGCCATTTCCTCTTGTCCTATCACTCGCCACTAGGGAGAACAGACCAACCCCCACCTTGATACAACCTCCCTCCAGGTAGTTGTAGAGAGCAATAAGGTGTCCCCTCAGTCTCCTCAAGGTCTAGAAATTAATCTTTCTGCATGGGAAAAAAAGCTCATCTTAGGTAGTCATGCAATAAGCACTGGATCGCACAGCAAAGGAATCCATTTCAGGCTACACAGGAAACAGAAAAATTAATCCTTTTAGCAATTTTTTTGTCCTTTTAAAAGATTAGGAAAAACTTTTTCACTGTGAGGTCGACAGAGCACTGGAACAGGCTGTCCAGAGAGGTTGTGGAATCTCCTTCTCTGGAGACATTCAAAACTTGTCTGGACGCGTTCTTGTGCGATCTACTGTAGGTGATCCTGCTCTGGCAAGGGGGCTGGACTAGATGATCTTTTGAGGTCCCTTCCAACCCTGACATTCTGTGATTCTGTGATTAGTCCTTTTAGTCTAGATGATCTAGGACTCATTTCTGAAACTCTTCAAGATGGAATTTTATAGTCTCTGGCTCCGAATTTATTTTAAATATATGATAGCAGATTATGGATTTACCTCCAAAAATTTTGACACAGAGAAGCTTTTGCATACCCGGTTATTTATAAAAAGTTGCAGAAACATTAAACACTCCACCACAGAGACTCTGGTCAAAACGCCCATAGGTCATATGGTTTATACAGGCCACGAACCCCATCGGAGCTTATTAATGAAGCCTGATCCCTCTAGACAACTATGGTGAAAGCTGAATAAAGCATCAGAGCACAAACCCCAAACGCCTCACAACCCAGAAAGTAAAGTATAGCAGCAGAGGCTCTGAGTCCTGCACAATTTGCAGCTGAGCTGCCTATTGCAGGAAACAACTTTCTGGGACCCCCTTCCAGCCTGGCCAGCCCATGAGCTGCAGCCTCCTACAAAGGTAAACCAGTACTGAACTCTGAAACTATGTTTTGGGTCGCTATGTGAGACAGCCAAAATTGTTTCTTAGTTAACCACAGTTGTTCAGTCAGTCAACACAATGGGGAGATAAGGCAGCCACCAAACCATTGATTTTGCACAGGCTGAAGCAGTATGTCATTCTTGGGCTGCTTCTTGCTTCTCTCACACTTCCATAGCAGTAAACCAATACTGAATCTCTTCAGAGGGTAAAATACCACATACAATTAAACCAGAGCTGAGTTAAGTACAAAGAAATTAAAATACATCAAACATGCCACTTGCACAAACACTCTCACAGCTTTTGGGGGGGAATTGTTTTCACAGGCGTATTTTTTCCCCATGGTGTTTCCCTGGCAAAGAGCCCAATCTTTGGGGCCAGCATTTCTGAGACCGGGTGATACTGCCTCTACCTCCTTATTTAACGCTCCTGGAAATGTCACAAGGGCGCCTTCAGTTGCGTTTTCAGATCTTCCTCTGGACAGCCATTATTTTTAACCTAGTTCCCAGGCAGTCAAAACTCCCTTCTGCCCTTAAAAACCTCATGCATTATTCCAGGAAGAGTCTCTTGCCAGAGAAAGAGAAGGAGAAGCCCAGGCAACAAACTAATTGGGGGACGTGAACATGAGCCGTGTCACAGATTTGCCTGCTGGTGTCTTGTGTGTTCTTCATCCCCACACAGCATTGCGAACCCACAGAAACAAGGCAAAAAGGTTCGGTGTCCTCCCGTGGGCACTGGACTCCTCTGAAAGCGTGCTCGTTGAGAACTATTTTCTGGGAAAAGGACTTGGGCATTTATTTTTAAGGACCGCAGTATACACGTGGTTCTCCTCTTTTTCTTCCTTTTCCTTCCTCCAGGCCCATTCCACAGCCCTTTTGGGACCGTAAGATTTTATGTACTTTTATCCAACGCCTCAACCCCTTTCAGGGATGTATCACATTTCTTCCACAAACCATTAATTGCTTCTTTTTAAAGGCACACACTTGGGGCATGAAGTAACTCCCTCGTGTTAAGTTTCAAAATCTGTTACACACTACAGCCCCTTTTGCAATCAGCAAGAATTCCCCGGTTAACTACAGTCCTTCTTCTCGTAGAAGAAGTGATATTAAATATGAAGCCTGGGTACATATCCTCATTTAACTGCTTAATATTAACTCGTTAGCCCACGAACACAGGGCGGTCAACTCCCATCAGAGCTAGTTCGTCTTTCAGGAGCCCAGTGCCTTGATATCCAAGAGATAAGCGACTGAAGTCAATGCACAGATTGTTTAAAAACCAAAAAAAAAATCCCAAACAAACCAAACCAAACAATAAGGGCAGGAGATATTTCAACGTCCAACCTCCGCCCGCCTCCCTCCCTCCGGCACCGCCCCGCCCCGCCCCATCACGGCAAGCCCCGCCCCCTCCTCCGTATCCTCTTTTCTTATTGGCCGAGGGCGCCCGCCACTCACCCGCGGTTGCCATGCCGACGCCCCCGCCGCGGCGTCGCCCTGAGGGGCGGAGCGGGGCCGCCATGGGGGCGGGGCGGGGCGGGGCGGGGGGCACCGGGGGACAGCGGCACCGGTACCGATGCACGGCGCGGAGGAGGCGGCGGCGGCGGCGGCGGCGGCGGGAGGGGGGCCACGAGTGAGGGCGGCGAGCACGCAGACCGACAGCATGGCTGGTGAGCGCCGCTCCGTGTCAGATCGGGGCGGGGGGGGCGGGGGTTGCTGGGCCGAGGCCTGCCGCCGCGCTGAGGGAGCCGCGACCCCGCCGCGGAGGGGAGCGGCCGTTAACGGCGGGACGGGAGAGGGAGGGAGGGTGCGCTGACCGGCTTTTCGCGGGTCTCTTCTCGCCCACCGGGTGCTTCGAACGAAATGCCCGGCACGGTCCGGTTTGTCCTTTCCTGAGGGCACTTGTGAGGCTCTTCCCGCCCCGGGGGCGCCCCCTCCCTCGTGGTGTGGCACAGGGTGCCCCTGCCCCTTGGGGACAGGGCCATAGAGTACCAACCCCACCGACTGCCCCACCCCCCCCCCCCAGCCCCCGACTCCCCATCCCTGCTTGCCTGCGCTCACAAGGCCTTTGACACCACCTGCTCGTTTTGCACTTCCCTCCACACAGCCCCATCAATACCATTTCTTTTTCCAGCTCTACACCATGTATATTTAATGTATATAGAATGTAATGTGGGTAAAAATGCTTGCCTCCTGAGGGGTGTGCTTGCTAACCCCAGTAGCAGGGCCTGCGTGCAAATTTAGTAGAGAAGAACTTTCCCACAAGGCTGGAGATGCCCAGATGAAGCGGATATTGATGGATTTCTTACATCCCATCACTGCAGTCCCAGGAGAATGGTGGGTACATACAGATCACCCACGGGCTGTATATATAGCTCTCAGACTGAGGACCACAACAGGGCTGCCAGGTCTCCTTGATGAGTAAATGGGTTTTGTTTCATCCTAGTTCTATGAAAATCCTGCTTCCGTGTGAGGAAAAATGATCTCTAGTTTCCAGTTTCCTTTCCCAGACAGGAGAATGATGTCACGGATTTCCTGCTCAATGATGTCAAAGCACAATATTAGATTCGTACCTGTAAGATTACTTTTTCCAATCCTTTCAGACTTTGAACCAGAGAATCCTGCTACCGTGGCATAATCCTTTATCTGAGCCACGTCCGTATGGGCAGTGCCCTTCTCCTTCTTGTTTGCAGGTGCAGCAGGTTTCCGATGCTGACCTACACAGCATGCTTTCCCTGGAGCATGCCGTGCCTCACTGGAGCAAGATCCCAAATCTGGAGGAATAAAACTGCACCTTTATGTGAAAAGTAGGGAAGCTGTGTAAAGCAGGGAAGCCACGAGGACTTGATGCCCGTGAAAAGAGTGCTCCTTTCATACACAGTTTTGCTCTCAGTAGAAAAAAGCCCAATTCCTTTTCTTCCTCAATCTTCTGTAGTTGCTTTAAATTCTGTAAGATGTCCTCTACCTTTTTCCTAGACTGTTTTAATCAGTATTCTCTTCACTCTGATGAGCTTAAGGGAACATTTAACTACCTAAGTGAGTAAAAATGTCGATACGTAGATATGATAACTGTGACCACAAGTCTTTCCTTTTTCGTAATAATTTTCTTCTGCTTCCCATTAGAAATTCATCTGAATTCACAACAGGGCATGAACTGGCACATTCGTCCCTTTGTTTCTCATGTGCTTCACAGGTCACATTCAGATTAGGTCCAAGAAAACAGTGTTTCGAACTTGTTTCTTGTTTATTCTGTTGTAAATCTACCCTTGTATGCCAAATTGTAATCCATGTTAGAAAACATGATGGTATACACGTGAATTGGTTTAAATTGCACTATTTGGCATTGAAACAGCCTGCCCAGATAGGTGGTTGGGTGTAGATGTTGCGTTGAAGGACATAGAATCATAGAATCATAGAACAGTTCAGATGGGAAAAGACCCTTGGGATCATCGAGTCCAACCATTAACCCTACACTACAAGTTCACCCTAAACCATATCACCCAACACCACATCTAAGCAACACTTAAACACATCCAGGGATGGCGACTCAACCACCTCCCCAGGCAGTCTGTTCCAGTGTCTGACCACTCTTTCCATGAAGAATTTCTTCCTAATGTCCAGTCTAAACTTGCCCTGTTGCAACTTGGAACCATTCCCCCTGGTTCTGTCCCTAATGACCTGTGAGAAGAGACCAGCACCAACCTCTCTCCAATGTCCTTTCAAGTAATTGTAGAGCATGATGAGGTCCCCCCTCAGCCTCCTCTTCCTTAAACTGAATAGTCCCAGCTCCCTCAATTGCTCCTCATAAGGTCACGGTTTAGTGGTGTTCATAGGGACATGGTTTAGTGGTGTTCATAGGGCTAGGAAAAGGTTGGGCTCGGTGATCTTGGAGTTGTCTTCCAGCCAAAACTCTTCTGTGATTTTATGATTCTATGATTCTGTGATTTATTTTAGCTTGATGTTTGGGAACTCCACATGCGTATTCTACGGCAAGAGTGAACAGGGGCTGTAATGAGAATGAATGCAAACACTCACTGAAGAAAACCATTTCTGCTTCTTTAGATGTGGCTCACAGACTTTGTTCTTAGTACAAGTGGTAACAGATCTTCATGTGTGCTGCTTGCTCTATGCATTTCTAGCACACATACCAGATTGTGCTAACCAGCTGTCCCTTGTGGTGATTGTGCCCAGTGGCACAGCTGGACAGCCTCGGTAGTGGACAGTGTGGCATCGGATGGTGATGCTGAGGGATGTGTAGTTCTTCCCAAAATTACACTTGTGTGTGAAAAAAGCTGCTAAAATACTGTCTGAAAATGGTGTTCCAGTCATAGATTGCGTATGTTTATCTGCTGCCCTAATTGTCTGGGTTCACAGACATGTCATTCAACTAACCATCTCGCCCACCAGAGCAAATTTAGTATATGATCATATCTCTTTCAAACTACTGGAACTACTTAAAGAAATGTTTTTCTGTGTTCTATTCTTGCCTTTTCCTCCGTCGCAAAAACTTCAGTGTTTTCAGTAAGGGAAAAAACCCAGAAATAATATGATTGCCAGACAGCGCATGCAGAGTAATATGTGATCATTAAAGCACCCCTGAAATACGAACTGGAGCTTTTTCAAAGACTTAACTTCTCGCCACGCGTGAAGGAAGACAGCTTTGCATCTGGATGATGCAAGCATTAGAGAACAATGCAGTACTTCCTCCTTTCTCATCTGTAGGACACCCAGTAATGCTGAGTGCTGACCTTCACAGGTCAATGTCCAGATTTTGAGTAGAAGGACAACATAGCACAAGGCAGTGGTCCAAGAAAGGATCCTTTGCTACCTCTTTGATTATTTAGTTAGAAGCGACAGCCTGAGCTGTTTAAATTTTTGTTAAAATCTAACCAAAAGTGAAGCAGACTGTAAAAATCCAGAAGCAGGTTTCTCCAGAACAGATGTAACTGGAAGGTTTCACAGTGGATTATCCACCCTTGCTGTGGGTGTCGGAGTAAGATCGTGATGCGCACTTAAATATTTTTGCTGTCCTCTGTGGTGAGCCTGACGCTGAATCACAAGCTACTTCTCAAATTTCTGTAAGCATCTGTGAATCACTTGAGCCCATTAAGTTGTGTGGGATCCAATCTGTGGTGTCTGCTCTTCATCTCTGAGTAGAATTAACTCACTGAATGTCAGTGAAAGTTTCACTGCTTCCTCTTGCACAAAGCTGATCTCTGCATCCAGATGTGCGCATTCTGAGTTGACAACTGCTGCCCTGAAGAGGACGGTGTGGATTTAGGTGCTGTAATAGTCAAAGTGGTTGATGAACCAGCTTCTGTAGCAGCTGTCCTGTAGAAGACTTGGAAAATATTGTTCAACAATGTGGAGTTTCTTTATACATTCTTTAATACATTTTTTTTTTTCTAATGACAGGTCAAATGCCAAGACTTTCTAAGGTCAATCTTTTTACTTTATTCAGTCTCTGGATGGAGCTCTTTCCCTCATCTGAGCAACAGAAAAAATCACAGGTAAAATGTCCACATTTGCTGATACATGGTCTTTCTAAACAGACGGTAATGGTTCCTGCAGTGAATTTAATGTAACAGCTCTTTACATGACAGATAGTCCAAGAGGGGAGAAAAAAAAAAAAGCCTGATAACCATTTTTCAGATATTTCTTAGAAGTTGAAAAAAACATCCACTGGTGGAAGAAAAAAATAGCAAAATGGTTAAATAGCATGCTATTTCTGAAAAATTTTGAAAAGCAAGGAAAATAGTTTGGGTGACAATTAGGCCTAATTTGCAGAGCTTGGTGTGTCCCAGCAGCACCATACAGACTCCAAAAGCAGTTTCCAATTTAGTCATTCATTTAGGAATAGCACTTGGGTTATATGTAGGGCTCTGGTACAGCCTCATTTCTATAACTGCAAAGAAATTGAATAATTTACAGATCTAAAGCAACAGTGTTCTGGCAGCAGCTGGATTGCGTAATGAGATCCATTTCACCAGCTCCGTCAAACTAGCCTGGATACAGTTTCCTCGCAAGACATGGGAATCCGTCCAAGAGTTCTTGTTTGCCGTACACAGACTTTTTCCATGGAAGATTCTTTAGAACCAGGATTCACTTCTATAAATGATGAGACAGAAATAAAGCTAGAGGAGCTACTGGATGCCAGGATGGCCAAGTTTAAGACAGAAATTAAACTCAGGAGCCTTTCCAGAAGCTGGATGATTCAGAGGGGTTTTCGCCTATAATCACAGAATCACAGAACGTTAGGGGCTGGAAAGGACCTTAAAAAGTCATCTAGTCCAAGCCCCCCTGCCAGAGCAGGATCACCTACAGTAGGTCACACAGGAACGCGTCCAGGCGGGTTTTGAATGTCTCCAGAGAAGGAGACTCCACAACCTCCCTGGGCAGCCTGTGCCAGTACTCTGTCACCCTCACAGTGAAAAAGTTTTTTCTCATATTTTTATGGAACCTCCTATGTTCCAGCTTTCACCCATTGCCCCTTGTCCTGTCAGTGGACGTCGCTGAAAAGAGCCTGGCTCCGTCCTCCTGACACTCCCCCTTGACATATTTATGAACGTTTATGAGGTCACCCCTCATCCTCCTCTTCCCCGAGCTAAAGACAGAGTTTCCTCTGCTTCTTCTGGGTTTTGTTATGGGCAAAGCAATGACCAGAAAAATAAAGAATTTGCAACAAGCCCTTGCTTGAAGTTTGACTTTGAAATTAACAGACCCATGTAGAAAGCACACAAAAGACCCCCAGACCACTGCTTAGGGGAAGTGTAACAGAAGGGGTTAAAGGATTCTTATCACAATTTTTACTGAATAGCTTTATGCTCTGATCCTGGCTGATTAATGTTACCCAAGGAAGAACTGTGACATATCTATGGACTTGATGTTGAAAAGAAGCAAAATAATAATAATAATAATAGTAATAATAATGCATTTTTCTGTAGGTAAAGAAGAGTGGTCTGGTTGTGGTGAAAAATATGAAGATTGTTGGTCTTCATTGTTCCAGTACAGACTTGCACGCAGGCCAGATCGCACTGATTAAACACGGATCAAGACTTAAAAACTGTGATCTTTATTTTTCCAGAAAACCGTGTTCAACTTGTTTAAAAATGATTGTAAATGGTAAGCAGTGGCTATAATGGAGTAGATATTATGCATGTGATGGGTAGTATCAGAAAGGCTGTTTTCTCTTTGAACTGTCCCACTTGTGTACGTCAATCCCTAACTTGTGTAGCCCACACTGATACTTTCCACGAGACTGAAACCAGCATTGAATGTACATTTCCTGGAGCTGATCATCAAGAATCTCGGGTTTGCTGTGGAGACCCTGTTTCTCTGTGCAACTATTTTTATTGGTGGTGCTTGTCTCTTGGTTGAGATGCACTGCTGAGATGCTGAAATACTCGTTGCACTTTGCCAGAGCAACCCTAAACCTGATGACTGTGCCCAGATCGCTCTCCTTTTCCTTGCCCTCCCGTTGCCTGTCAGTGGCACCAGAGGAAGGGTGTTTTTTACACAGAAGTGACAAGGGAGTACTTCAGGGTTTTCTTTTCCTCAGCGAGATGAAGACAAGTTAGATTATTCACTTCCTGAAATGGGATCTGCTGGTACAGCATGTCTGCAAGTATTGGTTTTTAATCTCAGCAACAACTTGTATTAGTGCGAACTTTTTGGTGTGGTGTTAGCATACCTGTTGTAGGTAAGATGCAAAATTACGCTGTCATAAACATCTTAGAACTTAGGAAACTTCAGTTTTTGTCTCTAGTGTGATTATCAAGTCAGATAACCTCCTGATACTCATATCTGCTAGCATTTCTGTTGTCCAGATGTCCCTGAAGCAGCACTCAGGACCTTAAAGGAGTAAAACCAGGGTTACGCAATAGTGTGCTGAATGTGAGGTTTATGTTCCACTGTACTGGCATGGTTCCTTTTTCTGTATTATCTTCTCTTCCAGCCGGGGTGAACAGGATTTCTTACTGGCCTGCAGATCCTGAAATCAGCTTGCAGAATGAAGTGCCCAATTCCATGACTACTGATGATGCAAAGCTAGATGCCAAAGCAGTAGAAAGACTGAAGTCAAATAGTCGCGCTCGTGTGTGCGTGTTACTTCAGCCCTTGGTGTGCTATATGGTGCAATTTGTTGAAGAAACTTCCACCAAGTTTGATTTTGTTCAAAAAATAGCAAAATCTCAGCCTGACTCGAATACTGACTTCTATACTGCGTGTAGACAAGAGAGAATAAAAGAGTATGAAAGTTTATTCCTAATTTCAAATGAGGAAACGCACAAGCAAATATTGATGACAATGGGACTGGAGAACCTCTGTGAAAATCCCTACTTCAGCAACCTTAGGCAAAATATGAAAGATCTTGTCTTGGTCTTGGCAACAGTGGCTGCCAGTGTCCCTGCCTTTGGATGCTTTGGATTTTACAACAGTGAATCGTGGCAAACAAATGAAACAGACCATCTGGGTTTGCCCCAAGAAATTGCACGGCACTGTATGATACAAGCCAGGCTACTTGCGTACCGGACAGGTGAGCAGTTAAGGTAGTGGAGGAAGAATGGGTCTCAGGATTTTGGTCTCAGTTCTTCCAAATAATTCCCTAAGCAAGCTGCTGACTTCCATTCCTACATCTGTGAAACAGAGCAGCAGTAGTAGTAAAAATTCCACAGGGGTACGTAGTGTTGTGTGTGAAAGCACTGAGCTCTCCAAGGGAAAATCCGGGCAGGTATTTCACTTGGAGCACTTGCAAATGTGTCCAACGCCTGTCTGAAAACAGAATACAGTGACATTTAAATTCTTCAAGCTGCTCTGAGGCTCTGTTTTATGGAGGTTCACAAGTTTTCAAATAAGTGTCAATATTTTAAGCACATTGGTACCCTTCTTCAGAAAAGAGCAGTGAAATAGTATCCTCCCAGTAAGGCATTAAGTACAGTTATTAATAATAAGTTTCCTAGTTCCAGTCATGTTAGTGAAAGAGGTTATGTATCTGATGGGGGTTTTCTTTGCAAAGATGCTGGAGTTTTGATGTACAGGCTTTCAGGGTGATAGGGTAGTTAGGGTGTATTTTTTGACACACATGACTTTGTTAACTGCTTTATTCTGGCTGGGTAGCAATGCAGTAACCTGCTAAGTTCTTCCAGAGATCAGAATATGAAGATTTAAAACTTGGTGATACTCTTTAATGACAATTTTTTCCATCTAGATAGATAGGATAGTTGCTTTTCTAAAGCCTTTGTAAACAAATAAATAGTGCATATTTAAAGCTTAAAACAAAACTAATCCCCACAACATGCACGAACAAATCCAGCCTATCAAGTCAGGTGCTGAATGCGCCTTTTGGCTTATTCAGACTTTGTGATTTGTAAAGATAGATCTTCATATTTTAGAACCTTTCACATTTTAGAATCTTCGTATTTTAGAACTCTTTTTGGCAGGGGGGTAGCCTCGGCAAATTTGTTCACCAAAAGTTGCAGAGCAGATTGCATCTCCTAATTCAGAAGTTTCGTAGAACCAGTTCTGAGTTTTTTGTGATTTATGAAAACAGCAAGATAGAATGAAAAAGCTCGAATACTTCTTCTTAGGGTAGCAAAATTCAGTTTTGTCTGTGCTGTTTGGCCTGGACTCAGATCTGGTGTTCAAGCAAACTCTTATTCCACTTCAGGCCTGTAATAAAATTAAAATAAATAACAGCATATATAAGCATATTTAGATGCTTTACATTATTATATAAGTGGATATAAGGGGAACAAGATCATAGAATCATGGAATTATAGAATTGTTTGGGTTGGAAAAGACCTTTAAGATTACAAGGTCTGTTTAACCTAGCAATGCCAGGTCCACCACTGAACCATGTCCCTGAGCATCACATCTACAGGTCTTTCAAAAACTTTCAGGAATGGTGACTCCACCACTTCCCTGGGCAGCCTGTTCCAATGCATGACAACCCTCTCAGTGAAAAGGTCTTAGGATGTTTTCTATGCTGGCTTAATATACATCAGTAAGCAACAAATATGCAGACTGTAAATAAAGTGAGCCCTCATAAAACATACCTTTGGCAGGAAAGGCCCTCTTTGAGTGATTTGTATGGTAGCGATACTAAGGATGATGGAAACTGCGGATCGTTTAGTCTGGAAAAGAGGAGGCTGAGGGGAGACCTTATCGCTGTCTACAACTACCTGTAAGGAGTTGTAGCGAGGTGGGGGTTGGTCTCTTCTCCCAAGTAACAAGCGATAGGACAAGAGGAAGTGGGCTCAAGTTGTGCCAGGGGAGGTTTAGATTGGGTATTAGGAGAAAATTCTTTACTGAAAGAGTGGTGAAACATTGGAACAGGCTTCCCCAGTGAAATGGTGGAGTCACTGTCCCTGGAGGTGTTTAAAAGACATGTAGACATGGCACTTCAGGACATGGTTTAGAGGTCACGGTAGTGTTGGGTGGGCAGTTGGACTTGATGATCTTAGAGGTCTTTTCCAACCTTAATGATTCAATGATTCTCTGAAATGATTAATTGAAACTGCGACTTCTATAATATTAATCACTGGAAGCCTGAAACACTTTTTTTTTCCTTTGTATGCTCTGTTTTAACTCATCAAGACTCTCATCAATAACTACTGGGGAAGATTTCCCAATTCCATAAAAATCACAGAATCACAGAATCACAGATTTACTGAGACTGGAAAAAACCTCTGAGATCATCAAGTGCAGCCTATGAACCAGCACCATGACACTGGCCAGACCACGGCACTGAGTGCCACATCCAGCCTCTCCTTAAACACCTTCAGGGACGGTGACTCCACCACTTCCCTGGGCAGTGCATCCCAAGGCCTGATCACCCTCTCCATGAGGAAGTGTTTCCTGAGATCCAACCTAAACCTTCCCTGATGCAGTTTCAGGCCGTGCCGTATCATCCTATTGCTTCTATGAAATGAATGTTCTGTTCCAGTTTTCCTGTGGCGGTGATAGGAAACACCCCCCAAAATCTGATTGTTAACATTTTCCCTTTGAATTATGTATAAAATAGAACTAATTTTGATAAGAATTCAGACCACAGAACCGTGAACTTAGGGAGTGGCAGAAATAAAGTAAATTTAGTTAAGCAGTAAATATCGAGGTGGTTTTTTATCAATTTGCCATCTCACGTCAGCGAACCTGTTCGCATACATTCTCAGCGCTGATTTTCTTATCTGATATATGTGTTGATTGCTTCTTCACATTTGCAAACAAACGTACATAGCAAAGCGTTAGAGTGGCTGGCCTTGCAGTTAAAACACACCAGCTTTCACAGCAAACTCATATGACTTCAAAGCTCTTAATATTTCTGCATTTCTCTCCTCCACGAAACAACAATGAATGTTACTCCTTACTCTAGGATGTCATATTTTAGTGGATAGATAACTCGGAAGTGCTTTCTTTTGTTATTTACTGCTAAAATGTTTTGTATTTTAGAGGATCATAAAACAGGAGTCGGAGCGATTATTTGGGCGGAAGAAAAATCAGTAAGTTTTGAAAAAAGTTACTTTTTCCTGTACTCTTACACTTATATCTGCTTTGAGCTGGTTACTTTGCTTTAATACTTGTGTGTTCTTCAAACACACACACAGCTCCATGGAAAGCTTGCACTTCTCATTCTTTAGTAACTAAATTAATGACTGGTTCATTGTTATGCTCTCAAGATGAAGGGGAGGTATAAATGAGTTTAGAAAGGGCCGCACTGTCTCTGCCTAGCTTTTCAGTGCCTGCTTCCCTGATCACTGTCAATTTTTCCAGATGTCCTGGCTACAGAGTTTTGCCACAGCTGCTGCTGAGGCAGCATGTGCCTGCTCTGTGTGGTCCCTGCTTGCGGCTTTTATTTGGAGAGATCTCAGTGCAATCATAGCCTGACACTCTCTTGAGGATTTCTGTTGCAGTTGAAATGCTGTTCTGGCTTCAGCACATTCCTTTTTGGATCAAAGCGATATTTTTCTACAGATATTGTTACTGTGCTTTTTTCCCATCCAAACTTAAAGTGATTATTTCTTTATGTCTCTGATTATGCATGTTACCAGTCCCAAGAAGCCTCATTCTTCATGCAGCTGCAACATACTCTTAATTTGATCTTAGTACTTCAGTCATCAACTACTTACTGCTTCTTTCTTTCCTGTTCTGATTTCAATTGCCAGTCTCTACTTGGTCATCCCACTGGTCACTGGGCCTGTTGAGAGACAGGTGAAACAGTCTCTGGCACATCAGGGGCTGACTCCAGCTGTCTGTAATTTTGTACACTGCAGAAAGGCTCAGGGACTAAATCCTTCAGGCTTTTTGTTTGTGCTGTTAGTATTCCTTTCTAAAAGGAAAGCCTCTAAAGCCTGGTGCAGCATGTTGTCTGCGGTGTAAAAGCCCATGCAGCTCCTGTGGAGCTTAGTGGAAAAGCTCCATACAGATACAGAGCAGTTAGCAAGAACTGACTTCTCCCTTAACTGCTGTGACTTGGCATGAACTGATAATGTGAAAGTATACATTGCACAGCACTCTGACTTAGTAGTGAGTTTAAATGGCTCCAAATTTGATGCCTTGCTTACTGTTGCAGAGAAGCTGTGATGGAACAGGAGCAATGTATTTTGTAGGCTGTGGTTACAATGCCTTCCCTGCTGGATCCGAATATGCAGATTTTCCACACATGGATGATAAACAAAAGGATCGGGAAATCAGGAAGTTCAGATACATTATACATGCGGAGCAGAATGCCCTGACATTCAGGTAATGGGTTTATTTTTACCACAGAAAAGAATGAGATGGCTTAGAAAGAATTGCAGGATGAATCCATGATGTCACACAGTCACAGAGTCACAGTGTGAGAGGTTGGAAGGGACCTCAAAGGTCATCTAGTCCAACCCCCCCGCCGGAGCAGGATTACCTACAGTAGATCGCACAGGAACATGTCCAGGCGGGTTTTGAATGTCTCCAAAGAAGGAGACTCCACAACCTCCCTGGGCAGCCTGTGCCAGGGCTCTGTCACCCTCATAGTGAAAAAGTTTTTTCTAGTATTTTTATGGAAGCTCCTATGTTCCAGCTTGCACCCATTGCCCCTTGTCCTGTCAATGGATGCCGCTGAAAAGAGCCTGGCTCCGTCCTTCTGACACTCCCCCTTGACATATTTATAAACATTAATGAGGTCACCCCTCAGCCTCCTCTTCTCCAAGCTAAAGAGACCCAAATCCTTCAGCCTTTCCTCATAAGGGAAATGTTCCACTCCCTTCATCATCCACTCCCTTAATGTCACTGTGATGACGTGTGGATTGCAATCACGGTCTTGTTTATGCCTGTGATGCCTAACTTGGATGTGCATGGATAACAATCAGCTCCTGGGGTTTCTTCAGACATTTTAAGTGAACTTATTTTTTAAAGGATATTCACTCCAATGCATGGCAGTCATCCTTCAGATACAAGGCGCTGCCTCTGCTTCCTGCTAGGACCATGCTATAACCTGGAATGTGGAAGTGTGGTAATTGTTGTGGCTTCCGACAATGATATGTGCAGAGGGGTGCGTGTTTTGTTCCCAGATAGTAGAAACAAACTGGATGTCATTAGGTACTTGTGCACTTGAGTAGGAATAAGTTGCTTCTAGGAGTAGATAATAGAACACTACTTGCTCTTCTGAGGTATCAAGTTTGTCACCATTCAAAACTATCAAGGTGTAAACTATGAAATTCTGTTTTCTGACTGCTTGTAGGTGTCGAGAAATAAAGCCAGATGAGAGAAGCATGATATTTGTGACGAAATGTCCATGTGATGAATGTGTCCCTTTAATCAAAGGGGCTGGTATCAAGCAGATCTATGCAGGAGATGTTGATGCTGGAAAAAAGAAAGCAGACATATCCTATATGAAGTTCAGTGAACTTGAGGGTGTAAGCAAATTTACAGTAAGTGTCTAAATATACTGTATTCTAAAAACTCTGGGCAAAGGGTCGAGAGAGCAGTCACCTGCAGCTGGCATAGAGGCATGTTTTCTTGTGCCATTTAATTAGGTGAGTGGAATTGAGAGGTTGCTTTGTCACAACACTCAGGAGAAGTGCTGTGCCATGTGCCACATGGTAGAGCCAAGTGTGTCTCTTTTCTGTAATTTCCTTGCAGATTTCCCTCCAACTCATTGCTGCCATTGGAAGTGGTTGCTTCCCGCTCTGAAATCCTCTCTGAGCCTCCCCGTCACAGCATGGCAGCTGATGGGGGAGATCATGCTGTGGTTTTTGTAGGCCCTTCCAGTGGCTCCTGGAAGAGCTGTGGTGGGTTTTGAAGGTGGCCAAGTGCACCTACGCTCAGGCTGCTCACCACGACAAACTGCGGCACTGTTGTTTTGCACGGGCTCGTTTCCCCTGATCAAGGGAGTAAATGGCCACGCACCCCTTCATAGCTTTTTATCGTAGAATCATAAAATGCGTTAGGTTGGAAGAGACTTTTAAAGGTCATCTAATCCATCCCCCCTGCAGTGAGCAGGGATGTCTTTAACTAGATCAAGTTGCGCAGAACCCCATCAAGCAAAGCAAGAATGTGTTGGAGGGCGAAGTCTTCATTTCCCACTCCACCCCTAGTCGTGCCTTACAGGGAAGGATGGTAGGGTGCTACTTTTTCTTTTTTCCATATTCTGGAGTAAGTAAAATTTTTTTCTTCTTTTACCAGTGGCAACTAAATCCATTGCACACCAATGCCCTTGAATTCCATGACCCCACAGCCAGGGAAAGTAAGTTTTTTCCATTAATTCATTTTATAATTCAAGTCAGTCAGTGATACCATGTTTTAAACAAACCTGAATCCCTCTGGGATTGATCAGTCTTAATTAGTCGTAATTTCAATTAGTTAAATTTTGCTGTGAAAACTTCTCTGAGTTTTTTGAGTAGAGGAACTAATGGTAAGTCAAAAACATAAGCTTGTTTTAATAAACACTTGGTATTGGCACACATGATAGAAAATCTAGTAATGCTGTTCTCAAGGTCAGCAGTATTCTTTTTGGCACAGATCATTTCAGACTGCTTCATCATGTTTTAAACTTCATTCTAAAAAGACTGTGTTCTGTTCTCTTCTTCAAGAGAAATTGGACTCCTCCAAGGAATTTAAATATGTTCTGCAGAACATTTTGGTGCTTCTTTTGTGAAGCAGAATCTGTGCCAATGCTTTCCAATCAACATTTATTTTTGGGTGTATGTATACACATATATAGTACAAAGGCCACAAAATGCTTGTCGGCCTGCACCCGTGTAGCAAGGGAGCTGCTATTTTCGGAAAATAAGAGTTTAGGTGAGTCTTATGTTGAAGCCTTTTTGTGCTTTAAGAGGGACACACCACTGGCATCTACTATCAGCTACCAGTCCTTAAAATGTTTCTCATCCAGAGGGGGAAATAATGTGGAAAAAGAAGCTAAATAATTCTTGTGCCTCAAGCATGAAGATATGGAGCGTAAATATAGGGAGTTGGCAGTTATTCAAAGCATTGAGCACTGTGCTAGGAGCATAAAATTACAAAGTGTGGTTTCTGTCTCACAAGAATAGCCAATTCCTAGAAAGCTAATTCCTAGTATGTCGTGAGCTAGATCAGTGGAGGTCTCTTAACTCTTTCCTTATGAGTTGGGAGGGGGAGGTGGGGAGGAAAGGGCTCGGAATAGTGTTTATGACATTATTAATCACTGCAAAATGTTTGGGCTTGTTTGTCCCTCCCTTTGCTAATGGTTTTTCTCCAGCTGGAGAAGGATTTATTCTAGGGTATTTTTGACAACCGTTATCAAGACTCATTTTTCTAACACTGTTTGCTCTGAGATGGTGTGCCTGTGTTTTCAACAGTGAACTGTTTTAAGTTGCAGTTTTTCGTTTTACTATGATTATGTCGTGTTCCTCTGTGTGGGGAAGAAGACAAGTTCCCCTACCCATGTTATTCCAGTTTGCATGTATGTGTTGAGTATTTAGACTATGCTTATTAGTGTATTAATGTTTCTCGCTTTTTTTTTTCTTTAGATGGGGTCCAGAAAATAAAATCACTAGATGACCAGCAGCACCAAAACAAGAAACTGTGTCTTGGTCACTATTGAATAATTAAGCACTTCTGCAGTCTTGCTCTGTACTTTTTATAATGCAGCCTGTTTGCACTTTCAAATAAGGAAGAGTTTTATTTATTGTTTTGAAAGTGATTTTTAGAATAAGTTTATTTATGATGTCTTAAATGTTTTACAGAGTTACCTGAAGGTCTTTTTAATTTAGAAGTTCCTGGGGAAAAAAATGCTGCTTGTATTTTCTGTGAAAGTAACTGGGTGGCTAATCATTGTTAACACATTAAAAAAGAATACTGAAAGTTTATTGCTGGTATATCAAAGTAATAATAAAATGTTATCTTTTTCCTTGGTGTATGGATTGAGGGAATGGATTTCTAAGTTCTGGGCTAGCAGAATGCAGAAGTAAGCCCTAGTTCTTCAAGTACAGCCATCAAGAGAATCTTCTAAGAAATGGTAGATAAATCATCACTAGATATTCCTGTTCCTGAAAGAGGCTTTTGCTTCTCAGTCGGCTTGTATAAAGCAGACAAAGCCATTGGGATAGCAATCAAAGCTGCCTAAGTGATTTCGAGATCCACCTTGTCCCTCATACAGAACTTCTTCCAGCTACCGTAGCAGCAGAGCTCTTTTGTTTTGTGATGCTTGCATTGCTGCTCTGTGCACGTCCTTGAGCGCAGCCCATCTGATTTAGTGTAGACAAAGATCAGCTTTGCTTTTTTTCAGCTTCCGAATGCAGGCCTAAAAGAATGTGGCTGTGTGCATCTCGCTGGCCTCTACATACTGTGTGAAGATTGCTTGTGTTTAGGTTTCCTTTGTCTTCACTAATGGGCTTCTAAGACTACAGAAGCTAACAAAGTGCCAGATGCCCTGCTGTTTCTTAGGTGGGATGATCTGCGCCAGTGGAATAGCCCAAATCCTTTTGATGCCGATCTTGCACATGGAGCAAGAGTGACATCAAACAGCCAGTGAAACTGCAGTCTCGTGTTGTTGTTGTTAGGGGGTGCTGGGTAGGTAACGGGTAACGAGAACATTGTACTGAGCATCTTCTGAAGTCCCTCTCCTTACTCCCTTCTGTTTGCTGCTTTCAGTATGACCTCTAGCTGTTTGTTTTAGCAGATGTTCCAAGATGTTGATTCCTCCGCTGAGCTCTCAGCTGCAAGCAACTTAAATTTTTTTCTGATGCCGGTAGGATACATAAACAGGCTTTGCCCAGTTCCTTCATTTGCCTTGTCTTTGCTGCCCACCTTAAAGTCCTGGAAGGAGAACCGTGTCTTAAGATGCTGCTGTAAGTTCTGTTTGTTTCTTGTAGGCTTTGGAAAAGGTTGGAACTGGATAGCAAGGCATCCTTAACCTGGCGTTAATTATATGGAGTCTGTTCTCACCCAGTTTGGCTGCTGGTCCTGTAGCTTAAGGTACAGTTCTCATTGCTCGGAGCTACGGTGAGGAGCTGTGTCCCCATGGCTCGTAGCATCATTCGCAAGCACCTGCTCTTTAGAACCAGGGAATGCTTATGTCCTCTTACAACCGTGAGAATTCAGTCTCACTGGAGCTGGAGAATCCGCTGTTTCTCTGAGCCCAGTTAGGCTGAAGGCTGCGCTACGACTGCTGGCTGAGTGCAGTGCACGTAGCATCATCAGCAGAAATCTTGCCAGGCGACTGGCTGACCTGCACCACTGCTGTACTGCTAAGCAGGGCACATAGAGCTTCGTTTCCCAGGACCAGGCAGTGAATGAAGGAGAAAAATCTGGCCCTCTTTGTCAGCTAGGGGAGGGATAGTGAACTCTATTTTTTGCATCAGACCTCAAAAGAGCGCGCTTTTTCACAGGAGCTCATGAGGAAATAGCTGAACTGCCACTTCACCAGGCTTTGTAATCTAGTGTGGAGGAACCTGAGTCCGGAACTTAGGATCAGCAGACCCAGCTGGAAGAGCTCAGGGTCCGGGAATTAAGCTGTTGGTGTGGATGCTGTACAAACGTCACACAGGTTTTTTTCCCTCTCGTCAAGGATTATATAATTTCATTTTTTGTAACTTCCATATGAAGTTAAACGTTGATGTTTCATAAGCACTTTTATAATGTGTTTATAAATCATAAATATTTTACTTTGGCAAATTTTCCACTTCTTGTAAACATCTTGTATTAGAATAATTACTCTGCATTTTCTGCAGCTCAAAAGAGCGCTGTCCAGATTTGAGTAAAAAGTCTGCTCCGCCTCACCGAAACCTTGTTTCCATAACCCATTGGCAGTATGCTCTTCTGCTGGAGGTAAAAGCAGGGGGAAAAAAAAAACAGGCTCCTGTATGTTCTATATAAAGCTCCTTTGAGTTTTATACTGATCAGTCAGCTGGTACCAAAATTGGTAAAGAAGTCTGTGTCTTTATAGGAAAAGTTGAAATTGAAAAGTCCCTGAAACAAACTAGGTGGCTTGAGTACACGGAGAAGTAAAATCAAGATACAAGTCATGTATCACACACATTGAATGATGTATCACACCACAGCGAATGCTGCTGGTAACCTGCGCTTCATGAGGAGCTAAGATTCTATCTTTACTTTTTATCATTTTGTAAAAAGAGGATTTTTTTTACAAAACTTTCCATGAAACTTGGAATTGCTTATAAGGCTGAAAGCTTGGAAGTCTGGCTTCATTTCCGGCTTGCCGTATTTCTACAGATTGCAAATTTCTCTGGGCTCTGATTATTGGTATAACCCTACTTCTTGATTTCTTACTGGGATTACAAAGTAGGGTCTTTATCCTGGCCAAGAGGATCAATGTGAATGGCGTTTCACTCTCAACCCATGGACTCTGTAGGCGCTGCCGTGCATGTCATGTGCTTCCCAGGAAGACTGGACGTCTTCTGCAGTGCTTATTTTGCAGATGAACTCTAGGATGTTTGTTTCTTACAAAAAAACTGCAATGTATTGAAAACTGAGAATGTAAAAGTTCTATATTTTATATATTGTATGAAGTTTCCATATATGTTTTGGGTTTTTTCCACTCATTTCAGAGCAGTCATTTTAATTGCAGGTATTAACTATCAGTAATAATTTGGCCTCTTGACTGGGAGAATTACAGAATTTCTCCATTAATTGTCTGCCTTCCAGCAAAACATGTTTTCTGCTAATAAATTAATCTGACAGTAAGTACTGAAGTGTATTTTTAAGTGCTTTGGGTTATTAGAAACATTACAGAGTGCTTTGAAACGCTCACACCCTTTACCCACCCAGTGCTGTCCATGCCTCTGCAGCCCCAGCTGTTTGCTGAGCTGCATCTCCTGAAGAATTTGTCTTGACATGAAACCGTGTCTCCTGCCAGCCCAGGGGAAGGGCTGGGATCCCTCCCTTAGCCCTGTGAGAAGCATTAATGAGCGTTAATTCTCTTTTCCTTGGGAGAGTAAAAACCGCCTCAGGGAGAGCTGCCACCTCCACAGCTCGTTTCTTGGTTGGAAAGAAGTGGACAAAGCTTTGATCATACTCTGAAACTGCATCAGGGAAGGTTTAGGTTAGATATCGGTAAGCAATTCCTCACGGAGAGGGTGATCAGGCACTGGAATGCACTGCCCAGGGAAGTGGTGGGGTCACTGTCCCTGGAGGTGTTTAAGGAGAGGCTGGATGTGGCACTTAGTGCCCTGGTCTAGCCAGTGTCACGGTGTTGAGACATAGGCTGGACTTGATGATCTCAGAGGTATTTTCCAGCCTCAACAATTCTGGGATTCCGTGATCATGCAGCAGTAACGATGGTCCTTGCTGTGCCTGCTGTGTTGCTGCCCTGGGTTGCCCATCACAACAGCTACACTGGTCACCAGCGTGGCAGGAGGGGAGCAAGTGATGCTAAAGGCCTGACCCATCAGGGATTTTATATCCACAAGCTCTAGCTGGGGCATGTAGACCGAAGGCCTGTTAGCCAGCGGGGCGGCATTATGTCTACAGTTTGGTTTTCCTGTTTAACTTCATCTGAAAAGAATCCACTTGATGCTCTCCAAGATGGGCTCGTGTCACACACTCACACGCAGTAACCAGGGACAGATGGAAGACGCATTTCAGAAGTGCTCTTGAACTGAAATGTCATTGTGGGTGCCCAGTGAGCAGTCAGTGGGATGTAGTCAGCTGGGCTGGCAATGGGACAGGCTGCCCAGAGCCATTTTTAACACAGGAACTGCTCTGAAAAGCTTTGCAGCCCTCTAAATACATTTTTTTTGTTGTTTCAGCCATTCTGCCTGTGAACCAGACTTCAAATATCTGTTTGGCTTTAATTGTCAGATCCAGTACGTGACATTGCGTGGAGACTGGAAAAGCCAAGAAGGCTGATGGTGCGTGCTGGTTTCTAACAGATTTGGATCACCATATCATTGACGAAGATGGTCACAGATCTGCAGAGCTGAACTCTGTTCTGCACACCTCCTGTGATGGACACAAGGAGGGCCAAAAGAAAGGTCGTTACTTTTGTGACAGGTCAAAAACAGTGTCTGGAAGCTCAGCTGCTGTGCCTGTCGCCTCAGTCCGAGACCAACGCCGCAGCCCCCAGCTAGGCAAGTAAAGGGTAGCCCTGCAAAGCCTTTGCTGCAAGGAGAGGAAAGGTAAAAGAGCCTCCCAACCCCGAGAGAGAAAAGCCTCCTCAGTTTGCTCCCCTGGCTCTAAACCGAGGGAGGGGGAAGGCTCTAAAAAAAAAAGCCTCCTGACCGGCGGCAATACAAAGGTCGCGGCGTGCAGGGCTGCAGCGTGGCCGGAGGGGGGGGCTGTTCGCAGGGAAATGGGCACTGGCCAGGGAGAGGGACCCCCCTTCGTCCTCGGCCGGGTGGGGGGAGACGGGGGAAGCTAGTGTCTGTACATCTGCCACAGCAGGGATGCGTTTTACCATAAATATTGCAACAGGCACCCAGAGACTCCTGCTGCTGCAGTCAGCGAAAGGCACAGGTGTGCCGGTGCGCATTGCAAATGCCAGAACACCTGAGATTATAAATTATAAATAGGAAGGAGGAAAAAAATGAGGCTGATGGGACTGTCGTGTAGGTAAAGGACATTTATTTGACTCGCAACAGCACAGGCTTAACTGTGTTTGGGCCAGGAACAAAGATGCAGAGGAAAGAGCTGAACAGGGCTTTCCCCTCGGGTATTTTGCAGTTGTGGCATTTATCTTCTCCGCTCCAAGTATCATCTGTTAGCACCTGAAATTTTCCACTTGGCTTTTCTGAGGAGCCAGGCTCTGCCTCAGCACTGGGTGTCTTCCTGAAGCTACAGGACCACTGTGCGTTCCTGTCACCATTGAAAAGCTGAGAGTTGGTTCCGGATGTAATGTAGATGGTACTTCTGCAACATGTTAATCACTGATGTTAGAGAGTCATATTAACAAGGAAGCCTTTGCAGCCTTCCAGTGTTTGTTTTTTTTTTTTCTCCTCCTTCACCTTCATTGCTCAACTGTCTTTACTTTGGCTTTGGTGAGATCACCTCTCTGCTTTGCCAGTAAATTTTCCCTCGGGGCAGCTAAATTTCTAACTTGGAAGAAAAATAAGGGGTTGAAGAAGCCTGGAGAAACCATGAAGGATTTGAACAATAAATTTAGCAAGAGCCAGGCCTTGGGAACATGTCCTACAAATGTCAGCATAGATACATTCCCACCCTCCCCAATATCCTCTCAGAAATACCTGAAAGATATATGTAAGATAGTACGAATGCCAGTACTTTCACCTGCGGTTAGTCTTTCATTCCCTCTGCAGGGCAAGACAGATTTAGCTAGAGAAAACAGAAACCAGGAGAAGCGGTGGAGCTTAGCTGCGTGGCTAGAAGTGGTATTAGCAGGAAAGCTGGGCCTTTTGCTGGAACGAGCATATGTCTCTCCTCCCTCCGCATTGCCTGCTGTCCTCTGGGACTCGCTGCTTTCTTGCCTGCCTGTGCCCAGCATCGCTTTCCTTTGAGCCTTTGACAGGAGGCGTGAACCACTGCTGCCAGCCCACAATGAGAACCAGCTCTATCCCATGAGCTAATTGTGGGTCTGCCCTTAACACTCCTTTGGGGCACAAGGCAAGTCTGCCTGTATCACTTTCCCCCCCACACACACCCCCAGCTTTAAAATTGGAAGGAGGAAGTGCCTTTTTTTTTCTCTTCCCTCACAGGAGCTCGGGAGACCCACTCCCTGCAGACTCTTGCTTGTCCTATGCACACAGAGCCCGTCGGGCATCTGACCATCTGCCTGAGCAAACGACGGGTTTGTTTGCTCCCTGCTAGCTGCCAGGGCAGGGCTGCATCCGGGTGTGCCGCCTGCTGAAAAGCTCAC
The DNA here is from genome assembly GCA_020746105.1 of Trogon surrucura. Taxonomy (NCBI): domain Eukaryota; kingdom Metazoa; phylum Chordata; class Aves; order Trogoniformes; family Trogonidae; genus Trogon; species Trogon surrucura. The sequence continues at coordinate 31,965,030 of CM036617.1, read as the reverse complement.
CCTGACGGCGTGTTTGCACAAAGCTCCGAGCAGATGCAATGGGCTCTGCTTTGACAAGGGTATTTTTAAATCCACTCCAAAAACCTCGTCGAGCCAGCTGCTCTGCGAGAGAGCTGAAGGGCAGTGCCAAAGCTGGGCATTCACAGAGGTAACGTACCCAGCAATTTGGAAATAAAGGGCCTCTATTCGTATGAGTCGAGCAGGGCACTTCATGGGACTGAAGACATGGTTCTGTTTCCTCTGTGCCCTCAGAAGAAATAACTCCATTCACTAGCAGACTGATAGCTCTTGCCAGGAGATCTGCACTGGGCAGTTGAGTGGGTTTTGATCCTTTATGAGGAGCTGGGCTGGTGCCTGTTGTGCAGTCAAAAGATTTTGTTCATACCTGTCACCTTGGTGGTCAGGTGTTTGTTGTGTCCAACTATTTGTAAAAACCTCAACATGGTGGAGGTGCCTACTGACATGGTATGACAGTTCAAACACATAGATTACATGTTTGGCTGTGAGGCAGTAAGGCTTAATTTCCAAGTCTGCACTTGGGGAAGAAGATCTGAAGAAAAGCACACGCCATCCCATATAGCTCCATGACGGTCTCTACCAAGTTGTAAAACAGCTTCCTAGGCACAGGCTTTCTCCCTGCTGCCATGCACTGAGGTGGAAAAGGTTATTTTTACCATGGCTTTGCAAAGCCACTCACAGTCAACGCCAAAGGAAAGGGGTTGGTTGTCTGATTGTTTTTCCTCCTTTCACTTTCCTGGAAAAAGAGAGCCAGCTCGAAGCAGGTGCTGTGGAGCAGGACCGTGATGAGTGAGGAGGACTGGGTTCGCCACCTGCTTCTCCCTAGGGCTCCCGGGAAAGCTGGGCCAAGTCACAACTCCACGAGATGCTTGGCTTATAGCTGAACCACGTGGCCAAAACTGCTGACCTTGTCCTGGGTTTTCTCTTAGCCTTGTCCCTTGTTGCCCACCAAGCACCAACCATGCCCAGAGCTGGCTTGAACTGCTGCTGCCTGGTGGCCTCAGGCACCGAAGGCTGGAGGACTGGAGCCTTTGCTGGAGGCAAGTCTCCCCTTTAGTGTGGGCTGGAGTGGAGGGGACTTGGCTCCTTCTCTTGGCCAGGCCACAGCATTTCTTACCAGCAGGACTGCTTCTCTTGCCATGAGGTTGGGAAAAGTGTCAGTACCTGAGGTGAGGCCTGCTTTTACACCAAAACCTGATATAAACCAGTAGCTCCAGGGCTTGGGCTCCAGTACTGAAGGCCCTTAGGAGCCTGCATTCATCACTGGGCATCAGTTGGTGCTGGGTGTCTCCTTCTCACACTCCAGGAGCACCAGAGCCTGGCAGCATTTCCACCACCTGTCTGTTCTTACAGGAATGCAACTGGTCACTTCAGGTCCATCAGTGCAAGAACTATGAAATGGGCTTTCATTGCTTGGCAGTAAATGCAGCGAATGCTGATGGCCTACATAATCCCTCAGTTGCCTGATGCTGCTCAGCTGCAGGCAGCATGTACAAGTCCAGTGAGTGATGCTCAAGGCAGATACATCATGACCTTCGCACAGGGAAAGAGGCAGGTGCCAAAATGCAAGTCCAAAATTGGTGGAAGGCCATGGAAACATATTTTTATGCAACGTGCTTAGTCAAGAAGGGAGAGAGCTAAGTACAAGTCCCTTTCATGTCAGAGACCAAAATGCACATCCCCTCTGCTTCGTAACAGGTTTTACTGCCAGGCATAAGACATTCTGCAGGAAGGTGCTTCCAGCCAAAATTCTGAAGTGATTCTACTTCAGAGAGAAAAATGAAGCATTTGTTGGCCCAGAGAAAAAGTCTCTACTGACTAAACATCACTGCATCCTTTGGAAAGAGGCCTGGGATCTCTTAGCCCTGCTCCAATTTCAAAGACAAGGACAAAGCACGCACTAGAGAACTGACGGGATCCAGATCTCCTCTCCCTCATGCGAGTGCTTTTATCATTAGATTACATTTCCAAGTCATTCTTTCCTTCTCATCTAATCTTGTCCCCGGAACGTGCAGATTAAGAAGCTCAAGTGGTCTTAACACCCACATTTCTTGAAAGCCAGAGCTCTGCATCCTCCTCCCGGGTTCACACCTGCTGGTGTACAGCCCATTACAGACAGGGCAGGAGGCTCCTGCCACTTCTAATCAGGTTTTTCTTAGTAGCACAAGCTGCCCAAATCCCAGGACAGAAGCTTATGGTTCAAAGATTCCTGGCACTCTGCTGTATCAAGTCAGGTTTTATGTGCAGGATTGTACATCGCATGTTGGCAGAGATTCATTCATATGATCCAAACCCCCCAAATGCGAGGTGCGGATTGGAATGGAGAGGCTGCAGCCCAAGTGTCCTCCAGCTTCTTTCTCTCTCTCTAGACTACAATCTTCCCTGTCTTCATGTTGATGAACTGTGTCCTGCAATCATACAGACACTAATTTCAGATAAATTGCGAGTTCCTGGTGGGAGCAGTCTCTTGGGCAGAAGAACCACCTTGACTGAATGCACTGAGGAAAACTGGGAATTCTATCATTATTTCAAAGTGTCACTAGAAAAGACCTCATTTTCATTTAATTAGGGATGTGTCCTCACCTGCTCTGAAATATTATTACAGCACTTAATTTCATCTTCAACATTTATTTTGCTTTTTCTTCTTTCAAAGAGCTAAGCAAGTTGGGCATGGGGAAAACTCAATTACTTTGAGGTGTGTCGGCAATATCTACCTCAGAAGCGGCTTCTTGTATAACAAGCTGCAAGGGGCCTGGCACACGTCCTTTTACTGTAAGACCCCTTTTTCAGAGACCTCTGGTCTGATGCCTGCTCTCACCAGAACACTACCTTTGCAGGCGTGGGGCCCCTCACTCACTTCCCTGCCTACACAGACCTTAGTGGGCATGGGTGTAACCTCTCTCCTCATATCACAGCCGGGTTTTGATGTCTTCAAGTGCTTTCCTGCATCCAGGCCACGCAGACAAGAGCAGGTCACAGCGCTGACCACTCTCACAGCTCCACTGGGCACCTCTGTGCGGGTTACACTCACGTAGCCAAGGGCAGCAACACACCATTAGACACTTTTTCCGAGCGCAGGCTGGAAGCCCGATGTTCTCATGTGACTCCACAGGCTGAGGCAACGAACACGTGTCTGTGTTAATCCAGCCCTGGGGACCGGCCCCACCCCAGGAGCTCAGAGCACGGCCAAGCGCCCTTCGGCTTCAGGCTCTAAATCTCAGAGGATCGGTCTTAAATGACTAGTTCTGAAGGACTGCAACTCTGGAGATGGATCTTTATCGACTCACAAGCTGCCACCAGTGATGAGCACCACCCATGGGGCTGGGGGTGAAGATGGCAGGTGAAGATGGTTGAGCTGGACCAGAGCCAGACCCCCTGCCAGCCGGGGGTGCAGATGCGATGCTTTTGGAGCACATTAGCTCTGAAGACATTCCTCATCTCTCACTCTCCATCTGCTGAAACCAGTTGGCAAAGGAGAGGAAGAATTTAGTACTGCTTGGAGCCCAGCTATCCAGAAAGGCAAGAGAAAAAAAAAAAACCAAACAGAAATAAAGGGTGATCAGTAATCATGCCTTTAATAGCTTGTAAATAAGGTCATTTTTTTTTAAATTCCAGGCAACTAAGATGTACATTTGTTGTGTATATCTGACATCTGAAAAAAAAAAAAAAAGTCTACAATCTGTTCTGTTTCATCCCTTTTTTAAAGCACATAAATTAAAGTATCAGTCACCCCAATATACAACAATTTAAAGAAGGAAAAGTCGTGTTCTGTTTTTACAGTTCAGTGTCACCTTTTCTTCTGAAGCATTAGCTAGAGTTTTAGTTAGATAACTGTCTTATAACAAACAGGAAAATTCAGAACTTAGGCTGTCCAAAAAAATTCAAGAAATTTCCTCTCCCTGCTCTCAAACTCCACTTCCTAATAAATCATCAGAGTAACATTTTCATTTCCCGCTAGAAAACAAAAGACTCTTTAACCACACCTGGGAAAGTCTGCTTGGACTACAGAGCTTATTAAACTTACAACACTAGCGGTGCAATGATTTCCCCTTCTTACAACTTCAACACAGAACCCGAATTCACATCGGGATGAACACGGATAGAAAACGCCAGACTCCGATTAGCCTTTGGTGCTTGGGCTGCTCAATGACCTCCGACGCTTGATTTGGGTACCCAGTAAATGCTGTCAGCTTTGAGAGCACCTGCAGACCCAGGGACCCCAGCCCACATTTCAGTTCAGGCTGAGGCTGTTTCAGGATCCTCTTACTGAACTCACCTTGCACAGCTGGGATTTGAATTCTGGATGGGAAGATGCTGAGGACCCTCCTCTCATACTGGTGCTGGGGGTCAGCACTTGGCATGATTCAGCCACGTGGCTCTGGCCACCACTTAAAATTACTCCCACTGAAACAGGGGAGAGGCTTCCTGATGATTTTACTAGGTGCAGGATCACTTTATTAGCAATGAGGAATGGGGAAAGGTGGTGGTTACTCTGGCCACCTTCCCTTTGGGGAAGCGTACGTGGGGCTGCTCCTCACCAGTCAGATCATCTGGCTGATGTCTTTACCCATTCCCTAGCACTGAATAGGAAACCTCTGAGCTAGAGGAATAGAAAACTTAAATATGAAAGAACACACACACACAAAAAGCAAAAATGTGACCTTTACTGCTTTTTCATCTCCCACTGTTTCAGCTAAAGAATCTGATCTATAAGTGCAGCTAACTCCAGAGACGAACGTACTCTTTCACAGTCTTGTGTGTGTGCAGCACTAGAACAAAGTCACAATTACAGGTGCAAAGGAACAACGTTGTAGTCCTCAGGAGAGGCCTACTCTGTGCACTCACCAACAGCTTGAGTTTGCTGACTAAGTTAAGCAGAGAGGTTCATTCTCCTTGAGCACAAACGAAAATCTGTCAAACCAGACTCTATTACAGAGAGATTCAGAGATTCTAAACTGACATAAATAATTATAGTCTTGATTAAAAATAATATATTATTCTAGATTTCTGGTTTTTTTTTAGTTTTCATGTAAAGCCCCTATACTCTTGACATCTAGGAACAAAGACAAAATAAAACCCAGGCACTTGCTGTGCCTTCTCAAGCACTATTGTGGTGTTTAAAGGGACACAAATTAGATTAATGCCTACAGTGGAAAACGAGAGGAGTTCTTCATGCCGTTGGCTTTTTCAAGTCTCGGATTTGTTTAATCAGGTAGTTCTTCTCATCAGTGAACTGTTCATCATCCGTCCTCTCTTTCTGGAAATTGCTCAGAAACTCAATTAGCTTGGGTTGGTTTTTCAATAGGATCTCCACAATAGGCTGTGTTTTGTTTGGACTGGCCACAAAAACCTAACACGCAAACAAACCCAGGCACAGGGAGACACACACACACACAGAGAGAGAGAGAGAGAGGAACATCAGTCACAATATTGCCGTAAAATATTTTCTATTAAGTCAGCTGAAGCCTGGCATACTCTGCTGCTTACACACCTTGTCCCAAGCCACAGAGAGAGGAGTTACAAACATGTTGGTTCACCAGCAAACTGAAGCAAAGCTGTGCCTGTGTGCGGTATCACTTTCCTTTAATTTTGCTCCTTGTTGATCAAAGTATTTAATTGTAAACCCAGCTGTTGAAAGCAGGCTATCAATTCTCAGCCTCTTCCATATGCGAGACTTAAACGCACAGAAATTAATTATCAGGAGAACGGAAAAGCTTTGTGTCAGTATTGATATCATTTCCATACTAAACCAGGCCTAAAATTAGACTTGCCAGCTTTGTTTTGGTTTGGACAAATATGTCAGAGGCTCCACTTCCCTCTGCCTAATCCATTCATGGGAGCGTGGAAATTTCCAGCAGCTGGAGCAGAAGCACCGTGGTGTGCCTGGTGCTGTTGCCAACCTCGCCGAGCAGAGGAGGGTGGCAATGCCAGGAGGTGACATGAGACGCAGATACTCACCTGGATAAACCTAGGATAAGGAGAAACCGAGCAGTGTTCTGATTTCCTCCACTGTAATGCCTAAAGCTGACGTTTTCTAGCTTTGAACCTGACTTCCTACACCGTGATACTGCTTCTTCAACATTTTCTCTGCCTTACGCTCCAGCTGACAACAGGAAACTTACGGCTGACGGTGAAGTCCAGCAGTGGTAAGTTCTTCCCAGGGACCTCAAGATGCTGCGGAGATGTGGGCTCTAGGGACATCAGTCACAGCGGGCCAGTGGGTGGGAAGACACCCGGCGCAACCCACCCCTGGCCAGCCCAGGAGGAGCTCCCACATCTGGCTTGCACCGAGGTTACCATGGCTGGTCAACAAAACACTGCTCAAATGCTTGTGCAACGACATAAATAACTCCAGTTATTCTCTACTCAACGAGAAGAAATTAAAGATGGACAAGGCTGGAAAACGTCCAGTTTCCCTCCAAGCCTGTTCAAACCAGAATGAAAACAAACATCTGCTGACGGTACAGAATGGCATGTTGTCCGGCTGAGCGCAGGCGGCACCATCGCTCGCCCGGCCCCGGGGCTGCTGGCTCCAGACCTGCAGAAAGACTGCAGGCTCACTTTTCTCCACTGAGAATGAAAACCTGGGCCACGCCCAGCTGCGCAGGGAGCTGCCATGTTCCATGATGAAGAATACGCATGCACCGTCCTTGGGGGGCTGTGCTACAGCCCCTTGCCCCCAGAAACAACACTTGGTAAAGCCTGGGACGAGATTCAGACTGGACCCATCGCTAGGTTTCATACATCCCAGTTAGGAGGTGTTATGCAAGTGTTATGTGTAAAATGCCACATGTGGGGAATGTGTGGAAGGAGTGGGGCTTGGCACACATTAACAGTGCCACTCCACGCACTTCTGCCCAGACAGGGAGACACATTTTTTTATTCCATAGAAGTGAAGCAAAACATCTGCTCTTAGCCCCAGGCATCCTGATGCCCTAAGAGCCCTAATCCCTGCCCTTCAGAGCAGCTACTCTAAAATAACAGCTCTCCCGTGTGATGCTCCACGTACTCAAAGTGCAACACCTTGGGACACACCTACCAGTGGCTTGGGCAGTCGGTGCACAGCTGTCACCACACTAGACGGGCTGTCAGTAACTGATTGCTCTCTTGCTGCCCGCAGCATCTGAAAGCAGTATCCCCTTCAACAATCCCCTGCAAACAACTTTGATATGTTGCTATTGATGCATCGGTTCCCGTTACACTGGGAAATAAAGGGTTTGAGGATGTAAATCACTACTGAACATACTTTACAGCATTCCAGTCTGTGCCTTATCTAGGGAACACGAATCTTGAAATCTTGTGGGTATGAATGTTTGGCTCTGGCTGAGACTGCGGCAGTTTGTGCTCTCAGCTCGAGCAGCCCCACAATGCTGACCCATGTGCTGACCTACAGGAGGTCACCAAGCTGATGGAGGCTGGATGCTTCCAGGATTTGGGCTGTGATAAGCTCCCAGTCACCTGGACAAACTTCCTTTGAGAAAAAACAGCACCTAAGCCTACCGGCAAGGATGAGGAAAGTAACTATTCCAGACCTTCATTAGAAGTTTTTTAATTTTGGAGGTCAGATCCTGCTTTGTGACCAGGAGAAGAAATCCATCAAGTACACAGGCAGGGCCCACATTTCCAGAAATTATCTGATTACACTGCAAATGAAGTTGGCCTGACATTGAAATGATGAACATCTTCCTTCAATGAATATTAAGCCTCCTTACAAAGATAGACAAAAGCTGACTCTTAAAATAAAGAAATGTAAATCATTCTTGTTGTAAAGCTATCTGGAAGGTTTTAGTGGTAAACCTAGTAAATACCAGCATTTTGTATTGGTCCTACAACTGGTATTACCACAGCAAATAATTAAAGAACTTAGTTTAATAGAAGCCATCACATCCTGTTTATCTTCCTGCTCGTTTATTTATAATCTTCCCCTTACAAAACTGTCAAACTGAACATTCAAACAAAGATCGTCCTGACTGCCAGTCTTGCTCAGTATCAACAGGGACTTGTAAAGAGAGAATGTTAAAGGACCAGAAAATTCCTGTAATGTTATTCAGTACTTCGGCTAAGCAAACAAAATCAATTCTGCCAGTACCAACTAATCAGCTTCACAAAAGCCCAGGATTAGGACACCATGAGACTTTACTTTTAAAACAGCCTTTCTCATTCAGAACTCTGTATTGTCATCGAGGAGGAGGAAAATCCTGAAAACAGAAATTATTAATGCTAACGAGAACATTTCTGCTAAAATGAAGTTTAACTGAAGCTAAAACACTTCACAGAGAATTTAATTTCACCTGCAGTTTTATTATGAAAGGTTGCATGTTCTAGAGCACTTAATTCAGATAGTTGAAAGAGACAGAGGCCCAAAATAAAGAGACCACTCACATTAAAATTCCAACTCTAAAAATAACTGTTTCAGCACAGTTCCGCTTTGTGAATATCTGCAAAAGGCCTGGAGTGAAAATCAACTCTGAAGCTTCAAAAAGTGGAACTGTTGCTCTCTTCTCCATTAAAACGCATACACTGTTTCTTCAAACAAACGCCAAAAATCACTTTCCTAGAGAATCTAACCTTACAATTAATAACAAGGCCCTCTGGGACTACAGCAGAGCAAAAGCGATTACAGGGGTTGGATACCCTGGATTGGGTATTTTATATTTTAACTCTTGCTCTGGGGTCACACACCACCTTACTGCGTCAGGAGACTGCACGCAGAAGTGCCTTATGGTTCATGTCGCTTACAAAGTGCTACGATTCGTATAGCGCTTCTTGCCCTTTAAACTCTTTAGTTGAAAACCAGAGAGGACTGTGATATTTTAGCCACAAGTTTGGTTTCAGCTTCATACCAAGAGGAAACTGCCAGTACAGTCAAATTATGTGAGACCATTTGCAGAGCAAGCTGCAGGAGGTAGCTCTGTAACATGCACAGAAGAGAATGGAAAAATGAAACTAAGGTCACAAAACACAGTGTACTCATTCTATTTTTAGATTTAAACAGTAAAATATATCTTCCTAAATGTCTGCTTAAGAAAGTTGCATAATCCCAATTCACTGTTACAGGGTGTTTTCCTCAAAATAATCTGTTTATGTGAAAGCCAAGAGAGCTTGTTATTGGTCTTTATTCGTAAATGCGTAAAGTCAAAGGAATACCTGTGCCATGTTTGTGTACGTCTGAAGGATTTGGTCCTCCCTACAAGCAAACTCAAAGCAAGTTCCACTAGTAACTGCCACAAATCCATCACAGGAGCTGAAGAAACCTCCCCAATACTCGGTCCTCAACATGTGCATGCTCAAGACTGAGACCTCTCCACTGAAATCAATGCAGAGAAGTATCGATGACCCTCAAGGCCTGTAACTCCAGGTGACCCTGCTGGATTACTGAACGAGGAGGATGACAGGGGTGAGGTATGTTAGTTTTCCTGATGATTAAGTATGAGCTAATCCTCATGCACACACCGTATGGGACATCCAGCTTCATAAAGCAGCCACAGCCCTTTCTGCCTTGCTGGTGCCGCAAGGCAGAAACTTCACTTTGCTCAGGCAAGAGGAAAAGAAGGAGCTGGAGCTAGAAGGAAGGTCAAGCCTCTTCTCAATGGAGGATGGAAGGAGGCACTGCAAGCGGGTGCTCTGTTTGTCTCCAACTTCCCACCCAAACAGTCCTGGATAAGTGAACAGTTCTCAGAGCTTGCAGCAGTACCAGCATTTTCAACCTGCAAAATAGTTTTTTTTTCCTGCAAAACAGTTTTGCACTAGAGGTGCTCATCAATTTCATCTCTGTCTTACAGTTTTGGATCTTCAGAAGTTAGAAATTGCCTCAGGGAGTTGAGAGTCAGATGTCTTTTTATGGGTCAGCTGGGGCATGGGAGTGTTGAAATCTGGATGCTTACAAAACAAGCACTTTTTCATTTCAACTGCATCTAACTCATGAAACATCTAAACCAGGTAACTTAAACCTAAATCTTTTGGCAGCTTAGACAGAACACCAAGTATCCACTTCTCAGGAGAACCTTTGATTTCAAATCGCTGCGGTTAGTCTACTGTAATTTCAGCCAGGACTGCACAGGTATTTTGCAAGCACAATTTAAAAATGCAGGCACAGTTTAAAATTTATGAGATTAAAAGCTGAGGGCAAGATTCCTCTTCCAGTTACACGAGTATGGAATTATCACAGCTGACAAGAGAATCGGGCTGAGGGACACTAATGCAGAAACGGGAAGCAGGGACACTGCAGAACACTGCACAAGCATCCAATAGCCTTTTCTCCCATTCTCTTAAATATTTAAAGATCTCCTTTAGTAGTTCTCACGAAGTTAGAATTCAATTTAAGAAGAGAAAGCAGAGGAAAACAATCTCCTCTGACCTGCTCCACGGAGCTAATTCACAATACAATTTTCTATAATATACCCTGCAACTACCCTCCCCACTGGGGAGAAGCTGAATGCTTCTACCTCCAGCTAACCCAGATCCTCAGTGAGGACTTCTGGTTACTCTCACGTGCTGCTGGTGGTTATAAACGAGCAATTTCCAGCTGAACGGGCTCTGCTCCGAGTCTGCAATTTCCCCTCAATGAGCACTATGCACGTGAGATAGAGTGAGGAATACCACGGCACCGCTTAAACGCTGCTGACAGGCACCACTGGAAAAAAACAAACCAACAACACCCCATGTCCCTTTGCTCTGAAGAGACACCACGTTACCACCACGGACTGTTTGTTTTGCTGGGCACTCCAAGGCCTCCCCATTATGTCCATGTAACAACTGTAGGCAGTCAAGCAAGGCTGAGCCTCCAGTATCTCCACTCTAACTGGAAATGGGATGCAACCTGCTGGAAAAGGAAAGGAAGGGAGGAATGGGAAGGCAGAATGGGAGCACCAGGGATGTGCGACATGGTTGCACATGGGAAACCTTTCAAGTTATTCCAAATCTTTTCAAATGCCTATTAAAATAAGTGAAATCATCTGTGGCCACGGCCTGGGCCAGGTCTATCACTAATTCAGGAAGAGCAACTCATGTGTTTCATGCATAAAAATCTGGCATTTATTCACAGAGTGCTAAGAGAGCCCAATCCTCTGATCCCTCCACAGGCATCTCAAACGGTCTGTGTTTGGAGCCTGACTGCTCGCTTATCTTGGAGCCACATACCTCCTGATAAGGAGGAGAAGCTCCTCACAGTGGTTCAGCTATGGAGAAGTCAGCAAGGGAACAGCTTACCAAGCTGCTTATTTCAGAAAATGTTTTTTATCTTTTTTTTTAATACTCCTTGAAACTTTTTTTTTAAAAAAACAAAAAACTTTTTGGAGAAGCTGCACATCCTATAACCCTTCTCACTGCAGGTCTGAAAGCTTTTTTCCAAATCAGAAATGGCAGAAGTACAAAACTCAATAAATCACCATGAATTTGTGTAACGTTTTTCCAAGAGCATACCTTTTGGTGTGATCTTACTTAACCATTCTGATCACATTAACCATGTGATCTTTCTTAACCATTCTGGGGAAGGATATTCTTCATGGCTCAATATTCCTCTTCTGAAAATCAGTACAAAGTCTATAGCTTGAAATTAATGTTTTAATTCCAAATTAAAGGCAGTTTTGCATAATAACAGTGCAACTCACTCTCTGCCACAGAGCAGAGAATTTCTTGTCAGGAAAATGGTAAACTTAACTTATTAACATGAATCACCATGAAAAAAGGGACACTACTTGGGTATGGTAATTCTTTGAGACTGCATTAACGACCTCTGCAAAAGGACAGAAGGATTGAACTCATTTCAAACTCAGTTTTACCAAATCTTTTTAATACCTTCAAAAGCAAATGTGTTCACACTGATGCACAGGGCCAGCATCACCTGATTTTAGTCTTAATGTAGAGTTTTAAGACTTTGGTTTTTTAGCCTTGATGTCCAGAATCACATGGTAAAATTTCCCAACAGTTGAGGGAAGGTACCGTACCTAGAAGATGTGTATTGTGTTACCTGTAACATCCATCTCATCGCTACCTGACTGACTACCCTCAGCCCAAACCAAAATGATTACGCTTTAGGTCTCACCTGAAGGAAGGCCGACAGAAATCAGAGGCTGAATGATAGACAAGTTTAGAATTACGATATTCTCAGATGCTGGAAGTGGCTATAATACCCAGTCTCTGCCTTAGTTTTCTGGGCTTTCTCTAGCCCAGCTGGAAAGACACTTCTATGAGGAGAACAGAAAATGTGTCACCTCTACAGCTCATGCCAGCTCACCTTGAACACATGGAATGCTTCAAACTGAATGTTGGGGCTTTTGTCTCGCAGCAAGTTCATCATCAGCTTCAAATTTTCTGGTTTGCTGATGTATTTTGTCATGATGGCAAAGTTGTGTCGGTCCAGAATCAATTCACCCAGAAGCTATAGACAAAAGTAAAAAAAAACACCACATTTTTTTCCAGTTCCCATTATTTTTGAATGCAAAGAAAGCAGCAACAGATTTTAATGCTTGTCTAAGAAGTCTCAATGTCACTACCTTTAAAAAAAAGTAGATAGATTTGATCATGCAGTGACTTACTTAATGCCCAGTAATGCTTATCTTCTAAATACTGCAGAGAGGGATGGACATTTGGGCTGGGTGTTAACAGGAGCTGGTGTGAGCCAGCTCGGACACCTTCATTTCATTCAGGTGTTACACTAGCACACCTATGTGCTCCCATCTGCAGGTCATGTCAGACATGGGGCTGTCGCAGCAAGGAGCACCAGGCAAAGAGAGACATTCATGTTCCTCTCAAGTTCATGTTTTGATTTGAGATGAGAGGAAAAACAATCGTGCTTGTTCCATAGAAATGGCCCAATGCTTCACCAGAAATCCGGGAAAGAAAAAACACAGCAAGCTCTTGTGCACTGAAAGAAAAGCATGTTGGGGACTTTTTTTGTTAGAAAGTACGTGGCTGCTCTGTTGCCATACGTGCATCTCGATACCCTGCATAACGTGGAGTTCAAATTTAGGAGAGTGCTGAGAGACTTGACTTTACCTTCAAAGATTGTCTCTTTGTCACATAGTTCTCAGAATGAAGGAGTTTTTCATAATCCTCAAAGATCTAGAGAAAGAAGAAAACACAAATGCACCAGATTCTTATTCACTCTTCCACCTCCCGGTCCTTTCCACCCCAGAGGAGCAGCAGAGGCTCTGCAGCTATCTAACACGTCACTGCAACGCCAGGCCCAGCTCTCGTGGCCTTTTTTTTCTTGGATGGTTATCACGCAGTGAATTCATGCCCAGAAACACTCCTCTTCCAAATACCGCAGAGAGGGATACCACATATGGACTGGATGGAACAGGAGCTGGTGTGAGCCAACTCGGACAGAAGTAAAGCCAGTGCCCGTACAGCTCTCTCTTACAGGAGGGTGGATCTGCTGCCAGGACACGTGGGTCCAGCACGTAAATGTCCACTCACTCATCTCGTGGTCACAACTTGCTGTGTGATTTGATACAACATGCCAAAACTGGTGAGGGTGCATCCCATACTGGCATGTGGAGAAGCTTCTTTCGTGAGATGCCCCCTCACCTGCCTTCAGCACCCTCACTCGTTAAAGCCATTTGCCCAGTGAGGGTCCCTAGGAGCCAGGCGGGTGCTGGCTGTTGCAGAATTGGGCCAAGAGAATCTTATGGTCAAGAAGACTGAGACAGAAGGCTACTGCATGTACTAAAGAAACAAAAAACTCACCAGCACTGCCGTCCAAGTTATCATCTAAAAAAAACAATACTCACATCCACAATTTATACTTAAAAGTTTAAAATGTTAAATAAAGGTAGAATGGGGACAGTTCCAGGGCAGTGCTTCAGTAATAAGAGAAAAGTATCTCAAGGGGGCCTACAAGAAAGCTATTGAGGGACTTTTGAGGATGTCGGATAGTGATAGGACTAAGAGGAATGGACTGAAGATCAGTTCAGATTGGACATTAGGAAGAAGTTCTTCCCCATGAGAGTGGTGAGACACTGGCACAGGTTGCCCAGAGAGGGGGTGGAAGCCCCATCCCTGGAAGTTCTTAAGGCCAGGCTGGATGGGGCTCTGAGCAGCCTGATCTAGTGGGGGATGTACCTGCCCATGGCAGGGGGGTTGGAATTAGATGATCTTTAAGGTCCCTCCCAACCCTGACAATTCTATGATTCTGTGATTCTATGATTAGCAGAGACACCAATTTTGCTCCAGTTAAGCTGCATTTGTGACTCAGCAATAATAAGCCTGATCTTTATTTAACCTTCTTGGTAACTCTAGAAAGAAATAAATAGTCTTCAGCCTTTTCACTTTGGCAATGAAATAAAGAATATTTCAGGTAACATGAGAACATAACCCATAGTCTAATTCCATGATCCGTATCAGTCCAATTTTAGTTGATTCCAGTGCAATTTTTCTGACCCACATTTGGTAGAAAACCAAGCCAAAAAAAAAATCAGTGAAAAATGGCAGCAAACCAAGGGATGAATTGCCTTCAGGATGGTAAGAGGAATACGCACACTTCAGTCCCGCATTTAAGTACATGTAATTTCCACTAATGCTAAAACTTCTTCCAGTAACTCTTCTCCTCTGTCCCACAGTATTATAAATAACATTGATACAGTCTTATCAATGCTGGAATATCACAGAACTGTTCAAAAATGTGCATCTTTTTCTCCCCATGATCTATTTACATTCAAAGTTTACAGTTTCGTTTACCTATGAGGAGATAAATGCATGCAGAGAGGAATAAAACTTGCTTTTAAACTCTGAGTTCCCCTGAAACCTTGGCACGTGTTCCCAGGTGTGTTTCAAATGCCCCGCAAGGATTCTGCTTTAGTAAAAGCAATGTTTAGTTTTGTAGTCCTGTGTGACTATTTTATGTAGAGCATGAAACCCTCTGCTATTGAAAGCACTCTTTTTCCCAGACAAGCATGAACAGATTTTTTTAAAAAAAATGAATTCTTCTAGCATTTATACTTACCACATCGTAATTTTGTTCCAGAAATTCTGCTACCAACAGTTTGTGTCGTGTTAACAGGTCCTGGGAAAGAGCAAAGAAAGGTTACCTGAGAGAGTGTGCTCATTTGGTTGCCCCTTGATTCTCAAATGTATTTTAGCATTTTTTACCAGATCATCTTTTAGAAGGTATTTACAACATGATCTCTATAGACAAAGCATTTAAAACCAATACTGCTTTTTGTGTTTAGTAGGATTTTAAGGAGAATTTAGTTAATAGAATCAATATAGAACTACTCTAACACTCCTTCTTTGTGCTCCTTTCCGCTACCACCTTTTCTTAGGGACATTGGTCATGGTGCACGGTACATACAATAAGCTGGACTAAGGGAAAGGAAGAAAATACACTAATCAGTTATGGAGTGATCAGCTATGGCCCCAAAGGTACCCCATAGCTGGAAATCACACTAAGCTGGATCAATTGCTATTGCTCAACTCCACGAATACAACAAGGAAGGTTCAAATTCAACCACTGTATATATACATTTATTTATTCAAAGACTAAAAATTAGGCAGCAACCTAAGCTAGCCATCCAGGCTCCCTCCACAGCTACTCCCTCCCCAGAGATGGGCCTCAGGTAGGTGGGATGAATCCCTTCCACAGCTCTTTTTCTGCCCAAGGTGGGCTTAATCAACACAAGCAGTAGCTAGACCTTTTAGACAGCTGGATGGGATGCCTCCCATGCTAAAAAGACCAACTAATTCGAATTTAAATTAAAGCAAGCTCTCCCACAGAATGGAAATGCTGGTGCTCAGCGACTGAGATGCAAATGTGCAGCTCCAGAAGAAATCAAGTCTCTTTACTGGATGAATAGCTATGAAATGAAGTGGGCAGTTTGAGGCATTTAAGTTTAATTTTCATAAATGCCTGATGAAGTCCATTCAAGTCAATATTTTTTCAGTGAATCAGTTTCTGCTATCTTTTTCATCATCTTGGTTTCCTTGCCCACAGTCAGAGACTGAAACTGGTGAGTAGCTGAAGCAGATGCACAGACACATCCTCTACAGCATCACAAATCAAATAAATCCTTTACATATGAATCCTTTAATTTATTTTTACCAACAATTATAAGAGAAAAGCAGAGTGCTATAAAATCCAGTACATGTTTTTAACACATTCCTCTATTCAAAAACGACTGCAACGGCAGCAGATTAAAAGGCTGAGCGCAACAAACAAGTAGTTCTATGCAGGGCACTTAGGAGGCAACTACAATATTTTTCAATAGGGGGCACAAATGGAATATAATCCAAAATCAGTTTTTCACAGAAAATCATGACAAAGCACAGAGCAGTACTATTCAATCTGCATTCTTCCCACTCACTGCTAGTACCCTCCACAGCTGACTATCCCCGCATTTTTAGCGGTTCTCTATCCTCTCTGCAGTGCACCTGGCTGAATTTAATTAAGAAGTACATCTCAAGATCATAAAAACTTTCAGTACTTCCCTACTATATATATCCTCAGACTTTAGTGCACATTTAATTAGCTCTCCTCTGGTGCACAGACTATCCAAGGCCTTCAGCTCCAAACCAGACACCCCAGTGGCAACACTACAAACCCAACTAGGGGGAAACAGAACTGAAAACATGAGCTCAGTAATCCAGCCAGTGAGCAATCGTAGCACTTTTTTTTTTTTTTCTTTACAGTATTAGAAATGAGGTAGCTCCGTATTTCATGATTCAGTTGCTTCCACATCACTTCTTGCTGTTCCAGCTATTCAGAGTGACAGACAAATAGGAGATTAGATGCATGGCTTATTTTTTTTCCAGAACTGACCATGTATCGGGTCAGGAAATTTAAAATAAGAGGCGATCTTAAAAAAACGCAGTCTGTAGGTTTTCCTCAAGCATTTTTAAAGGTGATTTCTGTCTTATGCCTGAGGATGAACTGCCCTCATACTGCTCTCTTTCCAGTGCACGTGAGGATGCAGAATCCTATTTTTAAATCCTGCTAAAAATACACCCGGCTCACAGGGGACAGAAGTAAGCTCCACAGCTGTAGATGGGTGAACGGCATCAATCCCTCTTTTCTGGGGAGGGTCGCAGCAGTCTGTGATCTCTGCCACAGCTTCAGTGGCTCCTGTCCCTACCCTGCCTCCTGGCTGGGCTGAAGGCTGTCCACCACCAACCCCACACTCTGCCCAAAGCAAGACGCGGGGAAAAAATGCAAATCTCTTCTGTCAAGCTGGGAAGAGAGTCCAGGAGCCCTTTTGCTGACCACAGACAAACGCTCTCCCGAGCACAGGGTAAAATGCCAGAGACGGGAGATTTAAATATCTGTTTCGCTGCATTTTTATACAGTCCTCCGCTGTGTTTCTGAGCTACTTCCACATTGGTAACATTTCCCTAATAAATACCACAACAGTGCAACTTAAAATAATGGACAGATGCTGCTATCGATTAACAGGTGGTTTGAACTGGTAATCCTGCTCGATGCATTACAGAAGAATGCAAGGTTATTTTCATTATGCAAATCTTTTTCCCATTCAGTAGGTCAGTAAAAACTGAGGCCAGATTTCAGTACATGTTGAACTGTTGAGCTGAATTCTAACATTCTTTACAGTTATACCTAAGGTCTACCTAACCATGTTTCTAACTAGCTTTGAGAGGAAAGAATGAAGAATTTGTTTCTATGACAGCAAGAGACTTCATGATACAAGAAAAAAAAAGGAGTTATATCTATATTTAGAAGAGTCTTCACCTGAAAAGAATTTTCCCCAGCTTGCTTTAATTATTTTTCAGAAATAAACTAACCTTCCCTGCACATTAAAGACTCATAGGCATCAAACTTTCCTCAAAGGTTTTACTAGTACCCTGCAGGAACTCCATTTTTAATACAACACAGAGACTCTGTACAGAGTCTACGCAGTAATTTCACCTGCTTAGCTCTTAGCAGTATGGTCCTTACGCTGAACCATGGGTCACAAAAGTGAACAAATAAATTGTAAAACAATCGTCGGGCATTAATCTAAACTTGACTGCTGTAGTCAGAAGGGACAGCAAAAATTACAAGGACTTCAAAAGTGAGTTTTAAATGATTCATTCTGTTTACTGGCTGTGGTCACGATGGGTAGTGGTTTCGGTCTCTCGGGAAGGTAGGGAGAGAAAAAGGTTATGCATTTTACAAGAACTGTATGTAATACATGATTAATTTGAGTTTAAATGGTTGCATAAAAAAGCCTGGGTTATCAAGATGAAGACCATTAATGAAATGCAAATCTGTATTGAATTAAAGATCCTTTTCAGACTTGATCACTATTGTGAATCCTGTTAAAAACAGATCAAGGATTAACTATATCCTTTACTGAACAATAAAAAAACTCACTCCATTTAAAGACAACACAACATTCAGTGATGACTCTCGATGGAGTGCTGGTTTTGACACAAGGCTATGTTATGACACAGGATTAAAAAAATTTACCTTGAAAGTAGCAAAGGCATCAGAAGCTATATCAAATGTTGACATTTCCACATATTTAAAAAAGTCTCTGAACTGTTCTGAGAAAAGGATGATTTTGGCCAAGGGTTCATGCCGGATGCACTCTCTCAGCATAATTCCACAGCGTAAGGCAATATTTGGGGATTCATAGCTGACGAATGAAAAGAAACAGAAAAGATCAAAACGTAGAAGAAAAAAGCTAAACGGGCACTTCTCCAGCAATGAGGAACTCCGCAGCGTGGGGAATACGTGCGCCAGAGGGGACATGACACCCACACGGCAGCTCCCAACCACGCACTGTACCCAGTGTCAGAACCTCAGCCCAAAGCTAAGGAGCAGACACACAGATGGAGCTGATGGCGTTTTCCATCTCAAACTTCTGTCATCTCAAGCCAAAACACATTTCGCTGTAAATGATCATTGCACCTCCCCTCTGCGGAAAGGCTGTGGGGAGTGCGTAACATTTCAACAGAGCTCCTTCGTCCTTTTGGATTGATGAGAAAGCAAAAGCCATACAATATAACAATCTCCTTTGCCAGATTTAATTCTGAACTCCTCAGTTTATCCAAGAAAATTATGACACTTCAGGACCATCCACCACCTCCCACTCCTCTTCTAGAGAATGTCACTCTAGAATACTAATGCTTAATGAGGAAGACAGAAAGAGTCAATCCATGCAGTCTACACAGGATTAAGCTCTGAAGATCTTTATTCTTTTTTGTGGTTTAGGAGGAATTCTGCTCAATCCCTCCTCTACAGAGGCTATGGCTTTGTTCAAGAGGCCAATTATTTGTTCCTCAAGTTACAATCTCACTGCAGCCAAGCACTGCAATAGATAGGAGCTGGTAACACTTCTTGATATTGGAAAGGAGGGAAGGAAGAGGCAATTCAGGTCATCTATTTCTATAAAATCTTGATTTCTTTAAAGTTGAAATTAATCTGAAACAAAACTCTTAGAAACACAGTTAAAAAAAATTATTTAAAAAACGAACATAAAATAAGAATGAAATCCAACAGCGAGGAAGGACTTAAAATGAACTTCTTCCAACAATATACAGTCATGTGAAAGTGATGAAGTCCAGGGCGACAGAAAGCACTCTATGTTTCAATAAGCTGGCTACACTGTATCAGAACTGTGCATTATCACTCAGAGCTTATCAGCATAGTTTTTCCTTTGCAGAATTAATTCCTATCACGAAGCCAAAGGAGAAGAAAAAAGAAGAAAAACACAAAATGCCATCTGTGCGCTAAGTGAGTGGGCTCTCAAATTTACCACCAGCTTGCAATTTAAAAAGAATGGTCGTGTTTTGCAAGCATACCAGAGCTGCATACTTCAACCTGATGTCAACAATAGCTGGCTTAATGAAAAATGAATTACTATTCCACACAGGCAAATAGAACTTCCCACCCTCAAGGAAATGCAGGCTCTCAAGCCCCTATTTGTTTCCTTTTGGGAAACATTTGCAAATGTGAATTTATAACTCTTTAGATAATGGAGATCGGCTGATGTTTCCCGTTGAGGCATACCTCTCCTCAATGCCATTAACAGGAACACTAATTTTCAAGGAAAAAGAGGTGGAGTTGCCCCTAGGAGTGCGGCCAGGAAAATATTTAATAGTTGGCTAAGGAATATTTTGGTTGGAATAAAAGCAAATTACATTGTTTCCAGCACAATAACTTTTTAAAACGTAAGTATCAACAGAATCATTCTTAGTCAAACGCTCCATTATCTGGAAGTGGGTTATGGACCTTTGGCTGTTCACATAAGCGGGGGAAGTTCAGTTTGGCTCCTGGAACATGCCTGGAAGAAGTTTACAGGCTGCCCAGTCATAACTGGCACGTTCTCTTCACCCACACTTAGATGCAAAGCCACCAGGCAGAAATGATAGAAATGTGTTTCAAAATCACTTCTAACAAGCAATTAGTGCTCTATGCTGCTGCATTTCTGCAGCAATAAAAAAAATAATAATAAAAAAAAGAGTTCTTCTCTGTTCAGATGAACTCACAACCTAAAGAAACCTCCAGATACCAACTACAGGGGCAACCAGAAAACGAAGTCACAGACTTGAAATATTTCAGGACAGTTACTGTGGAGGCTGAAAGAGGCACGACTGATTGCAGAGATGCATCTCAAAGCAAACCTTCTTGCACTGCTAGTGCTGAAGACAGTACAAGGTAAGGAGTACAGGCAGGAGATTAGGAGGGCACTGAGCCTGTGAGACAAAAGGTCTTGACAAACAGCAGTATTCTGGTCTGATTTTATACTAACTCCTATAGTCTGGATAAACTCAGGGGGAATTTTGCAACCTCAGACAATATACCCTTAAAGTTTTAACTGCGAGGTCATCACAAAACAGATTGGGGCAGATACTAAGTATGTTAGAGGTAGCATGTGGCACCATACATATTCACAAAGGGCATAAATTTGTCACTTGCGAGACACAAGCAAGTGCTGCAAACTTCAAGTCCTCTACAGTCACTGTGCTAAAGAGAAAACATTTTAAATTACAAAGGACTAAAGATATCTCTGGGTTAATGCAATACGCTGACACCAGGGAAAAAAAAATCTGACCTAAATATATCCAGTATTTTACATACACCAAAAAACGTATTCACTTGAAATTCTCATATATAGGACCTGCACACTCAGAAAATAAGATCCTGTTAAAGTAAGTCTTCATGCAGCAGAAAGACCAATTAACCTACACCCCCCTCAAAAAAAAGTAAAAAAAAAAATAGTGAATTACGTGGTGTATGTTTTTCTAAAGCTCAGAAACTGGAAGGAAGTAGCCAACACGTAAAACGAAGCCTAAGAGGTAAGAACAGTTATCTCAAGCCGGCAGTGCCACTGGAGTATTAGGCAGGAAACACTGGGCGGGAGCTCTGATTCAGGATCCTTCCCACTCAACAGAGCTCACATTATGCAATGATAAAGCAACCTTTTATTGATGCTGTTGGGAGCTGACTGGCAGGGAGCAGAAGAAATTTTGCATCCAATACAAGGGAAACAATGACAGCCTTTCACAATAGTTGCAGGCTATTTCTTTTATAGTCATGGTAAAAATATTTTTTTTTTTCCTCTCCAGATAAGGTCATATAAACAAACACAGAAGGGGCAAGCTGGCCAGATCTACTCTCCTTTAAGCAGATTTTGATTCTGCAGCAGCCACTCAGGTACCATCAGTGCAGGAAAGGACTGACTTCTGGATTACTGGTGATGAATTCAACAGCACTTTCTAACAAGAAACTCCAAAAATAGCAATTCTGATACACTGATTCTCTACAGTGCTGCAGAGAGACAGCCAAGAAGTCAAGAACAAGGAGCCTGAGGTCCAAAGTAACACTGACACACTGTTGCACACAGCAGGAATCTCCAAAAAAGGACCCAATTGATGCCACTTAAATACATTTACTGGCTCAGGTTACCTACAGTCAAATGTCTCTCAGCAGCACATTATGCATAATAAAAGCTTTACTATCATCTTAATATTCTTGGTTGTTACAGATGGTAAAGAATATCTGGGACATGATCCAAAAATATTTTTTAGCTTTAAATAAAGCCCAAACATATGGTAGAGATACATGCGCAACGTGCAAAATGATGAAAAAATAAGAAAAGCAAAGATAGAGAAAAGGGTAGAAAATTATTCTATCTATATATGAAATTGAAAACAGTTGTACAACCTAATCACGGAGAGAATTATCATTACCGATCTGAAATGACTAGTTTGAAGTTTATATAAATGGTTAATTTTAATGAATAAATGAAACCAAAATCCATTTAACTAGCTTCCTGGTTTCCTTTCTGAGGCAGCTGGCATTTAGTAACACAAAACAAGTCGAGAGTTTAAAAATTAAAGCTAAAGCACAACAAAGCACTATATTTGTAAGAGCAAGACCTAACTCAGCC
The DNA here is from genome assembly GCA_020746105.1 of Trogon surrucura. Taxonomy (NCBI): domain Eukaryota; kingdom Metazoa; phylum Chordata; class Aves; order Trogoniformes; family Trogonidae; genus Trogon; species Trogon surrucura. The sequence goes on along the minus strand of CM036617.1, from coordinate 31,942,684 downwards.
CAGGCCCATGCCCCAGCTCTCCACCGCTCTGCCTGTGAGGAAGGCAGCAGGTTCTTCTCCTCCTCATCCTCCTCCTCTCACAACAACCAAGAGCTTTGCCACCGTGTTCAACCACAAACTCAGTTTGTGAAATCCCTGGTACCAACTAGTTCTCTCACGTTCCTTTTTTACCTACTCAGCCATGCTGGGATGTGGCCAACTTTGAGGGAAATACCTATTTAGAGGACTCCTGTGCCCACCTCTCTCCTGGCTCGGGTCTGCCCCTGGGAAAGGGGGGGACGCTGGCTGGAGGGAGTTTTACCTTTGGGGTTGCAGCCTTGTCATGCACAAGCCTTAGATGGTGCTTAAGTATTTTCTTAATGGCTGTGGAGCAAATGGTAAAAATGCAAATTTTCAACCTCAAGAGCAAGAAAGACAATTTAAAAAATTCATTCTTCTAAGAACCATTAGTTTAAAAGGCTTATATCATGTTTTTAAGTGGCTGTTATTAGTGTGACCATACACCTACTATGACAGTCCGCACTGCATTTATTTCTACATCAGTCATTTAATCCAAATCACATTGGGATATATTCTCCTTTCCTTAGGGAAAAAACAAAAAAATTCTAAAGCTAAAAGAAAACCGAGCAGAAAACAGAAGACTTCACGTGTTGAAAAAGCAAAGGTTCTCACTGAATGGAAGGTGCTTTTGGTCAAAAGTAGAAGGGACAGAAAACTTTTTTTTTTTTTTTTACGCCAACACTCATGCACTCCTGAATGCACCTACAGCTGATGTCCTCTCCACACTACAGTCTACTCGCCCTCCTTGACCACCTTACCTTGGGAACCACCAGGTTACAGCTAAGCATTGACTCCCTCAAAGGTTAAAAGAAAAAAAGACAAAATTTAATGCTGAAAGCTGTGGAGTTCATTACAGAATTAAGTGCACATGTGGCTACAGGTGCTGGAGAAGTCTGTCCCACAGACACAACCGTTCTCTTTATGCACATTTTGTTTCTCTCTGTTCCACCGCGGAGTGGTCCAGCTTGACTACAGTTACACAGACACCACTATAAGTCACTCCTGCAGTGCAAAATGGTCTAAATGAAACTAAGCAATCATCAACAATGTTATACAAGAGTATAGGGAAAGAACTGAAGTACATACGGCATGGGGAGCAGTCAAAAATAATCAGTACATAATTATTCCAACATGAAGTTTGGTGAAGCAGCAGTGGTCAAATAAAATAGTCCATTGAAAAATATTCAGTTGAAAGAAAGTCAATATGAAAGGAACAAACTATGAGAATCCTTTTTTAAAAAAAACACCTAAAATTAAGAAAGTAGATCAACTACAATGCCAGCATGTTCCAGACAACACTCTTTAAGGAAAATGAAATTAAAGCACTCACCCTTTTAGAAGCATGAATAGGATATGCGGATGGGCGCTAATGTATTCCACAGTAGGACTGCGTGTGCCAATTTGTCTCCTCAAGATGTTGTTAAATATCTGGGAAACGTCCTTTTTGCCCTGTTGAAAGAACAAAAACACGCATTCACCTGGAAAAACATTAATAAATTACCATTTACTATAGTCACTATTTAAAGTGGAAATCAAATTGAAAATAAAACAAGTCAGTCTCTTTCTTGAGGCTCTCCACAGTCCCACCACCTCATACTTGTTGTTTCTTCAATGTCACAAGAAGGCTTCCTCCATCAGGTGACCCTAAACACGACAGATCCCCCCACTCCCATTTACACCTTTACTTTTGTAAATGAAGATTTGCATCCCCCTTATTCTGTCAAGCAAGCCCCTGGCTATTTTAAATAGCAACATTAAAGTATCAAAAAAGCAGGCCATTACCCTGAGCCAGATGTGCTTTTGCAGTGTATAGTACTGCTTTTGGAGCCTCCAAATTTGTCAAGTTAGTACCAACTGCGCTTTCCCACAGCCTGGACTTACAAAGCTAGAGCTTTTCATTATTCAAATGCAATCAACATCAAGTGTGATTGCATTTTTGAAAATGGAGGTTAAATTTAAAACTGTGCCCATTATTTCACCATGAAGAATGAAATAATTACTACTGATAAAGTGGCTGCATCACATACACGTCTGCTTTAGTCACAACTAAGATCCTTCACTTCACCCTAATTTTTTCCTGTATACAAGTATCTGCACAATCACATTTGGTCTTTGAATGCTTCGCTGTGCAAACAGCTTTTCAGCAGGTCTTTCCAAATTTCTTCTATTCAGCCACAGGGTTTGCCAACACGTCTTGCATTAGAAATCCTCTTCCTCCCCCACCACTTTCTTGTCTGGCCACAGGAGACAAACTGATGAGTGAAATTAATGGAGGGGGGGGGGGAAACCGCTGCACTAACGACCAGTAACCAAGGCACTGAGTCAACAGTGGGTCACTATGCACAGGGTAAGGTAAAGCAAAAGGTTACTGTAATCTGTACATGCTCATTGATCTGTCTCGAGAGGACGAACATTTACTGGCGGAGAACTCATCGAACATTTGAAGCCAGGGAGCAGATAGTTTCACACAGAGGGAAATTCCCTGGTTTCACCTCTACAAATAAATCACTGCTGAGAAACAGAAAATATTCTGCTTGCCTCTTCGTTCCAACCCAGCTGCGTTGGGGACTCGGGGAATTAAATGGGAGAATCAAATCAGAGCAGGCCAGTCCATCTGCCTTTGTCTGCAACACACTTGACCCTTGGACATTCTCTTAATTAGGCTAATTCTTTATAAAGTCATCCTATTCTCTTTACAACACCCGTAATGTATGCCTGGAATCCCACGATCCCCAGTGACTTCAGCAGTTACTCCAAGACAAAAGCAATCCAGACAGAAGAGCTGTTGAAAGGGCAAGGTGAAAATGGCCAAAAACTAAGCGATCCTCTCTGCTATACCAAATTTTGTACTAGGTGCTTAAGATTAGGTGCATTGCAGCATTATATCCAATAGCAGAAAGGAGATATATAGCTATATATATATATATATCCAATTATATCCAATTTTCTAGAGACTAGAGATGGTGAAAACCAGAGAAGTTTGTCTCTTGGTTTCTCCTGGCAGGAGTGGTGGCAAAGAGGAAGGAACCAAAGCAGAATTCCCTCATCACCAGACATCTATAAAAATTGTAGAATACTTTTGCAGCACTTCTTACTTGAATCTGCATTTCAGTTTTGCCTTATAATTTGCACATGGTCACTGAAGCACAAGATAAACAGCATGAAGAGAAAGAAGATAGATGAGAACAAAAACCCTGCAAAGGATGCCATTATCTAAGTAACAAATTGCATGATACCTGTACCATAATTTAGCTCCTGATTCAAGAGAAAGTGGAAGAAAGCTTCTAACACCACCAGTCCTGGGCTTGTGGCTATTTGCTGCCTCTTTTGGTGGCTTTACAGCTTATGAACCTTTAGGTTTATACAGCGTTAGCAACATCTATTTTTTTTTTTGGTTGACTTTTTCTGTATGCACGCTTTCCTCAGTTCTTCAAAGTTCAACAACGAATTTCATATTTTAGATTTCCAAAAATCCAGTCTGATGTTGATTCTGGGCTCCTGCCCAAAACCAGCTTTAGTTCTTCATAACAATATTGTCACCATAATTATATCTTGTATCTTGAGTGGCAGAAGCAATAAACCTGTGGTTTTTATAGACATGTGATGGACGTGTGCAAGTTTCCCCTATGCATCCGCCCGCCGCCACCCGTGCGGTAAGTGTACTGGTGGGTGAAACACAAATGAGACAGGACTCGAGTCTGTGTTCCTGCCTTTTTCTCGTTTGGGGCATTAACTCTGCTCTCAGTCCTCTAAACAGTAACCAGCTTGCATGAAGCATTTGAAAATACATCTTCAAAGGGAAGTACAGCTGTGCAAAACCAGGATCAAAGCGGGCAGCGGGGCTGGTGAGGAGAAGACAGGGAGTCAGGACAAAACAAAGTAACCTACATCAACATTATTCCCTTCAGAAACTGGATTTTCAAGTAAGTGATGCTTTTGCTTTTTACCATTGCACATGGATCAGAAAATTAATTTGCATATTATAAAGTGATGAAATTGCTTGTTCAACCGTGAAATCTACATGCCAACTGTGGCTGCAGATATAACAAAATGGAAGCAGAAAAGGTGATAAACTGAAAATGTCAGTGGGAATATGAAGACAAAGCAGCACACGTGCTTACAATCCTCTCGTTCCATGTCATTTTGTTTTTACTGTTTTGCCAAAAGAATACGTATAACAGCTTTGCTAAATGATTAGAAAGATTTTATCATGGAAACTTGTATTTCGCAATAAGAGTTATTAGAATTGTTTGTAATAACAGTAACTCAGCGACGGATTAGGTATTTCATTCAGCGCTTTCATGTGAAGACTGTGGATTCAGCATGTCCATACAGGATTTTTTGTATGACAAAAGCGGTCAGGTAGCTGTTTGGTTATGCATTAGTTTCCCTTCTGTGGTTCTATCTTGTTCTCTCCCCTACCCTTTTTTCTGAAAAACATATAAATAAGTTACTGAATTGTTAGGGTTCAGGGTTGTTGGGTTGTTTGTGGAGTTTTTTTGTAATTAAGACATTTAATGGCAACCAGGGGTAGCAGGGATAAAAATGAAAGGATCTCAATCAATTCTAGGACAAAAAATATCTCCTGAATTTAAGAACTGAGGAAAAGTGAGAGAACTCCACTAGCAATATTTTCAAAAATTAATACAAAATAAATAAATCAGTACCTTGAATCCTGGCTTTACTAGGGGTGGGAGGAAGGGGGGGCAAATGAACACGTGTATATCCCATCATTCCTCCACAAAATCGAAAGAAAAGTAAAGTAACAACAAATAACTTCAGTAAGGAGAGAAAACTTCCCCAAAAAAATTAACTCCCACAAAAGGTGGCTCTGAGAGCATCAGACGATCTCTCTGGGAAAACGATTTTTAAGTTCAGCAGCCACCCTGCCCAGTACGTCGGGTTCAGCTCCTAATTCAGACCTCGGTGGCGGAGGTGTGATTCCTGGGGATTTCCCACTGTTCCATGATGCTCAGGTACTCATGATGAAGTCCTGGGAGCCATGGAAATCACAGAATCACAGAATGTCAGGGGTTGGAAGGGACCTCAAAAGATCATCTAGTCCAGCCCCCTTGCCAGAGCAGGATCACCTACAGTAGGTCACAGGATTTATAACAACAGTCCCTGGCAACCACGATCCTGGCTGACCATAGACCACAGGACTTCAGAAAAACACAGTTCACTGACAACACTGAGACCAAGGAGATGAAAAGGTTTATGGATGCTGACCTACCTCAAAATCAATCAGCTGCAGGTTGGCAATTAGCGTCACTAGAAGGCCACTGTTATATAGCTCTTGCGCCAGCTGGGCCACAATTTCTGTAGGTGGCTCCTTGTCTGTCGTCCCACACAGAATTTCCTTCATCGCTTGCAGAGATTTTGACACTTCCTCTGATGCCTGCTCACCAACAGATAAAAGTTTTGTTAAAAAGAAAAACAAAACAGAAAAGAAATAAAAAGTGTTTTATTTTAAAGGACAAGCAGTTCAAAATAAAAGCTTCTAAGTGTATGTATGATGATCATTATCTTTTACAAAACGGCTTGAAAATTTTATGTAATCACTGTAGGTCTGTTTTAATGTAGTATGTCACTTCTTAGAGACAGGCATGAAATAGGAGTCGGAGTGCAATCACTGACCGATGTCAGCAACATCCTTTATGGGTTCAGAGATGGGCACTGCCCCATAGAAGCAGCAGCACTTTCACCATCAGTTCCCCCATCCTCTCCATCGACACACAGGATGGGACGAGGTGCCAAATGAAGCTGAATGGGCTGGCTCCTCCTGCCAGCCACTCTCCTGCTTCCACTTTCCTGCTGATGGACTGTCCTGGCCCCTTTACGGGCAACTCAAATAAACTCTTGTACCCCTGCCAGCTTTCCATTGCCACCGCTAGTTTCTCCTCATGACGTGTGTTTTGAGGCAGCATCTTCCACCAGGGATTTGCCTACTGGGCGTACAGGAACTTCAGTCTCAGGTCGGGAAATTCATTCAATTAAACAATTTGCTTTAGTAAAAACTCCACAGCTGCCACCGAGCAAACTACAATAAGTCCATCTTTTGCTCCCACTTAATGTATACTAATTCTCTGCATGTTCCAGGTGCCTAATGTAGAGGACAAATCCGGAATTACCTTGCAAAATACCTTGACCAGAAAGCTCACAACAGGAAGATGAAAGAGAAACACCTATTAACAGGTAACAGCTTGGCATTCATGGTAAATGAATGCCAATGTTTAAATGAGATGTGAACGATAAGGCCCTGCTTTCCAAGAGAAACAACCAGTGCAGCAGCTCTGGTTCACACTTTCCTCCCTGGTTTGATCCACTTCATGTAAATAAAGACTCCATGGAGAAAAGGCATTATTTTTTTCATTTGTATCTGTGCTTTAAACCCCACCTGCTCTAGCCATGGGGCTCTGGAGGCAATGGCTCTTTCTAGATCGGGGTATATTTAATACACGTGTGGCCTGCAGCAAGGCTGGTTGGATTCTTTGTCAGGGAGTGGGAAGGAAGTAAGGAACAGGTTTGAAAGCAAAGCTGAGAATGACAGGAAAGCACCAGGAAAGTGTCAAGCAAGATGGTGAAAGATGCTGAAGACAAAGCAACATTTCGCATCTGTATTGCAAAATGTTTATTTGAAATGAGTGTTCTGTTAGCTCAACAGCAAAAAAAACCCAAAAGATCAAGACATACACAGAAAGCCCAAGAGTCATCTGTAAAACCTAACGGGGCATTAATGGGTGTTCAAAGACAGACCAATAATTTCAATGCATCACTCACATAAACTTAAAGGAAAAATGTCAAGCTTTCAAATACCATCCCATCAATCTGCATAAAATTACCCCAGAGTAGTCTGGAGAGACACTTCTAAATTGCTGCTTATTCCCCAACACTTCAATAATTATTTTAATCATAGCTTTTATTCTTGCTAGTGAATAAAAATCCAAGAAAAAGCCTAGAAATCCTAAAAAAAAAAACCCAAAACCAATTAAAAGCCACTTGCACATTGCATCTACCTGGAAGATTCAAGCATCGATTTTGCACAGCATAAAGAGATGTTCTTCCCCAATCTGTTTGTACCTACTCTCGGTTTTCTGCTAGTTGAGATAGGTCAGCAAGAGCAGTGTGTAAATATATAGATGTGATAACTTTAACCACAGCAGAAATCTTGCTCCTTACCGTCACTCAGCAAAGAAACCTATTTTTACCTCAAATGTTAGTGGTATGTCACTAGAGATATCCCACAGAGTGCAGATGGGATTAACAACAGGGGTGCTATCTTGGAGGCTAAAGCTCTAAATCTTTATGAGAGCTCTCCAAATATTTTCATATCAAAGGAAAAACTCAGACATTTTTGGGTTTTCACCCATTCTGCTGGGCAGGGTGTGAATATCTCCAGCACTCTTGCTTGAAAAAAAAAAAGAAAAAGACCTTTCTTTTCAAGTACAAGTAGTTATTTCTGATATATAGAGAATCGGCTGCAAAACTCAGCTTAAAGGTTAATTCTGAAAAAGGAGGCCAAAAAGTAAAGCGCTTCAGGAGAAAACAAAACTACCCTGGCGTTGACAGGCACAACTGGGCACCACAGCTCTACTTCTCTAATTATCTGCCATCCCATCCACTCATCTTCTCGGCTTTTCTACATACAATTTACATTTTGTGTTGAACTTCCTCTCCCTTCGTATCCTCTGGATAGTTTGTGGTTTGACATTCAACCCGCCACCAAAAGCTATTCCCAGTCAAATCTAAGGATTGCTCTTTGGTGCCTATTCCTCGTAATATATCTGGTGGAAAACCATAATCCCCAACACAGACTCTTAAATTAACAGCCACTTCCAGCCTCCACTTTGACATTTCCACTTAATCTTACAGCATTTTTAGAATAATACCTTAAGTACATAAGCACTGTTTCTGGGATGGAAACTTGTACAAGGCTCAGGAGAAAAAAAAAAAAAAAAAAGAAAAAAAATACATTCCAAGATCTGAAAACCCACGATCTGTTCAAAACAAATAACAAAGTAAATACATTCAGTCAAACACATGAAAAATACACGACAACACAAGCTTAGCTGCAGAACAGCTTGCCATAAGAAGCCAGACTGGTTCTGACTTGCTTTAGGAAAATTTGCAAAACCCAATAAAAACCTCAGCAAGACACCCTTCCCCCCAGCACTGTCTCAAACAGAATGTCACTGACCAAAAAAAACCAAAACACAGAGATTTTTGCTAAAATCTCCAAAATCTATTATGACTTCTGTAACTGCTTTTTATTTTCCATCAGTGTCAAGAGCAACAACAGCAAAATCCTGCAACTGTCACTTCAGCAGAAGTTACAGAGCAAAAGAAAATGTTTCATGAAATATCTAAGGACTTGGAGCCATTTATCTCATTCTTGCAATTAAGATCAATGTTACTTCCAGCAGATTTTCCTTTTACCCTCTAGGTACATGTCTTTTACACCATGACTGAATTTAAGAGATTATATTTAGAGAAGCTGGTGTGAACAGAGGGAAAAAAGAAAACGGGAGAGAGGAGGAAACTGAACACAATATCCTAAACAGCTTATATATATATTACATACAAACATCAAGAGTGTGATATGCCAAACTTTGGACAGTTAGAATTGCAGAGAGTGACAACAAAGCACAAGATGAAACATGAGCTGGTTCCCAGCACACACACACACATCAGTTCAGTATTTGTGTTGCTGTCACCGCACAGACACCTGGATCTTGACCTCCTAAAGCAACCTGCAGGTTTCCAGTCTCCAGGCATCGCAGTTCACGACACCCACCGCAGAACACTAAAGTCAGGGTGGGTACATGGGTGAGTTTCAAATGAGTTACAAGGCTCAATAGCTGTGTAAAGGGAATAACAGAGACCACAACCCGTACCCACCTGTGAGAGTTTTTTCAATGACAGCCATTTCTTTTCTACTTTCATCCACCACAGGACTAACAAGTCATCTGCAGCAAGAAATAGCTCTTTGTCCTCAGAGCATAGTTTATGGTAACTGGCAACACATCATAGCTTTCTGGGTCCATTTTGAAATACATTTTGTGTAAATGCTGAAATCTAACAATCCTTGGATTACCCTGTTTATGGGACTAGACGATGTACAACAGTCTTGGCGCTGGAAAAGTGACAACATAGATAATCGCAGAATCTCTTTGGCTGGAAGAGACCTTTAAAATCAAGTCCAACCATTAACCTAGCACTGCCAGGTCATCACTAAACTATGTCCCTAAGCACCAGAACAACACTATATAACTTCTCTAAGTTGAAGTATACATATGTTCAACCTCTCCTACTTATAGAGTTGACTTTTGTCAGCATTAATATGTCTTTCCAAACCAACCAAGAGCTTCAACAATGGAAGTTGGAAACTCCATGAGTTGAAGATACTTGTCTCAAGCTTATTTTCCTCACAGATCAAAGTCTTGTCATTGTTACTGGGATTGTAAAATAAAGAAAAGAGCTTATCACAGAACCACAGAATGTTAGGGGTTCAAAGTGACCTCTGAAGATCATCTAGTCCAACCTCCTGTCAAAGCAGGATCACCTAAAGCAGGTTGCACAGGATGGCATCCAAGCAGATTTTGCAAGTCTCCAGAGATGGAGACTCCATCACCTCTCTGGGCAACCTGTTCCAGTGCTCTGTCACTCAGAGTAAAGATGTTCCTCCTTGTGTTTAGGTGGAACTTCCTATGCTCAAGTTTGTGTCCGTTACATCTTGTCCTCTCACTGGGCACCACTGAAAAAACACTGGCCCCATCCTCCTGACACCCACCCTTTAAGTATTTATGAACATTGATAAGATCTTCCTTCAATCTTCTCCAGACTAAAAAGATCCAAGTCCCTCAGCCTTTCCTCATCAGAGATATGTCCCAGTCCCCTAATCATCTTTGTAGCCCTTTTCTGTACCCTCTCCAGCAGTTCCCTGTCCTTGAATGGGGGAGCCCAGAACTGGACACAGCACTCCAGGTGAGGCTTCACCAGGGCTGAGTACAGGGGTAGGATGACCTCCCTCGACGTGCTGGCCACACTCTTCTTAATGCAGCCCAGGATGCCATTGGCCTTCTTGGCCATGAGGGCACATTGCTGGCTCATGGTCAGCCTGCTGCCCACCAGGACCCACAGGTCTTTTTTGACAGAACTGCTTTCCAGCAGGTGACCCCCCAACCTGTACTGATCCATGGGGTTATTCTTCCTTAGGTGCACTACCCTACACTAGCCCTTGTTGAATTTCAGAAGGTTTCTCTCTGCCCAACTCTCCAGCCTGTCCAGGTCACGCTGGATGGCAGCACAGCCTTCTGGTGTGTCAGCCAGCCCTCCCAGCTTTGCGCCATCAGCAAAACTGCTGAGGGTACACTCTGTTCCTTCACAAAGAAATTATTCCCTGAAATTCTATATGACAAAAAAAAAACACCTTCCCTGAAAGACCTGAAGACTCTTCTCTCTGCAGCCTAATACACATGTGAAGACCAGATGATTTTGTTGCAAAGGTCCACTTACATACAGAGCAAGTAACACTATTATGCCTATACCAAAATACTTCCATACTCCAGTGCTGATCTTCCTTCCCCATGCTACTGTTCTTTGGTTCAACTTGCTTTGCCAGGTCTAAAAGACAATTTCTGAGTTTCATCCTATTTTTTTGGACTGATGTCTCCAGGAGGACCAAAGTGCACGACAATGTTCTTGGTGCAGTAATTTACAATTATTAAGGAATGCTGCAAAACAGTTAATATTTTTCTCTATATTCCACAATTATAAAAGATAGTTCAGTAAGGATTTTCTTGTTGTTATCATTAAGGGATTATAAAGAAATCCTCCAAGTCTTAATTTTCTTCTAACATCTTTCAAAGAGATTTTAAAGAATAGCATGGAAGGCTAAAACAAAGGTTTTATCTGTTGTTCATGCAGAAAGCTAAATTTTTATTTCCATAATTACATGAGTTGGGACTTTCCATACTCAGAGGCTAAGCTGTTTTACCTGCAACACTGCTTGTGTGTGATATAGCAAAATAAACTAAGCAGATCTTCTGCTTCAGAAATCGTAACTTCATACAGGCAGTTTTTTAAAAATCTCATATCACACCACAGAGATACTTTACCAATTGTCCCCAACTTCAGCAACTTAAATTTCTAGCTACTCCAACTAGCTCAATAAAAATTACCTCTACTTACTAACCTTGCCCTTCCTCTCTCCATAGCTACTTACAGCAATTTCACATTTATCTTAGAAGTGCCATGTTCAGTGCTCATGATCCAGAGCTATTATGCTTGTAGAGAGAGAGAGATGGATGTTCTGTTATGCAATGCAGATCCATGGCATCTTTTTACTCCCCTCCAAGGAAGATTACAAAAACCACAAACGAAAAAGTATTGGGCCTTGAAGAATCAATAGTCCGAGCTCCTGCACCTGAACTTCAATTTTTCAAAGCTTTCAGTGGATTGTCTCTATTTTACCTCTGTTTCACCAACATGTTAGAGGTTTCACATGTATGTACATATGTTACAGATCATAAGGACTTCTTCTTGCTTTTATTCACCCAGGGACTTAATATAGCCTTTATGACCAACCATACCAGTGAAGAAAAAATAGATCACATGAACGTCTTCCACCTTTCCAAACTCAAGATACTAAATATACATAATAAAAATACATCTGGCATCTGCATAGCAATCAGGAAATCTTCAATCGTTTATAAGAATACGGTGAATAGGATCGTACAGCTTCTGTTTGTGTACCTAATATATTTCCAGGGCAAAAGAATCTTATTCTAAACTGTTTCTCTCCTACATGCAGCAGACAGTAACATACACAGATGCCTGCCAGTATGATGATAAATGCTCTTAATGTGAGATTCAGTGAACTGCTAGTACTCCACTGCTAGTACTACAACTAAAAGCATAAAGCTTCTTGATTTGGGTCTCTCTTGCTTAAAAAATTCTCATCAGGCGATTCAAACCAGGTCTTCTAAAAGAACAGGGCCAACACAACTCTCTTTGCACGCATTAGCAGAATCTGAAGCCAACATCTATGTAGCTTCAAGATCATCCCAACTGACTTACTCTTGGTACACTTTTATTGCTAAATGGATATACAGGAATAAGTTGTGGACATTTTGGATCAGGAGGCGTGAACTGTGTCATTTAGCAAAACATTACATCCTAGGACCCAACGAAGCTGGCAAAAACAATTTGGCCAAGCAGGCACAACAGGGAAACGCCTTTTAAAAGGATGTATGGTTAAATGGAATAGACAGGTTTGCCCCACCTGGACATAAATTCCTTTCCCACTGTTAATTCTGCGCAGTAGACAGAATTAAAGGCTGTAAGGTCCTTAAAAATAATAATATTTTTTTTAAAAAAAAAAAAAGCAACCAGAAGAGGCAGGTTTTAAAGTCTTGGCATCAGCAGCTGATAGTATCTGGAGTTTCTCCCATTTCTAGAGCAACAACAGGCCTCAGCAGAACAGGGAAGCTGAAACATGAAACATTCCACAAAACCCCAGGACATGCAAAGCTAGAAGGAAGGGGTGCCAAGCCCTTCTTATCTCGTTCCCTCAGTTTCAGTGTGCAGAAATGAAGTCAAAGGCAATTTTGCAACTGACTTTGGCAGCTGCAGAATCACATCCATGGGTATTCGCACTAGCAGTAGTCACGCAACCACTCTTCCATGCAAATGCACATCACGTCCTCTGCATGCACCTCATCTCACACACTGGTCCCCAGTCACTTTATCAACACAGGAACGAGCAAGGTGAACAGGAGCTGATAATGGCTTTGCTGTTGCTATGTAAAAAAGCAGGATTTATTGATACAAATACTTGTTCTGGAAATCCTGAAGTCTTTTAACTGTAGCCTTAACAAAATGCTGCTCTTCTAAACGGTGCCAAATTTGCTATAGAACATGGAGATGAAACAAAGGACAGTGACCTACCTGAACAAGCAGTCTCCTTAGATATATGTAAGTGAATATGTATTTAAGGGGAAGAAGCTAGAAACTTCAAGTTGTTTTACATCCAGCTTCACGGTGTTTCTGAACAGCAAATAAGGGTGCTGAAGCCTGTGGTTCTGCCTGCCACGAAAGCATCCAGCCCAGCGCCCTGAAGGAGCTCTAACTCACTTGGGTTCATCTTCTGCCACAAACCCAAGTCTTGGACCAGCTACACCAGCAACCGCAAATCTTACAGCCCATCTAGGCCAAGTGTAAAGATTAGGCCAAGTTTCAACCGACCCTAGATCCCTTTGCTTCACTTGGTTAAAAGCCTGTGACACTTTTGCTGCAGGGCAGGTTCAGAAAATGTTACCAAACCTGTAGGCACTGCAGATGGCACTGAGTCACCAGTACCACACCCAAAGACGTTTGGTTAGCAGCGGGAGGGTGAGGCACCCAAGGACATCTTTCAGTGACACACTGGATGCCACCCGCACAGCTTTGTGCTGACTGGACTCAGTGGCTGAGTACAAGACTGAGAAGAAAAGTAAAGAAGCTCTGAAAGCTTCCTTTCCTAGGCATTTAAATACTTCCCTCCTTTTCGAGTTAATTCCAGAATGGGTATTTCTCATTAAATCGAAGGACAGTTCAGTCCTACATGACTAAGATTAACTTTCTATAGCATTTATAGATTTCAGAAATAAAACTTGATTGATTTTTCTTCACTGCATGAAAGCCTGAAAAGGATGTCAGCAGTTGTACATACCACAAGAACACCTTGGTTTTTCCAGATATTGGAAGAAAGGATGGTGGATAAAGGCTCTACTCCACTTTTCCAGCTCTGTCTTACCCTACTTAATCTCCCAGTTGTTATTCCAGATTTGCCACTGCTGCAATACCTTCTCTACAATAGATGTTACATGAAAAAAAAAACAAAAACAACCAAACATGGTATTAGAAAGAGCACGTCAGAGGAAGCATAGCCATGTATGGTGGCACTTCTCAACCTGTGGTCTATCAGCCATCCAAATGAAGCTGCGAAAACAGCAAATTCTTAAGCACACATACATCCATGCAAGCGAACAAGAAAAAAAACCCCACCTGTAAAATAAAAGAATGAACCAAACATTCAGACTTAGCCTATTTTTCAGCTGAGAGTGTTTAAAAGGGATTGTAGCAGCACTACACACATTAACAGTTTTTAAAAAAAATGTAGAGACGTGGAAGAACTGGGTCAAATTCAATCCTTACCTAAGAAGACAGATGCTAGCGCAGTCAGAGCTCAATCACAGTCTAAATGGCTCCTATTCTTTGACTAATAAAATGCATCATTAAGAAAGACTGCAAACTTCTATATATTACCTGTGCACATGGAAATGTGTCTCAGAAAAGACGTGCAATTGCCTTTATACTTACAAGTGGCTTCCCCGCATCCTATCTATCAATCTGTGTTCTTCCCCCTCTTTCCATTACTCACAAAGTCTTAACTGATCTGCTGTAAAGCTCCCTTGACCTGAGTAGTGCATAGCGTGGTAGGAACAATCACTTCTGCATTATTTGAAAACAGCCCCTCCGACGGTTCCTGCTGAAAGCTGCACAGAGTTGGGTTAGGAAAGTCAAGCCTCATCTCGTTCAACCTCACACTCCACCAGCTGCCCAGGGCATCTTCACCTCATACTTAATGATTTCTCAGCTGGTAAAGGAAACGAGGAGGTTCTCCATGAGCCCTGCAGTTAATTTTTGCTTTGCCGCACTTCTCTGCCAATTCCGGCTGTATTGGCAGCTTATAGCTGTCTCAGCCCACACACCGCACTGGTTGTGCTACAATAACAGCTCAATTGTCACAGGATAAATCTTCTCGTCTAAGCAAGTCCTAGTTGGAAGTTATTCTGCAGGCGAGCAAAAGCAGAGATGCTGTGGAGTCATACCCAAGAAGTCCTGGGAACTTTGGTTTTAAGGTGAGGCAAAATGGCACCTCCCTAGTTTACATCAAAGGTGACAAGAGACAGAAATCTAAAAAAACGGAGAGGCCTGAATCTCGGACTTCTGCATTCACAGGCCCACAGGGTCCAAAGCCAACTCTGGGATAAGCAGGATCTGTGGCTCTTGCAGGAACCAGACCTCTGGGCCGTTCTATGAAAGCTTGACACATTTATCTCCCGTTGGAAATCAAATCGGAAGTAAATTTGAAAGCTTGCCAGGTTTTGAATAGCACAGAGTACAGCACTGTGCTTTGTTTTTCTTTGCTTTTGTTTTCAGTTAAGTTTCTCTAATAGTACTCATGAAAAGACAAGATGTTATTCACTGGCGTTACTGAGTAAGTTTTGAAAGCCTATAGGCCATTGAAAGTCGCCTCATCCTCTTTTCTTCAATTCAAAATGCAAACAACACTTAGAAAAGGTTTTACTAAATCCGCAAACCTGCGCGGATAGCAAGAGATGTGATGGGGTGATTGTTTCTGCCAAGAGTTACTTTTACTGCCATTTTAACAAGTTTATCGTTGACACGTTACTAAATATACTCCTTATGATTTACTTCCCTAAACTCAGGAGAATGAATCCAGCTAGTTTCTTTAATAGATGTTTATATTGTGGCAGCTCAGTGCAACACATTAGATGAAAGACACCTTTACTGAGGAGTTTAACATCTTCCTTCTGAAGGGAGAAAGGCCCTATGTGCTTCCTCTACACTGCAGTGCAAAGTCCTGACTCAATAAGCCACGTAAAGCATATGTGTAAATACCACCTTAAAAAAAGGCTTCTTTCTTCACTTTGTGCCTTGCGCCCGCCTTGTCCCCCCTCTGTCCTCCTTCCTGATCACCCACATTCACCCCAGGAACAGCCTGCATCCCACAGCGATAAAGCACAGCGGAAAATACTGAAATTCAACCTCCTCCTGTAAAATAAGCATCATCATGAAATTCATGAGCTGTTTCCATGCTAATACTCTGGAGGAATGCTCCTGTATCTTTTGCTTTGTGAGTAAAACACACACCAGCTGTTCTGACTTTTATGAAAAATTTACATTGAGTACTTGATTTTCTAAGAAGTCTGAATTTCTCCTCCTTTGTCACTGACATCCAAACAAACAAACCAGCTCAAAGCCAAACATCCTCAAAACCACAACCCAGGAGTCATGCTCCAAAGCAAATCAAAAAGAAATCTGAATCTAGAGCTTCCTGCTTTCAATGTCTTATTTAATCAGGTTCTGAAGGACGAATTCAGCAGGGGAGGGCACACTCTGTTGGTTTATTTAGTTACTTATTTTAAGTTTTAGTTTAGAGTCAAATTCTCTCAGTGCTTTTCAGTTAACCAAAGGTATTTCAGCATGAGACATCAAATACCAGCAGCTTCCCTGAAATCTGTGTGACTGATCTTACATAATTAACACACTGAGCTACTTGCTTTGAACCAAAAGGTTTCAGGAGGATTTCACTAAGAGCACAAAGGGCTCCATGCCTACACTTCTTGGGGTGTGCTCATTTTAACATAGGCTCCTGTGCAATGCAAGGGAAGAAAAAACATGCACACATAAACATCAGCTGCAAGAAAACTGTGTTAATGTCACTTATCAGGTATTTCTGTTTCCACTGGCGTTCAGCTTTAATCTAAAATTTGTTTGTTGTTAGTTAAAATCGTATACTTTTACTACAGCAGTGATATAGAGGGCCAGAATTTGATCTTATATAAGCACAAATTCCCAACTGGGAGCATTTCGTATGCTGGGGTGCATCTTCTCCACTGGTCACTGGAAAAGATGCAAAAGTAACTCAGGTCTGTGTCACAGAGATAGAGGAGCTCAAGACTATTAGGAAAAAAATAGTAGTATAATTAGAAAATGAGTGGTGCTGCTCATTTAGGATACTCTAGCACCTGGAAGACTGGAAAGAATGGACAGAGTGAGATCATAGAATCATAGAATCATAGAATGTTAGGGATTGGAAGGGACCTCGAAAGATCATCAAGTCCAATCCCCCTGCCAGAGCAGGAATGCCTAGACTATGCCACACAGGAACGTGTCCAGGCAGGTCTTGAATGTCTCCAGACAAGGAGACTCCACAACCTCTCTGGGCAGCCTGTTCCAGGGCTCCGTCACCCTCACTGAGAAGAAGTTTCTTCTCGAGTTTAAGCGGAACCTCTTATGTTCCAGTTTCAGCCCATTACCCCTTGTCCTATCAGTGGTTGTCACCGAGAAGAGCCTGGCTCCATCCTCCTGACACTCACCCTTTAGATATTTCTCAACATTAATGAGGTCACCCCTCAGCCTCCTCTTCTCCAAACTAAAGAGCCCCAGCTCCTTCAGTCTTTTCTCATAAGGGAGATGCTCCACTCCCTTAATCATCCTAGTTGCCCTGTGCTGGACTCTCTCCAGCAGTTCCCTGTCTTTCTTGAACTGAGGGGCCCAGAACTGGACACAGTATTCCAGATGGGGTCTCACCAGGGCAGAGTAGAGGGGAAGGAGAACCTCTCTCGACCTACTAACCACCCCCCTTCTAATACACCCCAGGATGCCATTGGCCTTCCTGGCCACAAGGGCACACTGCTGGCTCATGGTCATCCTGCTGTCCACCAAGACTCCCAGGTCCCTTTCCCCTACACTGCTCTCTAATAAGTCATTCCCCAACTTATACTGGAACCTGGGGTTGTTCCTACCCAGATGCAAGACCCTACATTTACCCTTGTTATATTTCATTAAATTTTTCCCCGCCCAACGCTCCAGCCTGTCCAGGTCTCGCTGGATGGCAGCACAGCCTTCTGGTGTGTCAGCCACTCCTCCCAGCTTGGTGTCATCAGCAAATTTGCTGATAGTACTCTCTAGTCCCTCATCCAAGTCATCGATGAATATATTGAGATCTCTTCTATATAAGTCTGAATACATACAGGTTGCTGGTTTATGCAAACAATGTTCATCAGAAGTGAGTTTTGCTCTGTGAGTACTTACTCGTTAATTGGCAGTCTCGTTTGTTATCCTGCTAAAACAATTAACAGTATGATAGTTTTCAAGTAGCCTCCCAGGCTATTTTGTTAATTGCATTACTGTCTGAAGTAGTAGGAGATCACCTCTCATTTTGGTTGAGGCTCCTGGATCTCAGTATTTTCTTCTTGACCCCTGGTTCTATTGTACTTTACTTATGCAGAAGTCCCCTGATTTCAGCAGAACCATTCAAACACAAAGCTACTTACATGTGCATGCACTTGCAGAATAAAAGTAATACGGAAACATAATTTTATTCCCTTTATTCTACTGTTTACTCGACATAAAAAAACTTACTGGTCTTCTACAACATTACTCCATACCTTGTCTGTCTTTTTTTCTTGCTTTTCCAATATGGCCATGTTTTCTTTCAGAATTTTCACAATCTCAGCGGGATTTTTGTGTGACTTACTAAACAAAGGCATGGTTTGTCTTCACCTGGATTTCTTCTTTCAGGATAGAAGAGGACTGCCTTAAATCAAACAAGAAACAAAAATGGCTTTTTAGGTTCATACAAAAATGCATTACAAACACACAGAGACATCATGAACAAGAAAAGGTTATGCTTCAGGCACTACATCTTGTATCAGCTACTCAGTAGAGCAGGAAAAGTTCTCACGTACAGTTATTGCAAGTTCATTCAGGATTTGCAAGCCACCATTAGCACGTGGAAAGCAACTACTCAGCACCTGCGCAGGAGCTGGATGCCACCTAAAGCCCTTGACCTACAGGTCAGCGTTCCAGCGAGTCTATGCCTATGTCCAAAGTTATTTGGATGCTGCCTATTTGGCAAGCTCCATGAGGTATCTGACAGAGGTTTCTGCCAAACTTCCCTGGTTCCGTGGTCATGCAGATAACTAACCGCAGGCGCCAGCATACCGAAAGCGTCCTTTGTTTAGAGCTCCGCAAGATAAGGTCCCAGCTTCTCTGCCATGGCTCTTTCTTCTTCAGCTGCTTTTCTTTTTCAGCCTAAAGCTACTCAAGAAGAAGCAGTTTAAGCTGTCCCCTACATCTGAGAGACCTCAAGAATCTGTAGGTCAGATCTCGCTTGTATAAGACATTGCTTGAATTAAGTAAGGAACAAAGGATCAGACCCAAATACGGACGCAAATGCTTTCATGACATTTAAATGAAAGACTGAGCATTTTAATGAAAATGGTTTTCTTTAATTTAAAACATTCTCCCTCTGTTAGAAAGGCAAATACCACATCACTGTACTTATACGTAAAGAAACCAAATGGTTGAGTTTCTGATCTCACATGGCGTTAAGTTGTGAATTCCCACAAGTTTTGCTGAGGGTCCAATACAAAGATCTACTGAAGTCAATGGACAGAATACAGAGGAAAGTATGCTCTGGCTAAGGCAGTACCACTTCCCAGGGAGAGCCCAGTACAGTTCTGGTCCATATGCCAGTTTGCACAATAATGAAGATGTAAAAAATATAAACAAAGGCAAAAATAATCTCAAACTTCCATTTCTTTCCACAGCAAAAGATGACCATCACCATCCCTCCCTCCATATATTTGCAAGATTAGTTGTGAAAACAAACATATGCACAAACCACTTCAACCTCCTTATTCTTCTTCAACTTTTGCAATTAAAAAAAAAAAAGCTTTATACAAGATGTCTTAAAGGAGATAATTAAACAAACACAATACACACAGTATAAAGAAGAAAATGGATGGGTGTAAAGTTTTCCCAGTGGTCCCAAAGAACCCACTCCTCTGAGGCTTCAGTGTTACTTCTGACACACTACAAAGTCCATCAGCAAGTATGACCCCATTTGTGCCACACATCCATATGTTACTAATCCCCAAATATCCTATGGAATTAATACCCAGATTAGATACACATTCTACTACAACTATAAATAGCAACCATATAAAAAGCTAAGTAAAAAATTCAAACTGTAGAGGACTACTTTAAAAAAAAAATTAAAAAAATCTATACAGACTCTGTCCTAACAACTTACTAAAAACATTTCAAAATATTTTAGCAGATTATCTTTCCAAAACAGTTTCTATGATACACAGGAAATATTTTTAAATGTCTTTTTTAAACCAAAAGTTCCTTTATAATGTCCAGAGTAGGTGAATTTGTATATAGCTTTTCCTTTGTTGCTAGGTAGTTTTACAGGAATATTTTCATGTTCAGCATCTGAAAGCTCACCTCTTTTGGATTTCCATTTTCAAATGCCTCAGAGTTCAGTTCCAAGTCATTTTTATTTCTGCAGTTTTGGCTATGTAACCTTCGCTCCTTGGCTGAGTTCTCAGTTGTGGGAGCCTTGTCCCCATGGAGCCCACAACTACGAACTTTGGCAGCACCATGCGACCTGCCTCAGCGCAGAGTAACGCCTCAACCTGACAACATGCAAGGCTCAATACTGGGTAGACTAATGACTGACTCATGTGGGCACGTTCAGCTACATACAAGCACAGGAGAAGACTGGGATGCCGATATTATACAATAAATTTGTTTAAATGCTGCTTGCAAGGGCCAAGCACCCCATAATCTTGCACGTGCCGCAGTCAGTAGATTAGTAATCCACAAGACACTTCGAGAAGGATCTGATTCTGCATGTCTGTATTATCCACGAAGACAAGGCATAAAGATGTGAAGACGCAAGGGAGAGAGTGTCTGAGAGCAGGACCATAACAGGCACGTTGCGTTTCAGAAAAGAAGTATATTCATCCAAGTAAAAGTTTATTCCGATTGCAGAAGCAATCCGTGTATCTTCACCTCTTAGGAAGTGTCCACAGAAGGGAAAGCAAAGGGGGAGACAATTTAATTAATTTTTAAATTGAAGTCCTCATGAGCTAGAGGTTCTGAGACTTGAAAAAAATGAAGTTCACACTTCTAACTTAAACGTTGACTACAAATCATAGACACACTTTTCTCCCAAAAAGTAATTTACATAGCTGTCTAGAGTATAGTGTCTGTATTTAAATAATCACTAATTTTGCCATAAAACTCCAACAATCAGGCTGTATAGTTCCAGTCTCACCATCAAACCACCACAGCAGTGCTGGGTGATAAAACAGCATTTCTCTTCACTTCATACCCAACCACTGTCCTAACAGCAACAGCAAAATCACTGATAATAGGGCAGAAAGGGACTTGAGACTGCTTGGTTCATCTCTCTGCTGAACAGAGCCAAGTCTCTGCTTCACTTTATTTATCAGTCTTACATACAAAGCAAAGCATCTGTTGTACACAAGTGGAGAGAAAGAGAAAAGGAGGAAGAGCCCAGATGTGCATTGAAGAACATTTTTGGATTTCTTCTTTTTCAGGACACATTTTTTAAACCATCAGCATCTGGCAAAAGACGATCCATCACTTCAGAAAATACATACTGGCAGTTGCAGGTTATGGTCCCTTCTGCTTCTCCATGCATGATTTCTTAGGGGCACACGCTATTCACAGTTACAGGTAGGAGCAAATGGGGGTAAAATCACTTTGCTGCAACCTGGGAGCTGTACTCCTTGGTCTTATGGCTGGTTATTCCACAAGGCACACAGCAAAACAAGGACTCCTCTCTGGCTTTGCTCCTCATGACTGGATTTTCCAACATCAAAGAAAGCACAAGCTCTTGCTAAAGCTCTTAACACAGTTTAGCACTTCTGCCCTGTTCTCTGCTCTCCGTTCTCTAAACCTTACCTGGACTGGTAGAGGCACTAATTTGGTTTAAATTCCCTATTCCTTTCACCACCTATTTTCAGTCACTTTTTTGGAAGTTGTATTTTCCAGACATCTAGTCCTCTGTCAAGGTTGCATGAAACTGGCCAGTAAATTCAAAAGTTACCATGGGAAGAGAAGTAGGATGAGAAATGGACAGTGTGAACACAAAAGCTTCATTTTCTCAACAAAACAGTCTAAAAATAACTGAAATATGAAGACGAATGACAACTGAAAGGAGTGCAACACTGGCTTAACAGAAGTAGCTCATACTACAACCCCTTATGAATATATTTTTTAGACAGAAAAAATAGTAGAAGCCATGAATACAAGGAAATACACCAAACTGAATATAGTAGAAAATAAACTACTTGAAGGAAAATTATCATGTAAAGTGAGACTGATCATCTGAGAAGATAAGGGCAATTTGGGGATGGTATGGTATTTAGGAAGGCATAAGAATTAGGAGTCTACTCAAAGTTTGTGGTGACTCAAAATAGGAGGGTATCATCAACACAGAAGAGGTCTGGAATACGATTCCCTGAGAAACTGGATTGCCTCAGGGACTAAGATTATAAAAATGGGATAAAAATTAAGAGTAGAAAATACTAGATAACGTGGAATGGCAGAAGAGACAGCGAGTTTGTAGATATCCCTGTAAGTGTTGAAGATGCCCCTGCCCATGGCAGGGGGTTGGAACTAGATGACCTTTAAAGGTCCCCTCCAACTCAAACCATACTATGATTCTATGACTATCTGCTTCAACATGAGGACTTTCCATGAGAAATGACAGACACCTGGTGACTACACCCATATTTTACAGTCAGGAGAAAGACAGATGCACATCTGTGATAAATTAAGAAAGTAATTGCCAGTAGAAACACGAAGAATTCATGTCTTTGTACAAAGTCATGTTTTGACAAAGTGAAAGAATATGGATTGACAAATTAACCTGTCCCTCAGTGTAGCAGGAAAATGGTAAGAGAATATTATTTTTGAAAAAAATTCTGGAAAATCAGAATAAATTTTACAGATTCCGTGAAGTTATTACAAAGTCTTGAGGCAACTTCATACGGAACATTGTACTAAATCCTGAACACCCAGAGTCAATAAAATCAACAGAGGTTAGAGCAGGTGCATAGAAGGACACTTGGCTGGTCAGAAAAACTGGAAGACCAGCATGTATAGAAGGCTAGAAGTGCTCATCCTCGTTTAGAATAAAACTACAGGAAAGCCAAAGAAGTTATTTCAGCTCAAATAATAATAACAACACTTTATTTATGCAGAAGCAAATGGCTATAAACTGCCAATGAATAAACTTAAGCTGCAAATGTAAAGGTTTCCAACCACTGGAGCTTTGAGATTTTGAACTGACCTGCTCTACCAAGCACACCACAGAGCATCTGTTCATAAATTTTTGACACTGCTGTCTGGCAGCAAGGGACAGGGCTGAATGAGCCCCTTTCTTTCCTACTTTCTAGGAAAACATTTTCCATCCAATGGTTATTCAACATTGTATGTTTTTATAACATTAGAAACACGTTGTGGACAGTCCTGAATTCATAATGGAGGACCAGCCAACTTCTGGAACATTGAGTTGTGATGATTTTATTTCAGCGGTGCTGTTGTGAGGACCTTATGACACTGAGGAAAGAAACAGCTGTATCTCACTGGAACAATTCTCTTGGCTTTGGAGGTTCTTTCTCCTCGTCATCCCTTCACACTCCAGGCTTGCCTTCCCTCAGAGGCCTCCAACTCAGCAAACATTTAACCAAGATGAAAAACACACTTTCAAACAAGCCCTATATATCTGCTGTTACTCTACCTCCTCTGCAAAAGGAGAAGCTGGAGCACAGGAAGATTAGAAGACTTACCCAAGGGTACATAAAAAAATCAGTGGCTGTGTCAAAATGAGACCTAGATCATTTGACACCAAAGATTATGCTTTATCAATCTTCAAAGTATTCCTTCTGCCAGTTTCTCTGCTCATACAAGGAATGCACTTAGTGTTACTTGAGCTCTTTAATACAGCTATAAAGTACAGTAAGAGATCTAGTCCTGTTTATAGGCACTCTCTTCAATTTCTTTGCTCTTAATCATACACTTTTTTCAAAAGGCTAGAGCACGACTAACCTTGTAAGCACAATGAAGGAAAAATTTCTACAGCCACATCACTCTACTCACCAGTCCATCCTACCATAAAGTGACTCAGTTAAGCAGCTGGGCAACAAGCACTTCCTCTTGCCCAGGAAGGTGAAGATCAGACATGAAAAATAAGTAGGCAGCTCTGCCCTTAATCTGATCACCTCTACAGAGAAAATATGAGAATAATCATATCATACAGTTGTTCAATACTGTTACGAAGCTGAAGGCATTCATGGCGATGCTCCACTAATATGCTCTGGTGTAGCTATACTGAAGCACTCAAAGAAATTAATAATTCTACTTTTAATTGAGTGCTTGAATGCCTGTTCCGTAAAGGAAAAAAAAAACCCTATATAATCTCTCACCAAACACGAGGGACAAAATGAAACACCGAATGGTTGTCTGGTCACCGAGGCCACAGCTTGACGAACGCTTTGTTCCGTTACGGTGACACCCTGTTCCACATCTAGTCACATCCCTACAGCCTCTGTAGGAGTGGTACAGCTGTTTGCAGGGCCACGTGGTGAGCCAGGTCAGGCAACTGAGCCAGGTTAGCAAAAAATCACCTGGTGAGGAAAAAAAGGGTTCCCAGTCCAGTTCTTCTCCCAGTCTCACTGGGAGAAACACAAGAGGGGAAGAAGGGGATGGAGGCAGGGCACAGAGACAGGGCTGCTGGAGCAGATGCTATAGCTCAAGTGTTGACCAGTCAAACCCATAACAAGGCAGTGCTGATGGGAAAGGGAGTATAAATATGTGATGATACAAACTCAATGAAAGTATCCTGAGTAAGGTAAAGAGGACAGAATGCCAGTACAGATAAACGGCAGAATTAAAGTTAAGAACCCTTCTGAGTGTTTGGCTTTGCTGCCTGGTGCTCTTTCATTGCAGCAAGCCCTGTGCTACCACATCTATTATTATTATTATAAAATATTTATTACAAAACAGCATTTGCAGGCTGTAGTCCAGGTAACATTCAGAGTCTAAACTCACGCAGAAGCATTGCCCTGTAGCAAAATGCTCACACCGGCATCAATCACGTCTGTTATCACTGGATTACACATTACACTCATGTAATGAAACAGCCAGAAACAGTAGGTTATTAATTTATGTTGAATAAAACTAGGAAAATAAGAAACCAATGGTTTCACAGCCACCAAATTTGCAGGATTGATGAGTCAAGAATATTTGGGATCCCTATTTCTGTTTCTCACCATGGAGGTCTTTCAAACCTAAAAAATTAGGAATTCAATTCCACACATAACTGTAGTCCATAGCAAAACCCCCATAAGCTCAGTCACACTGAAAGAGGTGTCCTAACCAACATCTCTGTAGTACACACAATTCTAACAGCCCTTTAACAGCTTTTTAATTTACTTAAAAGGGAAACCAAGTTAAACTTCCATTTCTAGTAGTAATAACTGTAGAAATAATGGAAATTGGCAATGTAATTTAAATAACAGGCAGCAAGAGGGAACAGGACTTCCTCTAAACCCATTAACAAGGAACATGAATATTATTTTTGCTTTTTGGTCAGCATTTTGGAAAGCTACCTCTCTCCACAGCATTCACTTGACTACAGTACTCACTTGACACAGCAAGCCTGCAGTGCTACTTTCAGTAGCTTCACAACGTATTAAAATAATTCTACAGCCACAATTTCACTTTACTGCTAAGATTAGCCCAAGGAAGAGTCTTCACTCAGAAAAAAACCCGCTTAAGCTCAGTGAAAGTTCCGTCTGATACCAACTTTGTGAACAGTTCACTGCACAGAATTAGCATTTCAGGTTGACAAGACTCACTGACTGTAAATAACGGGATGGTTCATCTCCATAGGCCATCTCTTGTGACAGCTCGCCCGCGCCCGCTCATCTTCCCTTCATCGCTGACCAGCTCCCACTGTCTTACGCAAGTGGCCACGCTCTCATTCCTCCGCATCCCAAGAGCCAGCCCGCAGCTGCAGGCAGTTAGCGGAGAGGAGCACAAGCAATGATATATTGCAGATATTTTATTTTTGGAAACCGCACTGTAAATAAAGCCATTTCCAGAGATATTCCATGGACCGGGAGGGCTCGGAGCCAGCGGCTTATGTAACAGGAGGAGTATTGTTTAGGGTTGCCTGCTTTCAAAAGCCACTCCTGGTAACACAGTTTACAAAGCTATAAAAAGCTAACAGCCTAACTACCGAGAGCTAGCAGGCAAGCGGTTAATCACAAAAAGGCTGACACCTAACTGGAAAAAGAAAAGTTTTATTAAATCACTTAACTTTCTGTCACCGGACATCATCCCGGCTGGTACTTACTGCCTGCAGAAGGTGGGGGCTCGCCTAGGCAGCCCCACGCAGCCCCATGGCCCAGCGCTGGTGACAGCTCTGCCTCCTCCCCGCAGCCGCCGTCAGTTACCTTCCATTTAACTCTGCGTTAGTCCCTCTCCTCAGCCGATTACCGACACGTGGCAGAGACAAGGGACCCCGCGACTCGGCCTCCCGCTCCTCTTCTGCCGAGCGACAGTCAGCCTCTAGAGCAGGACGAGCAGACGGGATGGCTGGAACATGCACAGGCGCTCACCAGCAGCTGTAAATTTCCACTCCGTGCCGCCTGCAGCCGGACTCCCGGCCTCTCGCCGGCTGCTCACCGTTCCTGCTCCGATTAGCTCCGTGGCTGGGCGTGCATTTTTCTTTTTTTTTTTTTTCCCTCTCACTGCCCTCCCTGCTTCCCGCTCCCTCGCTCGTCTTGCTGGCAGGCTCACACCCCCTCTCCTCCCCCTCCCCGCACCCCAAACTCCACGTCAGAGGAGCGCAGGGAAAAGAAAAAGGAAGAAGCGATCGCTCCGCCGAGAGGTTCCTCCAGGGTTAAGGGAGGAGATGCGACGATTTCGCGTCACTTCAGTAAGTTTCCATTCCTCTCCAAAGTCTGTGGGTCCCAGGGAGGAGGGAGGCATCGCCGATGGGTCTTCACAGCATCACGTGGCAGAGGCTGCTGGAATTAAATTCCTCACCTTGCCGTCCCGCTGGGAATGCAAATAGAGGAGCCCAACAGCCGGTTGCTGTTACATGACAATAAGAAAACCAACATGCTCACGCACCACATCTTCCGGCGGAGTCCTGCCCAGAGAAGCTCAAGTTAAGCCGCCTCCTGCCCGACTATATATTCTAACATAAAGATTCAAGTACTTTTCCACAACGATGTTGCAGGGGGGAAGAAAACCCTTGCAGTATGCTCTGAGCAAGATTTAATCCCACTGAAGAAAATCATTAGCCTAAAGCATTTTTTTTCAAAGGCTAATGTGATGGGGGAAAAAAAATCATAAAGTATTCTGAAACAAGTACTGCCAGCTATTATCAGGAACACAAATACAGCAAAACGCATTTAAAGGAGTTTTAATGCTTCACTTTTCTCTCTTCGCAGATACTGCTCAGCAAGCACCACACATTCCCAAAAGGAAAGGCAAGTGCCTTTGCCCTCCCCACCCCTGTCTATCTGACAGGCATTCAGAGCATGGAAAGGAGGATGCTTTACCAGCCACTGCAGGATTTAAATCCCATCCTCACCCAGATCTCGGCTGAGTCCCAGCGGGGATGAGAGCCCAGCATTTATTTCTGCTGAGCTCACCAGCTTGGGGGAAGATTTCACCTCCCATTCCCTCTTCCTCAGGGCAAAGCCCAGCAAAATTCCTACATTATTAAAAATAATTCTTTATGTTACATTTGCCTGGGGAGCTAATCTCAGCTCCTGTGGCATACCAGCACTATAGTCACATCGGTTCTCAATTTAGGGCTCACCTGCAGCAGCTATTCACAGCATAACGTTAAAGGCAACCAAAAAAAAGCATGAGAAACCTCATTTCTGAGGAATACAGATGAAACAGCCACCTTTTAAAGGGCTAATAGCCTTTAATAGCCATCCCAGCTCCTAACCGAGGCAAAACAATCCCAAATCCTCATTTGAAGAGCCAAGCATCAGCAACTTGCCTGTCCCTCCCAGGCTCTGAGGGGCAGAGTTCATCCCTGCTCCCTTCACCTCCCAGCATTTATTTCCTCCTGTGTTCACACAGGAGGTGCCAAGCCAACCTCACATCAGCAGATTTATGCTCACAACTTATTTGCAAAGCACGCCACCGTTTGTGCTTGTGCTTTACCTAACAGATCACCCAGACACCTCAGCCTGGTGTTTTTAGACTGACCTCAACAGAACTGGGAGCAGGCATCAGTGCTGCACCCAAAACTGCTGCAACAAGTGACACCAAGTGGCAATTTCTGCTCCAAACCCTTAGTGCAATATCCTTCCTGCACAGAATTAAACGCTTCACATTATAAGCCCCTGGCCAAGTTTCCTCTGTAGGCCACATCCAGAGAGAACGGCATCTTTCTCCATAAAGCTTTGTGGGCACGTGGACAACCAGCACCGACTACTGTTTAGCAATATGAAGGACTTGGCGGGGAAGACCACCTCTGGGCACTGTTTTGTGGGTGCCTTGCTCTGACCCAGCTTGGAGGGGACAGGGAAGGGGCCCTGTGGCACCTCACACCTACCCTGGGGTTGGCCCTTTCTTTTTTATCAGGTACCAAGGACTTAGGGTGAACGTCATAGCAAAAGTCAAACAATAAAAAATCTGCCCTTGGGCTACTACTAAAGGAACAAGCTTTTCCTAAGGCAACACAAAATGTAAGTACACCATGTCATTTCCACTGTGTGTTTTTAACAGATTTTTTTCCCCTCTAACTCTTCCAAGGGAAATTACATCCTTTCCATAGTGCATCCACCACCACATCAACAGGTAAAAAGACACACCTCTGTTGCCCTGTGGACTTCAACATTGGTGGGTGCTACCTTGCAGTTGAATAATCACAAAAAAAGATTGAATAATCACACCAAAGAAAGCTGGTTTAGTTGCACATTAAGGGGCCCCACTAGATAATCCGTATGTCACTGAGCTCCCTGAAGTATGGATACACTTAATGACTTTAAAGGTCTTTTCCAACCTAAACAATTCTATGATTCACAGACCCTTCTGAGTAAGCAGCCCTTTGGAAGCATAAGAAATTTACCTAGAAAATTAATATCCTGTTTCAGACTCATTATGCCTGTTTTCCTGGATCTGAAGGAATAAGTTGAATTTGCACTCAGTTTACAGTTGCACTCTGCCAGTCTCCTACCTGAGGAAATACTTTGGGGCTTTAATAGGAGCCCTCTAAACACCAGGAGAGCAAGAAACATGTGTGCCCTCATCCCTGCATTGCAACAAGAGAAACGGTGCAAAGTAGAGTAGCTAAAAGGGCAGGGAAAAAAAAAAAAACGTCTGCAATTTCAATAGTTAATTCCCAGATGACAGGAAAAGGCCCTGAACCATCCAATGGGAATTAAGCCATAATTACTTAGTGCTTTTACCTATCTGGAATTTTTTTTGTTTGTTGTGTTTTATTTTGTTTTTCTGAGAGGTTATTAAATATTTCAAAATAAATGTGTTCTTTAATTCTTAATTAGTAGCCATCACAAATCTGGAATGATATAATTGTAAATAGTGAACAATTCTTTGTAGTCTCAAAGTACACTGAAAAAAACCCTTTGTGCACTGCTGAAGGACTCCAGCCTTCACATATTTAAATTTCATTATATTTGTTTCCTTTAAAGCGAGCAGAGTCCTCAGGCTAAAGCATGGCTAGGGTAGTTTTGAGAAATGTTTGTCCTTGCTTTCGTAACTTGAAATCATTCCATCTAATAAAGACCAAAGGAAAAAAACCCAGTCCATTATTCCTGCCCTTTCAATTTATTTTTCTGAAGTAAAAATAGGAATTAGAGAACTTGAACAATGAGTATGGTAGCAATAAATTACAACAGCACGTTTTAACATACAGTACGTATATATTAATTCTGCTCGTTTAATCACCCACTTCCAGTCTGTGTACATCCTCCAAGATTACTTCCAGCATTCCAAATCTCTAAGAAGCCTCAGATGAAAATAAATAAATAAATAGATAAATAAATATTAATCCGTACTTCCCCAAAAATGCTCAATGCTAAGGCCCCAGGCCATCAAAATTCTGATCTCCACAGCAACAGGTTTAGTCGTGTAATACTGGATATCAAGAGGACAAACTTTAGTACACCAAAAAGATTCCCCCACTCTCCAACGTGAAAACTAAACAACACCCTCCTCGCTCCCAGTATTTCATCCTACTCCTACAGATCCCAAGACATCAGTATTATGGCAGGTTATCTGAGTGGAGGGGAGCTACACCAAATTACTTGCATTATCGACATCATTTAACTCAAGCATTTAATTTATGACAAAGCAATATACAGTGTGTCTAACAATACTTCTAAAACCTCACGAAGTAAGAGGAGAGACTTTACAATAACTTCATCCTTCTGTATTACTCCAGAAGCTTGCAGATACTTGTTTCCCTCAGATCGCCTGCAAGAGCAATGTGGCTGCTCCAAATTAATGCCATATCTAATTGATCCCCAACACGGACACCAACATCCCCCTCTTTCTCCTTCATGTAACCTAGCAAGGAGAAAAGCTCAGACCTGAGCCTACACACCAATTCCCCCCAAAACAGCCACCAGCACCAAAAAGCAAATTAACAGTAGGCGACTCATCCGTCTCTTCAAGAAGGCAAAAGGGGAGCTATGGTCTGCAGAAGGGCAGGTAACTTTCCCTGTGGCCATTTAAAAGGCAGCAAAGCTTCTGGCCTTGCCCAGGACTAGAAAATTGACATTTCTTTAGTGAAGCGTGTGGGAACAGGGAGCAGCCAGAGGCAGCCGCCGACGTGCAGCTGCATTTTAGCTGAAGTAAGTGGGAGGGTTTAAATGGTTGCTTTGTAGAAGTTATTCCTAAAAATGCAAACATGTCTTCAATGGGTTTTCCCTCTTCTTCCTCCTGGCTCCCTCTAGTGCTTTCAAGCACATACTGCCTTTTCCTTCTTTTTTTATTTAATGCAAACATGAACAGTTGTTCAGTTTATTTTTTCTCTTTTAAAGAGCTGCACTAACTTTTATAAACTGCTTGGGGTTTGTACTGAACATATTATTCACATGTACATCGATCCAGAAAACATGCACGGATACTGGCCTTGCTACCAAAAACCTTTATGTGTTAAATACTTTATGTACAGGGCAGCATATATAAAATTTTACTCATTTTAAAAGCATCCATCAGCTCCATCCTGAGAGAACATCAGCTGAAACGTACCCCTTTCCTTGCACATTCCCACCCCCAAACTGGAATTATGTCTAAACAGGAGGTTACTAAAGCCCAAGAGCTGAAAAATAAAACAGATTAAAATTGCATGCCTGCTCTAAAGTAATTTATAAAATATTAATTGCAACTCTTATCTACTGTGTCCCAACATAAAACACAATTATACAGAATCACACAGAATCTCAGAATGTTAGGGGTTGGAAGGGACCTTGAAACATCATCTAGTCCAGCCCCCCTGCCTAGGATCCCCTAGGGCAGGTCACACAGGAACGCATCCAGGTGGGTTTTGAATGTCTCCAAAGAAGGAGACTCCACAACCTCCCTGGGCAGCCTGTGCCAGTGCTCTGTCACCCCCACAGAGAAAAAGTGTTTCCTAATGTTTTTGTGGAACCTCCTATGTTCCAGCTTGTATCCGTTACTACTTGTCCTATCATTGGACATCCCTTAGAAGAGCCTGGCTCCATCCTCCTGACACTCACCCTTTACATATGTATTAAATTAATGAGGTCACCCCTCAGTCTCCTCTTCTCCAAGCTAAAGAGACCCAGCTCCTTCAGCCTTTCCTCAAAAGGGAGATGCTCTGCTCCCTTCATCATCTTTGTGGCTCTGTGCTGGACTCTCTCCAGCAGTTCCCTGTCTCTCTTGAGCTGAGGGGCCCAGAACTGGACAAAATATTCCAGATGTGGCCTCACCAGGACAGAGTAAAGGGGGAGGAGGACCTCTCTCGACCTACTAGCTACACCCCTTCTAATACACCCCAGGATGCCATTGGCCTTCTTGGCCACGAGGGCACATTGCTGGCTCATGGTCATCCTGCTGTCCACCAGAACCCCCAGGTCCCTTTCCCCTGTGCTGCTCTCCAGCAGGGCAGTCCCCAACCTATACTGGTACTTGGGGTTGTTCTTTCGCAGATGCAAGACTCTACACTTACCCTTGTTATATTTCATCAAATTTCTACCCACCCAGCTCTCCAGCCTGTCTAGGTCAGGCTGCAAAAAAAAACCCTATATATGATCCTTATGACTTTCCCTGGTCATGGAAGACAACAAAGCCTCCCTAACCACATGATCCTGATGGCACTTGAAGCTAAAAGCTGCATTAGTGCACGTTCATCTCACTAATGGTGTTGCACAATGAGAATACTAGGCTGTATGAAAATACTACAAAAATACTAATACAATGAAAATACTAACTCTCTTTTGATTATGGTAATTTCTTTATACATAATATGTGACTGTTTCTGATGAGGTGAAAGGCAGTTTGAAATTAAGACTTTTCCCCTACTTTTCCACTACATTGACCACTACTACAGAAGTCTAGTGCTTAATGTTTCATCAGGTGCTCTCAAACAAATAAAATGAAGCTTAATTTAAAACACAAGTTGAATACTCCTGTGAGGCACTGACCATAACACCCACATCAGTCTGAGGAAACTGAGGTGGTGCCAAGCAAACACCCCGCGATGTGCACTCTAAAATGTACTGTTAAAGAATGTCAGTAGGTAGGAACCATGATTCACAATCAGACAAAGCTCCATCAAATCCCATCTCCAAGAGCAGCTGACATCAAGTTCAAAGTAGAAAAAGAAATATATACCAGAAAGACTACTCTACTCTCTGACTCTCAAGACTGAGCAGCCAAGATAGTTCAGAGACTGTTATTTTCTCTAGATGAAGGATCAAACAAGAAGTCAGCATCATCAATGATTTATTGCATTTCAGTTAGTTACTTCCTCAAGAAAGCGAGGGCCGGGATTTACCCACAGGACCATTGTATTTTTCAAGTGATCACCCCAGACAAGACAACAACTACTACCAGAAAGCCTCATACAGATGTGGGGTGTTGCACCGATGAAGAAATATGTTCAGACTGAAGAAATCAAGAGTCTTAGATAGCTTCATACATTTCTATGTGATCCTGGAGAAGTCACTTAGTGTCCCCATAGGAAAATGAATGTGTACAAGAACACAAGGTGCTTTGACACTACAGTGACAGAACCCAAATAAACATAGCAGGCAGTACCCAGCTTGCTGTGTCCTTTACTTGCAGACTGGGTAACACTCTTGCAGTTTGTGTGATTTAAGTCTCTAGAAACCATAGTCACAGACAGAACAAACTTCTGAGTCTCTTCCCATGCAGTGAAGAGTCCTGCTAAAGAAGAACGGTTGAACCAAATCCAGAATAATATTAGGCTAAAAGAGTCTAAACTGCTGCTTTCAGATGAAGAACTGTATTTTTCTCCAGTGTCAAATAATGAAGCCTAAGCATTGTTATAATTCACAAAAAAAACAGCTGTGATTTTTAAACAAGTGTTGCTCTAAACTGGCTTGCCCAAAGTGAAACAAGAAAATCCCTAGCAGTCAACAGTGCTCACCTGGAGAAAGAGAATTCAAGTCTTCTCATGTTTTGCTCTTTACCAGTTTTTTTTCCTGCAACAATGTCAGTGTAGCATATTGCATCAGGACAGGGAACCTTAAGAATTCATCCAGCTCAAGTTGCACACAGAGACGTTGCATTCACAAGTACCCCATAGTCATTCCTCCTAACAAACCGCTGAAGTACATTCATCAGTGTCAGACTGCAGATATATTTGCCTTCACGTGACAGGTACCTGGGCAGTCAGTGCTACACTGGATGCTCGCGCTTTCTGTCCCACAATAAAGATCATAACATGCAAGATCTGACTCTCACGATAGAAGCTCGACAGTGACGATCCCTGACAGGCTCTGGAAACCTGGAAGAAAACACCTTGCCATATGACATGAATGGCAAGTTCTAGATATATAGGTTGTATCAGGTCAAATATACTGATGGAAATCTTCTTGGCAAACATTAGTCCTTTACACACCCCTCAGTGAAATCTGACAGCTCCTTTATTACACAGCATACAGGTCTATACTTAGAAACATTGTCGCACCCTCTGGAAACAGTTCAAGAAATGACAGTTTTCTCATGCTAATAGTCTGCTGTTCTCCTGTGGAAGCAACGGACAATTTTTCTCCTGTGTGTGTTTTTTGCATTCACAAAATAACTATCTGCCATCAAAATCTACACTTCTAAGTGTGGACTGCCACTGTTCGACACAAGAAAAAAAAAGCAAAAACTTATGATTACCACTGAAAGTAAGGTGTAACCCCTCACAAAAAGAAAAAAAAAGGTATCTCAAGCTGTATTGGCTCAGACATGGGAAGTTATCTTGCAAAAAAATAATACGTATATCATAGTCAGAAGCTGTATGAGTCTGAACACCTTCAGAACACATTAATATCATATATGCACTCAGGATCTCAATTCTCTCTCTCTTATGACATTCCTCAATGTCATGTCCAAGCCTAACATCACATGGAGACAAAGCTTTGTATCCACTAAATCAGGCACAGATTCCCAAACCTAAAGAGTCAGAGCTGTAAGGCCTGACAGCAGAATTGAGAGACAGAAGTCCCCACACCATTTCTCTCACAACAGCAGTGCTCAGAAGAATATAAAATCGTGTCCAGCATTATCTGTGACTTTGGAGTTTCCACCCAAGTACCAGTGAAAAGAAATGGCTTGTTTTCTGAGAGCAGGCAGAACCCTGGGAGAAGGTCACCTAGAGAGAGTCTCACCAGTTCAACTTTCCATGACCACAGCAAGACAGCCTCTACCAGCTGTCATCGTGGGATGAAATTACTTCCGCAAGCCTAAGAACTCCCATTGAAAGGTTTCAGCACACAAAGACCTGTACCCAAACAGCTGCGTATCAGCCAAGTAACCAAAGAAGTAAACCGAAGCTATTTAATACCTTGCTGTTTAACCCAACAGCCGCAGTACCTATTCTTATGTTTTTCCATTTAAAAAACAAATACAGATGAAATGATTAGGAAGTTTAAAAGTAAAAACAAATAATAATCTGTGACCATTTACACAGAACTGTTTTTCTTTCAAAACTGAAGACAAGTTCTATATGCTTCCTATAGACTTCTGAAATAAGAACTTATTTGGAAAAAATGTTTGAAACCATTTTCTTCTTCTTCTCAAAAGGAGAAATTAATGTTGTTACTGCCAACAAAGTAATGTAAAAATTGTGAAGATCTACTCTGGTTCTCACAAAGCATGACTTATTGTCTGACATAGTTCAATGGCTTCTTAAACGAGCAGCTTTTTAAAAGGAGTTGGATCTGGACATTAATTTCAGGTGTTGGAAAATCTATCAATAAGCTGGTTCAATAATTAGCTAGTTACCATTTTAAAGACTGTTTCCTTTTACGCAGGTTCATATTCTTTTTTAGTTTCTGCTTCCTGACACTGACTCCTGTATTTGTGAAGGCTCTTCATTTTGTTCATGCATAGGTACATGATCAAATCACTTCAACAAGCTCAGAATTTACTTCTTCATCGCTGTCTGCATTAAGCATATAGATACATTTTCCTAGCACCTACAACCAGTTCTGACTTGGATTTAAAAATATGTCTTGAAGTGAATCCATCAAATCTGATTATATTCCCAAAGTGAGGTCAATAGTGTTGAAAAGGAATCTCCCATTCTGCCATCAGCTGTTGGCTGCTGTGTGTCCACAGGGAGTGTCTTGTCTACTGTTTGTTGCTCATGAGCCTCGGTACCTTGCAGTACTCTTTTTTTTGGATGCTTGTCATCATCCTTAAGGTTCAACCAGCCTTTTTTTCATGATGATTAACTTCTTAAAGCTTTGAGTCCATCTGTCAAAGGAGTCAGCTAATGTGCTCCTTAATTCAATCAATTACATGAGGCTATGCCATCATTTGTCATTTTTCTACTCTGCATGGCCTAGATGAAACTGTCAGGAAGGATTTTGCATTTTCTTCCAACTGTGTGTTCATTTGGCTTGGGTTGTATTCGTGGGGTTTTTTTTTTGCAAACAAACATCCAACGGCTGAACACCACAAAATTATATCTAAATTCAATGACTCTTGATTGAGTGCAACATTTTCAAGAGTCAGTTTCTCAGACAGACTAGATCAAACCCTTAATCTAGCTGATATACTAGACATTTTATAATGCCTGTTTTCTATTAATCATCTAAAATAGCATTTTCTACATAACAATCCTTAAAATTTTGGACAGTTTTACGTTAGCCATTTAAAAAAAAATTCTCCAGTCTCCATACATTTGTAATGTAAATTTTGAAAAGTGTTCTTTCAGTCTTTTACTGCTGTAATATGATGGATTTGTTCATAGTTATATGATTATTTGTAATATTTAGCTTTGTTCTCACTACAGATGTACATAGCAGTTGTCTTTTCAGCATCGTTACTGACAACGTTTGGTATTTTTAGAACTTCTTATTAGCCCTAGCTCCTCAAGAAAACCTGGAGAGCTTTAATTGCCTTTATAAAAAATCCTTATTACTATATATTTGCTGCTGCCCTTGAACCACTTCCAAATCGGGATGGGACTCTTCCTTTGCTTAAACTACCTTTTTGTATTCAGCTCTGCACATTCTAGGTAGCCATGTGTTCTCGCATTTCTCCTCCCCCCCCAAACTTTGAGACACGCTTGAGACAGGGTGGAGAGAGTTCACTGTCAGACAAAAAACAATGGGTAACATCTCTGTGCATGTTTTCTTAGCATTTAACTGCTGCCCGAGAAACTAGAATAGCATGAGTATATCTTGGGAAATCCTCTGGCAAGATCTTCCTTTCCCTGACAAAAGGGTAGGGGCATGTATCTCCTTACATCAATGTTTCTTTGAAGGGAAAGACCTTCTCCAAACAACACACAACCTAAAGACTAACAAACAAATATGACCACATGGTTCATTCACACCTGTCTTCAGTCAAATTGCCCTTAACCAAAAGCACTTTGGCTTTTACTTCTGGATTTTGTCCAAGGCTGCGTGCGATGCTTGTGACAGAGAAGTACAGATGTCGTGGGCAGTTACAGATTGTAGTGCAAAAGACAAATCCTATTAATGGCCTGTAGATGAGGAGGAGAAGGACCAAAGGTCAACACAATTTCTGCGTAATGAGCTCGTCCCCACGCAGAGGTCCCCACATTTTCAGGTCCAGTTCCGCAGCAGTACTTTCTTCCTCATTAATTTTTGTCTCTTGCAACGAGAAACACAAGGCACGAACATTGCTGAGATACCAGGTTTTTTAAACTCATTCTGTAAAATAAAGATGTTGTTTCATAATTGATTAAGCTGTTCAAAAATAACATTGCTGCCCAAAGGAGAAGCCCAGCCCTTACTGCCATCAACTCCCTTGCATCAGGTTCAGGAAGTGCACAACCGAGGAGGGATAGAGCTCAGCTGCCAGGCACCTGGAAAATTCCATAGCTGAAAAATACCAAACCCCTCTTCCCTTCCCAAAAAATGCGGATTTTGGAGAAGCGGCAGGAACTGGGTACCTATCAAATGTAACTCGTGTGAAATTTTTGAAACTGCCTTTATCAGTCATTTCTAAAGTGGTCAGTCCAGGCTACAATACTAAAAGGACAAAAAGAAAAAGGAAAAGTCCATCCACAAACACTTTTCTGGAGAATGAGGATATGCAGTTTCAAAATATTTCTGCAATATATGGTGGTAAAACTTTCTTCCTCGTTCCTACACCCAGGCTGCAACCACACGTCTTGATCTGCTAATGCAAGGGTTGCAGCACTTTGCTATGAATTCGTTAACAAAATCAATTCATCTTAAAAATAATCCTTCACTTAAAACTTACGCCTCCAAACCACAACTCATGTAACCGATTCATCATCAGCTTGACAGAAACCATGCTAAACTAAGGTAATCAGCAGTATTTGGTGGACTATTTTCTTTTTTTGGGGGGGCAAATACACATGAAATCTGTTTGTCTAGCAGCACTCAATTTATTTAAGCTTTTTTTTTTTTTTAATAAAAATCATTCTGTATGCAATTTAAGTTGATTTTGGTACTATTTGGTAACAAATATCATATGTCTCCACTTCCATGAAAGGAGTGCCAAATCCATATTTTGCCAAATTGGTACAAATTCGACTTTGCTTATGCTACAGAAGTAGTTGTACGAACACTTTAAACTGGGATAAATTACATTGACAATTAAATTAGAGAGCAAGTTATCTACCTCCAGATGCTCATTTTGCTCCTAGGCCACCCCCACTTCCTTGAGAGAAGCAGAAATACCAAGTGGTTGCACAAAAAATGAGATGGGCAAAGTTATTCAGTTAAAATTAGCGGAGCCAAATAAGTAACTTTTTTTTTTTTCAACCCCCAACCAGTTCCCTGAGCAATGACACGAATGAACAGAGGAGGGTTGAAAAGCACAGGGAGGGGATAGTCAAGAGTTCTTTTCTTTGCCAATGCCAATTTAAAATGTTCAGGGGACCGTGGCTTCCCTGACCCTCCAGAACGCTTATTAACAAAACCCAAAGCAAGAAACATTAATAGGACAATCCTGCTTCCTGTCCTTGCTCCTCCTATTCTCCACACCTCACTGCCAGTTCCCACACCTCGACACAGTTAGGCCAAAACAACTTGCTGAAGCAGCATGGGAAAACGGGTCAGGAAAAACAATCAACTAAAACCAAATCAGAGGTTCTTCAGCTAAATTAGTTTTCCCACAGGAGTCTGAGACTAAGGACTATTTAGTCCAGAAAATTCTCTTTAAGAGCCCTATTGCTGAGCCTCTACACCACAACTCGTATTTACTCTGGTTTCTGTGTCCGTAAGTCAAATTCCTTTTAGAAGTTTTGAAACCTCACAGGTTATTTGAAAGTGGTTATTGTATCTACCCAAAATAACAACTTCAAGTTTTTGCCACGTACCTCCTTTCAATGGCTTTTATTAGGTCAAACCCAGTTCTATGCTTGGCACTCATCCCTTGCCTTTGTCCAGCTGCTACCACAAGCAGCACTAACCGACCAACCTTCCATCAGCCAGCCCCACCAGGACAGCTTCCTCTGCATTTTGATTTAAAAAATAAAAGGCAAATCAAAACGAGATTGTGGATCACTTCCCAACACATCTCTTAAGAGGGAAAATGCTGTGAATTCACTAAATCTTGAAGGTTGCTTAGTAATTTTTGTCTGCGACATCTTCATATAATGAAGATAGTTCGTGCACATACTTTAATCTGCGTGCAAACCCACAAACAGAGCCGGTGAAAAGGGTAAGAATACTTTACAACTGTTGCTTTCCGTCAGAAAATACCAGGGAAAATTTATTTCAGATAAATTTATAACTATGTTCACAGCGAGAAGCGAAGATCAAAAGGTTTCTAGACGCCCATTTCCTTTGGTAGCCTTTTATCATGTACATCTACTGCCCCATTTCCAGACATCTCAGGCTCTTTCAAGTGCAACTGTAATCACAAGCTTTCAGAGAAGGCAGAGTTACTGAATGCCTTCTTTGTCTCTGTCTACTCTGCTGGAGGCTGTCCTGAGGAGCCCCGTTCCCCTGAGGCCCCAGCGGAAGTCGGGGCAGTGGAGGAGTATGCTTTAGTCGATGAGGACTGGGTTAGGGACCAATTAAGCAGTCTGGACATCCATAAATCCATGGGTCCAGACGGGATGCATCCACGGGTGCTGAGGGAGCTGGCTGATGTCATTGCTAGACCACTCTCCATCATCTTTACCAAGTCTTGGGAGACGGGAGAGGTGCCTGAGGACTGGAGGGAAGCAAGTGTCACTCCAGTCTTCAAAAAGGGCAAGAAGGAGGACCCGGGTAACTATAGACCGGTCAGCCTCACCTCCATCCCTGGGAAAGGGATGGAACGACTTATCCTTGGTGCCATCTCAAGGCATATCAAGGATAAGAGGGTCATTAGAGACAGTCAACATGGCTTCACCAAAGGGAAGTCGTGCTTGACTAACCTCATAGCCTTTTACGAGGATATAACAAGGTGGATAGATGATGGCAGAGCGGTGGATGTGGTCTACCTTGACTTCAGTAAAGCATTTGACACAGTCTCCCACAGCATCCTTGCTGCTAAACTGAGGAAGTGTGGTCTAGACTCTCGGGTAGTGAGGTGGATTGCGAACTGGCTAAGGGGAAGAAGGCAAAGAGTCGTGGTCAATGGGGCGGAGTCTGGTTGGAGGCCTGTATCCAGTGGAGTGCCTCAAGGGTCGATACTGGGACCAGTGTTATCCAATATATTCATCGATGATTTGGATGAGGGACTAGAGAGTAAGTTTGCTGATGACACCAAGCTGGGAGGAGTGGCTGACATGCCAGAAGGCTGTGCTGCCATTCAGCAAGACCTGGACAGGCTGGAGAGTTGGGCGGGGAAAAATGTAATGAAATATAACAAGGGTAAGTGCAGAGTCTTGCATCTGGGTAGGAACAACCCCAGGTTCCAGTATAAGTTGGGGAATGACTTATTAGAGAGCAGTGTAGGGGAAAGGGACCTGGGAGTCTTGGTGGACAGCAGGATGACCATGAGCCAGCAGTGTGCCCTTGTGGCCAGGAAGGCCAATGGCATCCTGGGGTGTATTAGAAGGGGGGTGGTTAGTAGGTCGAGAGAGGTTCTCCTTCCCCTCTACTCTGCCCTGGTGAGACCCCATCTGGAATATTGTGTCCAGTTCTGGGCCCCTCAGTTCAAGAAAGACAGGGAACTGCTGGAGAGAGTCCAGCACAGGGCAACTAGGATGGTTAAGGGAGTGGAGCATCTCCCTTATGAGAAAAGGCTGAGGGAGCTGGGGCTCTTTAGTTTGGAGAAGAGGAGACTGAGGGGTGACCTCATTAATGTTCAGAAATATCTAAAGGGTGAGTGTCAGGAGGATGGAGCCAGGCTCTTCTCAGTGACAACCAATGATAGGACAAGGGGTAATGGGCTGAAACTGGAACATATGAGGGCCGGTTTAGCTCAGTGGGTTGAGCGTGGTGCTTGAAACACCAAGGTCACAGGTTCGATTCCCATTCGGTTCTCACGTGTGTTGCCTGACCTAGTCGAGAGGTGGCGTCCCTGCACGCAACAGGGAGGTTGGATTAAAATGATCTCTGAGGTCCCTTCCAGCCCAGGCCATTCTATGATATTCTAGGATAAGAGGTTCCACGTAAACTCGAGAAGAAACTTCTTCTCAGTGAGGGTGACAGAACACTGTAACAGGCTGCCCAGGGAGCTTGTGGAGTCTCCTTCTCTGGAGACTTTCAAGACCTGCCTGGACACGTTCCTATGTAGCATTATCTAAGCGTTCCTGCTATGGCAGGGGGATTGGACTTGATGATCTTTCGAGGTCCCTTCCAGTCCCTAACATTCTGTGATTCTGTGCTTGTTCCAGAGGTGTTCAGAGGTCTTTTGCCTCTGAATAGAACCTTTGCAGTTCTGCAGGGTCACATTTTCTACTCGTCAGCATGCAAGGTACCTAGATCAGCTCTGAAATAGGGTGATGACAGAGACCAGGATGGCATCAACAGGAGCCCTTGAGAAGTGGCAGGTCCCTCATGGAGGTCACCACTGGTACAGGTCCCAGCACACGAGCACAGCACAGGCCTGCGCTGGGTTCCTGCATTGGAGGGTTTAGCCCCTCCAGCCACGCTCAAGGACAGGACTGACGATGAGCTGAGGCAGGTGGAGGGGAAGGGGACACTGAGCTGTCCCAGGGCCCTGCACTGCCGCTACCTGGGGAGGGAGGCACTGACTCAGTGCCTGCAGCGCCGGAGGCACAGGCAGTGGGAGCACAAGGGCTCCTCAGCTCTGCTGCTTCCACACCCGTCTTCCTCCTGAGGGGGACCAGGCACAGACAACTCCTGGCAGACAACGGTCATCTTCTATTGGACTCTGAAAGCGTCCAGAGCCGGGCAGCGGCTGGCAGCACCATTTTCTCAGGGCCACTGAATGACCGGGATGCTGTCCACGCACCCGTCCCTCGCGTCCACGCATCCTCCCTGTGCCGTCCTTCCCACGCCAGCTCAGTCCACCCTGGGCAGTCACCTGCCTGGCTCTAACATCAAGCTGACCTGACCATGTCAGGGACAAACCAGGCTCCTTGCTCTGAGCACGTGGGCCAAGCTGTCGGTGGCCGCTGGCTGTCCCCACCCACGTCACCTTGCTGTGGGGCACTAGGATGAACTGCATAAAGAAGAAAGAAACCTTTCTTGCAAGAATGGTGACGGGTCTTCAGAACAAGCTCAAAACTGGACTCATCTGCAGCATGCAGACAGAGGTGGGAGGAAGGGAAACAAATCCTTGGTGATGTATTTAGCAGGGATGTTCCCTCATGGGCCGGGCATTGCTTTAAAAGCAAAGAGGTGTTCCCTGGCACTTGAAACAACACACCTGACAAGTGTGTTGTTGACAGCTCCACATCCACGGGTCTCTGTGGCTGTGGCACACCCAGACATGGGATGCATGGATGAACCACGGCACCAGGCAGAGAGAAAACGGTGAACTTCTTCACATTTCAGATGGAGGGAGCCTTCCTGGCCTGGGAAGCCAGAAGTTCTCTGGGGATCCCCACCGCGGGCCTGGGCCTGTGACCTGGAGCGCCGTGGCCGCTCTGCAGACGGTGCCATGGTGCTGCCTCTGTTCGTGCCGGCCCTGCTGCTGGTGCTGCAGCTGGGACTGGTCTCAGCAACACTGACAACCAAGCCACTCTGGGTAGGTGACCACTGCACCGGGGAGGGGGGTGGGCTGGCTTAGCTTGGTGGGGGGGGACATGGAGTGTCGTGGTGGGCTGTGTTGTGGGGCCGGGAGCTGCTCCTGTCTCACCCAGCTCTTGGTGCTTCTGCAGAGGTGGTGGAAGAGGCCAAAGCGCCCCAAAGGCAAAGGCGGGCTCCGGGCAGAACTGGTCGGAAACGTCCAGTGAATGGGTGGCTGGAGACCGGCTGGAGAAGCAGAGCGGTGAGCGGCCCCAGCACCGAGCTCCCTGCAAACGGCTGGCAGCCCTGATGTGGGGCTGTGCCAGGATCTGCCGGCCACTCACTCCTTCTCCTCACTCAGCAGCTTCTTCGCGTGTGGACCGAGGAATGAAGAAGCCCATTACAACCAAGCAGGAAGAGCGGTGAGAGCCAGGGGAGATCTCCAGACCCTGCTCCACACTTTCCCCCTGTGCCCTGCGCCTGCCCTGGGCAGCCCTGCCCGCCAGCCGAGGAGGAGGTGCTCCCTGTGGGTCAGCCCGGAGGGGCCGGGGTGCAGCGAGGTCTCTTCTCTCTTCTCCTCTGCAGGGCCAACAGGGACACCTTGGGGATGATGTGCCCATCCCTGCCGTTCTTCCTGAAGCTACTGGGCTCCCTGGCCTTGATGGGTGGCCATGGCATCCCAGAACCAGGGAATGACTGTGACTCCTAGGCCTCCACCTGAAGGCCCAGCTCCCGTTCCCTCAACTCCACCTGCATGGTCTCAGGAGTCTAGCAGGTCGTGACGGGGGAGCTGGCGGGGCTCACTGCCTCGGAACACCCCAGCTCCTCCAAGGCTGTTGAGGGGCTGGTGGCGGGGCCAGAGCCAGACCGTGGCCAGGGCCCCTCACCACGAATGTCAGCAGCGACCAAGGCAGAGCCAGTCCCTTGGCTCTGCAGGGACCAGATGCTGAGATCCGTGGATGGGCAGCCATCGTCTGACAGATCCTGGCCAGGGCCAGTGATGGGACACGGACAGCAGCAGCTCCGTCGGCCTGGCCAGGACCATCCCCGCTGCCTCAGGGGGCAGGAGGACCGCGGCAAAGCCCAGGCCCCGGCAGCCGGTCCCCCCCACGCAGGGCACGTGGCCGGGCAGCCCCAGGGCCGTGCTGGGCAATTTGGTGCCTGGAATTCGGGTCACTGAGCAGTTCTGGGAGATGCTGCAGGCAGAACTGGACGTTGGCTGGAGGACGCTGGAAGGTGCCAGGATAGGCACAGGTTCACCCCGGCCACAGGTTTGCCCCACGTTCGCCCCATGTCGGGCGTTGGCAAGCGCTGGCTCGACGCTCCCAGCCCGGCCGGTGTCCCCACTCATCCCTTGCCTTTGTCCAGCTGCTACCACAAGCAGCACTAACCGACCAACCTTCCATCAGCCAGCCCCACCAGGACAGCTTCCTCTGCATTTTGATTTAAAAAATAAAAGGCAAATCAAAACGAGATTGTGGATCACTTCCCAGCACATCTCTTAAGAGGGAAAATGCTGTGAATTCATTAAATCTTGAAGGTTGCTTAGTAATTTTTGTCTGTTGCGTCTTCATATAATGAAGATAGTTTGTGCACATACTTTAATCTGCGTGCTGTTGAGAAGCACGCACGAACTCCGAGATGGTGGAAAACGGAATTCACTTTATTGCAAGCAGGCACACGTATTTATACCTACTAGCACGAAGCACTATTTTTGGGTTACAAACAAGAGATCAGACTATACAGCCAGGATTGTTATTAGCTCATGTACTCCTTCAATCACTCTCTTATCACACAGGGAAAACAGACTTTGCCAGGTCTGTTTTGATCATACTCTCCCGTTCACTCCCGGGCACATCTGGTGTACAAGAAGCACCTTCTCTGTTCATTCTCGCGGACAAGCTCTCAATACGAGCTGTACTTGGCTGGTCAGGGTCTCTTTTCATAATTAGGAAGCAAGAGTTATGCACTTGTTTAGGAAAGAGCTCAAGGACAAAAGTCTTAACTCTGCAACGCAGTG
Organism: Trogon surrucura; assembly: GCA_020746105.1. Lineage (NCBI taxonomy): Eukaryota > Metazoa > Chordata > Aves > Trogoniformes > Trogonidae > Trogon > Trogon surrucura. The sequence goes on along the minus strand of CM036617.1, from coordinate 31,898,149 downwards.
CTGCCAGCACAGCTAACTAAAATGTAGGGTATCCACAATTGCCCCTTTTTTGTTTTTTGGATCACCATCAAAGGCATAAGATGTATTTTTCAGTTCTTCGGACCCCTTGGGCAGCACTTCCAGGTGAGATCGTTGACTATAATGAAAAAGAACAAAACAAAACACTTCCCACAACAACAAATTCTATTAAACACAGAACATTATGTTTTGAGATTTAACCAAATCATATGTTTGCTAAAAAATGTGTAGTATTTATCCCACTGCTTTGTTATGTTTTACTTGCTGCTCTGCCTGAGTTCCCAGGACTCACATTCACTGCTTTGCAGGGCAGGACTGCGAAAGATGCCTCCGCATCAATCCCAGGCCTCTGTTATCTCAGTGTGGGTGTGCTACTACTTTTTTTTTTTTTCCCTACAAAAAAACCCCAAACAAATCCAAACCCAATGTCTAACAACTAGTGCGCCAGTGTGAAAAGGGAGGAAAAGAGAAAGAAAGAGAGGGAGGGAAGCAAAAGCTGAGGGTGAGCTGGAGGGAAGTCCAAAAGGAAGGGCCAAAAAAGCAAGCCAAATAAAGTAGAGGGAAAAAGCACAAAGTAGTCCTTGCTTCCTCTTTTATCATGTATTACGTTTCTTTTGAGAATCTTTGGCATATTCCAAGAGCTCATTTGCTTAAGTGCACCTCCCACCAGCGGTGGTACGCATGCCCAGTAGCGTCACTGTGGGGGCCTTGCGGAGCAGACCCCGGGTCTGGGCGCATGCGTGGACGCTAGGTTAGGTTTCTGGGAGTTTGCTTTGTGCACAACGACAGGGAACTCCTAATCTGGCAGTACCCTGTGGCTCGATATTGCTGCTCCTTCTATGTGGTGAGTGGTGCTATGAATGACAGAGGCAGAGGAGGAAGGGGGAAAGAAAGGAAAAACAAAAGAGAAGCAATCGCGCATGCACAATGCAAGCTTAGATCGACTTTGTAAGAAAATCCAAAATGTATTACAAGTAACAGTATCTTATCTCTTGATATACCCAAAAATCCTTTCCAAAAGTCCACGCTTTCCACTTTCTTCATCTTCGTCTTCTTATCAGTCCATCATTCTTTAATGCCAGTGGTCTTCCATCTTCATTCTTGTTTGCCGAGCATTGCCGAGCGTCCTCCATCTTGCGTTCTAGCACGTGTCTTCTCGTATATTGCTCAGTCCGTTCTTTTCCATGATCCGATTCCCAAACGCGGTTCTGACATTTAACTACTACATCAACAACACCAACTATTTAACTGCAAAACCATTAAATGTTCTAACCATAACATATCAAAACTCAAGCAAATACAACTATCAAAACGTGTCTTAACAACACCAAATATTCTAGGTTTATAAATTTGTTTCCAATACTGGGGAAGGGGGCGGGGCAGGTGGTTGTTGTTCATCAGAACAATATAACTCGCAACATTCTCTAAAATGATCACCACAACGCCACACCAAACAAGTAAAAACCATCAAAACAAATGCCGCAACAAGTGTTATCCCAGCCAAAACATACAGAGCAATCACCTCGCTATCCATGAGAATTTGTCTTTTTGTAACTGCGTTACAGCCGCTGCGCCTTCGCCAAGAGAATGGGGGTCTGCAAAGGTCTACGCCCCCTAGGCCAGAGCGCATGCGTGGTCTAGAAATTGCTGTCCCAAATATAGGCAAGAGTAAATAAACAAGAACTAGTCACGTTGCTAATTCCTTATACATAATAAATGGTTTTAGTTAATATACTTAATAAGGCCAATGCTAAAATAAATCTATCACAATTCTATATCTATGCCCACTAAACCCGCAGTTGCTGGGGAGCCCCTGTTGCAGTGACGTTTCTGGAGAACCCTCCCGACGATTGGGAAGTCCTACGCAGTGCGTCCACTCGTAGGGGAGGTTTCCGAAGTCGCTGCAAGAGGGTCCAGCATTTATACTATTAAATAAACCACCTTACATAACCTTGAATGCGGGAACATCTGGTGGTGTTTGCCCTGCTGAATTCTTCTCACAGCTTGGCCAGGGCTGAAGGAAGAATGCAAGCGAGTCTCCCTATCTATTTTGATCCTTAATCACACACTTCTAACAAAGCAAAAGGCAGCTAGTTTCCCTGCCTTGCTTTTAGCTAAAGAAAGATCACTCTGCTGGTTAGTACCACGAACCTTAACACCTATTTTGTGGCTTTGACTAGACAGCCTTACACAACCAATATAAGCTTCATTGTTAGTCACACAAAGAGAATACATATCAATACAACAGGTAACACTGAGAACAGTCACATTTTCCCATAATTGCTCTGCCATCAGCCATAAGCATCTTCTGCCAGTCCAGTCCATGTCATCGTTGGTAATCGGTACTTCAGGGTCCCATCACGTCACTGGGCGAAACAAAGGGATTCAACAGGCAGGCCCAGTGCACGGTCATGTTGCTGCTACGCTGTTGAAGTAACAGGATGCTGCACAGCCACATCGTGCAGGATAGGAACCAAATCGTGGTCATTAAATGGCTTAATTCGTTTCACTGGCAGCCAGTAAGGTCCTGGGGATAAAGAAACAGAGCCATAACCTCTTCCCCACGTCAATAGAGGTACCGGACCTTTCCATTCATTAGTATGAATGTCCTTATACAGTACACTACGCTTTGGCAAGTCTTTCTGGTTTTCCTTCTGAGATCTCAGATGAGGAGTTAACATATCAAAACTGGATATATTCAGAAAATTTAACACATATGTTGCTTTAGACAACTTCTCGTGTGGAGACATTCCAACGAAGGTGCTTTTCTGTTTCTGTAACATTCTTTTCAGTGTGAGATGTGCTCTTTCCACAATGCTCTGTCCCGTTGGTGAATAAGGTATCCCCGTCACATGGGATATTCCCCATTCCTGTAAAAATACTTTAAAATTGTTAGAAACATAAGCTGGACCATTATCCGTTTTTATCTGTGATGGCACTCCTAATGTGGCAATAGCACGTAGCAAATGCAGTCGAACATCTCTAAACTTTTCACCACTATGTGCTGTGGCACCAATAAAAGATGACAAAGTATCTACAGTAACATGCACATATTTCAATTTACCAAATTCAGCTACATGTGTAACATCCATTTCCATACGTCATTGGGAGCAAGACCACGAGGGACTGCTATTATATTAGAGTTGAGTGGCATGATCGCTTGACAATCTGGACATGACAAAACAACACCTTGAGCTTGTCGAGATGTTATGTGAAACTGTTTGGATAAAGCCTTACTATTTTGATGATAAAAAGCATGCGAAAGTCTAGCCTGTCCTAACACATCAGGAACAGCAGTCACAGCAGCCAAAGAATCAGCCCGAGCATTGCCTTCGACTAACGGGCCAGGCAGATTAGAATGAGAACGAATATGTTTCACAAAGTATTGGTGTATCCGATTACTACAAAGTAAGCATAATTTCTGAAACAACATAAAAAGAACACGACTAGAAACATGTTTTAAAAAGGCAAACTCAATTCTGCACAAAAGGCCATATACATAATGTGAACCAGCAACAATATTTACAGAATGGCAGCTGTTTTGTTAGTGGATCTCAGCATCTCCAGAATTCTTTTACGGTCCGCGTTAGCATTCTCCACAGCAAGCTGCAGTAATAAGGCATCTGCTGCCGCTGGTACATCTACCTGTCTTTCAATAGCTCGTTGTAATTTATCAATAAATTGAAGGTAGGGTTCATGGTTAGCTTGTCTGATAGTGCCAAAAGGTTTGCTTGATTTTTTCATGTCAGGAATCTTTTTAAAAGCTTTTGTTGCTAATTGTGCAGCGAGCTGTAAAAGTTCTGTAGTAAAATGAGCTTGAAGCTGTGGATTCGCAAACTGACCCTCCCCCAACAGCTGATCCGGGTTAACTGGAACATTATTATTTTGAGCTGCTGTAGCGTGGGATATACATAATTCCCTGTATTCTACATACCAAATTGTATATTGGCTGGATGTTAAAATCAACTTAAATATCACCTTCCAATCATGAGGAACCATAAGAAAAATCTCTTTCATTGTCTCTGTTAAATTTTCAGTATAGGATGATTGAATACCCGATTTAGCAACCGTACGCCGCAACTCTTTCAGCATGCTATAAGAAATCTGTTGATGTTCTGGTGCCTGAGTCCCGTCCGGCTGTGTATGAATAACTACTGGCATAGCTTTAACTACCTGCGGAAAAAAGTCAGTGTTGAGGAAACCATGCTCATCACGATCGGTTAAAATATCTGTCAGGGAAATCTGAACCCTAGTAATAGAAGACAGTGCTGGACAAAACTGTGGAGAAGATAAGGGAGGGGGTGCATAGGGTGGCGGTTGATAATTGAGTGGAACAAGAGAGTTCATCTGACCCTTATTTTGACACAGCTGCGAGCCAGATTCTGACAGTCCCTTTCCTTTTTCTGAAAGTCCCGAAAAAAACATCCTGAGCAGTAGGTGCAGATGCCACCACGGCTCTAATCGGCGTGAGCGGAGCATAAAGGTTGGGTTCTGACTCTGGGTCGCCAGGACCAACATCAAAGGAACTGTCGTCCTCCTCCGGATCCCCAGTTCTCAGTGCAATTCCCTCATAGCCACTCATCAATCCTCCTTGCAAACTTGTGAGATTAATCTGGCTAGTCTGTACTGCAGGTTCAGTTTGAGAGGACAAAAGGTTTACACACGTCGTTTGAATTGCAGTCTCTGTCTGCCGCATAGGTGCTAAGTCAATGAAATCATTAGCGAGGTCTGTAGCAACAGCGTTTTCACCAGTATCTGCTGAATCACCTGCGGTGCCTGCCACGCTGCTCTCAGAGCTAGCATCAGCAGCACGCGGTTTCAGTGAGCGCAACGCTGCAAACAACGCTTTCCGTGTCTCTATATTATCAGGCGAACCGTCATGACCAGCACGTTGTGCTTTAGTTAGCTCTTCGCCTACACGTTTCCAGGCCTTAATTTCCTAAGATCCTATTTCACGATACCAGGGGCAATTACAACCGATCCATAAAAGCAACAGAGTCACTTTCTGCAGACTAATCTTATACTCTCGCTCCTTAGCAATACACATCAGTACGTCATGATGAAGTTGCTGCGATTGTGTCGCATTTTGCCCCATTTTTGTCCCCCGGCCACAGTCCTCGTACCTGTTTCCTGTTGAAGGGCGAGGATGGACGCGTCAGTTAATTCATCATCCCGTTCGGCTCACTGGGGGGTACTTCTCTTGGGTATGATTAAGTCCCGATTCGGGCTGCCATTTGTTGAGAAGCACGCACGAACTCCGAGATGGTGGAAAACGGAATTCACTTTATTGCAAGCAGGCACACGTATTTATACCTACTAGTACGAAGCACTATTTTTGGGTTACAAACAAGAGATCAGACTATACAGCCAGGATTGTTATTAGCTCATGTACTCCTTCAATCACTCTCTTATCACACAGGGAAAACAGACTTTGCCAGGTCTGTTTTGATCATACTCTCCCGTTCACTCCCGGGCACATCTGGTGTACAAGAAGCACCTTCTCTGTTCATTCTCACGGACAAGCTCTCAATACGAGCTGTGCTTGGCTGGTCAGGGTCTCTTTTCATAATTAGGAAGCAAGAGTTATGCACTTGTTTAGGAAAGAGCTCAAGGACAAAAGTCTTAACTCTGCAACGCAGTGCTGCCAGCACAGCTAACTAAAATGTAGGGTATCCACAGCGTGCAAACCCACAAACAGAGCCCGTGAAAAGGGTAAGAATACTTTACAACCGCTAGCTTTCCGTCAGAAAATACCAGGGAAAATTTATTTCAGATAAATTTATAGCTATGTTCACAACGAGAAACGAAGATTAAAAGGTTTCTAGATGCCCATTTACTTTGGTAGCCTTTTATCATGTACATCTCCTGCCCCATTTCCAGAGATCTCAGGCTCTTTCAAGTGCAACTGTAATCACAGGCTTTCAGATCTTGTTAATTCTCCCAAAATGAGCGGTCACAGTTTGAGGTCATGAGCAGTGTGTTGTGGCAGGGCTGTGGCACAGCAAAGACTGTTCATCCTGCTCAACTCAGTCTGACATGACCTAACATTTAAAGCAGTCCCTGCTTTCTGTGTTCACTCAGCTGTCTGGAATACATGTTGACGATGAATACTGAGACTGTAAGACACAAACATAGCTAAAACGGAAAACGTTTCAACCTCATCAAGAGTCTATACAGATGAGATCCATTACATGACTAGTCTCCAGACGCAGACCTGGGAGGATATGCCAGGCAGGGGACGATTAAAAGTTTCGGCATATCGGGACAGGCTCCAAAACCCTCAAGCTGGTTGGTAATTAACAGACATCTAGGTCCTCCTCATGAAAGAAGTCTATTGTTTAAAAGGTGACACAAATTTTTCCTTTCCTTTTCGTGGACAGTCTCTGCCTGTGTTTTATGATTCATAGAATCATAGAATGATTCCCTTAGCGCCATCACAGTCTATGGTTTTAGAAGCTCCACTTCTCAAATAGACAATGTCTTTGACTTAGTTGCTAAGAATGTAAATGTGCTTACATTGCAGGTAGCACAAAATCATTTTACAGACTTCTCAGAGATCCCAGATCTCCTCTTCCTTTGGTTTAATAGCTGGAAAAATTAATATTCAAATAACCAAATTAAAATCTAACATATCTCTAATAGCAACAGGATTACAAAACATAGTAGCGTACTGAGGGCCTGTAAACAGTCTATGATAAATCCAATTAGTAAGCAACATACCTACAGGGAATACTAGTCTGTGTCTTCACAAATAATGATGTGTTACAGCAAATCTTCTAAGATAAACCCAAGGGTGCCCCACTGAACGTATTTTGTAACTAAGCAACGATCTGTGACCTGTGTAAAATTGCCTGTTCTCTGATCTGTTAGCTGACTCACGAGAGATCAGATGTCTGAAAACCAAGAGACTACACCATACTTAAACTAATCAGTGTAATAAAAGGGGTCACTGTGGGTGGCTGTGGCGTTGCTGCGAGTCATGACAGGACAGGTGTGGGTCTCTGTGGGTCGTCATGGGGTGCTGTGAGGATGCTGTGGGTCGCTAGGGGGTGACTGTGGTTAACAGTTCAGGCGTTAGGGGTTATGGGCAGCTATGGGGTGGCTGTGGGTTGCTATGGGTCACCGTCACACCTGAGCTCTGCTTGTTGTGAGAGGCTGAAGGTTTGAGACTACATTGCACAGAAGTACATCCATTTTCTGCACTGGAAATAAAAATCACAGAATCAGAGAACGTCAGCGTTGCAAGGGACCTTGAAAGCTCATCTAGTCCAGCCCCCCTGCCAGAGCAGGGTCACCTACAGTAGGTCACACAGGAATGCATCCAGGTGGGCTTTGAATGTCTCCAGGGAAGGAGACTCCACAGCCTCCCTGGGCAGCCTGTGCCAGTGCTCTGTCACCCTCACAGTGAAAAAGTTTTTTTCTCATGTTTTTGTGGAACCTCCTATGTTGCAGCTTGCGTCCTTTGCCCCTTGTCCTGTCATTGGACATCACTGAGAAGAGCCTGGCTCCGTCCTCTTGACACTCCCCCTTTCCGTATTTATAAACATTAATGAGGTCACCCCTCAGCCTCCTCTTCCGAGATACAGAGACCCAGCTCCTTTAGCCTTTCCTCATAAGGGAGATGTTGAATACAAAGCAACAAGCAAGAAACGCAGCAAGAAATTATTAGCTGACTCAGCCCATGCACCTAAATTTGCTTCTCTTATTTTGTAATAGATAAGACAGACAGACATAATTAAATATCTTTACCAATAAAAAAAATATTGTCTTACCAGGACTGCTCTATTCTTATCCCTTAGCCTCAATCTCATGCTAATAACACCTTTGTGGAACTCAATCATTCAGTCATCTAATATTTTTAAAAAGCCATGTTCTAAGCAAAGTGACTGATGGCTGAATAAAGCAACAACACACAAGATACGAAGCTGGAGAGAATCACACTGACAACTGAGTAACAGCAAGCAGGCACACATCACTGTGAGAAACAAAGAAGGGAACTGAGTAGAAGACAACTGGCAAGTTGGATGAATACTATGTATACATTCACTGTAACAGAACACCACCTCTTCCTCTCTATCTCCTTCTCCAAAAAGCATCTCTCAGAGAAGGTTTGCCACTCCTGTGGCCCAGGTAACCGCTGCAAAGATTTTGCCACCAATTTGCACTGTTTCCTAAGTTAGAACAGCTCAGCTCTCAACACATAAACATGCTGGCATTTCTCCCCGTCCAAAGTTACTGTTCTCTAGGCACAAACTAAGCCGCAATGTCATATATATTGTCCCTGAGTCAAGTGCAGAATTTGTTACCTTTCTTTGGCCAGAATCATTGAACTATCTTCTGCTACTTTCACATAAGGAACTTGAAGTGGACCATCCTGACCCTCCTCCCCATTCTCTGCTGCTTCCTCCTCCTCTTCTTCCTCATCATCAGGAGTACTTTTCTATTCCTCTCTACAATTTTAAGAGACCAAACAGAATTATCACGGATGCACCTAAACCTCTTTGCCTTCACACGCATCAGGTGCAGCATCCCTTTCACGTGGACACAGAAGTACTTGGGGCTTGAGTGACAAACCTATCACAGCTACCTGTAAGGAGCGGTGCTTGTTCCAGAGGTGTTCAGAGGTCTTTTGCCTCAGAATAGAACCTTTGCAGTTCTGCAGGGTCACACTTTTCTACTCGTCAGCATGCCAGGTACCTAGATCAGCTCTGAAATAGGGTGATGACAGAGACGAGGATGGCATCAACAGGAGCCCTTGAGAAGTGGCAGGTCCCTCACGGAGGTCACCACTGGTACAGGTCCCAGCACACGAGCACAGCACAGGCCTGCGCTGGGTTCCTGCATTGGAGGGTTTAGCCCCTCCAGCCACGCTCGAGGACAGGACTGACGATGAGCTGGGGCAGGTGGAGGGGAAGGGGACACTGAGCTGTCCCAGGGCCCTGCACTGCCACTACCTGGGGAGGGAGGCGCTGACTCAGTGCCTGCAGTGCCAGAGGCACAGGCAGTGGGAGCACAAGGGCTCCTCAGCTCTGCTGCCTCCACACCCGTCTTCCTCCTGAGGGGGACCAGGCACAGACAGCAACTGACAGACAACGGTCATCTTCTGTTGGACTCTGAAAGCGTCCAGAGCCGGGCAGCGCCTGGCAGCACCATTTTCTCAGGGCCACTGAATGACCGGGATGCTGTCCACGCACCCGTCCCTCGCGTCCACGCATCCTCCCTGTGCCGTCCTTCCCACGCCGGCTCAGTCCATCCTGGGCAGTCACCTGCCTGGCTCTAACATCAAGCTGACCTGACCACATCAGGGACAAACCATGCTCCTTGCTCTGAGCACATGGGACAAGCTGTCGGTGGCTGCTGGCTGTCCCCACTCATGTCACCTTGCTGTGGGGCACTAGGATGAACTGCATGAAAAAGAAAAAAATCTTTCTTGCCAGAATGGTGATGGGTCTTCAGAACAAGCTCAAAACTGGACTCATCTGCAGCATGCAGATAGAGGTGGGAGGAAGGGAAACAAATCCTTGGTGATGCATTTATCAGGGATGTTCCCTCATGGGCTGGGCATTGCATTAAAGGCAAAGAGGTGTTCCCTGGCACTTGAAACAACACACCTGACAAGTGTGTTGTTGACAGCTCCACATCCACAGGCCTCTGTGGCTGTGGCACACCCAGCCACGGGATGCATGGATGAACCACGGCACCAGGCAGAGAGACAATGCTGAACTTCTTCACATTTCAGATGGAGGGAGCGTTCCTTCTTCCCTTCCTCCTGACCCTTCCCCCAAGATCCCCGGTCCTGCAGACCCTGGTGGGCTTCCATCAGCTGCCACCCCTGATTTCCAGGGGGAGGTCCCAGCGCCTCCTGAGCCCTTCGCATCTGCCTGAAGCAGGCGGGGAAGGGTCCACGGGGCTGCCCAGGCTCAGGAGAAGGGGCTTTCGCTGCCCCATGATGTCACAAAGCCGGGCTCATGATGTCACAAAGGGGGGCCGGCCTGCCCGCCCACCTGGGGGCTACATAAGGCAGACAGGACGCCGTGGGAGCAGACAGTGCATGCTGGGCTCCGCAGTGTGCTGTTGTGTCAGCAGACTGCAGCCTCAGCCTCTGCCACCCCAGCGCTGCTGGAGTCCCGTGCCTGGGAAGCCAGAAGTTCTCTGGGGATCCCCACCGTGGGCCTGTGCCTGTGACCGGGAGCGCCGTGGCCGCTCTGCAGACGGTGCCATGGTGCTGCCTCTGCTGGTGCCAGCCCTGCTGCTGGTGCTGCAGCTGGGACTGGTCTCAATGACACTGACGAGCAAGCCACTCTGGGTAGGTGACCACTGTGCCGGGAGGGGGGTGGGCTGGCTTAGCTTGGTGGTGGGGGACATGGAGTGTCGTGGTGGGCTGTGTTGTGGGGCCGGGAGCTGCTCCTGTCTCACGCAGCTCTTGGTGCTTCTGCAGAGGTGGTGGAAGAGGGCAAAGCGCCCAAACGGAAAGGCGGCTTCCTGGCAGAACTGGTGGGAAAAGTCCAATGGGTGCGTAGCTGGAGACCGGCTGGAGAAGCAGAGCGGTGAGTGGACCCAGCACTGAGCTCCCTGCAAATGGCTGGCAGCCCGCGGCAGCCCTGAAGCTGCGCTGTGCCGGGATCTGCCGGCCACTCACTCCTTCTCCTCCCTCAGCAGCTACTTCATGTGCAGACCAAGGAATGAAGAAGCCCATGACACCCAAGCGGGACGAGCGGTGAGAGCCGGGGGAGATCTCCAGACCCTGCCCCACACTTTCCCCCTGTGCCCTGCACCTGCCCTGGGCAGCCCTGCCCGCCAGCCGAGGAGGAGGTGCTGCCCGTGGGTCAGCCCGGAGGGGCCAGGGTGCAGCGAGGTCTCTTCTCTGCAGGGCCAACAGGGACGCCTTGGAGATGATGTGCCCATCCCCGACGTTCTTCCTGAACCCTCCGGGCTCCCTGGCCTTGATGGGTGGCCATGGAGTCCCAGAACCATGGGACCACTCCGACTCCCAGGCCTCCAACTCAAGGCCCAGCTCCTGTTCCCGCAACTCCACCTGCATGGTCCCAGGAGTCTGGCAGACCGTGACAGGGGAGCTGGAGGGGCTCACTGCCTCGGAACACCCCAGCTCCTCCAAGGCTGTTGAGGGGCTGCTGGCGGGGCCAACGCCAGACCTTGGCCAGGGCCTCCCACCGGGAATGTCAGGAGCGATCAAGGCAGAGCGAGACCCTTGGCACTGCAGGGACCAGATGCAGAGACTCATGGATGTGCAGCCATCCCCTGGCAGATCCCCAGCATTGGCCCTGGCCACGGAGGAGCTCCTCCGCGCCATCCAGGCTTCCCCAGAGGTGACCCAGCAGCTCTACAACTTCTACAATCAGCTGCAGAAGGTGGAGCTGGACCAGAGCCGAGGGACAGCAGAGGCTTGTGGTGGGACATCTGCCAGGGAGCCCTCCCTCCCTGCCACCAGGACTGAGCTGCAGGAGCAGCTCAGGCTGCCAAGGGCCGAGGCGAGCAACAACGAGGCGCTCAACAGCCCCCTGGGCAAGCGCACAGGGCTAGTCAGAAGGTGCTCCAAAGAGCTGGAGAGGGACACGGACAGCAGCAGCTCCGCCAGCCTGTCCAGGACCATCCCCACTGCCTCGGGGGGCAGAAGGACCGCGGCAAAGCCCAGGCCCCGGCAGCGGTTCCCCCTGTGCAGGGCACAGGGCCAGGCAGCCCCAGGGCCATGCTGGGTAGGTCGGTGCCTGCAGAAGGGCTGCATCCGCCTGAGGGCCTGCTGGAGATGCCTGAAGGCCAGCTCCTCTGAGTCTTCAAGTGCTGGTAGTACCAGACCCAGAAGAGGAAAGGGTGTCCCCGCTACTAGCTGCCTGGAACTTCTTTGTGCCGGGCTTCGCCCACCCATCGTGTGGCTGGGGATGCAACACCCGCAGAGCCCCGTCGATGGGGAGCTGTCCCGCAACAGGCCCCAGACATGGCTGCGGCCACAAGGAAGCGCATCCTGGGGCTCACCTGCACTGGCCAGGACACTCAGTCGGGTCAGCAAGAAGCTCTGGGAGATGCGGCAGGCAGAGATGGACCAGTGATGAGGGCCAGCATTCTTTGGACCTCCAATAAAGGATGGAGAATCTTCTTAGCCCTCTTTTTCGTGTTAATTTATTTATAGAAACATTTTGGATGGTCTTTTAAGGCAGTAGTCAGAGTAAGTTCTTGTTGCGCTTTGGCCCTTCCAGTTTTCTCCTTGCATAACCTCATGACATCCCTCGAGTCCTCCTGAGGTGCCTGTCTCCTCTTCCCAGGGTCAGAAACTTGGGGTTTTTTTACCCCGAGTTCCAGCCAAATCTCCCTGTCTAGCTAGGCCTGTCTTCTTCCCCACCGGCTCGTCTTTTGGCACGAGGACGGCCTGCTCCTGTGCCTCCGAGACTGCCTTCTCCAAGAACATCCAGCCTTCCTGCGCTCTTTCGCCCTTCAGGGCTTCCTCCCAAAGGACTCTTATCAACCAGGCCCCTCAACAGGCCAAAGTCTGTCCTCCGTAAGTCCAAGGGAGAAGTTCTGCTGATCATTCTCCCTCTCCCCCTAATGAAAACTCCTATCATAAAGCCAGAATGTTGGGCTTCACTGTGGTGCCATCTGTGGAGTTGGTGGTAGCAGGGTGAAAACGTAAGCCCACCGGAGCAGCAAGTAACACTCTGTTGCTACCCTAACATTGTCAGAGGATGGAAACAGTGGGAGACACCCGTCTTCTTCCTGAGATGGACCAGACACAGACAACTACTGGGACATAATGGTCATCTTTCCTTGGTCTCAGAAAGCGTGCAGAACTGAGCGGCAGCTGGCAGCACCATTTTCTTCCGGGCCGCTGAAAGCCTGGGATGCCATCCATGCGCTCACCCCTCACGTCCATGCATCTCCCCTGGTCCTGGGGCCCTGTGATACAGGGACAGGAGAACACCCTGCACAGGGCCCTGAGCACTCGCCTTGATCAGGGGCACCAGCACCATCGAATCGGGCCATGTGGGAGGGTGAGCGGCTGGGCAGGCAAGGGGCAAACTTCAACTGGCGACCCTTGAGGGTCTTCAGAGGGGAGGGAGAAGGATGAGGATCGGGACTCCCACACCCTGCCCTCCAGCCAAAAGCAGTGGCCAGAGATTTTGTAATTTAAGAGGATCCCCTTGCTGCTGAGCCCAGTCATACTACACACTAAACAACGTACCAGGGGAGTAAAGAAAAAGGAACTACATTTTCCAAGTAGGACACAAAGAATACTAGTAGATTGCCAGAAGAGGAGGCAAAATGCTACTTTAAAAGCAGACTTTAAAAACTGTCAGTGTGAAGCCAAGTTACAAATCCCTAATGCTTCTGAATGCATTGTTCAAGTGAAAGTTCAGGTTGGTTTTTTTGACCTTAAAAATGGTTAGAAGTCTCTTCCTACCATAATAAGAGCTAAAAAGAACACATCTGTTTCTGGAGCTGGGGGAAAATAAAAATAAAATAAAAAAAATACACACACGCTAATGTACTTAGTTAACCATCCTCCTTGCTATCTAAAAAACCCCACTTTTCATCCTTAGTGCAATGAGATTGGTAACATGAAGGTTATCTACTGTAGCTGTAAGCTCAGCTGAGCTGGAACCTCAGATCAAACATCTACTGTAGGAACTATTAACAGAATTCTAAACTATAATAAAACTGCAGAATGTGAAATACATTTCATAAAGCTAGGAAATCAAAGCTGATCAGCTTTAAATTGTGCATGCTGATTTTCATTATGAACACAACAACAAACTGAAACCAGAAAAAAATCACATGTAAAAATACCATCCCCATTTTTATTTGGTAGCAGGAGAACAGTGCTCTCCAAAAGCAGCACACTGAATTCTGAAGCTAATTTTTCCACCTGTGTTTGCAGAAAACCCCTCACAGTGGTGAAAAGTGTTTCCTGATGGTCAGAGGGACCCTCCCACGCCCCAGTGTGCACCCGTGGCATCTGGTCCTGGCACTGGGCACCACTGGCGAGAGCCTGACTCCATCCTCTTGGCACCCCCTCCACACGTATTGATGTACGTGGATGGGACCCCTCCTCAGCTGTCTCTTCCTCAGGCTGAACACCCACAGTTCTCTCAGCTGAGGACCCCGTCCCTTAGCTGGCCTCCTCATGCAGCCCAGAACACCCTTGGCCACCTTTGCTTGTGGCCAATGTGCTGCCCACCAGGACCTTCTCTGCCAAACTACTTTCCAGGCTGGACCTGTTCCTCTCCAGGGTCAGCACTTGACACTTCTTGAACTCCATGAGGTACCTGCTGGCCCCTTCCTCCAGCCCACCCAGGTGCCCTGAGGCCAGCACACCCACTGGGGTACAGGCACCCCAACACCCCAAATTCTGTGGGTGCCAGTGGTGCCCGGTGCCAGCCCATCCCTGCTAGGGTTGGGCACTGAGGGGATCACACCCCCAGCTGCGAGATGGCTGTGATACCAATTTAAAGAACCCTACGACACTTTAATTGCAAGTTTTAGAAGGCAGGCATTCTTTCTTTCAGCACTGGATCAACAGGGGATAGTTGCTCCTAACCTGCAACTAGCAACACTTATATTGTAACTTAATTAGTATAAGCATGCCGGATTTTACAATTATTGGCTAGTGATAGCTGTTCTATTATTGTTTAAGTACTACTGGGCAAGTTTTCTTCGGCCTGAACTGGGCTGGTGGTCGTGATCTCCCAGTCCCGCCTTCACCTTTGGCCAACTTTCAGTCTTTTGCAGGCAGCTCCTGCTACTGACACAGCCCCTAAGCTCCAAAGCAGCACCTTTTGACTAGCAGACTCTCGATTTGGTCTGGTCGGTACGGAAAATCACGTTGCCAGAAGTCAGTGCTCACAAAGAAGACAGACGAGTCTTAACTTTATTCAAATAAAGGGAGAGTTCACCGAGGTTGCCCAGTCCCAGTGAGGTCTCTCAAATTGCCGGAGGACGCAGCCTCCTGTTACCCTAATTTCCCGGCCGCATGAATCCCTCTCCCTTTCCCCACTGGCTGAGGTACTCAGGAGGTACAGACTTCCCTATCCACCTATTCCGTGTTCCCCCTTAACATGTACCGCCCTCAACAACACACATCGCATGTTTCATTAACTGCAACTCGGCACCACTCAGGGCGGAGAAGTTAATACTCATAGACTAATAAGCCTGCACACTCTTTCTCAAAGTTCAAAAGTTTAGAGCATCCTTGCTGTTGACTTAATGAACAGCCCTAATGGTCCAGGTGTCTGTCATCTTCTCCTTACAGACTGCATCCGGGGACTCCTTCACTCACGAGGGACACTCTCCTCTTTGTTCCATCACTAACATGAAAACCCCACACACTGCCCTTCTCGTTTTATCACTCGTTTGTAAAGACACTCTACTTTCTTTTTCTCGCAGGTCCAAAAGCATCCTCAAGGGCGAACAGCCCATTTATTCTCTCCAAATAACCATCTGCTTACTTTCTGTAGGTACACGCTATCTTACTACCTTTCCTACTAACTGGCTCCAAGATTTGACTGTCGCCTCTCAGGACTGATTCACCCATCTCCAAAGCAGCATTCTTCGAGGGACTGATCTGCCACCCTTAAGGCAGTAAAGAGTGTTTTCGCCATCCTTAAGGCAACAGCTGCATGAACCACACCACCAGAGGGGGAAAATACCGATTGGCATTTCAGATGGAAGGGGAGGGGCCCTCCATCCAAGCGGGATGCTTCCGCTTCCTTCAACTTTCCACACTGTGACTCACAAAAGCCCTCACGAGCAACGTCTCACACTTGAGGGCGGCAAGTGCCAACCCCCTCACTCCCGCAGGGACACCCCGCCGCCACCACGGCGGACGCACCCGCTGCCTCACGGCTCCGCCCCCTCCCCCGCTGCCTCTTCGCGGCCACACGCCCCGCCCCCCTCCCCCTCCAGCGCCGCCCCATTGGCCGGCGCCGCTGGCACCGCCGCCGCAGCCAATAGCGACGCAGGGAGGCGCCGCGCCTTTCCGTGCGGAGGAGAAGGAGCGAAGGGGAGCACAAGTTCTATCTAATGAGCTCGTCCCCACTCAGAGGTCTCCACATTTCCAAGTCCAGTTCCGCAGCAGGACTTTCTTCCTCATTAATTTCTGCCTCTTGCAACAAGAAACACCAGGCACAAACGTTGCTGAGATACCAGGTGTTTTAAATTCGGTCTGTAAACTAAAGATGTTGTTTCATAATTGATTCAGTTGGTCAGAAATAACATTGCTGCCCAAAGGAGAAGCCTGGCCCTTACTGACATCAACTCCCTTGCATCAGGTTCAGGAAGTGCACAACCGAGGAGGGATAGAGCTCAGCTGCCAGGCACCTGGGAAATTCCATAGCTGAAAAATACCAAACCCCTCTTCCCTTGCCAAAAAATGCGGATTTTGGAGAAGCAGGAGGAACTGGGTACCTATCAAATGTAACTCCTGTGAAATTTTTGACACTACTTTTATCAGTCATTTCTAAAGTGGCCAGTCCAGGCTACAATACAGAAAGAACAAAAAGAAAAACAAAAAGTCCATCCATCCACAAACACTTTTTTGGAGAACGAGGATATGCAATTTCAAAATATTTCTGCAATATACGGCGGTAAAACTTTCTTCCTCATTCCTACACCCAGGCCGCAACCACACGTCTTGATCTGCTAATGCAAGGGTTGCAGCACTTTGCTATGAATTCGTTAACAAAATCAATACATCTTAAAAATAATCCTTCACTTAAAACTTACGCCTCCAAACCACAACTCACGTAACCGATTCATCAGCAGCTTGACAGAAACCATGCTAAACTAAGGTAATCAGCAGTATTTGGTGGACTTTTTTCTTTTTTGGGGGGGCAAATACACATGAAATCTGTTTGTCTAGCAGCAGTCAGTTTACTGAAGCTTTTTTTTTAATGAAAATCATTCTGCATGCAATTTAAGTTGATTTTGGTACTATTTGGTAACAAATATCATATGTCTCCACTTCCATGAAAGGAGTGCCAAATTCATATTTTGCCAAATTCGTACAAATGAGGTCACCCCTCAGCCTCCTCTTCCAAGCTAAAGAGACCCAGCTCCTTCAGCCTTTCTTCATAAGGGTGATGTTGAATACAAAGCAACAAGCAAGAAACGCAGCAAGAAATTATTAGCTGACTCAGCCCATGCACCTAAATTTGCTTTTCTTATTTTGTAATAGATAAGACAGACAGACATAATTAAATATCTTTACCAATAAAAAAAAGTATTGTCTTTTTAACCCGCCTGGGCCTGTGACTGTAACCGGGAGCGCCGTGGCCGCTCTGCAGACGGTGCCATGGTGCTGCCTCTGCTGGTGCCAGCCCTGCTGGTGCTGCAGCTGGGACTGGTCTCAGTGACACTGACGAGCAAGCCACTCTCGGTAGGTGACCACAGAGCCGGGGAGGGGGGTGGGCTGGCTTAGCTTGGTGGTGGGGGACATGGAGTGTCGTGGTGGGCTGTGTTGTGGGGCCGGGAGCTGCTCCTGTCTCACGCAGCTCTTGGTGCTTCTGCAGAGGTGGTGGAAGAGGGCAAAGCGCCCAAACGGAAAGGCGGCTTCCTGGCAGAGCTGGTGGGAAAAGTCCAATGGGTTCGTAGCTGGAGACCGGCTGGAGAAGCAGAGCGGTGAGTGGACACAGCACCGAGCTCCCTGCAAACGGCTGGCAGCCCTGATGCGGGGCTGTGCCGGGATCTGCCGGCCACTCACTCCTTCTCCTCACTCAGCAGCTTCTTTGCGTGTGGACCGAGGAATGAAGAAGCCCATGACACCCAAGCGGGACGAGCGGTGAGAGCCGGGGGAGATCTCCAGACCCTGTCCCACACTTTCCCCCTGTGCCCTGCACCTGCCTTGGGCAGCCCTGCCCGCCAGCCGAGGAGGAGGTGCTGCCCGTGGGTCAGCCTGGAGGGGCCGGGGTGCAGTGAGGTCTCTTCTCTCTTCTCCTCTGCAGGGCCAACATGGACGCCTTGGAGATGATGTGCCCACCCCCGACGTTCCTCCTGAATCTACCGGGCTCCCTGGCCTTGATGGGTGGCCATGGCATCCCAGAATCAGGGGATGACTCTGACTCCCAGGCCTCCAACTCAAGGCCCAGCTCCCGTTCCCTCGACTCCACCTG
The DNA here is from genome assembly GCA_020746105.1 of Trogon surrucura. Lineage (NCBI taxonomy): Eukaryota > Metazoa > Chordata > Aves > Trogoniformes > Trogonidae > Trogon > Trogon surrucura. The sequence continues at coordinate 31,880,015 of CM036617.1, read as the reverse complement.
CACGGTCCCAGGAGTCTGGCAGGTGATGATGGGGGAGCTGGCGGGGCTCACTGCCTCGGAACACCCCAGCTCCTCCAAGGCTGTTGAGGGGCTGGTGGCGGGGCCAACGCCAGACCTTGGCCAGGGCCCCTCACCACGAATGTCAGCAGCGACCAAGGCAGAGCCAGTCCCTTGGCTCTGCAGGGACCAGATGCCGAGATCCGTGGATGTGCAGCCATCCTCTGACAGAAGGCCTGCTCGGGATGCTGCTGCCAGCTCCTTCGAGTTTTCAAGTGCTGGTAGCACTGGACCCGGAAGACAAAATGGTGTCCCCCCTCAGCAGCAGGTGGGCCTTGAACTGGGCACTCTTTGGTGCCCGGCTTCGCCCATCCATTGCGCGGATGGAGGTGCGACACCTGCAGAGCGCCATGAACAGGGAGCTGTCCCGCAGCAGCAGCCCCCCAGACATTGCTGCAGCCACAGGGAAGTGCATCCTGGGGCTCCTCTGCACCGGCCAGGATGCCCAGTCGGGTCCCTGAGCAGCTCTGGGAGATGCTGCAGGCAGAGCTGGACCAGTGGCGAGGGCCAGCGTTCTTTGGACCTCCAATAAAGGATGGAGAAACTTCTTAGTCGTCTTTTTCTTGTTCGTCGTGTACTTGGAGAAACGTTTTTGATGGTCTCTTAGGGCAGTAGTCAGACTAAGTTCTTGCTGCGCTTTGGCCCTTCCGGTTTTCTCCCTGCATAACCTCACGACATCCCTGAAGTCCTCCCGAGGTGCCTGGCCCCTCTTTCCAGGGTCAGAAACTTGCTTTTTTAACCTTGTGTTCCAGCCAAATTTCCTTGTTCAGCCAGGCTTCTCTTCCTCCCCATCGGCTCGTCTTTCGGCAAGTGAGGACGGCCTGCTCCTGTGCCTCCGAGACTGCCTTCTCCAACAACATCCAGGAGATCTGCCATGTTGGCCTTTCCCTTGATGCTTAGTCATCAGCACACCACGACCCTTTCGTCACCATCGTCAGTTCCAGACACTCCAAACCCTCCTAACACACACGGCTACCCACTGCCTCTCCTTCTTTGCCTGTCCCTTCTGAAGAGTTTAGAGCCACCCAGTGCAGCACTCCAGTCCTGAGAGACATCCCACCATGGTTGCGCAATCACACCCTCATTTTCCAGCTGCACAATGGCTTCCAACGCCTCCTATTGGGTTCCCACGCTGCCTGCATCAGTGGAGATGCACTTCACTAAGGCCACTGACTCTGCTGCCTTCTGCGGCGGGGAGAAGCCTTAATTGCTAGGTGCCTCTTCTCAGGTGCTTCCAGGGTTTCTAACACATCGGCAACCCTTGCGTCTCTGCGGCCACCCATATCTCCATCCCCTGATCGGAGCCAGATGGCTAAGGAGTGTTCCTTACTGCTCTGGTGGGCTTGCCTTTTGGCCCTGTTGCATTCAGCTCACAGGTGTCACCCCTGCTTGTCAGCCAAAGGCTCCTCTCACCAGGTTTGCTCGCCTCTTGGCAAAGATTCCTTTGCCTTTTCCTGCACAGAGCGGTGAGTGGCCCTGGCACCCAGCCCCCTGCAAATGGGTGGCAGCCCGCGGCAGCCGTGCAGACGGTGCCATGGTGCCACCTCTGCTGGTGCCAGTTCTGATGCTGGTGCTGCAGCTGGGACTGGTCTCAGCAACACTGATGAGCAAGCCACTCTTGGTAGGTGACCACTGTGCCGGGGAGGGGGGTGGGCTGGCTTAGCTTGGTGGTGGGGGACATGGAGTGTCGTGGTGGGCTGTGTTGTGGGGCCGGGAGCTGCTCCTGTCTCACGCAGCTCTTGGTGCTTCTGCAGAGGTGGTGGAAGAGGGCAAAGCGCCCAAACGGAAAGGCGGCTTCCTGGCAGAACTGGTGGGAAAAGTCCAATGGGTTCGTAGCTGGAGACCGGCTGGAGAAGCAGAGCGGTGAGTGGACCCAGCACCGAGCTCCCTGCAAACAGCTGGCAGCCCTGATGCGGGGCTGTGCCGGGATCTGCCGACCACTCACTCCTTCTCCTCACTCAGCAGCTTCTTTGCGTGTGGACCGAGGAATGAAGAAGCCCATGACACCCAAGCGGGACGAGCGGTGAGAGCCGGGGGAGATCTCCAGACCCTGTCCCACACTTTCCCCCTGTGCCCTGCACCTGCCTTGGGCAGCCCTGCCCGCCAGCCGAGGAGGAGGTGCTGCCCGTGGGTCAGCCTGGAGGGGCCGGGGTGCAGCGAGGTCTCTTCTCTCCTCTCCTCTGCAGGGCCAACATGGACGCCTTGGAGATGATGTGCCCATCCTCGACGTTCCTCCTGAATCTACCGGGCTCCCTGGCCTTGATGGGTGGCCATGGCATCCCAGAATCAGGGGATGACTCTGACTCCCAGGCCTCCAACTCAAGGCCCAGCTCCCGTTCCCTCGACTCCACCTGCACGGTCCCAGGAGTCTGGCAGGTGATGATGGGGGAGCTGGCGGGGCTCACTGCCTCGGAACACCCCAGCTCCTCCAAGGCTGTTGAGGGGCTGGTGGCGGGGCCAACGCCAGACCTTGGCCAGGGCCCCTCACCACGAATGTCAGCAGCGACCAAGGCAGAGCCAGTCCCTTGGCTCTGCGGGGACCAGATGCCGAGATCCGTGGATGTGCAGCCATCCTCTGACAGATCCCCATCACTGGCCCTGGCCAGTCATGGGACACGGAGAGCACCAGCTCCGCCGGCCTGGCCAGGACCATCCCCATTGCCTCGGGGGGCAGAAGGACCGCGGCAAAGCCCAGGCCCCAGCAGCAGGACTCCCTGCGCAGGGCACAGGGCCAGGCAGCCCCAGGGCCATGCTGGGCAGGTCGGTGCCTGCAGAAGGGCTGCGTCCGCCTGAGGGCCTGCTGGAGATGCTGCTGCCAGCTCCTCCGAGTCTTCAAGTGCTGGTAGCACCAGATCCAGAAGAGCAAAGGGTGCCTCCCAGCTGCTAAGGGTATCCCCTGTCCTAGCAGCCAGGAAATTCTTGGTGCCGCGGTTCGCCCATCCATCGTGTCGCTGGGCGCGTGACACCCACAGAGTCTCGTGGACGTGGAGCTGTCCCAGAGCAGCAGCCCCCCAGACATGGCCATGGCCACAGGAGAATGTGTCCTGAGGCTCGTCTGCACCAGCCAGAGCCTCCTCTGCCGGGGAGGGGGGTGGGCTGGCTTAGCTTGGTGGTGGGGGACATGGAGTGTCGTGGTGGGCTGTGTTGTGGGGCCGGGAGCTGCTCCTGTCTCACGCAGCTCTTGGTGCTTCTGCAGAGGTGGTGGAAGAGGGCAAAGCGCCCAAACGGAAAGGCGGCTTCCTGGCAGAACTGGTGGGAAAAGTCCAATGGGTTCGTAGCTGGAGACCGGCTGGAGAAGCAGAGCGGTGAGTGGACCCAGCACCGAGCTCCCTGCAAACGGCTGGCAGCCCTGATGCGGGGCTGTGCCGGGATCTGCCGACCACTCACTCCTTCTCCTCACTCAGCAGCTTCTTTGCGTGTGGACCGAGGAATGAAGAAGCCCATGACACCCAAGCGGGACGAGCGGTGAGAGCCGGGGGAGATCTCCAGACCCTGTCCCACACTTTCCCCCTGTGCCCTGCACCTGCCTTGGGCAGACCTGCCCGCCAGCCGAGGAGGAGGTGCTGCCCGTGGGTCAGCCTGGAGGGGCCGGGGTGCAGCGAGGTCTCTTCTCTCCTCTCCTCTGCGGGGCCAACATGGACGCCTTGGAGATGATGTGCCCATCCCCGACGTTCCTCCTGAATCTACCGGGCTCCCTGGCCTTGATGGGTGGCCATGGCATCCCAGAATCAGAGGATGACTCTGACTCCCAGGCCTCCAACTCAAGGCCCAGCTCCCGTTCCCTCGACTCCACCTGCACGGTCCCAGGAGTCTGGCAGGTGATGATGGGGGAGCTGGCGGGGCTCACTGCCTCGGAACACCCCAGCTCCTCCAAGGCTGTTGAGGGGCTGGTGGCGGGGCCAACGCCAGACCTTGGCCAGGGCCCCTCACCACGAATGTCAGCAGCGACCAAGGCAGAGCCAGTCCCTTGGCTCTGCGGGGACCAGATGCCGAGATCCGTGGATGTGCAGCCATCCTCTGACAGAAGGCCTGCTCGGGATGCTGCTGCCAGCTCCTCCGAGTTTTCAAGTGCTGGTAGCACTGGACCCGGAAGACAAAATGGTGTCCCCCCTCAGCAGCAGGTGGGCCTTGAACTGGGCACTCTTTGGTGCCGGGCTTCGCCCATCCATTGCGCGGATGGAGGTGCGACACCTGCAGAGCGCCATGAACAGGGAGCTGTCCCGCAGCAGCAGCCCCCCAGACATTGCTGCAGCCACAGGGAAGTGCATCCTGGGGCTCCTCTGCACCGGCCAGGATGCCCGGTCGGGTCCCTGAGCAGCTCTGGGAGATGCTGCAGGCAGAGCTGGACCAGTGGCGAGGGCCAGCGTTCTTTGGACCTCCAATAAAGGATGGAGAAACTTCTTAGTCGTCTTTTTCTTGTTCGTCGTGTACTTGGAGAAACGTTTTTGATGGTCTCTTAGGGCAGTAGTCAGACTAAGTTCTTGCTGCGCTTTGGCCCTTCCGGTTTTCTCCCTGCATAACCTCACGACATCCCTGAAGTCCTCCCGAGGTGCCTGGCCCCTCTTTCCAGGGTCAGAAACTTGCTTTTTTAACCTTGAGTTCCAGCCAAATTTCCTTGTTCAGCCAGGCTTCTCTTCCTCCCCATCGGCTCGTCTTTCGGCAAGTGAGGACGGCCTGCTCCTGTGCCTCCGAGACTGCCTTCTCCAACAACATCCAGGAGATCTGCCATGTTGGCCTTTCCCTTGATGCTTAGTCATCAGCACACCACGACCCTTTCGTCACCGTCGTCAGCTCCAGACACTCCAAACCCTCCTAACACACACGGCTACCCACTGCCTCTCCTTCTTTGCCTGTCCCTTCTGAAGAGTTTAGAGCCACCCAGTGCAGCACTCCAGTCCTGAGAGACATCCCACTATGGTTGTGTGTCATTGTAGAGGCAGATACGACACATCTGAGTGGTGATCAAATTGGCTCAGAAACAGGGGGATAAGGTGTCGAAACCATAGCACAAATTTTTCCGGTATAATCAGCGTCAATAACACCAACATGTACAAGAATGCCATTGACTGTACTACTTGAATGTCCAATTAATAAGGCACTTAATCCTCTTCCTATTGGGCCAGAGGCATCGATAGGAACTTTCACAACTTCTTTGCTCACACTGGTTATTGCGTCGGCGGTGGATATATCCATCCCTGCCGATCCACTGTTTTTTCCGGTGAGGCGGTTGCAGAGGGGAAGGTTTGCTGACCCACCCCGAGAAATGGGTTGGTGAGAGGCATTTATGCCTGTGTGCACCCCCTCGCACTCTTCTTCCCGTTTCCCGAGAGGGATTATCCACTAGCATGATATTTTGATCTGCATTGTTTTGCAAAATGACCAGTCTTGCCACAACGATTGCAAGTCACTCCCTTTGCGTTAGCATTGGGACTATTTGTTTTCGATGGTCATTGTGGACATTTACTTTTGAGGTGCCATTCTTGACCACCCCCATAACATTTTGGGGCTGCTTTCTGTCCAATAACTCTGGCAAGAGCTGCCATCTTGTGTTCAACCATACCAACTTTTGAGCGTGCAGAGACCAGATCGGCATCAGAGGGATCTCCTGGCAAGGCTTCTATTATTTTTTGACAATCTTCGTTCACGTTATCTTTTGCTAACTATTTAATTAACACGTGCTGCAGCTCTTCATCATCGACCTGTTTTTCAATTGCTGCAGCTACTTTTTCTACAAACTGTAAAAAGGGTTCCTTTGGTTGTTGCCATACGGTAACATATCTCTGCCGCGACTCGGCCATCTCCACGGTGTTTATCAATGCAGACATTCCAATCCGCTGAGTCTGTTCTAATAAAAGTGGAGCCCACTGTGCCTGAACTTGGGGATTGGCGAAAGCGTTAGTTCCCATTAATGCATCAACTCCTGCTCCTTGTCTTGGATCTCCCTGAGGCAGCTGCGTATTTTCTAGAGCTGGTTTTTGTGCCAATTGTCTCCAGGTAGAGTAAAAAACCGAATACTGAATCGGCTGAAACAGTACTTGTGCTAAATGCGCAATATCATATGGACACAACAAATCTGTATTGATTACTCGTATCAGCTGCATTACCTCTGGTGAATGAATGCCCAATTTTGCTGCCTTTGCCTGCAGATCTTGGACTACTTTCCAAGCAACGGGAGAGTGCTCACCGTGCTGCCCTGTGTTCGGTGGCGCTTTAAACACAGGATATGCCATAGTTTCAAGGTCAGGGAGTCCCGGATCAGGGACATTTCTCGCGGAAGGTTAAGCATCTCTACCAAATTCCAGTTTCCTACTTCAGCACCTTTTTCCCGAACTTGATGCCAAAATCGCGCGGGATTACGTGGTATAACGGTCACAGTAGCTGGGGGTAACATCCCCGGGGGCTGCCTTTCCTGTTTGCTTTTCTGGGTGACAGGCGGGGCCACCCTCCTGTGTACATGATCGAAGGGGAACTATCTTCACTGTTACCACTGTCTGGCAAGGGAGGATACTGAGAGGCAACGGCGGATGGTTGGGCTGAGAAACCTCCCTCTTTCCCATCAAAAGGGGCTGGCAGGGTTCAAACACAGCTGCCTTCAGATGTCAGCTCTGCCAATTGCTGTGCAGGTGTCTTATAACTTGGTTTATTGTCTAAAAAGTACTGAGGGGAAAGGCATTTGCTCTCTGACAATTTCTGTGTTGGAGAAGTCGAATCTGATTTTTGTTTGAGTCTGAGGGAGGAGGGAGCTGCAAAGCCTCCATCCTTTCTTCAACCTCCTCCATTTCTTTTCTCGCGGTGGGTCCCAGCAGCCGCCTCCCCCGAAATCTCCTGTAAGTCTTTTTCTTTTAACTCTCGCTCCGCTCTCATTTCTGTCAGAGTCTCACTCAATAACCGCCAAGTAGTAGCCAACTCACAAGCGTCCTTTGATCCAAAAGAAACTGTGCCCCAGAACTGCTGCCCCATCTCTTGCCAAGCAGAAACACTGAAAGCGACAGACACAGAGGCCTCAGATCCCTGCTTTTTACTCCACAGTAACATACGCCACAGTGCAAAATCACTACACTTGACTACTCTTTTAGCAAGAAGAGCTTTCCAGGGGCACAAAACAGAGTCCTACTCTTTAGAAATATGCTGACCCATACTCCTTAAACCCTGTTCCTGGCGGCCCACCTTTCCAGGTGTCTTAGCTCTCAGCCCCACACACCCCGCCGCCACCACGGCGGACGCACCCGCTGCCTCACGGCTCCGCCCCCTCCCCCGCTGCCTCTTCGCGGCCACACGCCCCGCCCCCCTCCCCCTCCAGCGCCGCCCCATTGGCCGGCGCCGCTGGCACCGCCGCCGCAGCCAATAGCGACGCAGGGAGGCGCCGCGCCTTTCCAAGAGCGGCGCCCTCCCCCTCCGCGCGGCCGTTACGCTCGTGCAGGGCCCGTGCCAGCCTTGCGCATGCGTAGGAGCGAGGGATCGCCGGCGCCAAATTTTGACCCGCAAGGTTCGACATCCAATCATCAACGACTTGCTTACCCCCCCCCCACCCCCCCCTACACCGGGCTGCTGGCAGGGGGGCGCCGCCCCAGCCCGGCCACGGGAGCGGACGATTTGGCGCCAACGCGCATGCGCAGTGCGCGCCGTGAGGGCGGGGGGCCGTGTGCCCGGGCTGGTGATGGCCGCGCTCGTGGCGGGAGGGCGCCCCCTGGCGGGCGGCAGCGCCGGTGGCTGCGCGTGCTCCCGGCGGCGGCGCGTGGTCCCGTGCCGCGGAGGCGGGGGTGGGGGGGGGCTGTGGAGAGCATCGAGAGCGCGGCTCGGCCGGGGCCGGCGCCTCCCGCAGGTACCGGCGCGCGCGTGCGAAAGGGGCGGGGGGGGGGGGGGGGCGGAGAGAGAGGGGGAAGGCGGCTGCCCGGAGCCTGGCTCGTGGCTCCGCCGGGGCCGCGCCGCCCCGCAGCAAAAGCCCCGGGACAGAGGTGGGGGGGCTGCGGCGCTAAAGAACGCCGGGGGCTGCGGGCGGAGCCGGCCGGGACCTGTCACCCGGTGCGAGGGGGGCCGGCCCCTCCCGGGCCGCAGCCCGCTGCTCCCTGCCCCTCCGGGAACGCGTGCCCGAAGGAATAGGGGGGGTCTGGGCAAGCAGCTCGCCTCAGCGTGGCCGCCTGGGTTCCCCCTGCTTTAGTCTTTTTTTCTCTCCTTCGTCCCCAGTGGAGCCCAGAGACGTTGGCTGGAGGACGCTGGAAGGTGCCAGGATAGGCCTCGGGTGGTGCGCAGGTGGCCCAGGGCAGCCCTTGGCCACAGGTTCGCCCCGGCCCCAGGTTTGCCCCAGGTTCGCCCCATGTCGGGCGTTGGCAAGCGCTGGCTCGACGCTCCCAGCCCGGCCGGTGTCCCCAGGTTCCTCGTGCTGACCCTGCCAGGGTGTCGGAGGACGGCGAGATCGACGGCGCCGCTTTCCCGCCTGAGCCAGGCGCGACGCCCTGACGAGCATAGCCGCAGCGCCCCGTGCAGCTGCCCCAGGAGATGGAAGAGGAGAGAAGTAAGCTGAAGAAATTACGTTTTGAGCAGTCGTTAAGCAGGTCTTGTGAAAAACTTCCCCAGGAATCAGTGGTCTTCGCTTAACCTCTCTTTGCAGCCAACCAAATGAAGTTTCTGGGCCAGAATGAGTGGAGATGGGTTTTTTTTCAGTTATAGCACAAAAACGATTAAGTAGCTAAGTTGTAAGTAAGGGTGTGTTTCGTGTTCTCTTCGATTTGGTGCCTTCAGTGTGGTCAAAGAATGCTGCCTTGCTTCTCCTCGGCGTTATTACTGTGGAGATATCTTGCTTTATCTTGCATCTGTTAAGAAACGGATTCAGTAATTTTTACCTAAAAAAGCCTTAATTTTGTTGTAAATAAATTAATTTGGTTGGTACTGCTGTACTGACAGCAGTAATTCAAAAAAAGAAAAAGAAGTGTGAGCTAATAGGAAGTGGGAGTTATGTAGGTTCAGCTGAATGTGCTGGAAAATATGGGTCATCTCATGACAGCTTCATGCTTGAGGGATGATAAGAATTGACCTATAAAAAAAAAAAATTGTTTCATTTTTCACCTAGGCCTTGAGAAGACATGAGTGACGATTTGAATGTGGGATGACTTTCACCACGCTGCTTTCTCACATGCTGCTGCCACTGAGATTCACTATAGTATTTACTTGTGCACGTTTTGAAAAACTTATATAGCTACAACCATTTTAATTTCTCACCTGATCTCTTTCTTACTTGTCCATTCTGCACCTCTTGCAGTGCAGTGTGACTGCTTTGAAGCGGAGAACCTTACCAGTTCCGGGGAAGAGAAGACTGAAGGTAGTATAATTGGGATTTCTGGAGGGAGAGGGGAAAGTAGTATATATTTGGCACCACTTGTGGTAAAAAATAATGAGTGGAAGGTGATAGTTTTGCCTTTTGTGGTGTATGTGTAAGACATGATTCAGCAGCACTACGGGCATTTTACAGGAGACGTGCACCCAAGTATTTTTTCTGGTAGCTGGCATAAATAGCCCTGGCTGCTTGTTTCTTGCTCTAGCATCATTCACCTGCGCAGTGCTGAGAAAAACTAGGTATATGGCCACAAGAATGCTATAGAAGGAAAAGAAAGTCCCTCCAGATGTACTGAGCTCAGCCAGGGTTAGAACTGTTGTCACCAGATGCCAGTCCACACCCTGAGTCATCAGCTGGTGAGGTCATTTTAAATGCTGACAAGGTAGATGCATCCTTTGTCTGCTCATTCCCTGTTCCACTAGCTGGGGTTGACAACAGTAGCATTAATGGAATGGTTAATGATGCAGACGTCTGTCTTTTTTGAAATTAATATTACATTCTGAACTTCATATGTGATCTTTGGTTCTCTGGGCGAAACCAAGTTTTTGCTGGTAAGAGTTCCAAGTCAATCCAACCTCAGTTAACAGGGTGGAGAGAGTTCACTGTCAGGTTATTGTATCTACACAAAATAACAACTTCAAGTTTTTGCCACATACCTCCTTTCAGTGGCTTTTATTAGGTCAAACCCAGTTCTATGCTTGGCACTCATCCCTTGCCTTTGTCCGGCTGCTACCACAAGCAGCACTAACCGACCAACCTTCCATCAGCCAGCCCCACGAGGACAGCTTCCTCTGCATTTTGATTTAAAAAATAAAAGGCCAGTCAAAAAGAGATTGTGGATCACTTCCCAGCACCTCTCTTAAGAGTGAAAATGCTGTGAATTCATTAAATCTTGAAGGTTGCTTAGTAATTTTTGTCTGCTACATCTTCATATAATGAAGATAGTTTGTGCACATACTTTAATCTGCGTGCAAACCCACAAACAGAGCCGGTGAAAAGGGTAAGAATACTTCACAACTGCTAGCTTTCCTTCAGAAAATACCAGGGAAAATTTATTTCAGATAAATTTATAGCTATGTTCACAACGAGAAACGAAGATTAAAAGGTTTCTAGATGCCCATTTACTTTGGTAGCCTTTTATCATGTACATCTCCTGCCCCATTTCCAGAGATCTCAGGCTCTTTCAAGTGCAACTGTAATCACAGGCTTTCAGATCTTGTTAATTCTCCCAAAATGAGCGGTCACAGTTTGAGGTCATGAGCAGTGTGTTGTGGCAGGGCTGTGGCACAGCAAAGACTGTTCATCCTGCTCAACTCAGTCTGACATGACCTAACATTTAAAGCAGTCCCTGCTTTCTGTGTTCACTCAGCTGTCTGGAATACATGTTGACGATGAATACTGAGACTGTAAGACACAAACATAGCTAAAACGGAAAACGTTTCAACCTCATCAAGAGTCTATACAGATGAGATCCATTACATGACTAGTCTCCAGACACAGACCTTGGAGGATATGCCAGGCAGGGGACGATTAAAAGTTTCGGCATATCGGGACAGGCTCCAAAACCCTCAAGCTGGTTGGTAATTAACAGACATCTAGGTCCTCCTCATGAAAGAAGTCTATTGTTTAAACAGTGACACAAATTTTTCCTTTCCTTTTCATGGACAGTCTCTGCCTGTGTTTTATGATTGTCGTGGGTTAAGGCTGGGCCGGCCACTAACACGGACAGACGCTCTCTAACCCCCTCTTCCCCCCCCCTAAACGGGAAGAGAAAAGGGAATGAGGCAGAGAGACTTAAGGATGAGAGAAGAGAAAAAACTAGAACAGCTTTAATGAAAATAATAGGAATAACGGTAAAAAAAGATAAAAGTAAAGAATTATATACAACTATAGATAGTAGCCCGATATCAAACCCGACTCCCTCCCCCGATAGAAATCACCACTGGTGCTGCAGAGCAGGAGGAGGCACTGGGGAAACCCCAGGCTCAGCGGCGGCGGGGAGCTGGATACAGGGAGCTGGATTCGGGAACTCAGGATCCGGATCAAAAGCAGGAGGTCAGATGGAGTCCTCTCTGGACACCGGCCATTGCAGAAAAGAAGGGCGAAAAGGCCGAAAAGAGGGCAAAAAGGGCCGAAACTCTCGTGATCACTCAATTTATACTAAATATGACATATATGGGATGGAATAGTCTCGTTGGTCACCTGTCCTGTCTGGTACTCCCTGGAGGTGCAACCTATTACTTCCTTGTGCCCCCCTCTTACTACCCAGCACCCCCAGCATGGCGCACAAGAGCCAGCAGTGGCCTTGGTCACTATAGGAATAAGTATAAGCAAGAGCCTTTCTACATACCAGTCCCAGGCAGTGACTGTAAACATCAGGTGTTATCACTGCCAGTAGCACACACTGTCTGCAAAAACATGCTGCTGACTTCAGAACGTGCAGCCTTTTAGAAGACACTAAACTGGAAAGTAAAATTCACTAAACAGGACTGGGTTTTTTAGCTAAACCCAGGACAATGATTCATAGAATCACAGAATGATTCCCTTAGGGCCATCACAGTCTATGGTTTTAGAGGCTCCACTTCCCAAATACACAATCTGTTTGACTTAGTTGCTAAGAATGTAAATGTGCTTACATTGCAGGTAGGACAAAATCATTTTACAGACTTCTCAGAGATCCCAGATCTCCTCTTTCTTTGGTTTAATAGCTGGAAAAATTAATATCCAAATAACCTAATTAAAATCTAACATATCTCTAATAGCAACAGGATTACAAAACATAGTAGCGTACTGAGGACCTGTAAACAGTCTATGATAAATCCAATTAGTAAGCAACATACCTACAGGGAATACTAGTCTGTGTCTTCACAAATAATGATGTGTTACAGCAAATCTTCTAAGATAAACCAAAGGGCGCCCCACTGAACGTATTTTGTAACTAAGCAATGATCTGTGACCTGTGTAAAATTGCCTGTTCTCTGATCTGTTAGCTGACTCACGAGAGATCAGATGTCTGAAAACCAAGAGACTACACCATACTTAAACTAATCAGTGTAATAAAGGGGTCACTGTGGGCGGCTGTGGCGTTGCTGCGAGTCATGACAGGACAGGTGTGGGTCTCTGTGGGTCATCATGGGGTGCTGTGAGGATGCTATGGGTCGCTAGGGGGTGATTGTGGTTAACAGTTCAGGCGTTAGGGGTTATGGGCAGCTATGGGGTGGCTGTGGGTTGCTATGGGTCATCGTCACACCTGAGCTCTGCATGGTGTGAGAGTTTGAAGGTTTGAGACTACATTGCACAGAAGTACATCCATTTTCTGCACTGGAAATAAAAATCACAGAATCACAGAATGTCAGGGTTGCAAGGGACCTTGAAAGCTCATCTAGTCCAGCCCCCCTGCCAGAGCAGGGTCACCTACAGTAGGTCACACAGGAATGCATCCAGGTGGGCTTTGAATGTCTCCAGAGAAGGAGACTCCACAGCCTCCCCGGGCAGCCTGTGCCAGTGCTCTGTCACCCTCACAGTGAAAAAGTTTTTTCTAATGTTTTTGTGGAACTTCCGATGTTTCAGCTTGCGTCCTTTGCCCCTTGTCCTGTCATTGGACATCCCTGAGAAGAGCCTGGCTCCGTCCTCTTGACACTCCCCCTTGACATATTTACAAACATTAATGAGGTCACCCCTCAGCCTCCTCTTCCAAGCTACAGAGACCCAGCTCCTTCAGCCTTTCCTCATACGGGAGATGTTGAATACAAAGCAACAAGCAAGAAATGCAGCAAGAAATTATTAGCTGACTCAGCCCATGCACCTAAATTTGCTTTTCTTATTTTGTGATAAGACAGACAGACATAATTAAATATCTTTACCAATAAAAAAGTATTGTCTTTTTAACATTCAAGATAAAACATACGAGCCTCTCCATATCCTTTGAGAATAATTTCCAGTTCTTTTACCAGGACTGCTCTATTCTTACCCCTTAGCCTAAATCTCATGCTAATAATACCTTTGTGGAACTCAATCATTCAGTCATCTAATATTTTTAAAAAGCCATGTTCTAAAGCAAAGTGACTGACGGCTGAATAAAGCAACAACACACAAGATACGAAGCTGGAGAGAATCACACTGACAACTGAGTAACAGCAAGCAGGCACACATCACTGTGAGAAACAAAGAAGGGAACTGAGTAGAAGACAACTGGCAAGTTGGATGAATACTATGCATACATTCACTGTAACAGAACACCACCTCTTCCTCTCTATCTCCTTCTCATTTCTCAGAGAAGGTTTGCCACTCCTGTGGCCCAGGTAACCGCTGCAAAGATTTTGCCACCAATTTGCACTGTTTCCTAAGTTAGAACAGCTCAGCTCTCAACACACAAACATGCTGGCATTTCTCCCCGTCCAAAGTTACTGTTCTCTAGGCACAAACTAAGCGGCAATGTCATACATATTGTCCCTGAGTCAGGTGCAGAATTTGTTACCTTTCTTTGGCCAGAATCATTGAACTATCTTCTGCTACTTTCACATAAGGAACTTGAAGTGGACCATCCTGACCCTCCTCCCCATTCTCTGTTGCTTCCTCCTCCTCTTCTTCCTCATCATCAGGAGTACTTTTCTATTCCTCTCTACAATTTTAAGAGACCAAACAGAATTATCGTGGATGCTCCTAAACCTCTTTGTCTTCATACGCATCAGGTGCAGCATCCCTTTCACGTGGACACAGAAGTACTTGGGGCTTGAGTGACAAACCTATCACAGGTACCTGTGAGGAGCGGTGCTTGTTCCAGAGGTGTTCAGAGGTCTTTTGCCTCAGAATAGAACCTTTGCAGTTCTGCAGGGTCACACTTTTCTGCTCGTCAGCATGCAAGGTACCTAGATCAGCTCTGAAATAGGGTGATGACAGAGACGAGGATGGCATCAACAGGAGCCCTTGAGAAGTGGCAGGTCCCTCACGGAGGTCACCACTGGTACAGGTCCCAGCACACGAGCACAGCACAGGCCTGCGCTGGGTTCCTGCATTGGAGGGTTTAGCCCCTCCAGCCACGCTCGAGGACAGGACTGACGATGAGCTGGGGCAGGTGGAGGGGAAGGGGACACTGAGCTGTCCCAGGGCCCTGCACTGCCGCTACCTGGGGAGGGAGGCACTGACTCAGTGCCTGCAGTGCCAGAGGCACAGGCAGTGGGAGCACAAGGGCTCCTCAGCTCTGCTGCCTCCACACCCGTCTTCCTCCTGAGGGGGACCAGGCACAGACAGCAACTGACAGACAACGGTCATCTTCTGTTGGACTCTGAAAGCGTCCAGAGCCGGGCAGCGCCTGGCAGCACCATTTTCTCAGGGCCGCTGAATGACTGGGCTGCTCTCCATGCACCCGTCCCTCGCGCCCACGCATCCTCCCTGTGCCGTCCTTCCCACGCCGGCTCAGTCCATCCTGGGCAGTCACCTGCCTGGCTCTAACATCAAGCTGACCTGACCACATCAGGGACAAACCATGCTCCTTGCTCTGAGCACATGGGACAAGCTGTCGGTGGCTGCTGGCTGTCCCCACTCATGTCACCTTGCTGGGGGGGCACTAGGATGAACTGCATGAAAAAGAAAAAAATCTTTCTTGCCAGAATGGTGATGGGTCTTCAGAACAAGCTCAAAACTGGACTCATCTGCAGCATGCAGATAGAGGTGGGAGGAAGGGAAACAAATCCTTGGTGATGCATTTATCAGGGATGTTCCCTCATGGGCTGGGCATTGCATTAAAGGCAAAGAGGTGTTCCCTGGCACTTGAAACAACACACCTGACAAGTGTGTTGTTGACAGCTCCACATCCACGGGCCTCTGTGGCTGTGGCACACCCAGCCACGGGATGCATGGATGAACCACGGCACCAGGCAGAGAGACAATGCTGAACTTCTTCACATTTCAGATGGAGGGAGCGTTCCTTCATCCCTTCCTCCTGACCCTTCCCCCAAGATCCCCGGTCCTGCAGACCCTGGTGGGCTTCCATCAGCTGCCACCCCTGATTTCCAGGGGGAGGTCCCAGCGCCTCCTGAGCCCTTCGCATCTGCCTGAAGCAGGCGGGGAAGGGTCCACGGGGCTGCCCAGGCTCAGGAGAAGGGGCTTTCGCTGCCCCATGATGTCACAAAGCCGGGCTCATGATGTCACAAAGGGGGGCCGGCCTGCCCGCCCACCTGGGGGCTACATAAGGCAGACAGGACGCCGTGGGAGCAGACAGTGCATGCTGGGCTCCGCAGTGTGCTGTTGTGTCAGCAGACTGCAGCCTCAGCCTCTGCCACCCCAGCGCTGCTGGAGTCCCGTGCCTGGGAAGCCAGAAGTTCTCTGGGGATCCCCACCGTGGGCCTGTGCCTGTGACCGGGAGCGCCGTGGCCGCTCTGCAGACGGTGCCATGGTGCTGCCTCTGCTGGTGCCAGCCCTGCTGCTGGTGCTGCAGCTGGGACTGGTCTCAATGACACTGACGAGCAAGCCACTCTGGGTAGGTGACCACTGTGCCGGGAGGGGGGTGGGCTGGCTTAGCTTGGTGGTGGGGGACATGGAGTGTCGTGGTGGGCTGTGTTGTGGGGCCGGGAGCTGCTCCTGTCTCACGCAGCTCTTGGTGCTTCTGCAGAGGTGGTGGAAGAGGGCAAAGCGCCCAAACGGAAAGGCGGCTTCCTGGCAGAACTGGTGGGAAAAGTCCAATGGGTGCGTAGCTGGAGACCGGCTGGAGAAGCAGAGCGGTGAGTGGACCCAGCACTGAGCTCCCTGCAAATGGCTGGCAGCCCGCGGCAGCCGTGAAGCTGCGCTGTGCCGGGATCTGCCGGCCACTCACTCCTTCTCCTCCCTCAGCAGCTACTTCATGTGCAGACCAAGGAATGAAGAAGCCCGTGACACCCAAGCGGGACGAGCGGTGAGAGCCGGGGGAGATCTCCAGACCCTGCCCCACACTTTCCCCCTGTGCCCTGCACCTGCCCTGGGCAGCCCTGCCCGCCAGCCGAGGAGGAGGTGCTGCCCGTGGGTCAGCCCGGAGGGGCCAGGGTGCAGCGAGGTCTCTTCTTTGCAGGGCCAACAGGGACGCCTTGGAGATGATGTGCCCATCCCCGACGTTCTTCCTGAACCCTCCGGGCTCCCTGGCCTTGATGGGTGCCCATGGAGTCCCAGAACCATGGGACCACTCCGACTCCCAGGCCTCCAACTCAAGGCCCAGCTCCTGTTCCCGCAACTCCACCTGCATGGTCCCAGGAGTCTGGCAGACCGTGACAGGGGAGCTGGAGGGGCTCACTGCCTCGGAACACCCCAGCTCCTCCAAGGCTGTTGAGGGGCTGCTGGCGGGGCCAACGCCAGACCTTGGCCAGGGCCTCCCACCGGGAATGTCAGGAGCGATCAAGGCAGAGCGAGACCCTTGGCACTGCAGGGACCAGATGCAGAGACTCATGGATGTGCAGCCATCCCCTGGCAGATCCCCAGCATTGGCCCTGGCCACGGAGGAGCTCCTCCGCGCCATCCAGGCTTCCCCAGAGGTGACCCAGCAGCTCTACAACTTCTGCAATCAGCTGCAGCAGGTGGAGCTGGACCAGAGCCGAGGGACAGCAGAGGCTTGTGGTGGGACATCTGCCAGGGAGCCCTCCCTCCCTGCCACCAGGACTGAGCTGCAGGAGCAGCTCAGGCTGCCAAGGGCCGAGGCGAGCAACAACGAGGCGCTCAACAGCCCCCTGGACAAGCGCACAGGGCTAGTCAGAAGGTGCTCCAAAGAGCTGGAGAGGGACACGGACAGCAGCAGCTCCGCCAGCCTGTCCAGGACCATCCCCACTGCCTCGGGGGGCAGAAGGACCGCGGCAAAGCCCAGGCCCCGGCAGCGGTTCCCCCTGTGCAGGGCACAGGGCCAGGCAGCCCCAGGGCCATGCTGGGTAGGTCGGTGCCTGCAGAAGGGCTGCATCCGCCTGAGGGCCTGCTGGAGATGCCTGAAGGCCAGCTCCTCTGAGTCTTCAAGTGCTGGTAGTACCAGACCCAGAAGAGGAAAGGGTGTCCCCGCTACTAGCTGCCTGGAACTTCTTTGTGCCGGGCTTCGCCCACCCATCGTGTGGCTGGGGATGCAACACCCGCAGAGCCCCGTCGATGGGGAGCTGTCCCGCAACAGGCCCCAGACATGGCTGCGGCCACAAGGAAGCGCATCCTGGGGCTCACCTGCACTGGCCAGGACACTCAGTCGGGTCAGCAAGAAGCTCTGGGAGATGCGGCAGGCAGAGATGGACCAGTGATGAGGGCCAGCATTCTTTGGACCTCCAATAAAGGATGGAGAATCTTCTTAGCCCTCTTTTTCGTGTTAATTTATTTATAGAAACATTTTGGATGGTCTTTTAAGGCAGTAGTCAGAGTAAGTTCTTGTTGCGCTTTGGCCCTTCCAGTTTTCTCCTTGCATAACCTCATGACATCCCTCGAGTCCTCCTGAGGTGCCTGTCTCCTCTTCCCAGGGTCAGAAACTTGGGGTTTTTTTACCCCGAGTTCCAGCCAAATCTCCCTGTCTAGCTAGGCCTGTCTTCTTCCCCACCGGCTCGTCTTTTGGCACGAGGACGGCCTGCTCCTGTGCCTCCGAGACTGCCTTCTCCAAGAACATCCAGCCTTCCTGCACTCTTTCGCCCTTCAGGGCTTCCTCCCAAAGGACTCTTATCAACCAGGCCCCTCAACAGGCCAAAGTCTGTCCTCCGTAAGTCCAAGGGAGAAGTTCTGCTGATCATTCTCCCTCTCCCCCTAATGAAAACTCCTATCATAAAGCCAGAATGTTGGGCTTCACTGTGGTGCCATCTGTGGAGTTGGTGGTAGCAGGGTGAAAACGTAAGCCCACCGGAGCAGCAAGTAACACTCTGTTGCTACCCTAACATTGTCAGAGGATGGAAACAGTGGGAGACACCCGTCTTCTTCCTGAGATGGACCAGACACAGACAACTACTGGGACATAATGGTCATCTTTCCTTGGTCTCAGAAAGCGTGCAGAACTGAGCGGCAGCTGGCAGCACCATTTTCTTCCGGGCCGCTGAAAGCCTGGGATGCCATCCATGCGCTCACCCCTCACGTCCATGCATCTCCCCTGGTCCTGGGGCCCTGTGATACAGGGACAGGAGAACACCCTGCACAGGGCCCTGAGCACTCGCCTTGATCAGGGGCACCAGCACCATCGAATCGGGCCATGTGGGAGGGTGAGCGGCTGGGCAGGCAAGGGGCAAACTTCAACTGGCGACCCTTGAGGGTCTTCAGAGGGGAGGGAGAAGGATGAGGATCGGGACTCCCACACCCTGCCCTCCAGCCAAAAGCAGTGGCCAGAGATTTTGTAATTTAAGAGGATCCCCTTGCTGCTGAGCCCAGTCATACTACACATTAAACAACGTACCAGGGGAGTAAAGAAAAAGGAACTACATTTTCCAAGTAGGACACAAAGAATACTAGTAGATTGCCAGAAGAGGAGGCAAAATGCTACTTTAAAAACAGACTTTAAAAACTGTCAGTGTGAAGCCAAGTTACAAATCCCTAATGCTTCTGAATGCATTGTTCAAGTGAAAGTTCAGGTTGGTTTTTTTGACCTTAAAAATGGTTAGAAGTCTCTTCCTACCATAATAAGAGCTAAAAAGAACACATCTGTTTCTGGAGCTGGGGGAAAATAAAAATAAAATAAAAAAAAATACACACACGCTAATGTACTTAGTTAACCATCCTCCTTGCTATCTAAAAAACCCCACTTTTCATCCTTAGTGCAATGAGATTGGTAACATGAAGGTTATCTACCGTAGCTGTAAGCTCAGCTGAGCTGGAACCTCAGATCAAACATCTACTGTAGGAACTATTAACAGAATTCTAAACTATAATAAAACTGCAGAATGTGAAATACATTTCATAAAGCTAGGAAATCAAAGCTGATCAGCTTTAAATTGTGCATGCTGATTTTCATTATGAACACAACAACAAACTGAAACCAGAAAAAAATCACATGTAAAAATACCATCCCCATTTTTATTTGGTAGCAGGAGAACAGTGCTCTCCAAAAGCAGCACACTGAATTCTGAAGCTAATTTTTCCACCTGTGTTTGCAGAAAACCCCTCACAGTGGTGAAAAGTGTTTCCTGATGGTCAGAGGGACCCTCCCACGCCCCAGTGTGCACCCGTGGCATCTGGTCCTGGCACTGGGCACCACTGGCGAGAGCCTGACTCCATCCTCTTGGCACCCCCTCCGCACGTATTGACGTACGTGGATGGGACCCCTCCTCAGCTGTCTCTTCCTCAGGCTGAACACCCACAGTTCTCTCAGCTGAGGACCCCGTCCCTTAGCTGGCCTCCTCATGCAGCCCAGAACACCCTTGGCCACCTTTGCTTGTGGCCAATGTGCTGCCCACCAGGACCTTCTCTGCCAAACTACTTTCCAGGCTGGACCTGTTCCTCTCCAGGGTCAGCACTTGACACTTCTTGAACTCCATGAGGTACCTGCTGGCCCCTTCCTCCAGCCCACCCAGGTGCCCTGAGGCCAGCACACCCACTGGGGTACAGGCACCCCAACACCCCAAATTCTGTGGGTGCCAGTGGTGCCCGGTGCCAGCCCATCCCTGCTAGGGTTGGGCACTGAGGGGATCACACCCCCAGCTGCGAGATGGCTGTGATACCAATTTAAAGAACCCTACGACACTTTAATTGCAAGTTTTAGAAGGCAGGCATTCTTTCTTTCAGCACTGGATCAACAGGGGATAGTTGCTCCTAACCTGCAACTAGCAACACTTCTATTGTAACTTAATTAGTATAAGCATGCCGGATTTTACAATTATTGGCTAGTGATAGCTGTTCTATTATTGTTTAAGTACTACTGGGCAAGTTTTCTTCGGCCTGAACTGGGCTGGTGGTCGTGATCTCCCAGTCCCGCCTTCACCTTTGGCCAACTTTCAGTCTTTTACAGGCAGCTCCTGCTACTGACACAGCCCCTAAGCTCCAAAGCAGCACCTTTTGACTAGCAGACTCTCGATTTGGTCTGGTCGGTACGGAAAATCACGTTGCCAGAAGTCAGTGCTCACAAAGAAGACAGACGAGTCTTAACTTTATTCAAATAAAGGGAGAGTTCACCGAGGTTGCCCAGTCCCAGTGAGGTCTCTCAAATTGCCGGAGGACGCAGCCTCCTGTTACCCTAATTTCCCGGCCGCATGAATCCCTCTCCCTTTCCCCACTGGCTGAGGTACTCAGGAGGTACAGACTTCCCTATCCACCTATTCCGTGTTCCCCCTTAACATGTACCGCCCTCAACAACACACATCGCATGTTTCATTAACTGCAACTCGGCACCACTCAGGGCGGAGAAGTTAATACTCATAGACTAATAAGCCTGCACACTCTTTCTCAAAGTTCAAAAGTTTAGAGCATCCTTGCTGTTGACTTAATGAACAGCCCTAATGGTCCAGGTGTCTGTCATCTTCTCCTTACAGACTGCATCCGGGGACTCCTTCACTCACGAGGGACACTCTCCTCTTTGTTCCATCACTAACATGAAAACCCCACACACTGCCCTTCTCGTTTTATCACTCGTTTGTAAAGACACTCTACTTTCTTTTTCTCGCAGGTCCAAAAGCATCCTCAAGGGCGAACAGCCCATTTATTCTCTCCAAATAACCATCTGCTTACTTTCTGTAGGTACACGCTATCTTACTACCTTTCCTACTAACTGGCTCCAAGATTTGACTGTCGCCTCTCAGGACTGATTCACCCATCTCCAAAGCAGCATTCTTCGAGGGACTGATCTGCCACCCTTAAGGCAGTAAAGAGTGTTTTCGCCATCCTTAAGGCAACAGCTGCATGAACCACACCACCAGAGGGGGAAAATACCGATTGGCATTTCAGATGGAAGGGGAGGGGCCCTCCATCCAAGCGGGATGCTTCCGCTTCCTTCAACTTTCCACACTGTGACTCACAAAAGCCCTCACGAGCAACGTCTCACACTTGAGGGCGGCAAGTGCCAACCCCCTCACTCCCGCAGGGACACCCCGCCGCCACCACGGCGGACGCACCCGCTGCCTCACGGCTCCGCCCCCTCCCCCGCTGCCTCTTCGCGGCCACACGCCCCGCCCCCCTCCCCCTCCAGCGCCGCCCCATTGGCCGGCGCCGCTGGCACCGCCGCCGCAGCCAATAGCGACGCAGGGAGGCGCCGCGCCTTTCCGTGCGGAGGAGAAGGAGCGAAGGGGAGCACAAGTTCTATCTAATGAGCTCGTCCCCACTCAGAGGTCTCCACATTTCCAAGTCCAGTTCCGCAGCAGGACTTTCTTCCTCATTAATTTCTGCCTCTTGCAACAAGAAACACCAGGCACAAACGTTGCTGAGATACCAGGTGTTTTAAATTCGGTCTGTAAACTAAAGATGTTGTTTCATAATTGATTCAGTTGGTCAGAAATAACATTGCTGCCCAAAGGAGAAGCCTGGCCCTTACTGACATCAACTCCCTTGCATCAGGTTCAGGAAGTGCACAACCGAGGAGGGATAGAGCTCAGCTGCCAGGCACCTGGGAAATTCCATAGCTGAAAAATACCAAACCCCTCTTCCCTTGCCAAAAAATGCGGATTTTGGAGAAGCAGGAGGAACTGGGTACCTATCAAATGTAACTCCTGTGAAATTTTTGACACTACTTTTATCAGTCATTTCTAAAGTGGCCAGTCCAGGCTACAATACAGAAAGAACAAAAAGAAAAACAAAAAGTCCATCCATCCACAAACACTTTTTTGGAGAACGAGGATATGCAATTTCAAAATATTTCTGCAATATACGGCGGTAAAACTTTCTTCCTCATTCCTACACCCAGGCCGCAACCACACGTCTTGATCTGCTAATGCAAGGGTTGCAGCACTTTGCTATGAATTCGTTAACAAAATCAATACATCTTAAAAATAATCCTTCACTTAAAACTTACGCCTCCAAACCACAACTCACGTAACCGATTCATCAGCAGCTTGACAGAAACCATGCTAAACTAAGGTAATCAGCAGTATTTGGTGGACTTTTTTCTTTTTTGGGGGGGCAAATACACATGAAATCTGTTTGTCTAGCAGCAGTCAGTTTACTGAAGCTTTTTTTTTAATGAAAATCATTCTGCATGCAATTTAAGTTGATTTTGGTACTATTTGGTAACAAATATCATATGTCTCCACTTCCATGAAAGGAGTGCCAAATTCATATTTTGCCAAATTCGTACAAATGAGGTCACCCCTCAGCCTCCTCTTCCAAGCTAAAGAGACCCAGCTCCTTCAGCCTTTCTTCATAAGGGTGATGTTGAATACAAAGCAACAAGCAAGAAACGCAGCAAGAAATTATTAGCTGACTCAGCCCATGCACCTAAATTTGCTTTTCTTATTTTGTAATAGATAAGACAGACAGACATAATTAAATATCTTTACCAATAAAAAAAAGTATTGTCTTTTTAACCCGCCTGGGCCTGTGACTGTAACCGGGAGCGCCGTGGCCGCTCTGCAGACGGTGCCATGGTGCTGCCTCTGCTGGTGCCAGCCCTGCTGGTGCTGCAGCTGGGACTGGTCTCAGTGACACTGACGAGCAAGCCACTCTCGGTAGGTGACCACAGAGCCGGGGAGGGGGGTGGGCTGGCTTAGCTTGGTGGTGGGGGACATGGAGTGTCGTGGTGGGCTGTGTTGTGGGGCCGGGAGCTGCTCCTGTCTCACGCAGCTCTTGGTGCTTCTGCAGAGGTGGTGGAAGAGGGCAAAGCGCCCAAACGGAAAGGCGGCTTCCTGGCAGAGCTGGTGGGAAAAGTCCAATGGGTTCGTAGCTGGAGACCGGCTGGAGAAGCAGAGCGGTGAGTGGACACAGCACCGAGCTCCCTGCAAACGGCTGGCAGCCCTGATGCGGGGCTGTGCCGGGATCTGCCGGCCACTCACTCCTTCTCCTCACTCAGCAGCTTCTTTGCGTGTGGACCGAGGAATGAAGAAGCCCATGACACCCAAGCGGGACGAGCGGTGAGAGCCGGGGGAGATCTCCAGACCCTGTCCCACACTTTCCCCCTGTGCCCTGCACCTGCCTTGGGCAGCCCTGCCCGCCAGCCGAGGAGGAGGTGCTGCCCGTGGGTCAGCCTGGAGGGGCCGGGGTGCAGTGAGGTCTCTTCTCTCTTCTCCTCTGCAGGGCCAACATGGACGCCTTGGAGATGATGTGCCCACCCCCGACGTTCCTCCTGAATCTACCGGGCTCCCTGGCCTTGATGGGTGGCCATGGCATCCCAGAATCAGGGGATGACTCTGACTCCCAGGCCTCCAACTCAAGGCCCAGCTCCCGTTCCCTCGACTCCACCTGCACGGTCCCAGGAGTCTGGCAGGTGATGATGGGGGAGCTGGCGGGGCTCACTGCCTCGGAACACCCCAGCTCCTCCAAGGCTGTTGAGGGGCTGGTGGCGGGGCCAACGCCAGACCTTGGCCAGGGCCCCTCACCACGAATGTCAGCAGCGACCAAGGCAGAGCCAGTCCCTTGGCTCTGCGGGGACCAGATGCCGAGATCCGTGGATGTGCAGCCATCCTCTGACAGAAGGCCTGCTCGGGATGCTGCTGCCAGCTCCTTCGAGTTTTCAAGTGCTGGTAGCACTGGACCCGGAAGACAAAATGGTGTCCCCCCTCAGCAGCAGGTGGGCCTTGAACTGGGCACTCTTTGGTGCCGGGCTTCGCCCATCCATTG
This sequence comes from Trogon surrucura, assembly GCA_020746105.1. Classification (NCBI taxonomy): domain Eukaryota; kingdom Metazoa; phylum Chordata; class Aves; order Trogoniformes; family Trogonidae; genus Trogon; species Trogon surrucura. The sequence continues at coordinate 31,855,963 of CM036617.1, read as the reverse complement.
CGCGGATGGAGGTGCGACACCTGCAGAGCGCCATGAACAGGGAGCTGTCCCGCAGCAGCAGCCCCCCAGACATTGCTGCAGCCACAGGGAAGTGCATCCTGGGGCTCCTCTGCACCGGCCAGGATGCCCGGTCGGGTCCCTGAGCAGCTCTGGGAGATGCTGCAGGCAGAGCTGGACCAGTGGCGAGGGCCAGCGTTCTTTGGACCTCCAATAAAGGATGGAGAAACTTCTTAGTCGTCTTTTTCTTGTTCGTCGTGTACTTGGAGAAACGTTTTTGATGGTCTCTTAGGGCAGTAGTCAGACTAAGTTCTTGCTGCGCTTTGGCCCTTCCGGTTTTCTCCCTGCATAACCTCACGACATCCCTGAAGTCCTCCCGAGGTGCCTGGCCCCTCTTTCCAGGGTCAGAAACTTGCTTTTTTAACCTTGTGTTCCAGCCAAATTTCCTTGTTCAGCCAGGCTTCTCTTCCTCCCCATCGGCTCGTCTTTCGGCAAGTGAGGACGGCCTGCTCCTGTGCCTCCGAGACTGCCTTCTCCAACAACATCCAGGAGATCTGCCATGTTGGCCTTTCCCTTGATGCTTAGTCATCAGCACACCACGACCCTTTCGTCACCATCGTCAGTTCCAGACACTCCAAACCCTCCTAACACACACGGCTACCCACTGCCTCTCCTTCTTTGCCTGTCCCTTCTGAAGAGTTTAGAGCCACCCAGTGCAGCACTCCAGTCCTGAGAGACATCCCACCATGGTTGCGCAATCACACCCTCATTTTCCAGCTGCACAATGGCTTCCAACGCCTCCTATTGGGTTCCCACGCTGCCTGCATCAGTGGAGATGCACTTCACTAAGGCCACTGACTCTGCTGCCTTCTGCGGCGGGGAGAAGCCTTAATTGCTAGGTGCCTCTTCTCAGGTGCTTCCAGGGTTTCTAACACATCGGCAACCCTTGCGTCTCTGCGGCCACCCATATCTCCATCCCCTGATCGGAGCCAGATGGCTAAGGAGTGTTCCTTACTGCTCTGGTGGGCTTGCCTTTTGGCCCTGTTGCATTCAGCTCACAGGTGTCACCCCTGCTTGTCAGCCAAAGGCTCCTCTCACCAGGTTTGCTCGCCTCTTGGCAAAGATTCCTTTGCCTTTTCCTGCACAGAGCGGTGAGTGGCCCTGGCACCCAGCCCCCTGCAAATGGGTGGCAGCCCGCGGCAGCCGTGCAGACGGTGCCATGGTGCCACCTCTGCTGGTGCCAGTTCTGATGCTGGTGCTGCAGCTGGGACTGGTCTCAGCAACACTGATGAGCAAGCCACTCTTGGTAGGTGACCACTGTGCCGGGGAGGGGGGTGGGCTGGCTTAGCTTGGTGGTGGGGGACATGGAGTGTCGTGGTGGGCTGTGTTGTGGGGCCGGGAGCTGCTCCTGTCTCACGCAGCTCTTGGTGCTTCTGCAGAGGTGGTGGAAGAGGGCAAAGCGCCCAAACGGAAAGGCGGCTTCCTGGCAGAACTGGTGGGAAAAGTCCAATGGGTTCGTAGCTGGAGACCGGCTGGAGAAGCAGAGCGGTGAGTGGACCCAGCACCGAGCTCCCTGCAAACGGCTGGCAGCCCTGATGCGGGGCTGTGCCGGGATCTGCCGACCACTCACTCCTTCTCCTCACTCAGCAGCTTCTTTGCGTGTGGACCGAGGAATGAAGAAGCCCATGACACCCAAGCGGGACGAGCGGTGAGAGCCGGGGGAGATCTCCAGACCCTGTCCCACACTTTCCCCCTGTGCCCTGCACCTGCCTTGGGCAGCCCTGCCCGCCAGCCGAGGAGGAGGTGCTGCCCGTGGGTCAGCCTGGAGGGGCCGGGGTGCAGCGAGGTCTCTTCTCTCCTCTCCTCTGCAGGGCCAACATGGACGCCTTGGAGATGACGTGCCCATCCCCGACGTTCCTCCTGAATCTACCGGGCTCCCTGGCCTTGATGGGTGGCCATGGCATCCCAGAATCAGGGGATGACTCTGACTCCCAGGCCTCCAACTCAAGGCCCAGCTCCCGTTCCCTCGACTCCACCTGCACGGTCCCAGGAGTCTGGCAGGTGATGATGGGGGAGCTGGCGGGGCTCACTGCCTCGGAACACCCCAGCTCCTCCAAGGCTGTTGAGGGGCTGGTGGCGGGGCCAACGCCAGACCTTGGCCAGGGCCCCTCACCACGAATGTCAGCAGCGACCAAGGCAGAGCCAGTCCCTTGGCTCTGCGGGGACCAGATGCCGAGATCCGTGGATGTGCAGCCATCCTCTGACAGATCCCCATCACTGGCCCTGGCCAGTCATGGGACACGGAGAGCACCAGCTCCGCCGGCCTGGCCAGGACCATCCCCGTTGCCTCGGGGGGCAGAAGGACCGCGGCAAAGCCCAGGCCCCAGCAGCAGGACCCCCTGCGCAGGGCACAGGGCCAGGCAGCCCCAGGGCCATGCTGGGCAGGTCGGTGCCTGCAGAAGGGCTGCGTCCGCCTGAGGGCCTGCTGGAGATGCTGCTGCCAGCTCCTCCGAGTCTTCAAGTGCTGGTAGCACCAGATCCAGAAGAGCAAAGGGTGCCTCCCAGCTGCTAAGGGTATCCCCTGTCCTAGCAGCCAGGAAATTCTTGGTGCCGCGGTTCGCCCATCCATCGTGTCGCTGGGGGCGTGACACCCACAGAGTCTCGTGGACGTGGAGCTGTCCCAGAGCAGCAGCCCCCCAGACATGGCCATGGCCACAGGAGAATGTGTCCTGAGGCTCGTCTGCACCAGCCAGAGCCTCCTCTGCCGGGGAGGGGGGTGGGCTGGCTTAGCTTGGTGGTGGGGGACATGGAGTGTCGTGGTGGGCTGTGTTGTGGGGCCGGGAGCTGCTCCTGTCTCACGCAGCTCTTGGTGCTTCTGCAGAGGTGGTGGAAGAGGGCAAAGCGCCCAAACGGAAAGGCGGCTTCCTGGCAGAACTGGTGGGAAAAGTCCAATGGGTTCGTAGCTGGAGACCGGCTGGAGAAGCAGAGCGGTGAGTGGACCCAGCACCGAGCTCCCTGCAAACGGCTGGCAGCCCTGATGCGGGGCTGTGCCGGGATCTGCCGACCACTCACTCCTTCTCCTCACTCAGCAGCTTCTTTGCGTGTGGACCGAGGAATGAAGAAGCCCATGACACCCAAGCGGGACGAGCGGTGAGAGCCGGGGGAGATCTCCAGACCCTGTCCCACACTTTCCCCCTGTGCCCTGCACCTGCCTTGGGCAGCCCTGCCCGCCAGCCGAGGAGGAGGTGCTGCCCGTGGGTCAGCCTGGAGGGGCCGGGGTGCAGCGAGGTCTCTTCTCTCCTCTCCTCTGCAGGGCCAACATGGACGCCTTGGAGATGATGTGCCCATCCTCGACGTTCCTCCTGAATCTACCGGGCTCCCTGGCCTTGATGGGTGGCCATGGCATCCCAGAATCAGGGGATGACTCTGACTCCCAGGCCTCCAACTCAAGGCCCAGCTCCCGTTCCCTCGACTCCACCTGCACGGTCTCAGGAGTCTGGCAGGTGATGATGGGGGAGCTGGCGGGGCTCACTGCCTCGGAACACCCCAGCTCCTCCAAGGCTGTTGAGGGGTTGGTGGCGGGGCCAACGCCAGACCTTGGCCAGGGCCCCTCACCACGAATGTCAGCAGCGACCAAGGCAGAGCCAGTCCCTTGGCTCTGCGGGGACCAGATGCCGAGATCCGTGGATGTGCAGCCATCCTCTGACAGATCCCCATCACTGGCCCTGGCCAGTCATGGGACACGGAGAGCACCAGCTCCGCCGGCCTGGCCAGGACCATCCCCATTGCCTCGGGGGGCAGAAGGACCGCGGCAAAGCCCAGGCCCCAGCAGCAGGACTCCCTGCGCAGGGCACAGGGCCAGGCAGCCCCAGGGCCATGCTGGGCAGGTCGGTGCCTGCAGAAGGGCTGCGTCCGCCTGAGGGCCTGCTGGAGATGCTGCTGCCAGCTCCTCCGAGTCTTCAAGTGCTGGTAGCACCAGATCCAGAAGAGCAAAGGGTGCCTCCCAGCTGCTAAGGGTATCCCCTGTCCTAGCAGCCAGGAAATTCTTGGTGCCGCGGTTCGCCCATCCATCGTGTCGCTGGGCGCGTGACACCCACAGAGTCTCGTGGACGTGGAGCTGTCCCAGAGCAGCAGCCCCCCAGACATGGCCATGGCCACAGGAGAATGTGTCCTGAGGCTCGTCTGCACCAGCCAGAGCCTCCTCTGCCGGGGAGGGGGGTGGGCTGGCTTAGCTTGGTGGTGGGGGACATGGAGTGTCGTGGTGGGCTGTGTTGTGGGGCCGGGAGCTGCTCCTGTCTCACGCAGCTCTTGGTGCTTCTGCAGAGGTGGTGGAAGAGGGCAAAGCGCCCAAACGGAAAGGCGGCTTCCTGGCAGAACTGGTGGGAAAAGTCCAATGGGTTCGTAGCTGGAGACCGGCTGGAGAAGCAGAGCGGTGAGTGGACCCAGCACCGAGCTCCCTGCAAACGGCTGGCAGCCCTGATGCGGGGCTGTGCCGGGATCTGCCGACCACTCACTCCTTCTCCTCACTCAGCAGCTTCTTTGCGTGTGGACCGAGGAATGAAGAAGCCCATGACACCCAAGCGGGACGAGCGGTGAGAGCCTGGGGAGATCTCCAGACCCTGTCCCACACTTTCCCCCTGTGCCCTGCACCTGCCTTGGGCAGCCCTGCCCGCCAGCCGAGGAGGAGGTGCTGCCCGTGGGTCAGCCTGGAGGGGCCGGGGTGCAGCGAGGTCTCTTCTCTCCTCTCCTCTGCGGGGCCAACATGGACGCCTTGGAGATGATGTGCCCATCCCCGACGTTCCTCCTGAATCTACCGGGCTCCCTGGCCTTGATGGGTGGCCATGGCATCCCAGAATCAGAGGATGACTCTGACTCCCAGGCCTCCAACTCAAGGCCCAGCTCCCGTTCCCTCGACTCCACCTGCACGGTCCCAGGAGTCTGGCAGGTGATGATGGGGGAGCTGGCGGGGCTCACTGCCTCGGAACACCCCAGCTCCTCCAAGGCTGTTGAGGGGCTGGTGGCGGGGCCAACGCCAGACCTTGGCCAGGGCCCCTCACCACGAATGTCAGCAGCGACCAAGGCAGAGCCAGTCCCTTGGCTCTGCGGGGACCAGATGCCGAGATCCGTGGATGTGCAGCCATCCTCTGACAGAAGGCCTGCTCGGGATGCTGCTGCCAGCTCCTCCGAGTTTTCAAGTGCTGGTAGCACTGGACCCGGAAGACAAAATGGTGTCCCCCCTCAGCAGCAGGTGGGCCTTGAACTGGGCACTCTTTGGTGCCGGGCTTCGCCCATCCATTGCGCGGATGGAGGTGCGACACCTGCAGAGCGCCATGAACAGGGAGCTGTCCCGCAGCAGCAGCCCCCCAGACATTGCTGCAGCCACAGGGAAGTGCATCCTGGGGCTCCTCTGCACCGGCCAGGATGCCCGGTCGGGTCCCTGAGCAGCTCTGGGAGATGCTGCAGGCAGAGCTGGACCAGTGGCGAGGGCCAGCGTTCTTTGGACCTCCAATAAAGGATGGAGAAACTTCTTAGTCGTCTTTTTCTTGTTCGTCGTGTACTTGGAGAAACGTTTTTGATGGTCTCTTAGGGCAGTAGTCAGACTAAGTTCTTGCTGCGCTTTGGCCCTTCCGGTTTTCTCCCTGCATAACCTCACGACATCCCTGAAGTCCTCCCGAGGTGCCTGGCCCCTCTTTCCAGGGTCAGAAACTTGCTTTTTTAACCTTGTGTTCCAGCCAAATTTCCTTGTTCAGCCAGGCTTCTCTTCCTCCCCATCGGCTCGTCTTTCGGCAAGTGAGGACGGCCTGCTCCTGTGCCTCCGAGACTGCCTTCTCCAACAACATCCAGGAGATCTGCCATGTTGGCCTTTCCCTTGATGCTTAGTCATCAGCACACCACGACCCTTTCGTCACCGTCGTCAGCTCCAGACACTCCAAACCCTCCTAACACACACGGCTACCCACTGCCTCTCCTTCTTTGCCTGTCCCTTCTGAAGAGTTTAGAGCCACCCAGTGCAGCACTCCAGTCCTGAGAGACATCCCACTACGGTTGCGTGTCATTGTAGAGGCGGATACGACACATCTGAGTGGTGATCAAATTGGCTCAGAAACAGGGGGATAAGGTGTCGAAACCATAGCACAAATTTTTCCGGTATAATCAGCGTCAATAACACCAACATGTACAAGAATGCCATTGACTGTACTACTTGAATGTCCAATTAATAAGGCACTTAATCCTCTTCCTATTGGGCCAGAGGCATCGATAGGAACTTTCACAACTTCTTTGGTCACACTGGTTATTGCGTCGGCGGTGGATATATCCATCCTTGCCGATCCACTGTTTTTTCCGGTGAGGCGGTTGCAGAGGGGAAGGTTTGCTGACCCACCCCGAGAAATGGGTTGGTGAGAGGCATTTATGCCTGTGTGCACCCCCTCGCGCTCTTCTTCCCGTTTCCCGAGAGGGATTATCCACTAGCATGATATTTTGATCTGCATTGTTTTGCAAAATGACCAGTCTTGCCACAACGATTGCAAGTCACTCCCTTTGCGTTAGCATTGGGACTATTTGTTTTCGATGGTCATTGTGGACATTTACTTTTGAGGTGCCATTCTTGACCACCCCCATAACATTTTGGGGCTGCTTTCTGTCCAATAACTCTGGCAAGAGCTGCCATCTTGTGTTCAACCATACCAACTTTTGAGCGTGCAGAGACCAGATCGGCATCAGAGGGATCTCCTGGCAAGGCTTCTATTATTTTTTGACAATCTTCGTTCACGTTATCTTTTGCTAACTATTTAATTAACACGTGCTGCAGCTCTTCATCATCGACCTGTTTTTCAATTGCTGCAGCTACTTTTTCTACAAACTGTAAAAAGGGTTCCTTTGGTTGTTGCCATACGGTAACATATCTCTGCCGCGACTCGGCCATCTCCACGGTGTTTATCAATGCAGACATTCCAATCCGCTGAGTCTGTTCTAATAAAAGTGGAGCCCACTGTGCCTGAACTTGGGGATTGGCGAAAGCGTTAGTTCCCATTAATGCATCAACTCCTGCTCCTTGTCTTGGATCTCCCTGAGGCAGCTGCGTATTTTCTAGAGCTGGTTTTTGTGCCAATTGTCTCCAGGTAGAGTAAAAAACCGAATACTGAATCGGCTGAAACAGTACTTGTGCTAAACGCGCAATATCATATGGACACAACAAATCTGTATTGATTACTCGTATCAGCTGCATTACCTCTGGTGAATTAATGCCCAATTTTGCTGCCTTTGCCTGCAGATCTTGGACTACTTTCCAAGCAACGGGAGAGTGCTCACCGTGCTGCCCTGTGTTCGGTGGCGCTTTAAACACAGGATATGCCATAGTTTCAAGGTCAGGGAGTCCCGGATCAGGGACATTTCTCGCGGAAGGTTAAGCATCTCTACCAAATTCCAGTTTCCTACTTCAGCACCTTTTTCCCGAACTTGATGCCAAAATCGCGCGGGATTACGTGGTATAACGGTCACAGTAGCTGGGGGTAACATCCCCGGGGGCTGCCTTTCCTGTTTGCTTTTCTGGGTGACAGGCGGGGCCACCCTCCTGTGTACATGATCGAAGGGGAACTATCTTCACTGTTACCACTGTCTGGCAAGGGAGGATACTGAGAGGCAACGGCGGATGGTTGGGCTGAAAAACCTCCCTCTTTCCCATCAAAAGGGGCTGGCAGGGTTCAAACACAGCTGCCTTCAGATGTCAGCTCTGCTAATTGCTGTGCAGGTGTCTTATAACTTGGTTTATTGTCTAAAAAGTACTGAGGGGAAAGGCATTTGCTCTCTGACAATTTCTGTGTTGGAGAAGTCGAATCTGATTTTTGTTTGAGTCTGAGGGAGGAGGGAGCTGCAAAGCCTCCATCCTTTCTTCAACCTCCTCCATTTCTTTTCTCGCGGTGGGTCCCAGCAGCCGCCTCCCCCGAAATCTCCTGTAAGTCTTTTTCTTTTAACTCTCGCTCCGCTCTCATTTCTGTCAGAGTCTCACTCAATAACCGCCAACTAGTGGCTAACTCACAAGCGTCCTTTGATCCAAAAGAAACTGTGCCCCAGAACTGCTGCCCCATCTCTTGCCAAGCAGAAACACTGAAAGCGACAGACACAGAGGCCTCACATCCCTGCTTTTTACTCCACAGTAACATACGCCACAGTGCAAAATCACTACACTTGACTACTCTTTTAGCAAGAAGAGCTTTCCAGGGGCACAAAACAGAGTCCTACTCTTTAGAAATATGTTGACCCATACTCCTTAAACCCTGTTCCTGGCGGCCCACCTTTCCAGGTGTCTTAGCTCTCAGCCCCACACACCCCGCCGCCACCACGGCGGACGCACCCGCTGCCTCACGGCTCCGCCCCCTCCCCCGCTGCCTCTTCGCGGCCACACGCCCCGCCCCCCTCCCCCTCCAGCGCCGCCCCATTGGCCGGCGCCGCTGGCACCGCCGCCGCAGCCAATAGCGACGCAGGGAGGGGCCGCGCCTTTCCAAGAGCGGCGCCCTCCCCCTCCGCGCGGCCGTTACGCTCGTGCAGGGCCCGTGCCAGCCTTGCGCATGCGTAGGAGCGAGGGATCGCCGGCGCCAAATTTTGACCCGCAAGGTTCGACATCCAATCATCAACGACTTGCTTACCCCCCCCCCACCCCCCCCTACACCGGGCTGCTGGCAGGGGGGCGCCGCCCCAGCCCGGCCACGGGAGCGGACGATTTGGCGCCAACGCGCATGCGCAGTGCGCGCCGTGAGGGCGGGGGGCCGTGTGCCCGGGCTGGTGATGGCCGCGCTCGTGGCGGGAGGGCGCCCCCTGGCGGGCGGCAGCGCCGGTGGCTGCGCGTGCTCCCGGCGGCGGCGCGTGGTCCCGTGCCGCGGAGGCGGGGGTGGGGGGGGCTGTGGAGAGCATCGAGAGCGCGGCTCGGCCGGGGCCGGCGCCTCCCGCAGGTACCGGCGCGCGCGTGCGAAAGGGGCGGGGGGGGGGGGGGGCGGAGAGAGAGGGGGAAGGCGGCTGCCCGGAGCCTGGCTCGTGGCTCCGCCGGGGCCGCGCCGCCCCGCAGCAAAAGCCCCGGGACAGAGGTGGGGGGGCTGCGGCGCTAAAGAACGCCGGGGGCTGCGGGCGGAGCCGGCCGGGACCTGTCACCTGGTGCGAGGGGGGCCGGCCCCTCCCGGGCCGCAGCCCGCTGCTCCCAGCCCCTCCGGGAACGCGTGCCCGAAGGAATAGGGGGGGTCTGGGCAAGCAGCTCCCCTCAGCGTGGCCGCCTGGGTTCCCCCTGCTTTAGTCTTTTTTTCTCTCCTTCGTCCCCAGTGGAGCCCAGAGACGTTGGCTGGAGGACGCTGGAAGGTGCCAGGATAGGCCTCGGGTGGTGCGCAGGTGGCCCAGGGCAGCCCTTGGCCACAGGTTCGCCCCGGCCCCAGGTTTGCCCCAGGTTCGCCCCATGTCGGGCGTTGGCAAGCGCTGGCTCGACGCTCCCAGCCCGGCCGGTGTCCCCAGGTTCCTCGTGCTGACCCTGCCAGGGTGTCGGAGGACGGCGAGATCGACGGCGCCGCTTTCCCGCCTGAGCCAGGCGCGACGCCCTGACGAGCATAGCCGCAGCGCCCCGTGCAGCTGCCCCAGGAGATGGAAGAGGAGAGAAGTAAGCTGAAAAAATTACGTTTTGAGCAGTCGTTAAGCAGGTCTTGGGGAAAACTTCCCCAGGAATCAGTGGTCTTCGCTTAACCTCTCTTTGCAGCCAACCAAATGAAGTTTCTGGGCCAGAATGAGTGGAGATGGGTTTTTTTTCAGTTATAGCACAAAAACGATTAAGTGGCTAAATTGTAAGTAAGGGTGTGTTTCATGTTCTCTTCGATTTGGTATCTTCAGTGTGGTCAAAGAATGCTGCCTTGCTTCTCCTCAGCGTTATTACAGTGGAGATATCTTGCTTTATCTTGCATCTGTTAAGAAACAGATGCAGTAATTTTTACCTAAAAAAGCCTTAATTTTGTTGTAAATAAACTAATTGGCTTAGCACTGCTGTGCTGACAGCAGTAATTCAAAAAAGAGAAAAAAAAGGAGAGAAGTGTGAGCTAATAGGAAGTGGGAGTTATGTAGGTTCAGCTGAATGTGCTGGAAAATATGGGTCATCTCATGACAGCGTCAGGCTTGAGGGATGGTAAGGATTGACCTATATATATAAAAAAAAATCATCGTTTCATTTGAGTCGTTTTCAGCTAGGCCTTGAGAAGACGTGAGTGACGATTTGAATGTGGGATGACTTTCACCACGCTGCTTTCTCACATGCTGCTGCCACTGAGATTCACTATAGTATTTACTTGTACACGTTTTGAAAAACTTATGTAGCTACAACCATTTGAATTTCTCACCTGGTCTTTTTCTTACTTGTCCATTCTGCACCTCTTGCAGTGCAGTGTGACTGCTTTGAAGCGGAGAGCCTTACCAGTTCTGCGGAAGAGAAGACTGAAGGTAGTATAATTGGGATTTCTGGAGGGAGAGGGGAAAGTAGTATATATTTGGCACCACTGGTGGTAAAAAATAATAAGTGGAAGATGATAGTTTTGCCTTTTGTGGTGTATGTGTGAGACATTATTCAGCAGCACTACGGGCATTTTACAGGAGACGTGCACCCAAGTGTTTTTTCTGGTAGCTGGCATAAATAGCCCTGGCTGCTTGTTTCTTGCTCTAGCATCATTCAGCTGCGCAGTGCTGAAAAAAACCTAGGTATGTGGCCACAAGAATGCTATAGAAGGAAAAGAAAGTCCCTCCAGATGTAATGAGCTCAGCCAGGGTTAGAACTGTTGTCACCAGATGCCAGTCCACACCCTGAGTCATCAGCTGGTGAGGTCATTTTAAATGCTGACAAGGTAGATGCATCCTTTGTCTGCTCATTCCCTGTTCCACTAGCTGGGGTTGACAACAGTAGCATTAATGGAATGGTTAATCATAGAATCATAGAATCATAGAATGTTAGGGATTGGAAGGGACCTCGAAAGATCATCAAGTCCAATCCCCCTGCCAGAGCAGGAATGCCTAGACTATGCCACACAGGAACGTGTCCAGGCAGGTCTTGAATGTCTCCAGAGAAGGAGACTCCACAACCTCTCTGGGCAGCCTGTTCCAGGGCTCCGTCACCCTCACTGAGAAGAAGTTTCTTCTCGAGTTTAAGCGGAACCTGTTATGTTCCAGTTTCAGCCCATTACCCCTTGTCCTATCAGTGGTTGTCACCGAGAAGAGCCTGGCTCCATCCTCGTGACACTCACCCTTGATATATTTGTAAACATTAATGAGGTCACCCCTCAGCCTCCTCTTCTCCAAACTAAAGAGCCCCAGCTCCTTCAGTCTTTTCTCATAAGGGAGATGCTCCACTCCCTTAATCATCCTAGTTGCCCTGTGCTGGACTCTCTCCAGCAGTTCCCTGTCTTTCTTGAACTGAGGGGCCCAGAACTGGACACAGTATTCCAGATGGGGTCTCACCAGGGCAGAGTAGAGGGGAAGGAGAACCTCTCTCGACCTACTAACCACCCCCCTTCTAATACACCCCAGGATGCCATTGGCCTTCCTGGCCACAAGGGCACAGTGCTGGCTCATGGTCATCCTGCTGTCCACCAAGACTCCCAGGTCCCTTTCCCCTACACTACTCTCTAATAAGTCATTCCCCAACTTATACTGGAACCTGGGGTTGTTCCTACCCAGATGCAAGACCCTGCACTTACCCTTGTTATATTTCATTAAATTTTTCCCCGCCCAACGCTCCAGCCTGTCCAGGTCTCGCTGGATGGCAGCACAGCCTTCTGGTGTGTCAGCCACTCCTCCCAGCTTGGTGTCATCAGCAAATTTGCTGATAGTACTCTCTAGTCCCTCATCCAAGTCATCGATGAATATATTGAATAATACTGGTCCCAGTACCGACCCTTGAGGCACTCCACTGGATACAGGTCTCCAACCAGACTCTGCCCCATTGACCACAACTATTTTGCCTTCTTCCCCTTAGCCAGTTCGCAGTCCACCTCACTACCCGAGAGTCTAGACCACACTTCCTCAGTTTAGCAGCAAGGATGCTGTGGGAGACTGTGTCAAATGCTTTACTGAAGTCAAGGTAGACCACATCCACCGCTCGGCCATCATCTATCCACCTTGTTATATCCTCGTAAAAGGCTATGAGGTTAGTCAAGCACGACTTCCCTTTGGTGAAGCCATGTTGACTGTCTCTAATGACCTTCTTATCCCTGATATGCCTTGAGATGGCACCAAGGATAAGTCGTTCCATCACTTTCCCAGGGATGGAGGTGAGGCTGACCGGTCTATAGTTACCCGGGTCCTCCTTCTTGCCCTTTTTGAAGACTGGAGTGACACTTGCTTCCCTCCAGTCCTCAGGCATCTCTCCCGTCTCCCAAGACTTGGCAAAGATGATGGAGAGTGGTCTAGCAATGACATCAGCCAGCTCCCTCAGCACCCGTGGATGCATCCTCTCTGGACCCATGGATTTATGGATGTCCAGATTGCTTAATTGGTCCCTAATCCAGTCCTCATCGACTAAAGCATACTCCTCCACTGCCCTGACTTCCTCTGGGGCCTCAGGGGAATGGGGCTCCTCAGGACAGCCTCCGGCAGAGTAGACAGAGGCAAAGAAGGCATTCAGTAACTCTGCCTTCTCTGTATCATGTGTCACCAAGGCACCCACCTCATTCATCAGTGGGCCTACATTGCCTCTGGTGTTAGTTTTATCTGCCACGTCCGTCTATTTTGAAATGAATATTACATTCTGAACTTCATATGTGATCCTTGGTTCTCTGGGCAAAACCAGGTTTTTGCTGGTAAGAGTTCCAAGTCAATCCAACCTCAGTTTACAGGGTGGAGAGAGTTCACTGTCAGACAAAAAACAATGGGTAACATCTCTGTGCATGTTTTCTTAGCATTTAACTGCTGCCCGAGAAACTAGAATAGCATGAGTATATCTTGGGAAATCCTCTGGCAAGATCTTCCTTTCCCTGACAAAAGGGTAGGGGCATGTATCTCCTTACATCAATGTTTCTTTGAAGGGAAAGACCTTCTCCAAACAACACACAACCTAAAGACTAACAAACAAATATGACCACATGGTTCATTCACACCTGTCTTCAGTCAAATTGCCCTTAACCAAAAGCACTTTGGCTTTTACTTCTGGATTTTGTCCAAGGCTGCGTGCGATGCTTGTGACAGAGAAGTACAGATGTCGTGGGCAGTTACAGATTGTAGTGCAAAAGACAAATCCTATTAATGGCCTGTAGATGAGGAGGAGAAGGACCAAAGGTCAACACAATTTCTGCGTAATGAGCTCGTCCCCACGCAGAGGTCCCCACATTTTCAAGTCCAGTTCCGCAGCAGTACTTTCTTCCTCGTTAATTTTTGTCTCTTGCAACGAGAAACACAAGGCACGAACATTGCTGAGATACCAGGTTTTTTAAACTCATTCTGTAAAATAAAGATGTTCTTTCATAATTGATTAAGCTGTTCAAAAATAACATTGCTGCCCAAAGGAGAAGCCCAGCCCTTACTGCCATCAACTCCCTTGCATCAGGTTTAGGAAGTGCACGACCGAGGAGGGATAGAGCTCAGCTGCCAGGCACCTGGAAAATTCCATAGCTGAAAAATACCAAACCCCTCTTCCCTTCCCAAAAAATGCGGATTTTGGAGAAGCGGCAGGAACTGGGTACCTATCAAATGTAACTCGTGTGAAATTTTTGAAACTGCCTTTATCAGTCATTTCTAAAGTGGTCAGTCCAGGCTACAATACTAAAAGGACAAAAAGAAAAAGGAAAAGTCCATCCACAAACACTTTTCTGGAGAATGAGGATATGCAATTTCAAAATATTTCTGCAATATACGGTGGTAAAACTTTCTTCCTCGTTCCTACACCCAGGCTGCAACCACACGTCTTGATCTGCTAATGCAAGGGTTGCAGCACTTTGCTATGAATTCGTTAACAAAATCAATTCATCTTAAAAATAATCCTTCACTTAAAACTTACGCCTCCAAACCACAACTCATGTAACCGATTCATCATCAGCTTGACAGAAACCATGCTAAACTAAGGTAATCAGCAGTATTTGGTGGACTATTTTCTTTTTTTGGGGGGGCAAATACACATGAAATCTGTTTGTCTAGCAGCACTCAATTTATTTAAGCTTTTTTTTTTTTAAATAAAAATCATTCTGTATGCAATTTAAGTTGATTTTGGTACTATTTGGTAACAAATATCATATGTCTCCACTTCCATGAAAGGAGTGCCAAATCCATATTTTGCCAAATTGGTACAAATTCGACTTTGCTTATGCTACAGAAGTAGTTGTACGAACACTTTAAACTGGGATAAATTACATTGACAATTAAATTAGAGAGCAAGTTATCTACCTCCAGATGCTCATTTTGCTCCTAGGCCACCCCCACTTCCCTGAGAGAAGCAGAAATACCAAGTGGCTGCACAAAAAATGAGATGGGCAAAGTTATTCAGTTAAAATTAGCGGAGCCAAATAAGTAACTTTTTTTTTTTTTCAACCCCCAACCAGTTCCCTGAGCAATGACACGAATGAACAGAGGAGGGTTGATAAGCACAGGGAGGGGATAGTCAAGAGTTCTTTTCTTTGCCAATGCCAATTTAAAATGTTCAGGGGACCGTGGCTTCCCTGACCCTCCAGAACGCTTATTAACAAAACCCAAAGCAAGAAACATTAATAGGACAATCCTGCTTCCTGTCCTTGCTCCTCCTATTCTCCACACCTCACTGCCAGTTCCCACACCTCGACACAGTTAGGCCAAAACAACTTGCTGAAGCAGCATGGGAAAACGGGTCAGGAAAAACAATCAACTAAAACCAAATCAGAGGTTCTTCAGCTAAATTAGTTTTCCCACAGGAGTCTGAGACTAAGGACTATTTAGTCCAGAAAATTCTCTTTAAGAGCCCTATTGCTGAGCCTCTACACCACAACTCGTATTTACTCTGGTTTCTGTGTCCGTAAGTCAAATTCCTTTTAGAAGTTTTGAAACCTCACAGGTTATTTGAAAGTGGTTATTGTATCTACCCAAAATAACAACTTCAAGTTTTTGCCACGTACCTCCTTTCAATGGCTTTTATTAGGTCAAACCCAGTTCTATGCTTGGCACTCATCCCTTGCCTTTGTCCAGCTGCTACCACAAGCAGCACTAACCGACCAACCTTCCATCAGCCAGCCCCACCAGGACAGCTTCCTCTGCATTTTGATTTAAAAAATAAAAGGCAAATCAAAACGAGATTGTGGATCACTTCCCAACACATCTCTTAAGAGGGAAAATGCTGTGAATTCACTAAATCTTGAAGGTTGCTTAGTAATTTTTGTCTGCGACATCTTCATATAATGAAGATAGTTTGTGCACATACTTTAATCTGCGTGCAAACCCACAAACAGAGCCGGTGAAAAGGGTAAGAATACTTTACAACCGCTAGCTTTCCTTCAGAAAATACCAGGGAAAATTTATTTCAGATAAATTTATAACTATGTTCACAGCGAGAAGCGAAGATCAAAAGGTTTCTAGACGCCCATTTCCTTTGGTAGCCTTTTATCATGTACATCTACTGCCCCATTTCCAGACATCTCAGGCTCTTTCAAGTGCAACTGTAATCACAAGCTTTCAGAGAAGGCAGAGTTACTGAATGCCTTCTTTGCCTCTGTCTACTCTGCTGGAGGCTGTCCTGAGGAGCCCCGTTCCCCTGAGGCCCCAGCGGAAGTCGGGGCAGTGGAGGAGTATGCTTTAGTCGATGAGGACTGGGTTAGGGACCAATTAAGCAGTCTGGACATCCATAAATCCATGGGTCCAGACGGGATGCATCCACGGGTGCTGAGGGAGCTGGCTGATGTCATTGCTAGACCACTCTCCATCATCTTTGCCAAGTCTTGGGAGACGGGAGAGGTGCCTGAGGACTGGAGGGAAGCAAGTGTCACTCCAGTCTTCAAAAAGGGCAAGAAGGAGGACCCGGGTAACTATAGACCGGTCAGCCTCACCTCCATCCCTGGGAAAGTGATGGAACGACTTATCCTTGGTGCCATCTCAAGGCATATCAAGGATAAGAGGGTCATTAGAGACAGTCAACATGGCTTCACCAAAGGGAAGTCGTGCTTGACTAACCTCATAGCCTTTTACGAGGATATAACAAGGTGGATAGATGATGGCCGAGCGGTGGATGTGGTCTACCTTGACTTCAGTAAAGCATTTGACACAGTCTCCCACAGCATCCTTGCTGCTAAACTGAGGAAGTGTGGTCTAGACTCTCGGGTAGTGAGGTGGACTGCGAACTGGCTAAGGGGAAGAAGGCAAAGAGTCGTGGTCAATGGGGCAGAGTCTGGTTGGAGACCTGTATCCAGTGGAGTGCCTCAAGGGTCGGTACTGGGACCAGTGTTATTCAATATATTCATCGATGATTTGGATGAGGGACTAGAGAGTAAGTTTGCTGATGACACCAAGCTGGGAGGAGTGGCTGACATGCCAGAAGGCTGTGCTGCCATTCAGCAAGACCTGGACAGGCTGGAGAGTTGGGCGGGGAAAAATGTAATGAAATATAACAAGGGTAAGTGCAGAGTCTTGCATCTGGGTAGGAACAACCCCAGGTTCCAGTATAAGTTGGGGAATGACTTATTAGAGAGCAGTGTAGGGGAAAGGGACCTGGGAGTCTTGGTGGACAGCAGGATGACCATGAGCCAGCAGTGTGCCCTTGTGGCCAGGAAGGCCAATGGCATCCTGGGGTGTATTAGAAGGGGGGTGGTTAGTAGGTCAAGAGAGGTTCTCCTTCCCCTCTACTCTGCCCTGGTGAGACCCCATCTGGAATATTGTGTCCAGTTCTGGGCCCCTCAGTTCAAGAAAGACAGGGAACTGCTGGAGAGAGTCCAGCACAGGGCAACTAGGATGGTTAAGGGAGTGGAGCATCTCCCTTATCAGAAAAGGCTGAGGGAGCTGGGGCTCTTTAGTTTGGAGAAGAGGAGACTGAGGGGTGACCTCATTAATGTTGAGAAATATCTAAAGGGTGAGTGTCAGGAGGATGGAGCCAGGCTCTTCTCAGTGACAACCAATGATAGGACAAGGGGTAATGGGCTGAAACTGGAACATATGAGGGCCGGTTTAGCTCAGTGGGTTGAGCGTGGTGCTTGAAACACCAAGGTCACAGGTTCGATTCCCATTCGGTTCTCACGTGTGTTGCCTGACCTAGTCGAGAGGTGGCGTCCCTGCACGCAACAGGGAGGTTGGATTAAAATGATCTCTGAGGTCCCTTCCAGCCCAGGCCATTCTATGATATTCTAGGATAAGAGGTTCCGCGTAAACTCGAGAAGAAACTTCTTCTCAGTGAGGGTGACAGAACACTGTAACAGGCTGCCCAGGGAGCTTGTGGAGTCTCCTTCTCTGGAGACTTTCAAGACCTGCCTGGACACGTTCCTATGTAGCATTATCTAAGCGTTCCTGCTATGGCAGGGGGATTGGACTTGATGATCTTTCGAGGTCCCTTCCAGTCCCTAACATTCTGTGATTCTGTGCTTGTTCCAGAGGTGTTCAGAGGTCTTTTGCCTCTGAATAGAACCTTTGCAGTTCTGCAGGGTCACATTTTCTACTCGTCAGCATACAAGGTACCTAGATCAGCTCTGAAATAGGGTGATGACAGAGACCAGGATGGCATCAACAGGAGCCCTTGAGAAGTGGCAGGTCCCTCATGGAGGTCACCACTGGTACAGGTCCCAGCACACGAGCACAGCACAGGCCTGCGCTGGGTTCCTGCATTGGAGGGTTTAGCCCCTCCAGCCACGCTCAAGGACAGGACTGACGATGAGCTGAGGCAGGTGGAGGGGAAGGGGACACTGAGCTGTCCCAGGGCCCTGCACTGCCGCTACCTGGGGAGGGAGGCACTGACTCAGTGCCTGCAGCGCCGGAGGCACAGGCAGTGGGAGCACAAGGGCTCCTCAGCTCTGCTGCCTCCACACCCGTCTTCCTCCTGAGGGGGACCAGGCACAGACAACTCCTGGCAGACAACGGTCATCTTCTATTGGACTCTGAAAGCGTCCAGAGCCGGGCAGCGGCTGGCAGCACCATTTTCTCAGGGCCGCTGAATGACCGGGATGCTGTCCACGCACCCGTCCCTCGCGTCCACGCATCCTCCCTGTGCCGTCCTTCCCACGCCAGCTCAGTCCATCCTGGGCAGTCACCTGCCTGGCTTTAACATCAAGCTGACCTGACCATGTCAGGGACAAACCAGGCTCCTTGCTCTGAGCACGTGGGCCAAGCTGTCGGTGGCCGCTGGCTGTCCCCACCCACGTCACCTTGCTGTGGGGCACTAGGATGAACTGCATAAAGAAGAAAGAAACCTTTCTTGCAAGAATGGTGACGGGTCTTCAGAACAAGCTCAAAACTGGACTCATCTGCAGCCTGCAGACAGAGGTGGGAGGAAGGGAAACAAATCCTTGGTGATGTATTTAGCAGGGATGTTCCCTCATGGGCCGGGCATTGCTTTAAAAGCAAAGAGGTGTTCCCTGGCACTTGAAACAACACACCTGACAAGTGTGTTGTTGACAGCTCCACATCCACGGGTCTCTGTGGCTGTGGCACACCCAGACATGGGATGCATGGATGAACCACGGCACCAGGCAGAGAGAAAACGGTGAACTTCTTCACATTTCAGATGGAGGGAGCCTTCCTGGCCTGGGAAGCCAGAAGTTCTCTGGGGATCCCCACCGCGGGCCTGGGCCTGTGACCAGGAGCGCCGTGGCCGCTCTGCAGACGGTGCCATGGTGCTGCCTCTGTTCGTGCCAGCCCTGCTGCTGGTGCTGCAGCTGGGACTGGTCTCAGCAACACTGACAACCAAGCCACTCTGGGTAGGTGACCACTGCACCGGGGAGGGGGGTGGGATGGCTTAGCTTGGTGGGGGGGGACATGGAGTGTCGTGGTGGGCTGTGTTACAGACTGTAAAAAGGGTTCCTTTGGTTGTTGCCATACGGTAACATATCTCTGCCGCGACTCGGCCATCTCCTTGGTTTTTATCAATGCAGACATTCCAATTCCCTGAGTCTGTTCTAATAAAAGTGGAGCCCACTGTGCCTGAACTTGGGGATTGGCGAAAGCATTAGTTCCCATTAATGCATCAGCTCCTGCTCCTTGTCTTGAATCTCCCTGAGGCAGCTGCATATTTTCTAGAGCTGGTTTTTTTTGTGCCAATTGTCTCCAGGTAGAGTAAAAAACCGAATACTGAATCGGCTGAAACAGTACTTGTGCTAAACGCGCAAAATCATATGGACACAACAAATCTGTATTGATTACTCGTATCAGCTGCATTACCTCTGGTGAATTAATGCCAAGTTTTTCTGCCTTTGCCTGCAGATCTTGGGCTACTTTCCAAGCAACGGGAGAGTGCTCACCGTGCTGCCCTGTGTTCGGTGGCGCTTTAAACACAGGATATGCCATAGTTTCAAGGTCAGGGAGTCCCAGATCAGGGACATTTCTCGCGGAAGGTTAAGCATCTCTACCAAATTCCAGTTTCCTACTTCAGCAGCTTTTTCCTGAACTTGATGCCAAAATCGCGCGAGATTACGTGGTATAACGGTCACAGTAGCTGGGGGTAACATCCCCGGGGGCTGCCTTTCCTGTTTGCTTTTCTGGGTGACAGGTGGGGTGTCCTGGGTTTATCTAAAAACCCAGTCCTGTTTAGTGATTTTTTCTTTTCAGTTTAGTGTCTTCTAAAAGGCTGCACTTTCTGAAGTCAGCAGCATGTTTTTGCAGACAGTGTGTGCTACTGGCAGTGATAACACCTGATGTTTACAGTTACTGCCTGGGACTGGTATGTAGAAAGGCTCTTGCTTATACTTATTCCTATAGTGACCAAGGCCACGCTGGGGGTGCTGGGTAGTAAAAGGGGGGCACAAGGAAGTAAAAGGTGGCACCTCCGGGGGGTAACAGACAGGACAGGTGACCAACGAGAGTATTCCATCCCATATACGTCATATTTAGTATAAATTGAGTGATAACGAGAGTTTCGTCCCTTTTTTTGTTCGTCCCCTTTTCGGCCCTTTTCGCCCTTCTTTTCTGCAATGGCCGGTGTCCAGAGAGGACTCCATCTGACCTCCTGCTTTTGATCCGGATCCCGAGTTCCCGAATCCAGCTCCCTGTATCCAGCTCCCCGCCGCCGCTGAGCCTGGGGTTTCCCCAGTGCCTCCTGCTCTGCAGCACCAGTGGTGATTGCTATCGGGGGAGGGAGTCGGGTTTGATATCGGGCTACTATCTATAGTTGTATATAGTTCTTTACTTTTATCTTTTTACCATTATTTCTATTATTTTCATTAAAGCTGTTCTAGTTTTTTTTCTTCTCTCATCTGTAAGTCTCTCTGCCTCATTCCCTTTTCTCTTCCTGTTTGGGGGGGGGGAAGAGGGGGTTAGAGAGCGTCTATCCGTGTTAGTGGCCGGCCCAGCCCTAACCCGCGACAGATTTATTGGCGCCCAACGTGGGGCAAGAAAACAAACACCAATCAGGCTCAGAATATTTTACCAGCTATTTAGATACGACTGGGCTCTGATATATTGCCCGCATAGTTTAAATTCCATCCGGTGCAGTTAAGAGCGTATCAGATCTTTTCTTTGAGGGTTCTGAAGGGTTAGAGGAGAAAAACCGGACAGCTCACATCATGTTATCGGTCGGTGAAATGTTATGTCATAGACTTTTAAATGTGGGTTCCTCCCTGGGTGTCAAAATTTTGTCCAAACTCTCGAGTGTGATTTGGTATATCGTTCTGTGGTTTGCCTGTTCTGATTTAAAAACGAGAATTTTCACTGTGTTGGTTTTTTTAGGGTCGGTGTATTCTGCAGTAATTTGGGTGATCGGCATACCGGAATACCTTAAGAGCACAATGGTGAATTTTGTTTTTAACCACACTTTCAATTTCACTTTCGGAAATTATACCCATTTGTTTGCTAATCTGAGTCTACCAGATTTTAATGATTGTGATTGTGGATGTGAATGCAGCTATCTTAATCGAAAGGCTGAGATTTTATTATTAATATTGATGTTAATGCTGATTTTTTCAAATCTGTTTATGTTTTGGCGGTTAAGTAAGCATTGGTGTGGGACAATGACAGACACTGTGGCCTCTGACACTCAGTGTGTATCAGCAAATGTCGCCCCTGTGACTAGAAAGAAACATCGGAAAAAGTCAATTGCCCTAACACCAGATAACACAACTCCAGGACAAAGCCCTCCTAAAGTAGCACCATCAGATGACTCAGATTCAGACTCAGGAAAGAAAGCCGGTATGCCTGTGACTGGGAAGAAACATCTAACAAAGACAAATCACCCAACATCAGATGGTTCTGATGCAGGAAAGGGTCCTTCCCAATCGAAGTCATCAGATAGTTCAGGGTCAGAATCGGACGTAGCTGTCAAACCTTTAACTCTGAGGGCTGGGAAAGATGGCGGCGGCGGGGAGGGCCGGAGGCAGCCGCGGGGCGGAGGTCGCTGCCGGGGGCTGCCGGGCCCCGCTCCCGGCCTGGCGGGGGCTGCTGCGGGGGCTGCTTCTCGCCGTGGCGGCAGCGGGCTCCTGCCAGGGCAACTCGGTGGAGAGGAAGATCTACATCCCCCTGAACAAAACGGCGCCCTGCGTGCGGCTCCTGAACGCCACCCACCAGATCGGCTGCCAGTCCTCCATCAGCGGGGACACGGGGGTGATCCACGTGGTCGAGAAGGAGGAGGACCTGAACTGGGTGCTCACCGATGGCCCCCACCCACCCTACATGATCCTGCTCGATGGGAGCCTCTTCAACAGGAGGGTGATGCTGCAGCTGAAGGGAACCTCGCGGGTGTCGGGCCTTGCCGTGGCTGTTGCCAAACCTCGCCCTCCCCAGGGATTCTCTCCCGGTTTGAAGTGCCCCAACGACGGGTTTGGTGTCTATTCCAAAGATTACGGCCCGGAGTTCGCTCACTGCAACACGACCGTGTGGAATCCCCTGGGGAGCGGCCTTTCCTACGAGGATTTCGACTTCCCTATTTTCCTCCTCGAAGATGCCAACGAGACGCAAGTCATTAAGCAGTGTTATCAAGACCACAATGTCCCTCGGGATGGCTCCGGCCCCGAGTACCCTCTCTGTGCCATGCAGCTCTTTTCCCACATGCACGCCGTCACCAGCACCGTCACCTGCATGAGGCGCAGCTCCCTCCAAAGCACCTTCAGCATCAACCCAGAGGTTGTGTGCGATCCTCTTCTTGACTACAACGTGTGGAGCACCCTGCAGCCTATCAATTCCTCGGGAAAAGTCGAGCCCGATAAGAAAGTTATCATCGTCGCCACACGAATCGACAGCCATTCCTTCTTCGGGAACATCGCACCTGGGGCGGAGAGCGCTGTCTCGTCTTTCGTGACCCACTTGGCTGCTGCCGAAGCCCTCCATAAAGCCTCGGATGTCCATTTGCTGCGGAGGAATATAATGTTCACCTTCTTCCAAGGGGAGACCTTCGATTACATCGGCAGCTCCCGCATGGTGTACGACATGGAAAAGGACAAGTTCCCTCTCCGCTTGAACAACATCCATTCCTTTGTGGAGCTGAATCAGGTGGCTCTGAGGAATGACTCCGTTCTCTGGATGCACACAGACCCTGTCTCTCGCATGAATCAATCTGTTGAAGCCCAGGTCAGAAACTTGCTGGATATCCTGAGTAACAGCAGCATGGGAGCGAACGTGACTTTGCAGGAAGCTGGATACTCACAGCCTCTTCCTCCGTCCTCCTTCCAGCGCTTCCTTCGGGCCCAGCACATCCCCGGAGTGGTCTTGACTGACCACAGGACAGCTTTCCAGAACACATACTACCAGAGCATGTACGACACTCCGGAGAACACCCGGATGCAATACCCCGAGTATTTCCTGAACTTGATGCCAAAATCGCGCGAGATTACGTGGTATAACGGTCACAGTAGCTGGGGGTAACATCCCCAGGGGCTGCCTTTCCTGTTTGCTTTTCTGGGTGACAGGTGGGGCCACCCTCCTGTGTACATGATCGAAGGGGAACTATCTTCACTGTTATCACTGTCTGGCAAGGGAGGATACTGAGAGGCAACAGCGGATGGTTGGGCTGAAAAACCTCCTTCTTTCACATCAAAAGGGGCTGGCAGGGTTCAAACACAGCTGCCTTCAGATGTTAACTCTGCTAATTGCTGTGCAGGTGTCTTATAACTTGGTTTATTGTCTAAAAAGTACTGCGGGGAAAGGCATTTGCTCTCTGACAATTTCTGTGTTGGAGAAGTCGAATCTGATTTTTGTTTGAGTCTGAGGGAGGAGGGAGCTGCAAAGCCTCCATCCTTTCTTCAACCTCCTCCATTTTTTTTCTTGCGGGGGGTCCCAGCAGCCGCCTCCCCCGAAATCTCCTGTAATTCCTTTTCTTTTTTACTCTCGCTCCGCTCTCGTTTCTTTCAGAGTCTCACTCAACAATCGCCAAGTAGTGGCTAACTCACAAGCGTCCTTTGATCCAAAAGAAACCGTGCCCCATAACTTCTGCCCCATCTCTTGCCAAGCAGAAACACTGAAAGTGACAGATGCAGAGGCCTCACATCCCTGCTTTTTACTCCACGGTAACATACGCCGTAGTGCAAAATCACTATACTTGACTACTCTTTTAGCAAGAAGAGCTTTCCAGAGGCACAAAATAGAGTCCTCCTCTTTGGAAATACGTTGACCCGTATTTCTTAAACCCTGTTCCTGGAAGCTCACTGTTCCAGGTGTCTTAGCTCTCAGGTCCAGACCAAAGCAGACTCCCACTGCTCTCAGCTACGCCGGGCTCCGTCTCTGCTTCACGTCACCCTGCAGCCCAATACACTCTTTTATCGCCCTTTTTTTGTTATCACGACATTTTTCTTAGAATGTCGACACGTCGACACGCCAGCACGTCAACACGTCAAGGTCACCAGATGTCGTTGTAGAGACGGTCACGACACATCTGAGTGGTGATCAAAGTGGCTCAGAAACGGCTGCTTTATTATACAAAGGGTGTGCCTTCTATACATAGTCGAAGGTAGTAGAAGAAGGTACCGTGGCTTTTGCTTATAGGTTAAACACTTGTTGTTCAAGTTCTAATTGGTTAACACTTAGCAGCTTCTGGCAAGAAATCTTTCTTGCAAGAATGGTGACGGGTCTTCAGAACAAGCTCAAAACTGGACTCATCTGCAGCCTGCAGACAGAGGTGGGAGGAAGGGAAACAAATCCTTGGTGATGTATTTAGCAGGGATGTTCCCTCATGGGCCGGGCATTGCTTTAAAAGCAAAGAGGTGTTCCCTGGTACTTGAAACAACACACCTGACAAGTGTGTTGTTGACAGCTCCACATCCACGGGTCTCTGTGGCTGTGGCACACCCAGACATGGGATGCATGGATGAACCACGGCACCAGGCAGAGAGAAAACGGTGAACTTCTTCACATTTCAGATGGAGGGAGCCTTCCTGGCCTGGGAAGCCAGAAGTTCTCTGGGGATCCCCACCGCGGGCCTGTGCCTGTGACCAGGAGCGCCGTGGCCGCTCTGCAGACGGTGCCATGGTGCTGCCTCTGTTCGTGCCGGCCCTGCTGCTGGTGCTGCAGCTGGGACTGGTCTCAGCAACACTGACAACCAAGCCACTCTGGGTAGGTGACCACTGCACCGGGGAGGGGGGTGGGCTGGCTTAGCTTGGTGGGGGGGGACATGGAGTGTCGTGGTGGGCTGTGTTGTGGGGCCGGGAGCTGCTCCTGTCTCACCCAGCTCTTGGTGCTTCTGCAGAGGTGGTGGAAGAGGGCAAAGCACCCAAAGGCAAAGGCGAGTTCCCGGCAGAACTGGTGGGAAAAGTCCAATGGGTGCGTAGCTGGAGACCGGCTGGAGAAGCAGAGCGGTGAGCGGCCCCAGCACTGAGCTCCCTGCAAACGGCTGGCAGCCCGCTGCAGCCCTGATGTGGGGCTGTGCCGGGATCTGCCGGCCACTCACTCCTTCTCCTCACTCAGCAGCTTCTTCGCTTGTGGACCGAGGAATGAAGAAGCCCATGACACCCAAGCGGGATGAGCGGTGAGAGCCGGGGGAAATATCCAGACCCTGCTCCACACTTTCCCCCTGTGCCCTGCACCTGCCCTGGGCAGCCCTGCCCGCCAGCCGAGGAGGAGGTGCTCCCTGTGGGTCAGCCCGGAGGGGCCGGGGTGCAGTGAAGTCTCTTTTCTCTTCTCCTCTGCAGGGCCAACACGGACACCTTGGAGATGACGTGCCCGTCCTCGACGTTCTTCCTGAACCTACCGGGCTCCCTGGCCTTGATGGGTGGCCATGGAGTCCCAGAACCATGGGACGACTCCGACTCCAAGGCCTCCGACTCAAGGCCCAGCTCCTGTTCCCTCAACTCCACCTGCATGATCCCGGGAGTCTGGCAGACCGTGACGGGGGAGCTGGAGGGGCGCACTGCCTCGGAACACCCCAGCTCCTCCAAGGCTGTTGAGGGGCTGGTGGCGGGGCCAGAGCCAGACCGTGGCCAGGGCCCCTCACCACGAATGTCCGGAGCGACCAAGGCAGAGCCAGTCCCCTGGCTCTGTGGGGACCAGATGCAGAGATCCGTGGACCTGCAGCCATCCTCTGACAGATCCCCATCATTGGCCCTGGCCACGGAGGAGCTCCTACGAGCCATCCAGGCCTCCGCGGTGCTGACCCAGCAGCTCTACAACATCTACCATCAGCTGCAGCGAGTGGAGCTGGACCAGAGCCGAGGGGCAGCAGGGGCCTGTGGTGGGACATCTGCCAGGGAGCCCTCCCTCCCTGCCACCAGGACTGAGCTGCAGGAGCAGCTGTGGCTGCCAAGGGCCGAGGCGAGCAACAACAAGGTGCTCAACAGGCCCCTGGACAAGCACACGGGGCCAGTCAGAAGGTGCTCCAAAGAGCTGGGGAGGGACACGGACAGCAGCAGCTCCGTCAGCCTGGCCAGGACAATCCCCGCTGCCCCGGGCGGCAGGAGGACCGCGGCAAAGCCCAGGCCCCGGCAGCGGTTCCCCCTGCGCAGGGCACGTGGCCGGGCAGCCCCAGGGCCGTGCTGGGCAGTTCGGTGCCTGCAGAAGGGCTGCGTCCGCCTGAAGGCCTGCTGGGGATGTTGCTGCCAGCTCCTCCGAGTCTTCAAGTGCTGGTAGCACCAGATCCAGAAGAGCAAAGGGTGCCTCCCTTAGCTGCTAAGGGTATCTCTCCTCCTAGCAACCAGGAAATCCTTGGTGCTGTGGTTCGCCCATCCATCGTGTGGCTGGGGGCGTGACACCCACAGAGTCCCAAGGATGCGGAGCTCTGCCGCAGCAGCAACTCCCCCGACATGGCCGCAGCCACAGGGAAGTGCATCCTGGGGTTCATCTGCACCGGCCAGGATGCCCAGTCGGGTCACTGAGCAGCTCTGGGAGATGCTGCAGGCAGAGCTGGACCAGTGGCGAGGCCCAGCGTTCTTTGGACCTCCAATAAAGGATGGAGAAACTTCTTAGTCGTCTTTTTCTTGTTCGTCGTGTACTTGGAGAAACGTTTTTGATGGTCTCTTAGGGCAGTAGTCAGACTAAGTTCTTGCTGGGCTTTGGCCCTTCCAGTTTTCTCCCTCCATAACCTCACGACATCCCTGGAGTCCTCCCGACGTGCCTGTCCCCTCTTCCCAGGGTCAGAAACTTGCTTTTTGCTGCAGCTACTTTTTCTACAGACTGTAAAAAGGGTTCCTTTGGTTGTTGCCATACGGTAACATATCTCTGCCGCGACTCGGCCATCTCCTTGGTTCTTATCAATGCAGACATTCCAATTCCCTGAGTCTGTTCTAATAAAAGTGGAGCCCACTGTGCCTGAACTTGGGGATTGGCGAAAGCATTAGTTCCCATTAATGCATCAGCTCCTGCTCCTTGTCTTGAATCTCCCTGAGGCAGCTGCATATTTTCTAGAGCTGGTTTTTTTTGTGCCAATTGTCTCCAGGTAGAGTAAAAAACCGAATACTGAATTGGCTGAAACAGTACTTGTGCTAAACGCGCAATATCATATGGACACAACAAATCTGTATTGATTACTCGTATCAGCTGCATTACCTCTGGTGAATTAATGCCAAGTTTTTCTGCCTTTGCCTGCAGATCTTGGGCTACTTTCCAAGCAATGGGAGAGTGTTCATCGTGCTGCCCTGTGTTCGGTGGCGCTTTAAACACAGGATATGCCATAGTTTCAAGGTCAGGGAGTCCCAGATCAGGGACATTTCTCGCGGAAGGTTAAGCATCTCTACCAAATTCCAGTTTCCTACTTCAGCAGCTTTTTCCTGAACTTGATGCCAAAATCGCGCGAGATTACGTGGTATAACGGTCACAGTAGCTGGGGGTAACATCCCCGGGGGCTGCCTTTCCTGTTTGCTTTTCTGGGTGACAGGTGGGGTGTCCTGGGTTTATCTAAAAACCCAGTCCTGTTTAGTGATTTTTTCTTTTCAGTTTAGTGTCTTCTAAAAGGCTGCACTTTCTGAAGTCAGCAGCATGTTTTTGCAGACAGTGTGTGCTACTGGCAGTGATAACACCTGATGTTTACAGTTACTGCCTGGGACTGGTATGTAGAAAGGCTCTTGCTTATACTTATTCCTATAGTGACCAAGGCCACGCTGGGGGTGCTGGGTAGTAAAAGGGGGGCACAAGGAAGTAAAAGGTGGCACCTCCGGGGGGTAACAGACAGGACAGGTGACCAACGAGAGTATTCCATCCCATATACGTCATATTTAGTATAAATTGAGTGATAACGAGAGTTTCGTCCCTTTTTTTGTTCGTCCCCTTTTCGGCCCTTTTCGCCCTTCTTTTCTGCAATGGCCGGTGTCCAGAGAGGACTCCATCTGACCTCCTGCTTTTGATCCGGATCCCGAGTTCCCGAATCCAGCTCCCTGTATCCAGCTCCCCGCCGCCGCTGAGCCTGGGGTTTCCCCAGTGCCTCCTGCTCTGCAGCACCAGTGGTGATTGCTATCGGGGGAGGGAGTCGGGTTTGATATCGGGCTACTATCTATAGTTGTATATAGTTCTTTACTTTTATCTTTTTACCATTATTTCTATTATTTTCATTAAAGCTGTTCTAGTTTTTTTTCTTCTCTCATCTGTAAGTCTCTCTGCCTCATTCCCTTTTCTCTTCCTGTTTGGGGGGGGGAAGAGGGGGTTAGAGAGCGTCTATCCGTGTTAGTGGCCGGCCCAGCCCTAACCCGCGACAGATTTATTGGCGCCCAACGTGGGGCAAGAAAACAAACACCAATCAGGCTCAGAATATTTTACCAGCTATTTAGATACGACTGGGCTCTGATATATTGCCCGCATAGTTTAAATTCCATCCGGTGCAGTTAAGAGCGTATCAGATCTTTTCTTTGAGGGTTCTGAAGGGTTAGAGGAGAAAAACCGGACAGCTCACATCATGTTATCGGTCGGTGAAATGTTATGTCATAGACTTTTAAATGTGGGTTCCTCCCTGGGTGTCAAAATTTTGTCCAAACTCTCGAGTGTGATTTGGTATATCGTTCTGTGGTTTGCCTGTTCTGATTTAAAAACGAGAATTTTCACTGTGTTGGTTTTTTTAGGGTCGGTGTATTCTGCAGTAATTTGGGTGATCGGCATACCGGAATACCTTAAGAGCACAATGGTGAATTTTGTTTTTAACCACACTTTCAATTTCACTTTCGGAAATTATACCCATTTGTTTGCTAATCTGAGTCTACCAGATTTTAATGATTGTGATTGTGGATGTGAATGCAGCTATCTTAATCGAAAGGCTGAGATTTTATTATTAATATTGATGTTAATGCTGATTTTTTCAAATCTGTTTATGTTTTGGCGGTTAAGTAAGCATTGGTGTGGGACAATGACAGACACTGTGGCCTCTGACACTCAGTGTGTATCAGCAAATGTCGCCCCTGTGACTAGAAAGAAACATCGGAAAAAGTCAATTGCCCTAACACCAGATAACACAACTCCAGGACAAAGCCCTCCTAAAGTAGCACCATCAGATGACTCAGATTCAGACTCAGGAAAGAAAGCCGGTATGCCTGTGACTGGGAAGAAACATCTAACAAAGACAAATCACCCAACATCAGATGGTTCTGATGCAGGAAAGGGTCCTTCCCAATCGAAGTCATCAGATAGTTCAGGGTCAGAATCGGACGTAGCTGTCAAACCTTTAACTCTGAGGGCTGGGAAAGATGGCGGCGGCGGGGAGGGCCGGAGGCAGCCGCGGGGCGGAGGTCGCTGCCGGGGGCTGCCGGGCCCCGCTCCCGGCCTGGCGGGGGCTGCTGCGGGGGCTGCTTCTCGCCGTGGCGGCAGCGGGCTCCTGCCAGGGCAACTCGGTGGAGAGGAAGATCTACATCCCCCTGAACAAAACGGCGCCCTGCGTGCGGCTCCTGAACGCCACCCACCAGATCGGCTGCCAGTCCTCCATCAGCGGGGACACGGGGGTGATCCACGTGGTCGAGAAGGAGGAGGACCTGAACTGGGTGCTCACCGATGGCCCCCACCCACCCTACATGATCCTGCTCGATGGGAGCCTCTTCAACAGGAGGGTGATGCTGCAGCTGAAGGGAACCTCGCGGGTGTCGGGCCTTGCCGTGGCTGTTGCCAAACCTCGCCCTCCCCAGGGATTCTCTCCCGGTTTGAAGTGCCCCAACGACGGGTTTGGTGTCTATTCCAAAGATTACGGCCCGGAGTTCGCTCACTGCAACACGACCGTGTGGAATCCCCTGGGGAGCGGCCTTTCCTACGAGGATTTCGACTTCCCTATTTTCCTCCTCGAAGATGCCAACGAGACGCAAGTCATTAAGCAGTGTTATCAAGACCACAATGTCCCTCGGGATGGCTCCGGCCCCGAGTACCCTCTCTGTGCCATGCAGCTCTTTTCCCACATGCACGCCGTCACCAGCACCGTCACCTGCATGAGGCGCAGCTCCCTCCAAAGCACCTTCAGCATCAACCCAGAGGTTGTGTGCGATCCTCTTCTTGACTACAACGTGTGGAGCACCCTGCAGCCTATCAATTCCTCGGGAAAAGTCGAGCCCGATAAGAAAGTTATCATCGTCGCCACACGAATCGACAGCCATTCCTTCTTCTGGAACATCGCACCTGGGGCGGAGAGCGCTGTCTCGTCTTTCGTGACCCACTTGGCTGCTGCCGAAGCCCTCCATAAAGCCTCGGATGTCCATTTGCTGCGGAGGAATATAATGTTCACCTTCTTCCAAGGGGAGACCTTCGATTACATCGGCAGCTCCCGCATGGTGTACGACATGGAAAAGGACAAGTTCCCTCTCCGCTTGAACAACATCCATTCCTTTGTGGAGCTGAATCAGGTGGCTCTGAGGAATGACTCCGTTCTCTGGATGCACACAGACCCTGTCTCTCGCATGAATCAATCTGTTGAAGCCCAGGTCAGAAACTTGCTGGATATCCTGAGTAACAGCAGCATGGGAGCGAACGTGACTTTGCAGGAAGCTGGATACTCACAGCCTCTTCCTCCGTCCTCCTTCCAGCGCTTCCTTCGGGCCCAGCACATCCCCGGAGTGGTCTTGACTGACCACAGGACAGCTTTCCAGAACACATACTACCAGAGCATGTACGACACTCCGGAGAACACCCGGATGCAATACCCCGAGTATTTCCTGAACTTGATGCCAAAATCGCGCGAGATTACGTGGTATAACGGTCACAGTAGCTGGGGGTAACATCCCCAGGGGCTGCCTTTCCTGTTTGCTTTTCTGGGTGACAGGTGGGGCCACCCTCCTGTGTACATGATCGAAGGGGAACTATCTTCACTGTTATCACTGTCTGGCAAGGGAGGATACTGAGAGGCAACAGCGGATGGTTGGGCTGAAAAACCTCCTTCTTTCACATCAAAAGGGGCTGGCAGGGTTCAAACACAGCTGCCTTCAGATGTTAACTCTGCTAATTGCTGTGCAGGTGTCTTATAACTTGGTTTATTGTCTAAAAAGTACTGCGGGGAAAGGCATTTGCTCTCTGACAATTTCTGTGTTGGAGAAGTCGAATCTGATTTTTGTTTGAGTCTGAGGGAGGAGGGAGCTGCAAAGCCTCCATCCTTTCTTCAACCTCCTCCATTTTTTTTCTTGCGGGGGGTCCCAGCAGCCGCCTCCCCCGAAATCTCCTGTAATTCCTTTTCTTTTTTACTCTCGCTCCGCTCTCGTTTCTTTCAGAGTCTCACTCAACAATCGCCAAGTAGTGGCTAACTCACAAGCGTCCTTTGATCCAAAAGAAACCGTGCCCCATAACTTCTGCCCCATCTCTTGCCAAGCAGAAACACTGAAAGTGACAGATGCAGAGGCCTCACATCCCTGCTTTTTACTCCACGGTAACATACGCCGTAGTGCAAAATCACTATACTTGACTACTCTTTTAGCAAGAAGAGCTTTCCAGAGGCACAAAATAGAGTCCTCCTCTTTGGAAATACGTTGACCCGTATTTCTTAAACCCTGTTCCTGGAAGCTCACTGTTCCAGGTGTCTTAGCTCTCAGGTCCAGACCAAAGCAGACTCCCACTGCTCTCAGCTACGCCGGGCTCCGTCTCTGCTTCACGTCACCCTGCAGCCCAATACACTCTTTTATCGCCCTTTTTTTTGTTATCACGACATTTTTCTTAGAATGTCGACACGTCGACACGCCAGCACGTCAACACGTCAAGGTCACCAGATGTCGTTGTAGAGACGGTCACGACACATCTGAGTGGTGATCAAAGTGGCTCAGAAACGGCTGCTTTATTATACAAAGGGTGTGCCTTCTATACATAGTCGAAGGTAGTAGAAGAAGGTACCGTGGCTTTTGCTTATAGGTTAAACACTTGTTGTTCAAGTTCTAATTGGTTAACACTTAGCAGCTTCTGGCAAGAAATCTTTCTTGCAAGAATGGTGACGGGTCTTCAGAACAAGCTCAAAACTGGACTCATCTGCAGCCTGCAGACAGAGGTGGGAGGAAGGGAAACAAATCCTTGGTGATGTATTTAGCAGGGATGTTCCCTCATGGGCCGGGCATTGCTTTAAAAGCAAAGAGGTGTTCCCTGGTACTTGAAACAACACACCTGACAAGTGTGTTGTTGACAGCTCCACATCCACGGGTCTCTGTGGCTGTGGCACACCCAGACATGGGATGCATGGATGAACCACGGCACCAGGCAGAGAGAAAACGGTGAACTTCTTCACATTTCAGATGGAGGGAGCCTTCCTGGCCTGGGAAGCCAGAAGTTCTCTGGGGATCCCCACCGCGGGCCTGTGCCTGTGACCAGGAGCGCCGTGGCCGCTCTGCAGACGGTGCCATGGTGCTGCCTCTGTTCGTGCCGGCCCTGCTGCTGGTGCTGCAGCTGGGACTGGTCTCAGCAACACTGACAACCAAGCCACTCTGGGTAGGTGACCACTGCACCGGGGAGGGGGGTGGGCTGGCTTAGCTTGGTGGGGGGGGACATGGAGTGTCGTGGTGGGCTGTGTTGTGGGGCCGGGAGCTGCTCCTGTCTCACGCAGCTCTTGGTGCTTCTGCAGAGGTGGTGGAAGAGGGCAAAGCACCCAAAGGCAAAGGCGAGTTCCCGGCAGAACTGGTGGGAAAAGTCCAATGGGTGCGTAGCTGGAGACCGGCTGGAGAAGCAGAGCGGTGAGCGGCCCCAGCACCGAGCTCCCTGCAAACGGCTGGCAGCCCGCGGCAGCCCTGATGTGGGGCTGTGCCGGGATCTGCCGGCCACTCACTCCTTCTCCTCACTCAGCAGCTTCTTCGCTTGTGGACCGAGGAATGAAGAAGCCCATGACACCCAAGCGGGATGAGCGGTGAGAGCCGGGGGAAATATCCAGACCCTGCTCCACACTTTCCCCCTGTGCCCTGCACCTGCCCTGGGCAGCCCTGCCCGCCAGCCGAGGAGGAGGTGCTCCCTGTGGGTCAGCCCGGAGGGGCCGGGGTGCAGTGAAGTCTCTTTTCTCTTCTCCTCTGCAGGGCCAACACGGACACCTTGGAGATGACGTGCCCGTCCTCGACGTTCTTCTTGAACCTACCGGGCTCCCTGGCCTTGATGGGTGGCCATGGAGTCCCAGAACCATGGGACGACTCCGACTCCAAGGCCTCCGACTCAAGGCCCAGCTCCTGTTCCCTCAACTCCACCTGCATGATCCCGGGAGTCTGGCAGACCGTGACGGGGGAGCTGGAGGGGCGCACTGCCTCGGAACACCCCAGCTCCTCCAAGGCTGTTGAGGGGCTGGTGGCGGGGCCAGAGCCAGACCGTGGCCAGGGCCCCTCACCACGAATGTCCGGAGCGACCAAGGCAGAGCCAGTCCCCTGGCTCTGTGGGGACCAGATGCAGAGATCCGTGGACCTGCAGCCATCCTCTGACAGATCCCCAGCATTGGCCCTGGCCACGGAGGAGCTCCTACGAGCCATCCAGGCCTCCGCGGTGCTGACCCAGCAGCTCTACAACATCTACCATCAGCTGCAGCGAGTGGAGCTGGACCAGAGCCGAGGGGCAGCAGGGGCCTGTGGTGGGACATCTGCCAGGGAGCCCTCCCTCCCTGCCACCAGGACTGAGCTGCAGGAGCAGCTGTGGCTGCCAAGGGCCGAGGCGAGCAACAACAAGGTGCTCAACAGGCCCCTGGACAAGCACACGGGGCCAGTCAGAAGGTGCTCCAAAGAGCTGGGGAGGGACACGGACAGCAGCAGCTCCGTCAGCCTGGCCAGGACAATCCCCGCTGCCCCGGGCGGCAGGAGGACCGCGGCAAAGCCCAGGCCCCGGCAGCGGTTCCCCCTGCGCAGGGCACGTGGCCGGGCAGCCCCAGGGCCGTGCTGGGCAGTTCGGTGCCTGCAGAAGGGCTGCGTCCGCCTGAAGGCCTGCTGGGGATGTTGCTGCCAGCTCCCCCGAGTCTTCAAGTGCTGGTAGCACCAGATCCAGAAGAGCAAAGGGTGCCTCCCTTAGCTGCTAAGGGTATCTCTCCTCCTAGCAACCAGGAAATCCTTGGTGCTGTGGTTCGCCCATCCATCGTGTGGCTGGGGGCGTGACACCCACAGAGTCCCAAGGATGCGGAGCTCTGCCGCAGCAGCAACTCCCCCGACATGGCCGCAGCCACAGGGAAGTGCATCCTGGGGTTCATCTGCACCGGCCAGGATGCCCAGTCGGGTCACTGAGCAGCTCTGGGAGATGCTGCAGGCAGAGCTGGACCAGTGGCGAGGCCCAGCGTTCTTTGGACCTCCAATAGAGGATGGAGAAACTTCTTAGTCGTCTTTTTCTTGTTCGTCGTGTACTTGGAGAAACGTTTTTGATGGTCTCTTAGGGCAGTAGTCAGACTAAGTTCTTGCTGGGCTTTGGCCCTTCCAGTTTTCTCCCTCCATAACCTCACGACATCCCTGGAGTCCTCCCGACGTGCCTGTCCCCTCTTCCCAGGGTCAGAAACTTGCTTTTTGCTGCAGCTACTTTTTCTACAGACTGTAAAAAGGGTTCCTTTGGTTGTTGCCATACGGTAACATATCTCTGCCGCGACTCGGCCATCTCCTTGGTTTTTATCAATGCAGACATTCCAATTCCCTGAGTCTGTTCTAATAAAAGTGGAGCCCACTGTGCCTGAACTTGGGGATTGGCGAAAGCATTAGTTCCCATTAATGCATCAGCTCCTGCTCCTTGTCTTGAATCTCCCTGAGGCAGCTGCATATTTTCTAGAGCTGGGTTTTTTTGTGCCAATTGTCTCCAGGTAGAGTAAAAAACCGAATACTGAATCGGCTGAAACAGTACTTGTGCTAAACGCGCAAAATCATATGGACACAACAAATCTGTATTGATTACTCGTATCAGCTGCATTACCTCTGGTGAATTAATGCCAAGTTTTTCTGCCTTTGCCTGCAGATCTTGGGCTACTTTCCAAGCAATGGGAGAGTGTTCATCGTGCTGCCCTGTGTTCGGTGGCGCTTTAAACACAGGATATGCCATAGTTTCAAGGTCAGGGAGTCCCAGATCAGGGACATTTCTCGCGGAAGGTTAAGCATCTCTACCAAATTCCAGTTTCCTACTTCAGCAGCTTTTTCCTGAACTTGATGCCAAAATCGCGCGAGATTACGTGGTATAACGGTCACAGTAGCTGGGGGTAACATCCCCGGGGGCTGCCTTTCCTGTTTGCTTTTCTGGGTGACAGGTGGGGTGTCCTGGGTTTATCTAAAAACCCAGTCCTGTTTAGTGATTTTTTCTTTTCAGTTTAGTGTCTTCTAAAAGGCTGCACTTTCTGAAGTCAGCAGCATGTTTTTGCAGACAGTGTGTGCTACTGGCAGTGATAACACCTGATGTTTACAGTTACTGCCTGGGACTGGTATGTAGAAAGGCTCTTGCTTATACTTATTCCTATAGTGACCAAGGCCACGCTGGGGGTGCTGGGTAGTAAAAGGGGGGCACAAGGAAGTAAAAGGTGGCACCTCCGGGGGGTAACAGACAGGACAGGTGACCAACGAGAGTATTCCATCCCATATACGTCATATTTAGTATAAATTGAGTGATAACGAGAGTTTCGTCCCTTTTTTTGTTCGTCCCCTTTTCGGCCCTTTTCGCCCTTCTTTTCTGCAATGGCCGGTGTCCAGAGAGGACTCCATCTGACCTCCTGCTTTTGATCCGGATCCCGAGTTCCCGAATCCAGCTCCCTGTATCCAGCTCCCCGCCGCCGCTGAGCCTGGGGTTTCCCCAGTGCCTCCTGCTCTGCAGCACCAGTGGTGATTGCTATCGGGGGAGGGAGTCGGGTTTGATATCGGGCTACTATCTATAGTTGTATATAGTTCTTTACTTTTATCTTTTTACCATTATTTCTATTATTTTCATTAAAGCTGTTCTAGTTTTTTTTCTTCTCTCATCTGTAAGTCTCTCTGCCTCATTCCCTTTTCTCTTCCTGTTTGGGGGGGGGAAGAGGGGGTTAGAGAGCGTCTATCCGTGTTAGTGGCCGGCCCAGCCCTAACCCGCGACAGATTTATTGGCGCCCAACGTGGGGCAAGAAAACAAACACCAATCAGGCTCAGAATATTTTACCAGCTATTTAGATACGACTGGGCTCTGATATATTGCCCGCATAGTTTAAATTCCATCCGGTGCAGTTAAGAGCGTATCAGATCTTTTCTTTGAGGGTTCTGAAGGGTTAGAGGAGAAAAACCGGACAGCTCACATCATGTTATCGGTCGGTGAAATGTTATGTCATAGACTTTTAAATGTGGGTTCCTCCCTGGGTGTCAAAATTTTGTCCAAACTCTCGAGTGTGATTTGGTATATCGTTCTGTGGTTTGCCTGTTCTGATTTAAAAACGAGAATTTTCACTGTGTTGGTTTTTTTAGGGTCGGTGTATTCTGCAGTAATTTGGGTGATCGGCATACCGGAATACCTTAAGAGCACAATGGTGAATTTTGTTTTTAACCACACTTTCAATTTCACTTTCGGAAATTATACCCATTTGTTTGCTAATCTGAGTCTACCAGATTTTAATGATTGTGATTGTGGATGTGAATGCAGCTATCTTAATCGAAAGGCTGAGATTTTATTATTAATATTGATGTTAATGCTGATTTTTTCAAATCTGTTTATGTTTTGGCGGTTAAGTAAGCATTGGTGTGGGACAATGACAGACACTGTGGCCTCTGACACTCAGTGTGTATCAGCAAATGTCGCCCCTGTGACTAGAAAGAAACATCGGAAAAAGTCAATTGCCCTAACACCAGATAACACAACTCCAGGACAAAGCCCTCCTAAAGTAGCACCATCAGATGACTCAGATTCAGACTCAGGAAAGAAAGCCGGTATGCCTGTGACTGGGAAGAAACATCTAACAAAGACAAATCACCCAACATCAGATGGTTCTGATGCAGGAAAGGGTCCTTCCCAATCGAAGTCATCAGATAGTTCAGGGTCAGAATCGGACGTAGCTGTCAAACCTTTAACTCTGAGGGCTGGGAAAGATGGCGGCGGCGGGGAGGGCCGGAGGCAGCCGCGGGGCGGAGGTCGCTGCCGGGGGCTGCCGGGCCCCGCTCCCGGCCTGGCGGGGGCTGCTGCGGGGGCTGCTTCTCGCCGTGGCGGCAGCGGGCTCCTGCCAGGGCAACTCGGTGGAGAGGAAGATCTACATCCCCCTGAACAAAACGGCGCCCTGCGTGCGGCTCCTGAACGCCACCCACCAGATCGGCTGCCAGTCCTCCATCAGCGGGGACACGGGGGTGATCCACGTGGTCGAGAAGGAGGAGGACCTGAACTGGGTGCTCACCGATGGCCCCCACCCACCCTACATGATCCTGCTCGATGGGAGCCTCTTCAACAGGAGGGTGATGCTGCAGCTGAAGGGAACCTCGCGGGTGTCGGGCCTTGCCGTGGCTGTTGCCAAACCTCGCCCTCCCCAGGGATTCTCTCCCGGTTTGAAGTGCCCCAACGACGGGTTTGGTGTCTATTCCAAAGATTACGGCCCGGAGTTCGCTCACTGCAACACGACCGTGTGGAATCCCCTGGGGAGCGGCCTTTCCTACGAGGATTTCGACTTCCCTATTTTCCTCCTCGAAGATGCCAACGAGACGCAAGTCATTAAGCAGTGTTATCAAGACCACAATGTCCCTCGGGATGGCTCCGGCCCCGAGTACCCTCTCTGTGCCATGCAGCTCTTTTCCCACATGCACGCCGTCACCAGCACCGTCACCTGCATGAGGCGCAGCTCCCTCCAAAGCACCTTCAGCATCAACCCAGAGGTTGTGTGCGATCCTCTTCTTGACTACAACGTGTGGAGCACCCTGCAGCCTATCAATTCCTCGGGAAAAGTCGAGCCCGATAAGAAAGTTATCATCGTCGCCACACGAATCGACAGCCATTCCTTCTTCTGGAACATCGCACCTGGGGCGGAGAGCGCTGTCTCGTCTTTCGTGACCCACTTGGCTGCTGCCGAAGCCCTCCATAAAGCCTCGGATGTCCATTTGCTGCGGAGGAATATAATGTTCACCTTCTTCCAAGGGGAGACCTTCGATTACATCGGCAGCTCCCGCATGGTGTACGACATGGAAAAGGACAAGTTCCCTCTCCGCTTGAACAACATCCATTCCTTTGTGGAGCTGAATCAGGTGGCTCTGAGGAATGACTCCGTTCTCTGGATGCACACAGACCCTGTCTCTCGCATGAATCAATCTGTTGAAGCCCAGGTCAGAAACTTGCTGGATATCCTGAGTAACAGCAGCATGGGAGCGAACGTGACTTTGCAGGAAGCTGGATACTCACAGCCTCTTCCTCCGTCCTCCTTCCAGCGCTTCCTTCGGGCCCAGCACATCCCCGGAGTGGTCTTGACTGACCACAGGACAGCTTTCCAGAACACATACTACCAGAGCATGTACGACACTCCGGAGAACACCCGGATGCAATACCCCGAGTATTTCCTGAACTTGATGCCAAAATCGCGCGAGATTACGTGGTATAACGGTCACAGTAGCTGGGGGTAACATCCCCAGGGGCTGCCTTTCCTGTTTGCTTTTCTGGGTGACAGGTGGGGCCACCCTCCTGTGTACATGATCGAAGGGGAACTATCTTCACTGTTATCACTGTCTGGCAAGGGAGGATACTGAGAGGCAACAGCGGATGGTTGGGCTGAAAAACCTCCTTCTTTCACATCAAAAGGGGCTGGCAGGGTTCAAACACAGCTGCCTTCAGATGTTAACTCTGCTAATTGCTGTGCAGGTGTCTTATAACTTGGTTTATTGTCTAAAAAGTACTGCGGGGAAAGGCATTTGCTCTCTGACAATTTCTGTGTTGGAGAAGTCGAATCTGATTTTTGTTTGAGTCTGAGGGAGGAGGGAGCTGCAAAGCCTCCATCCTTTCTTCAACCTCCTCCATTTTTTTTCTTGCGGGGGGTCCCAGCAGCCGCCTCCCCCGAAATCTCCTGTAATTCCTTTTCTTTTTTACTCTCGCTCCGCTCTCGTTTCTTTCAGAGTCTCACTCAACAATCGCCAAGTAGTGGCTAACTCACAAGCGTCCTTTGATCCAAAAGAAACCGTGCCCCATAACTTCTGCCCCATCTCTTGCCAAGCAGAAACACTGAAAGTGACAGATGCAGAGGCCTCACATCCCTGCTTTTTACTCCACGGTAACATACGCCGTAGTGCAAAATCACTATACTTGACTACTCTTTTAGCAAGAAGAGCTTTCCAGAGGCACAAAATAGAGTCCTCCTCTTTGGAAATACGTTGACCCGTATTTCTTAAACCCTGTTCCTGGAAGCTCACTGTTCCAGGTGTCTTAGCTCTCAGGTCCAGACCAAAGCAGACTCCCACTGCTCTCAGCTACGCCGGGCTCCGTCTCTGCTTCACGTCACCCTGCAGCCCAATACACTCTTTTATCGCCCTTTTTTTTGTTATCACGACATTTTTCTTAGAATGTCGACACGTCGACACGCCAGCACGTCAACACGTCAAGGTCACCAGATGTCGTTGTAGAGACGGTCACGACACATCTGAGTGGTGATCAAAGTGGCTCAGAAACGGCTGCTTTATTATACAAAGGGTGTGCCTTCTATACATAGTCGAAGGTAGTAGAAGAAGGTACCGTGGCTTTTGCTTATAGGTTAAACACTTGTTGTTCAAGTTCTAATTGGTTAACACTTAGCAGCTTCTGGCAAGAAATCTTTCTTGCAAGAATGGTGACGGGTCTTCAGAACAAGCTCAAAACTGGACTCATCTGCAGCCTGCAGACAGAGGTGGGAGGAAGGGAAACAAATCCTTGGTGATGTATTTAGCAGGGATGTTCCCTCATGGGCCGGGCATTGCTTTAAAAGCAAAGAGGTGTTCCCTGGTACTTGAAACAACACACCTGACAAGTGTGTTGTTGACAGCTCCACATCCACGGGTCTCTGTGGCTGTGGCACACCCAGACATGGGATGCATGGATGAACCACGGCACCAGGCAGAGAGAAAACGGTGAACTTCTTCACATTTCAGATGGAGGGAGCCTTCCTGGCCTGGGAAGCCAGAAGTTCTCTGGGGATCCCCACCGCGGGCCTGTGCCTGTGACCAGGAGCGCCGTGGCCGCTCTGCAGACGGTGCCATGGTGCTGCCTCTGTTCGTGCCGGCCCTGCTGCTGGTGCTGCAGCTGGGACTGGTCTCAGCAACACTGACAACCAAGCCACTCTGGGTAGGTGACCACTGCACCGGGGAGGGGGGTGGGCTGGCTTAGCTTGGGGGGGGGGGACATGGAGTGTCGTGGTGGGCTGTGTTGTGGGGCCGGGAGCTGCTCCTGTCTCACCCAGCTCTTGGTGCTTCTGCAGAGGTGGTGGAAGAGGGCAAAGCACCCAAAGGCAAAGGCGAGTTCCCGGCGAACTGGTGGGAAAAGTCCAATGGGTGCGTAGCTGGAGACCGGCTGGAGAAGCAGAGCGGTGAGCGGCCCCAGCACCGAGCTCCCTGCAAACGGCTGGCAGCCCGCGGCAGCCCTGATGCGGGGCTGTGCCGGGATCTGCCGGCCACTCACTCCTTCTCCTCACTCAGCAGCTTCTTCGCGTGTGGACCGAGGAATGAAGAAGCCCATGACACCCAAGCGGGATGAGCGGTGAGAGCCGGGGGAAATATCCAGACCCTGCTCCACACTTTCCCCCTGTGCCCTGCACCTGCCCTGGGCAGCCCTGCCCGCCAGCCGAGGAGGAGGTGCTGCCTGTGGGTCAGCCCGGAGGGGCCGGGGTGCAGTGAAGTCTCTTTTCTCTTCTCCTCTGCAGGGCCAACACGGACACCTTGGAGATGACGTGCCCGTCCTCGACGTTCTTCTTGAACCTACCGGGCTCCCTGGCCTTGATGGGTGGCCATGGAGTCCCAGAACCATGGGACGACTCCGACTCCAAGGCCTCCGACTCAAGGCCCAGCTCCTGTTCCCTCAACTCCACCTGCATGATCCCGGGAGTCTGGCAGACCGTGACGGGGGAGCTGGAGGGGCTCACTGCCTCGGAACACCCCAGCTCCTCCAAGGCTGTTGAGGGGCTGGTGGCGGGGCCAAAGCCAGACCGTGGCCAGGGCCCTTCACCACGAATGTCCGGAGCGACCAAGGCAGAGCCAGTCCCCTGGCTCTGTGGGGACCAGATGCAGAGATCCGTGGACCTGCAGCCATCCTCTGACAGATCCCCATCATTGGCCCTGGCCACGGAGGAGCTCCTCCGCGCCATCCAGGCCTCCGCGGTGCTGACCCAGCAGCTCTACAACATCTACAATCAGCTGCAGCGAGTGGAGCTAGACCAGAGCCGAGGGGCAGCAGGGGCCTGTGGTGGGACATCTGCCAGGGAGCCCTCCCTCCCTGCCACCAGGACTGAGCTGCAGGAGCAGCTGTGGCTGCCAAGGGCCGAGGCGAGCAACAACAAGGTGCTCAACAGGCCCCTGGACAAGCACACGGGGCCAGTCAGAAGGTGCTCCAAAGAGCTGGGGAGGGACACGGACAGCAGCAGCTCCGTCAGCCTGGCCAGGACAATCCCCGCTGCCCCGGGCGGCAGGAGGACCGCGGCAAAGCCCAGGCCCCGGCAGCGGTTCCCCCTGCGCAGGGCACGTGGCCGGGCAGCCCCAGGGCCGTGCTGGGCAGTTCGGTGCCTGCAGAAGGGCTGCGTCCGCCTGAAGGCCTGCTGGGGATGTTGCTGCCAGCTCCCCCGAGTCTTCAAGTGCTGGTAGCACCAGATCCAGAAGAGCAAAGGGTGCCTCCCTTAGCTGCTAAGGGTATCTCTCCTCCTAGCAACCAGGAAATCCTTGGTGCTGTGGTTCGCCCATCCATCGTGTGGCTGGGGGCGTGACACCCACAGAGTCCCAAGGATGCGGAGCTCTGCCGCAGCAGCAACTCCCCCGACATGGCCGCAGCCACAGGGAAGTGCATCCGGGGGTTCATCTGCACCGGCCAGGATGCCCAGTCGGGTCACTGAGCAGCTCTGGGAGATGCTGCAGGCAGAGCTGGACCAGTGGCGAGGCCCAGCGTTCTTTGGACCTCCAATAGAGGATGGAGAAACTTCTTAGTCGTCTTTTTCTTGTTCGTCGTGTACTTGGAGAAACGTTTTTGATGGTCTCTTAGGGCAGTAGTCAGACTAAGTTCTTGCTGGGCTTTGGCCCTTCCAGTTTTCTCCCTCCATAACCTCACGACATCCCTGGAGTCCTCCCGACGTGCCTGTCCCCTCTTCCCAGGGTCAGAAACTTGCTTTTTGCTGCAGCTACTTTTTCTACAGACTGTAAAAAGGGTTCCTTTGGTTGTTGCCATACGGTAACATATCTCTGCCGCGACTCGGCCATCTCCTTGGTTTTTATCAATGCAGACATTCCAATTCCCTGAGTCTGTTCTAATAAAAGTGGAGCCCACTGTGCCTGAACTTGGGGATTGGCGAAAGCATTAGTTCCCATTAATGCATCAGCTCCTGCTCCTTGTCTTGAATCTCCCTGAGGCAGCTGCATATTTTCTAGAGCTGGTTTTTTTGTGCCAATTGTCTCCAGGTAGAGTAAAAAACCGAATACTGAATTGGCTGAAACAGTACTTGTGCTAAACGCGCAATATCATATGGACACAACAAATCTGTATTGATTACTCGTATCAGCTGCATTACCTCTGGTGAATTAATGCCAAGTTTTTCTGCCTTTGCCTGCAGATCTTGGGCTACTTTCCAAGCAATGGGAGAGTGTTCATCGTGCTGCCCTGTGTTCGGTGGCGCTTTAAACACAGGATATGCCATAGTTTCAAGGTCAGGGAGTCCCAGATCAGGGACATTTCTCGCGGAAGGTTAAGCATCTCTACCAAATTCCAGTTTCCTACTTCAGCAGCTTTTTCCTGAACTTGATGCCAAAATCGCGCGAGATTACGTGGTATAACGGTCACAGTAGCTGGGGGTAACATCCCCGGGGGCTGCCTTTCCTGTTTGCTTTTCTGGGTGACAGGTGGGGCCACCCTCCTGTGTACATGATCGAAGGGGAACTATCTTCACTGTTGTCACTGTCTGGCAAGGGAGGATACTGAGAGGCAACAGCAGATGGTTGGGCTGAAAAACCTCCTTCTTTCACATCAAAAGGGGCTGGCAGGGTTCAAACACAGCTGCCTTCAGATGTTAACTCTGCTAATTGCTGTGCAGGTGTCTTATAACTTGGTTTATTGTCTAAAAAGTACTGCGGGGAAAGGCATTTGCTCTCTGACAATTTCTGTGTTGGAGAAGTCGAATCTGATTTTTGTTTGAGTCTGAGGGAGGAGGGAGCTGCAAAGCCTCCATCCTTTCTTCAACCTCCTCCATTTTTTTTCTTGCGGGGGGTCCCAGCAGCCGCCTCCCCCGAAATCTCCTGTAATTCCTTTTCTTTTTTACTCTCGCTCCGCTCTCGTTTCTTTCAGAGTCTCACTCAACAATCGCCAAGTAGTGGCTAACTCACAAGCGTCCTTTGATCCAAAAGAAACCGTGCCCCATAACTTCTGCCCCATCTCTTGCCAAGCAGAAACACTGAAAGTGACAGATGCAGAGGCCTCACATCCCTGCTTTTTACTCCACAGTAACATACGCCGTAGTGCAAAATCACTATACTTGACTACTCTTTTAGCAAGAAGAGCTTTCCAGAGCCACAAAATAGAGTCCTCCTCTTTGGAAATACGTTGACCCGTATTTCTTAAACCCTGTTCCTGGAAGCTCACTGTTCCAGGTGTCTTGGCTCTCAGGTCCAGACCAAAGCAGACTCCCACTGCTCTCAGCTACGCCGGGCTCCGTCTCTGCTTCACGTCACCCTGCAGCCCAATACACTCTTTTATCGCCCTTTTTTTTGTTATCACGACATTTTTCTTAGAATGTCGACACGTCGACACGCCAGCACGTCAACACGTCAAGGTCACCAGATGTCGTTGTAGAGACGGTCACGACACATCTGAGTGGTGATCAAAGTGGCTCAGAAACGGCTGCTTTATTATACAAAGGGTGTGCCTTCTATACATAGTCGAAGGTAGTAGAAGAAGGTACCGTGGCTTTTGCTTATAGGTTAAACACTTGTTGTTCAAGTTCTAATTGGTTAACACTTAGCAGCTTCTGGCAAGAAATCTTTCTTGCAAGAATGGTGACGGGTCTTCAGAACAAGCTCAAAACTGGACTCATCTGCAGCATGCAGACAGAGGTGGGAGGAAGGGAAACAAATCCTTGGTGATGTATTTAGCAGGGATGTTCCCTCATGGGCCGGGCATTGCTTTAAAAGCAAAGAGGTGTTCCCTGGTACTTGAAACAACACACCTGACAAGTGTGTTGTTGACAGCTCCACATCCACGGGTCTCTGTGGCTGTGGCACACCCAGACATGGGATGCATGGATGAACCACGGCACCAGGCAGAGAGAAAACGGTGAACTTCTTCACATTTCAGATGGAGGGAGCCTTCCTGGCCTGGGAAGCCAGAAGTTCTCTGGGGATCCCCACCGCGGGCCTGTGCCTGTGACCTGGAGCGCCGTGGCCGCTCTGCAGACGGTGCCATGGTGCTGCCTCTGTTCGTGCCGGCCCTGCTGCTGGTGCTGCAGCTGGGACTGGTCTCAGCAACACTGACAACCAAGCCACTCTGGGTAGGTGACCACTGCACCGGGGAGGGGGGTGGGAT
The DNA here is from genome assembly GCA_020746105.1 of Trogon surrucura. Classification (NCBI taxonomy): domain Eukaryota; kingdom Metazoa; phylum Chordata; class Aves; order Trogoniformes; family Trogonidae; genus Trogon; species Trogon surrucura. The sequence goes on along the minus strand of CM036617.1, from coordinate 31,811,431 downwards.
GGCTTAGCTTGGTGGGGGGGGACATGGAGTGTCGTGGTGGGCTGTGTTGTGGGGCCGGGAGCTGCTCCTGTCTCACCCAGCTCTTGGTGCTTCTGCAGAGGTGGTGGAAGAGGGCAAAGCACCCAAAGGCAAAGGCGAGTTCCCGGCAGAACTGGTGGGAAAAGTCCAATGGGTGCGTAGCTGGAGACCGGCTGGAGAAGCAGAGCGGTGAGCGGCCCCAGCACCGAGCTCCCTGCAAACGGCTGGCAGCCCGCGGCAGCCCTGATGTGGGGCTGTGCCGGGATCTGCCGGCCACTCACTCCTTCTCCTCACTCAGCAGCTTCTTCGCGTGTGGACCGAGGAATGAAGAAGCCCATGACACGCAAGCGGGATGAGCGGTGAGAGCCGGGGGAAATATCCAGACCCTGCTCCACACTTTCCCCCTGTGCCCTGCACCTGCCCTGGGCAGCCCTGCCCGCCAGCCGAGGAGGAGGTGCTCCCTGTGGGTCAGCCCGGAGGGGCCGGGGTGCAGTGAAGTCTCTTTTCTCTTCTCCTCTGCAGGGCCAACACGGACACCTTGGAGATGACGTGCCCGTCCTCGACGTTCTTCCTGAACCTACCGGGCTCCCTGGCCTTGATGGGTGGCCATGGAGTCCCAGAACCATGGGACGACTCCGACTCCAAGGCCTCCGACTCAAGGCCCAGCTCCTGTTCCCTCAACTCCACCTGCATGATCCCAGGAGTCTGGCAGACCGTGACGGGGGAGCTGGAGGGGCGCACTGCCTCGGAACACCCCAGCTCCTCCAAGGCTGTTGAGGGGCTGGTGGCGGGGCCAGGGCCCCTCACCACGAATGTCCGGAGCGACCAAGGCAGAGCCAGTCCCCTGGCTCTGTGGGGACCAGATGCAGAGATCCGTGGACCTGCAGCCATCCTCTGACAGATCCCCAGCATTGGCCCTGGCCACGGAGGAGCTCCTCCGCGCCATCCAGGCCTCCGCAGTGCTGACCCAGCAGCTCTACAACATCTACAATCAGCTGCAGCGAGTGGAGCTGGACCAGAGCCGAGTGGCAGCAGGGGCCTGTGGTGGGACATCTGCCAGGGAGCCCTCCCTCCCTGCCACCAGGACTGAGCTGCAGGAGCAGCTGTGGCTGCCAAGGGCCGAGGCGAGCAACAACAAGGTGCTCAACAGGCCCCTGGACAAGCACACGGGGCCAGTCAGAAGGTGCTCCAAAGAGCTGGGGAGGGACACGGACAGCAGCAGCTCCGTCAGCCTGGCCAGGACAATCCCCGCTGCCCCGGGCGGCAGGAGGACCGCGGCAAAGCCCAGGCCCCGGCAGCGGTTCCCCCTGCGCAGGGCACGTGGCCGGGCAGCCCCAGGGCCGTGCTGGGCAGTTCGGTGCCTGCAGAAGGGCTGCGTCCGCCTGAAGGCCTGCTGGGGATGTTGCTGCCAGCTCCCCCGAGTCTTCAAGTGCTGGTAGCACCAGATCCAGAAGAGCAAAGGGTGCCTCCCTTAGCTGCTAAGGGTATCTCTCCTCCTAGCAACCAGGAAATCCTTGGTGCTGTGGTTCGCCCATCCATCGTGTGGCTGGGGGCGTGACACCCACAGAGTCCCAAGGATGCGGAGCTCTGCCGCAGCAGCAACTCCCCCGACATGGCCGCAGCCACAGGGAAGTGCATCCGGGGGTTCATCTGCACCGGCCAGGATGCCCAGTCGGGTCACTGAGCAGCTCTGGGAGATGCTGCAGGCAGAGCTGGACCAGTGGCGAGGCCCAGCGTTCTTTGGACCTCCAATAAAGGATGGAGAAACTTCTTAGTCGTCTTTTTCTTGTTCGTCGTGTACTTGGAGAAACGTTTTTGATGGTCTCTTAGGGCAGTAGTCAGACTAAGTTCTTGCTGGGCTTTGGCCCTTCCAGTTTTCTCCCTCCATAACCTCACGACATCCCTGGAGTCCTCCCGACGTGCCTGTCCCCTCTTCCCAGGGTCAGAAACTTGCTTTTTGCTGCAGCTACTTTTTCTACAGACTGTAAAAAGGGTTCCTTTGGTTGTTGCCATACGGTAACATATCTCTGCCGCGACTCGGCCATCTCCTTGGTTCTTATCAATGCAGACATTCCAATTCCCTGAGTCTGTTCTAATAAAAGTGGAGCCCACTGTGCCTGAACTTGGGGATTGGCGAAAGCGTTAGTTCCCATTAATGCATCAGCTCCTGCTCCTTGTCTTGAATCTCCCTGAGGCAGCTGCATATTTTCTAGAGCAGTTTTTTTTGTGCCAATTGTCTCCAGGTAGAGTAAAAAACTGAATACTGAATCGGGCAGTGCGGTGCCTGCAGAAGGGCTGTGTCTGCCTGAAGGCCAGCTCCTCCGAGTCTGCAAGTGCTGGTAGCACCAGACCCGGAAGAGGAAAGGGTGTCCCCCCTCCTAGCTGCCTGGAACTTCTTGGTGCCGGGCTTCGCCCACCCATCGTGTGGCTGGGGATGCAACACCCGCAGAGCCCCGTCGATGGGGAGCTGTCCCGCAACAGGCCCCAGACATGGCTGCGGCCACAGGGAAGTGCATCCTGGGGCTCACCTGCACCGGCCAGGACACCCAGTCGGGTCACCGAGCAGCTCATGACATCCCTCGAGTCCTCCTGAGGTGCCTGTCTCCTCTTCCCAGGGTCAGAAACTTGGGGTTTTTTTACCCCGAGTTCCAGCCAAATCTCCCTGTCCAGCTAGGCCTGTCTTCTTCCCCACCGGCTCGTCTTTTGGCACCAGGACGGCCTGCTCCTGTGCCTCCGAGACTGCCTCCTCCAAGAACATCCAGCCTTCCTGCACTCTTTCGCCCTTCAGGGCTTCCTCCCAAAGGACTCTTATCAACCAGGCCCCTCAACAGGCCAAAGTCTGTCCTCCGTAAGTCCAAGGGAGAAGTTCTGCTGATCATTCTCCCCCTAATGAAAACTCCTATCAGAAAGCCAGGATGTTGGGCTTCACTGTGGTGCCATCTGTGGAGTTGCTGGTAGCAGGGTAAAAACGTAAGCCCACCGGAGCAGCAAGTAACACTCTGTTGCTACCCTAACATTGTCAGAGGATGGAAACAGTGGGAGACACCCGTCTTCTTCCTGAGATGGACCAGACACAGACAACTACTGGGACATAATGGTCATCTTTTCTTGGTCTCAGAAAGCGGGCAGAATTGAGCGGCAGCTGGCAGCACCATTTTCTTCCGGGCCGCTGAAAGCCTGGGATGCCATCCATGCGCTCACCCCTCACGTCCATGCATCTCCCCTGGTCCTGGGGCCCTGTGATACAGGGACAGGAGAACACCCTGCACAGAGCCCTGAGCACTCGCCTTAATCAGGGGCACCAGCACCATCGAATCAGGCCATGTGGGAGGGTGAGCGGCTGGGCAGGCAAGGGGCAAACTTCAACTGGCGACCCTTGAGGGTCTTCAGAGGGGAGGGAGAAGGATGAGGATCGGGACTCCCACACCCTGCCCTCCAGCCAAAAGCAGTGGCCAGAGATTTTGTAATTTAAGAGGATCCCCTTGCTGCTGAGCCCGGTCATACCACACACTAAACAATGTACCAGTGGAGTAAAGATAAAGGAACTACATTTTCCAAGTAGGACACAAAGAATACTAATAGATTACCAGAAGAGGAGGCAAAACGCTACTTGTGAGTATGCAGACTTTAAAAACTGTCAATGTGAAGTCAAGTTACAAATCCCTAATGCTTCTGAATGCACTGTTCAAGTGAAAGTTCAGGTTGGTTTTTTTGACCTTAAAAATGGTTAGAAGTCTATTCCTACCATACTAAGAGCTAAAAAGAACACGTCTGTTTCTGGAGCTGGGGGAAAATAAAAATAAAATAAAAAATATACACACACATTAATGTACTTAGTTAACCATCCTCCTTGCTATCTAAAAACAGAAAGAATTCCAAACTATAATAAAATTGCAGAATGTGAAATACATTTCATAAAGCTAGGAGATCAAAGCTCATCCGCTTTAAATTGTGCATGCTGATTTTCATGACACAACAACAAACTGAAAACAGAAAAAATCACATGTGAAAATACCATCCCCATTTTTATTTGGTAGCAGGAGAACAGTGCTCTCCAAAAGCAGCACACTGAATTCTGAAGCTAATTTTTCCACCTGTGTTTGCAGAAAACCCGTCACAGTGGTGAAAAGTGTTTCCTGATGGTCAGAGGGACCCTCCCACGCCCCAGTGTGCACCCGTGGCATCTGGTCCTGGCACTGGGCACCACTGGCAAGAGCCTGACTCCATCCTCTTGGCACCCCCTCCGCACGTATTGATGTACGTGGATGGGACCCCTCCTCAGCTGTCTCTTCCTCAGGCTGAACACCCACAGTTCTCTCAGATGAGGACCCCGTCCCTTAGCTGGCCTCCTCATGCAGCCCAGAACACCCTTGGCCACCTTTGCTTGTGGCCAATGTGCTGCCCACCAGGACCTTCTCTGCCAAACTACTTTCCAGGCTGGACCTGTTCCTCTCCAGGGTCAGCACTTGACACTTCTTGAACTCCATGAGGTACCTGCTGGCCCCTTCCTCCAGCCCACCCAGGTGCCCTGAGGCCAGCACACCCACTGGGGTACAGGCACCCCAACACCCCAAATTCTGTGGGTGCCAGTGGTGCCCGGTGCCAGCCCATCCCTGCTAGGGTTGGGCACTGAGGGGATCACACCCCCAGCTGCGAGATGGCTGTGATACCAATTTAAAGAACCCTACGACACTTTAATTGCAAGTTTTAGAAGGCAGGCATTCTTTATTTCAGCACTGGATCAACAGGGGATAGTTGCTCCTAACCTGCAACTAGCAACACTTCTATTGTAACTTAATTAGTATAAGCATGCCGGATTTTACAATTATTGGCTAGTGATAGCTGTTCTATTATTGTTTAAGTACTACTGGGCAAGTTTTCTTCGGCCTGAACTGGGCTGGTGGTCGTGATCTCCCAGTCCCGCCTTCACCTTTGGCCAACTTTCAGTCTTTTACAGGCAGCTCCTGCTACTGACACAGCCCCTAAGCTCCAAAGCAGCACCTTTTGACTAGCAGACTCTCGATTTGGTCTGGTCGGCACGGAAAATCACGTTGCCAGAAGTCAGTGCTCACAAAGAAGACAGACGAGTCTTAACTTTATTCAAATAAAGGGAGAGTTCACCGAGGCTGCCCAGTCCCAGTGAGGTCTCTCAAATTGCCGGAGGACGCAGCCTCCTGTTACCCTAATTTCCCGGCCGCATGAATCCCTCTCCCTTTCCCCACTGGCTGAGGTACTCAGGAGGTACAGACTTCCCTATCCACCTATTCCGTGTTCCCCCTTAACATGTACCGCCCTCAACAACACACATCGCATGTTTCATTAACTGCAACTCGGCACCACTCAGGGCGGAGAAGTTAATACTCATAGACTAATAAGCCTGCACACTCTTTCTCAAAGTTCAAAAGTTTAGAGCATCCTTGCTGTTGACTTAATGAACAGCCCTAATGGTCCAGGTGTCTGTCATCTTCTCCTTACAGACTGCATCCGGGGACTCCTTCACTCACGAGGGACACTCTCCTCTTTGTTCCATCACTAACATGAAAACCCCACACACTGCCCTTCTTGTTTTATCACTCGTTTGTAAAGACACTCTACTTTCTTTTTCTCGCAGGTCCAAAAGCATCCTCAAGGGCGAACAGCCCATTTATTCTCTCCAAATAACCATCTGCCTACTTTCTGTAGGTACACGCTATCTTACTACCTTTCCTACTAACTGGCTCCAAGATTTGACTGTCGCCTCTCAGGACTGATTCACCCATCTCCAAAGCAGCATTCTTCGAGGGACTGATCTGCCACCCTTAAGGCAGTAAAGAGTGTTTTCGCCATCCTTAAGGCAACAGCTGCATGAACCACACCACCAGAGGGGGAAAATACCGATTGGCATTTCAGATGGAAGGGGAGGGGCCCTCCATCCAAGCGGGATGCTTCCGCTTCCTTCAACTTTCCACACTGTGACTCACAAAAGCCCTCACGAGCAACGTCTCACACTTGAGGGCGGCAAGTGCCAACCCCCTCACTCCCGCAGGGACACCCCGCCGCCACCACGGCGGACGCACCCGCTGCCTCACGGCTCCGCCCCCTCCCCCGCTGCCTCTTCGCGGCCACACGCCCCGCCCCCCTCCCCCTCCAGCGCCGCCCCATTGGCCGGCGCCGCTGGCACCGCCGCCGCAGCCAATAGCGACGCAGGGAGGCGCCGCGCCTTTCCGTGCGGAGGAGAAGGAGCGAAGGGGAGCACAAGTTCTATCTAATGAGCTCGTCCCCGCTCGTCCCCACTCAGAGGTCTCCACATTTGCAAGTCCAGTTCCGCAGCAGGACTTTCTTCCTCATTAATTTCTGTCTCTTGCAACAAGAAACACCAGGCACAAACGTTGCTGAGATACCAGGTGTTTTAAATTCGGTCTGTAAACTAAAGATGTTGTTTCATAATTGATTCAGTTGGTCAGAAATAACATTGCTGCCCAAAGGAGAAGCCTGGCCCTTACTGACATCAACTCCCTTGCATCAGGTTCAGGAAGTGCACAACCGAGGAGGGATAGAGCTCAGCTGCCAGGCACCTGGGAAATTCCATAGCTGAAAAATACCAAACCCCTCTTCCCTTGCCAAAAAATGCGGATTTTGGAGAAGCAGGAGGAACTGGGTACCTATCAAATGTAACTCCTGTGAAATTTTTGACACTACTTTTATCAGTCATTTCTAAAGTGGCCAGTCCAGGCTACAATACAGAAAGAACAAAAAGAAAAACAAAAAGTCCATCCATCCACAAACACTTTTTTGGAGAACGAGGATATGCAATTTCAAAATATTTCTGCAATATACGGCGGTAAAACTTTCTTCCTCATTCCTACACCCAGGCCGCAACCACACGTCTTGATCTGCTAATGCAAGGGTTGCAGCACTTTGCTATGAATTCGTTAACAAAATCAATACATCTTAAAAATAATCCTTCACTTAAAACTTACGCCTCCAAACCACAACTCACGTAACCGATTCATCAGCAGCTTGACAGAAACCATGCTAAACTAAGGTAATCAGCAGTATTTGGTGGACTATTTTCTTTTTTGGGGGGCAAATACACATGAAATCTGTTTGTCTAGCAGCAGTCAGTTTACTGAAGCTTTTTTTTTAATAAAAATCATTCTGCATGCAATTTAAGTTGATTTTGGTACTATTTGGTAACAAATATCATATGTCTCCACTTCCATGAAAGGAGTGCCAAATTCATATTTTGCCAAATTCGTACAAATGAGGTCACCCCTCAGCCTCCTCTTCCAAGCTAAAGAGACCCAGCTCCTTCAGCCTTTCTTCATAAGGGTGATGTTGAATACAAAGCAACAAGCAAGAAACGCAGCAAGAAATTATTAGCTGACTCAGCCCATGCACCTAAATTTGCTTTTCTTATTTTGTAATAGATAAGACAGACAGACATAATTAAATATCTTTACCAATAAAAAAAACTATTGTCTTTTTAACCCGCCTGGGCCTGTGACTGTAACCGGGAGCGCCGTGGCCGCTCTGCAGACGGTGCCATGGTGCTGCCTCTGCTGGTGCCAGCCCTGCTGGTGCTGCAGCTGGGACTGGTCTCAGTGACACTGACGAGCAAGCCACTCTCGGTAGGTGACCACAGAGCCGGGGAGGGGGGTGGGCTGGCTTAGCTTGGTGGTGGGGGACATGGAGTGTCGTGGTGGGCTGTGTTGTGGGGCCGGGAGCTGCTCCTGTCTCACCCAGCTCTTGGTGCTTCTGCAGAGGTGGTGGAAGAGGCCAAAGCGCCCCAAAGGCAAAGGCGGGCTCCGGGCAGAACTGGTCGGAAACGTCCAGTGAATGGGTGGCTGGAGACCGGCTGGAGAAGCAGAGTGGTGAGCGGCCCCAGCACCGAGCTCCCTGCAAACGGCTGGCAGCCCGCGGCAGCCCTGATGTGGGGCTGTGCCAGGATCTGCCGGCCACTCACTCCTTCTCCTCACTCAGCAGCTTCTTTGCGTGTGGACCGAGGAATGAAGAAGCCCATGACACCCAAGCGGGACGAGCGGTGAGAGCCGGGGGAGATCTCCAGACCCTGTCCCACACTTTCCCCCTGTGCCCTGCACCTGCCTTGGGCAGCCCTGCCCGCCAGCCGAGGAGGAGGTGCTGCCCGTGGGTCAGCCTGGAGGGGCCGGGGTGCAGTGAGGTCTCTTCTCTCTTCTCCTCTGCGGGGCCAACATGGACGCCTTGGAGATGACGTGCCCACCCCCGACGTTCCTCCTGAATCTACCGGGCTCCCTGGCCTTGATGGGTGGCCATGGCATCCCAGAATCAGGGGATGACTCTGACTCCCAGGCCTCCAACTCAAGGCCCAGCTCCCGTTCCCTCGACTCCACCTGCACGGTCCCAGGAGTCTGGCAGGTGATGATGGGGGAGCTGGCGGGGCTCACTGCCTCGGAACACCCCAGCTCCTCCAAGGCTGTTGAGGGGCTGGTGGCGGGGCCAACGCCAGACCTTGGCCAGGGCCCCTCACCACGAATGTCAGCAGCGACCAAGGCAGAGCCAGTCCCTTGGCTCTGCGGGGACCAGATGCCGAGATCCGTGGATGTGCAGCCATCCTCTGACAGAAGGCCTGCTCGGGATGCTGCTGCCAGCTCCTTCGAGTTTTCAAGTGCTGGTAGCACTGGACCCGGAAGACAAAATGGTGTCCCCCCTCAGCAGCAGGTGGGCCTTGAACTGGGCACTCTTTGGTGCCGGGCTTCGCCCATCCATTGCGCGGATGGAGGTGCGACACCTGCAGAGCGCCATGAACAGGGAGCTGTCCCGCAGCAGCAGCCCCCCAGACATTGCTGCAGCCACAGGGAAGTGCATCCTGGGGCTCCTCTGCACCGGCCAGGATGCCCGGTCGGGTCCCTGAGCAGCTCTGGGAGATGCTGCAGGCAGAGCTGGACCAGTGGCGAGGGCCAGCGTTCTTTGGACCTCCAATAAAGGATGGAGAAACTTCTTAGTCGTCTTTTTCTTGTTCGTCGTGTACTTGGAGAAACGTTTTTGATGGTCTCTTAGGGCAGTAGTCAGACTAAGTTCTTGCTGCGCTTTGGCCCTTCCGGTTTTCTCCCTGCATAACCTCACGACATCCCTGGAGTCCTCCCGAGGTGCCTGGCCCCTCTTTCCAGGGTCAGAAACTTGCTTTTTTAACCTTGAGTTCCAGCCAAATCTCCTTGTTCAGCCAGGCTTCTCTTCCTCCCCATCGGCTCGTCTTTCGGCAAGTGAGGACGGCCTGCTCCTGTGCCTCCGAGACTGCCTTCTCCAACAACATCCAGCAGATCTGCCATGTTGGCCTTTCCCTTGATGCTTAGTCATCAGCACACCACGACCCTTTCGTCACCATCGTCAGTTCCAGACACTCCAAACCCTCCTAACACACACGGCTACCCACTGCCTCTCCTTCTTTGCCTGTCCCTTCTGAAGAGTTTAGAGCCACCCAGTGCAGCACTCCAGTCCTGAGAGACATCCCACCATGGTTGCGCAATCACACCCTCATTTTCCAGCTGCACAATGGCTTCCAACGCCTCCTATTGGGTTCCCACGCTGCCTGCATCAGTGGAGATGCACTTCACTAAGGCCACTGACTCTGCTGCCTTCTGCGGCGGGGAGAAGCCTTAATTGCTAGGTGCCTCTTCTCAGGTGCTTCCAGGGTTTCTAACACATCGGCAACCCTTGCGTCTCTGCGGCCACCCATATCTCCATCCCCTGATCGGAGCCAGATGGCTAAGGAGAGTTCCTTGTTGCTCTGGTGGGCTTGCCTTTTGGCCCTGTTGCATTCAGCTCACAGGTGTCACCCCTGCTTGTCAGCCAAAGGCTCCTCTCACCAGGTTTGCTCGCCTCTTGGCAAAGATTCCTTTGCCTTTTCCTGCACAGAGCGGTGAGTGGCCCTGGCACCCAGCCCCCTGCAAATGGGTGGCAGCCCGCGGCAGCCGTGCAGACGGTGCCATGGTGCCACCTCTGCTGGTGCCAGTTCTGATGCTGGTGCTGCAGCTGGGACTGGTCTCAGCAACACTGATGAGCAAGCCACTCTTGGTAGGTGACCACTGTGCCGGGGAGGGGGGTGGGCTGGCTTAGCTTGGTGGTGGGGGACATGGAGTGTCGTGGTGGGCTGTGTTGTGGGGCCGGGAGCTGCTCCTGTCTCACGCAGCTCTTGGTGCTTCTGCAGAGGTGGTGGAAGAGGGCAAAGCGCCCAAACGGAAAGGCGGCTTCCTGGCAGAACTGGTGGGAAAAGTCCAATGGGTTCGTAGCTGGAGACCGGCTGGAGAAGCAGAGCGGTGAGTGGACCCAGCACCGAGCTCCCTGCAAACGGCTGGCAGCCCTGATGCGGGGCTGTGCCGGGATCTGCCGACCACTCACTCCTTCTCCTCACTCAGCAGCTTCTTTGCGTGTGGACCGAGGAATGAAGAAGCCCATGACACCCAAGCGGGACGAGCGGTGAGAGCCGGGGGAGATCTCCAGACCCTGTCCCACACTTTCCCCCTGTGCCCTGCACCTGCCTTGGGCAGCCCTGCCCGCCAGCCGAGGAGGAGGTGCTGCCCGTGGGTCAGCCTGGAGGGGCCGGGGTGCAGCGAGGTCTCTTCTCTCCTCTCCTCTGCAGGGCCAACATGGACGCCTTGGAGATGACGTGCCCATCCCCGACGTTCCTCCTGAATCTACCGGGCTCCCTGGCCTTGATGGGTGGCCATGGCATCCCAGAATCAGGGGATGACTCTGACTCCCAGGCCTCCAACTCAAGGCCCAGCTCCCGTTCCCTCGACTCCACCTGCACGGTCCCAGGAGTCTGGCAGGTGATGATGGGGGAGCTGGCGGGGCTCACTGCCTCGGAACACCCCAGCTCCTCCAAGGCTGTTGAGGGGCTGGTGGCGGGGCCAACGCCAGACCTTGGCCAGGGCCCCTCACCACGAATGTCAGCAGCGACCAAGGCAGAGCCAGTCCCTTGGCTCTGCGGGGACCAGATGCCGAGATCCGTGGATGTGCAGCCATCCTCTGACAGATCCCCATCACTGGCCCTGGCCAGTCATGGGACACGGAGAGCACCAGCTCCGCCGGCCTGGCCAGGACCATCCCCGTTGCCTCGGGGGGCAGAAGGACCGCGGCAAAGCCCAGGCCCCAGCAGCAGGACCCCCTGCGCAGGGCACAGGGCCAGGCAGCCCCAGGGCCATGCTGGGCAGGTCGGTGCCTGCAGAAGGGCTGCGTCCGCCTGAGGGCCTGCTGGAGATGCTGCTGCCAGCTCCTCCGAGTCTTCAAGTGCTGGTAGCACCAGATCCAGAAGAGCAAAGGGTGCCTCCCAGCTGCTAAGGGTATCCCCTGTCCTAGCAGCCAGGAAATTCTTGGTGCCGCGGTTCGCCCATCCATCGTGTCGCTGGGGGCGTGACACCCACAGAGTCTCGTGGACGTGGAGCTGTCCCAGAGCAGCAGCCCCCCAGACATGGCCATGGCCACAGGAGAATGTGTCCTGAGGCTCGTCTGCACCAGCCAGAGCCTCCTCTGCCGGGGAGGGGGGTGGGCTGGCTTAGCTTGGTGGTGGGGGACATGGAGTGTCGTGGTGGGCTGTGTTGTGGGGCCGGGAGCTGCTCCTGTCTCACGCAGCTCTTGGTGCTTCTGCAGAGGTGGTGGAAGAGGGCAAAGCGCCCAAACGGAAAGGCGGCTTCCTGGCAGAACTGGTGGGAAAAGTCCAATGGGTTCGTAGCTGGAGACCGGTTGGAGAAGCAGAGCGGTGAGTGGACCCAGCACCGAGCTCCCTGCAAACGGCTGGCAGCCCTGATGCGGGGCTGTGCCGGGATCTGCCGGCCACTCACTCCTTCTCCTCACTCAGCAGCTTCTTTGCGTGTGGACCGAGGAATGAAGAAGCCCATGACACCCAAGCGGGACGAGCGGTGAGAGCCGGGGGAGATCTCCAGACCCTGTCCCACACTTTCCCCCTGTGCCCTGCACCTGCCTTGGGCAGCCCTGCCCGCCAGCCGAGGAGGAGGTGCTGCCCGTGGGTCAGCCTGGAGGGGCCGGGGTGCAGTGAGGTCTCTTCTCTCTTCTCCTCTGCGGGGCCAACATGGACGCCTTGGAGATGACGTGCCCACCCCCGACGTTCCTCCTGAATCTACCGGGCTCCCTGGCCTTGATGGGTGGCCATGGCATCCCAGAATCAGGGGATGACTCTGACTCCCAGGCCTCCAACTCAAGGCCCAGCTCCCGTTCCCTCGACTCCACCTGCACGGTCCCAGGAGTCTGGCAGGTGATGATGGGGGAGCTGGCGGGGCTCACTGCCTCGGAACACCCCAGCTCCTCCAAGGCTGTTGAGGGGCTGGTGGCGGGGCCAACGCCAGACCTTGGCCAGGGCCCCTCACCACGAATGTCAGCAGCGACCAAGGCAGAGCCAGTCCCTTGGCTCTGCGGGGACCAGATGCCGAGATCCGTGGATGTGCAGCCATCCTCTGACAGAAGGCCTGCTCGGGATGCTGCTGCCAGCTCCTCCGAGTTTTCAAGTGCTGGTAGCACTGGACCCGGAAGACAAAATGGTGTCCCCCCTCAGCAGCAGGTGGGCCTTGAACTGGGCACTCTTTGGTGCCGGGCTTCGCCCATCCATTGCGCGGATGGAGGTGCGACACCTGCAGAGCGCCATGAAGAGGGAGCTGTCCCGCAGCAGCAGCCCCCCAGACATTGCTGCAGCCACAGGGAAGTGCATCCTGGGGCTCCTCTGCACCGGCCAGGATGCCCAGTCGGGTCCCTGAGCAGCTCTGGGAGATGCTGCAGGCAGAGCTGGACCAGTGGCGAGGGCCAGCGTTCTTTGGACCTCCAATAAAGGATGGAGAAACTTCTTAGTCGTCTTTTTCTTGTTCGTCGTGTACTTGGAGAAACGTTTTTGATGGTCTCTTAGGGCAGTAGTCAGACTAAGTTCTTGCTGCGCTTTGGCCCTTCCGGTTTTCTCCCTGCATAACCTCACGACATCCCTGGAGTCCTCCCGAGGTGCCTGGCCCCTCTTTCCAGGGTCAGAAACTTGCTTTTTTAACCTTGAGTTCCAGCCAAATCTCCTTGTTCAGCCAGGCTTCTCTTCCTCCCCATCGGCTCGTCTTTCGGCAAGTGAGGACGGCCTGCTCCTGTGCCTCCGAGACTGCCTTCTCCAACAACATCCAGCAGATCTGCCATGTTGGCCTTTCCCTTGATGCTTAGTCATCAGCACACCACGACCCTTTCGTCACCGTCGTCAGCTCCAGACACTCCAAACCCTCCTAACACACACGGCTACCCACTGCCTCTCCTTCTTTGCCTGTCCCTTCTGAAGAGTTTAGAGCCACCCAGTGCAGCACTCCAGTCCTGAGAGACATCCCACTATGGTTGTGTGTCATTGTAGAGGCGGATACGACACATCTGAGTGGTGATCAAATTGGCTCAGAAACAGGGGGATAAGGTGTTGAAACCATAGCACAAATTTTTCCGGTATAATCAGCGTCAATAACACCAACATGTACAATAATGCCATTGACTGTACTACTTGAATGTCCAATTAATAAGGCACTTAATCCTCTTCCTATTGGGCCAGAGGCATCGATAGGAACTTTCACAACTTCTTTGGTCACACTGGTTATTGCGTCGGCGGTGGATATATCCATCCCTGCCGATCCACTGTTTTTTTCTGGTGAGGCGGTTGCAGAGGGGAAGGTTTGCTGACCCACCCCGAGAAATGGGTTGGTGAGAGGCATTTATGCCTGTGTGCACCCCCTCGCACTCTTCTTCCCGTTTCCCGAGAGGGATTATCCACTAGCATGATATTTTGATCTGCATTGTTTTGCAAAATGACCAGTCTTGCCACAACGATTGCAAGTCACTCCCTTTGCGTTAGCATTGGGACTATTTGTTTTCGATGGTCATTGTGGACATTTACTTTTGAGGTGCCATTCTTGACCACCCCCATAACATTTTGGGGCTGCTTTCTGTCCAATAACTCTGGCAAGAGCTGCCATCTTGTGTTCAACCATACCAACTTTTGAGCGTGCAGAGACCAGATCGGCATCAGAGGGATCTCCTGGCAAGGCTTCTATTATTTTTTGACAATCTTCGTTCACGTTATCTTTTGCTAACTATTTAATTAACACGTGCTGCAGCTCTTCATCATCGACCTGTTTTTCAATTGCTGCAGCTACTTTTTCTACAAACTGTAAAAAGGGTTCCTTTGGTTGTTGCCATACGGTAACATATCTCTGCCGCGACTCGGCCATCTCCACGGTGTTTATCAATGCAGACATTCCAATCCGCTGAGTCTGTTCTAATAAAAGTGGAGCCCACTGTGCCTGAACTTGGGGATTGGCGAAAGCGTTAGTTCCCATTAATGCATCAACTCCTGCTCCTTGTCTTGGACCTCCCTGAGGCAGCTGCGTATTTTCTAGAGCTGGTTTTTGTGCCAATTGTCTCCAGGTAGAGTAAAAAACCGAATACTGAATCGGCTGAAACAGTACTTGTGCTAAATGCGCAATATCATATGGACACAACAAATCTGTATTGATTACTCGTATCAGCTGCATTACCTCTGGTGAATGAATGCCCAATTTTGCTGCCTTTGCCTGCAGATCTTGGACTACTTTCCAAGCAACGGGAGAGTGCTCACCGTGCTGCCCTGTGTTCGGTGGCGCTTTAAACACAGGATATGCCATAGTTTCAAGGTCAGGGAGTCCCGGATCAGGGACATTCCTCGCGGAAGGTTAAGCATCTCTACCAAATTCCAGTTTCCTACTTCAGCACCTTTTTCCCGAACTTGATGCCAAAATCGCGTGGGATTACGTGGTATAACGGTCACAGTAGCTGGGGGTAACATCCCCGGGGGCTGCCTTTCCTGTTTGCTTTTCTGGGTGACAGGCGGGGCCACCCTCCTGTGTACATGATCGAAGGGGAACTATCTTCACTGTTACCACTGTCTGGCAAGGGAGGATACTGAGAGGCAACGGCGGATGGTTGGGCTGAAAAACCTCCCTCTTTCCCATCAAAAGGGGCTGGCAGGGTTCAAACACAGCTGCCTTCAGATGTCAGCTCTGCTAATTGCTGTGCAGGTGTCTTATAACTTGGTTTATTGTCTAAAAAGTACTGAGGGGAAAGGCATTTGCTCTCTGACAATTTCTGTGTTGGAGAAGTCGAATCTGATTTTTGTTTGAGTCTGAGGGAGGAGGGAGCTGCAAAGCCTCCATCCTTTCTTCAACCTCCTCCATTTCTTTTCTCGCGGTGGGTCCCAGCAGCCGCCTCCCCCGAAATCTCCTGTAAGTCTTTTTCTTTTAACTCTCGCTCCGCTCTCATTTCTGTCAGAGTCTCACTCAATAACCGCCAACTAGTGGCTAACTCACAAGCGTCCTTTGATCCAAAAGAAACTGTGCCCCAGAACTGCTGCCCCATCTCTTGCCAAGCAGAAACACTGAAAGCGACAGACACAGAGGCCTCAGATCCCTGCTTTTTACTCCACAGTAACATACGCCACAGTGCAAAATCACTACACTTGACTACTCTTTTAGCAAGAAGAGCTTTCCAGGGGCACAAAACAGAGTCCTACTCTTTAGAAATATGTTGACCCATACTCCTTAAACCCTGTTCCTGGCGGCCCACCTTTCCAGGTGTCTTAGCTCTCAGCCCCACACACCCCGCCGCCACCACGGCGGACGCACCCGCTGCCTCACGGCTCCGCCCCCTCCCCCGCTGCCTCTTCGCGGCCACACGCCCCGCCCCCCTCCCCCTCCAGCGCCGCCCCATTGGCCGGCGCCGCTGGCACCGCCGCCGCAGCCAATAGCGACGCAGGGAGGCGCCGCGCCTTTCCAAGAGCGGCGCCCTCCCCCTCCGCGCGGCCGTTACGCTCGTGCAGGGCCCGTGCCAGCCTTGCGCCTGCGTAGGAGCGAGGGATCGCCGGCGCCAAATTTTGACCCGCAAGGTTCGACATCCAATCATCAACGACTTGCTTACCCCCCCCCCCCCCCCCCCTACACCGGGCTGCTGGCAGGGGGGCGCCGCCCCAGCCCGGCCACGGGAGCGGACGATTTGGCGCCAACGCGCATGCGCAGTGCGCGCCGTGAGGGCGGGGGGGCCGTGTGCCCGGGCTGGTGATGGCCGCGCTCGTGGCGGGAGGGCGCCCCCTGGCGGGCGGCAGCGCCGGTGGCTGCGCGTGCTCCCGGCGGCGGCGCGTGGTCCCGTGCCGCGGAGGCGGGGGTGGGGGGGGCTGTGGAGAGCATCGAGAGCGCGGCTCGGCCGGGGCCGGCGCCTCCCGCAGGTACCGGCGCGCGCGTGCGAAAGGGGCGGGGGGGGGGGGGGGGCGGAGAGAGAGGGGGAAGGCGGCTGCCCGGAGCCTGGCTCGTGGCTCCGCCGGGGCCGCGCCGCCCCGCAGCAAAAGCCCCGGGACAGAGGTGGGGGGGCTGCGGCGCTAAAGAACGCCGGGGGCTGCGGGCGGAGCCGGCCGGGACCTGTCACCCGGTGCGAGGGGGGCCGGCCCCTCCCGGGCCGCAGCCCGCTGCTCCCTGCCCCTCCGGGAACGCGTGCCCGAAGGAATAGGGGGGGTCTGGGCAAGCAGCTCCCCTCAGCGTGGCCGCCTGGGTTCCCCCTGCTTTAGTCTTTTTTTCTCTCCTTCGTCCCCAGTGGAGCCCAGAGACGTTGGCTGGAGGACGCTGGAAGGTGCCAGGATAGGCCTCGGGTGGTGCGCAGGTGGCCCAGGGCAGCCCTTGGCCACAGGTTCGCCCCGGCCCCAGGTTTGCCCCAGGTTCGCCCCATGTCGGGCGTTGGCAAGCGCTGGCTCGACGCTCCCAGCCCGGCCGGTGTCCCCAGGTTCCTCGTGCTGACCCTGCCAGGGTGTCGGAGGACGGCGAGATCGACGGCGCCGCTTTCCCGCCTGAGCCAGGCGCGACGCCCTGACGAGCATAGCCGCAGCGCCCCGTGCAGCTGCCCCAGGAGATGGAAGAGGAGAGAAGTAAGCTGAAAAAATTACGTTTTGAGCAGTCGTTAAGCAGGTCTTGGGGAAAACTTCCCCAGGAATCAGTGGTCTTCGCTTAACCTCTCTTTGCAGCCAACCAAATGAAGTTTCTGGGCCAGAATGAGTGGAGATGGGTTTTTTTTCAGTTATAGCACAAAAACGATTAAGTGGCTAAATTGTAAGTAAGGGTGTGTTTCATGTTCTCTTCGATTTGGTATCTTCAGTGTGGTCAAAGAATGCTGCCTTGCTTCTCCTCAGCGTTATTACAGTGGAGATATCTTGCTTTATCTGGCATCTGTTAAGAAACAGATGCAGTAATTTTTACCTAAAAAAGCCTTAATTTTGTTGTAAATAAACTAATTGGCTTAGCACTGCTTTGCTGACAGCAGTAATTCAAAAAAGAGAAAAAAAAGGAGAGAAGTGTGAGCTAATAGGAAGTGGGAGTTATGTAGGTTCAGCTGAATGTGCTGGAAAATATGGGTCATCTCATGACAGCGTCAGGCTTGAGGGATGGTAAGGATTGACCTATATATATAAAAAAAAATCATCGTTTCATTTGAGTCGTTTTCAGCTAGGCCTTGAGAAGACGTGAGTGACGATTTGAATGTGGGATGACTTTCACCACGCTGCTTTCTCACATGCTGCTGCCACTGAGATTCACTATAGTATTTACTTGTACACGTTTTGAAAAACTTATGTAGCTACAACCATTTGAATTTCTCACCTGGTCTTTTTCTTACTTGTCCATTCTGCACCTCTTGCAGTGCAGTGTGACTGCTTTGAAGCGGAGAGCCTTACCAGTTCTGCGGAAGAGAAGACTGAAGGTAGTATAATTGGGATTTCTGGAGGGAGAGGGGAAAGTAGTATATATTTGGCACCACTGGTGGTAAAAAATAATAAGTGGAAGATGATAGTTTTGCCTTTTGTGGTGTATGTGTGAGACATTATTCAGCAGCACTACGGGCATTTTACAGGAAACGTGCACCCAAGTGTTTTTTCTGGTAGCTGGCATAAATAGCCCTGGCTGCTTGTTTCTTGCTCTAGCATCATTCAGCTGCGCAGTGCTGAAAAAAACCTAGGTATGTGGCCACAAGAATGCTATAGAAGGAAAAGAAAGTCCCTCCAGATGTAATGAGCTCAGCCAGGGTTAGAACTGTTGTCACCAGATGCCAGTCCACACCCTGAGTCATCAGCTGGTGAGGTCATTTTAAATGCTGACAAGGTAGATGCATCCTTTGTCTGCTCATTCCCTGTTCCACTAGCTGGGGTTGACAACAGTAGCATTAATGGAATGGTTAATCATAGAATCATAGAATCATAGAATGTTAGGGATTGGAAGGGACCTCGAAAGATCATCAAGTCCAATCCCCCTGCCAGAGCAGGAATGCCTAGACTATGCCACACAGGAACGTGTCCAGGCAGGTCTTGAATGTCTCCAGAGAAGGAGACTCCACAACCTCTCTGGGCAGCCTGTTCCAGGGCTCCGTCACCCTCACTGAGAAGAAGTTTCTTCTCGAGTTTAAGCGGAACCTGTTATGTTCCAGTTTCAGCCCATTACCCCTTGTCCTATCAGTGGTTGTCACCGAGAAGAGCCTGGCTCCATCCTCGTGACACTCACCCTTGATATATTTGTAAACATTAATGAGGTCACCCCTCAGCCTCCTCTTCTCCAAACTAAAGAGCCCCAGCTCCTTCAGTCTTTTCTCATAAGGGAGATGCTCCACTCCCTTAATCATCCTAGTTGCCCTGTGCTGGACTCTCTCCAGCAGTTCCCTGTCTTTCTTGAACTGAGGGGCCCAGAACTGGACACAGTATTCCAGATGGGGTCTCACCAGGGCAGAGTAGAGGGGAAGGAGAACCTCTCTCGACCTACTAACCACCCCCCTTCTAATACACCCCAGGATGCCATTGGCCTTCCTGGCCACAAGGGCACAGTGCTGGCTCATGGTCATCCTGCTGTCCACCAAGACTCCCAGGTCCCTTTCCCCTACACTACTCTCTAATAAGTCATTCCCCAACTTATACTGGAACCTGGGGTTGTTCCTACCCAGATGCAAGACCCTGCACTTACCCTTGTTATATTTCATTAAATTTTTCCCCGCCCAACGCTCCAGCCTGTCCAGGTCTCGCTGGATGGCAGCACAGCCTTCTGGTGTGTCAGCCACTCCTCCCAGCTTGGTGTCATCAGCAAATTTGCTGATAGTACTCTCTAGTCCCTCATCCAAGTCATCGATGAATATATTGAATAATACTGGTCCCAGTACCGACCCTTGAGGCACTCCACTGGATACAGGTCTCCAACCAGACTCTGCCCCATTGACCACAACTATTTTGCCTTCTTCCCCTTAGCCAGTTCGCAGTCCACCTCACTACCCGAGAGTCTAGACCACACTTCCTCAGTTTAGCAGCAAGGATGCTGTGGGAGACTGTGTCAAATGCTTTACTGAAGTCAAGGTAGACCACATCCACCGCTCGGCCATCATCTATCCACCTTGTTATATCCTCGTAAAAGGCTATGAGGTTAGTCAAGCACGACTTCCCTTTGGTGAAGCCATGTTGACTGTCTCTAATGACCTTCTTATCCCTGATATGCCTTGAGATGGCACCAAGGATAAGTCGTTCCATCACTTTCCCAGGGATGGAGGTGAGGCTGACCGGTCTATAGTTACCCGGGTCCTCCTTCTTGCCCTGTTTGAAGACTGGAGTGACACTTGCTTCCCTCCAGTCCTCAGGCATCTCTCCCGTCTCCCAAGACTTGGCAAAGATGATGGAGAGTGGTCTAGCAATGACATCAGCCAGCTCCCTCAGCACCCGTGGATGCATCCTCTCTGGACCCATGGATTTATGGATGTCCAGATTGCTTAATTGGTCCCTAATCCAGTCCTCATCGACTAAAGCATACTCCTCCACTGCCCTGACTTCCTCTGGGGCCTCAGGGGAATGGGGCTCCTCAGGACAGCCTCCGGCAGAGTAGACAGAGGCAAAGAAGGCATTCAGTAACTCTGCCTTCTCTGTATCATGTGTCACCAAGGCACCCACCTCATTCATCAGTGGGCCTACATTGCCTCTGGTGTTAGTTTTATCTGCCACGTCCGTCTATTTTGAAATGAATATTACATTCTGAACTTCATATGTGATCCTTGGTTCTCTGGGCAAAACCAGGTTTTTGCTGGTAAGAGTTCCAAGTCAATCCAACCTCAGTTTACAGGGTGGAGAGAGTTCACTGTCAGACAAAAAACAATGGGTAACATCTCTGTGCATGTTTTCTTAGCATTTAACTGCTGCCCGAGAAACTAGAATAGCATGAGTATATCTTGGGAAATCCTCTGGCAAGATCTTCCTTTCCCTGACAAAAGGGTAGGGGCATGTATCTCCTTACATCAATGTTTCTTTGAAGGGAAAGACCTTCTCCAAACAACACACAACCTAAAGACTAACAAACAAATATGACCACATGGTTCATTCACACCTGTCTTCAGTCAAATTGCCCTTAACCAAAAGCACTTTGGCTTTTACTTCTGGATTTTGTCCAAGGCTGCGTGCGATGCTTGTGACAGAGAAGTACAGATGTCGTGGGCAGTTACAGATTGTAGTGCAAAAGACAAATCCTATTAATGGCCTGTAGATGAGGAGGAGAAGGACCAAAGGTCAACACAATTTCTGCGTAATGAGCTCGTCCCCACGCAGAGGTCCCCACATTTTCAAGTCCAGTTCCGCAGCAGTACTTTCTTCCTCGTTAATTTTTGTCTCTTGCAACGAGAAACACAAGGCACGAACATTGCTGAGATACCAGGCTTTTTAAACTCATTCTGTAAAATAAAGATGTTCTTTCATAATTGATTAAGCTGTTCAAAAATAACATTGCTGCCCAAAGGAGAAGCCCAGCCCTTACTGCCATCAACTCCCTTGCATCAGGTTTAGGAAGTGCACGACCGAGGAGGGATAGAGCTCAGCTGCCAGGCACCTGGAAAATTCCATAGCTGAAAAATACCAAACCCCTCTTCCCTTCCCAAAAAATGCGGATTTTGGAGAAGCGGCAGGAACTGGGTACCTATCAAATGTAACTCGTGTGAAATTTTTGAAACTGCCTTTATCAGTCATTTCTAAAGTGGTCAGTCCAGGCTACAATACTAAAAGGACAAAAAGAAAAAGGAAAAGTCCATCCACAAACACTTTTCTGGAGAATGAGGATATGCAATTTCAAAATATTTCTGCAATATACGGTGGTAAAACTTTCTTCCTCGTTCCTACACCCAGGCTGCAACCACACGTCTTGATCTGCTAATGCAAGGGTTGCAGCACTTTGCTATGAATTCGTTAACAAAATCAATTCATCTTAAAAATAATCCTTCACTTAAAACTTACGCCTCCAAACCACAACTCATGTAACCGATTCATCAGCAGCTTGACAGAAACCATGCTAAACTAAGGTAATCAGCAGTATTTGGTGGACTATTTTCTTTTTTTGGGGGGGCAAATACACATGAAATCTGTTTGTCTAGCAGCACTCAATTTATTTAAGCTTCTTTTTTTTTAAATAAAAATCATTCTGTATGCAATTTAAGTTGATTTTGGTACTATTTGGTAACAAATATCATATGTCTCCACTTCCATGAAAGGAGTGCCAAATCCATATTTTGCCAAATTGGTACAAATTCGACTTTGCTTATGCTACAGAAGTAGTTGTACGAACACTTTAAACTGGGATAAATTACATTGACAATTAAATTAGAGAGCAAGTTATCTACCTCCAGATGCTCATTTTGCTCCTAGGCCACCCCCACTTCCCTGAGAGAAGCAGAAATACCAAGTGGCTGCACAAAAAATGAGATGGGCAAAGTTATTCAGTTAAAATTAGCGGAGCCAAATAAGTAACTTTTTTTTTTTTCAACCCCCAACCAGTTCCCTGAGCAATGACACGAATGAACAGAGGAGGGTTGATAAGCACAGGGAGGGGATAGTCAAGAGTTCTTTTCTTTGCCAATGCCAATTTAAAATGTTCAGGGGACCGTGGCTTCCCTGACCCTCCAGAACGCTTATTAACAAAACCCAAAGCAAGAAACATTAATAGGACAATCCTGCTTCCTGTCCTTGCTCCTCCTATTCTCCACACCTCACTGCCAGTTCCCACACCTCGACACAGTTAGGCCAAAACAACTTGCTGAAGCAGCATGGGAAAACGGGTCAGGAAAAACAATCAACTAAAACCAAATCAGAGGTTCTTCAGCTAAATTAGTTTTCCCACAGGAGTCTGAGACTAAGGACTATTTAGTCCAGAAAATTCTCTTTAAGAGCCCTATTGCTGAGCCTCTACACCACAACTCGTATTTACTCTGGTTTCTGTGTCCGTAAGTCAAATTCCTTTTAGAAGTTTTGAAACCTCACAGGTTATTTGAAAGTGGTTATTGTATCTACCCAAAATAACAACTTCAAGTTTTTGCCACGTACCTCCTTTCAATGGCTTTTATTAGGTCAAACCCAGTTCTATGCTTGGCACTCATCCCTTGCCTTTGTCCAGCTGCTACCACAAGCAGCACTAACCGACCAACCTTCCATCAGCCAGCCCCACCAGGACAGCTTCCTCTGCATTTTGATTTAAAAAATAAAAGGCAAATCAAAACGAGATTGTGGATCACTTCCCAACACATCTCTTAAGAGGGAAAATGCTGTGAATTCACTAAATCTTGAAGGTTGCTTAGTAATTTTTGTCTGCGACATCTTCATATAATGAAGATAGTTTGTGCACATACTTTAATCTGCGTGCAAACCCACAAACAGAGCCGGTGAAAAGGGTAAGAATACTTTACAACCGCTAGCTTTCCTTCAGAAAATACCAGGGAAAATTTATTTCAGATAAATTTATAACTATGTTCACAGCGAGAAGCGAAGATCAAAAGGTTTCCAGACGCCCATTTCCTTTGGTAGCCTTTTATCATGTACATCTACTGCCCCATTTCCAGACATCTCAGGCTCTTTCAAGTGCAACTGTAATCACAAGCTTTCAGAGAAGGCAGAGTTACTGAATGCCTTCTTTGCCTCTGTCTACTCTGCTGGAGGCTGTCCTGAGGAGCCCCGTTCCCCTGAGGCCCCAGCGGAAGTCGGGGCAGTGGAGGAGTATGCTTTAGTCGATGAGGACTGGGTTAGGGACCAATTAAGCAGTCTGGACATCCATAAATCCATGGGTCCAGACGGGATGCATCCACGGGTGCTGAGGGAGCTGGCTGATGTCATTGCTAGACCACTCTCCATCATCTTTGCCAAGTCTTGGGAGACGGGAGAGGTGCCTGAGGACTGGAGGGAAGCAAGTGTCACTCCAGTCTTCAAAAAGGGCAAGAAGGAGGACCCGGGTAACTATAGACCGGTCAGCCTCACCTCCATCCCTGGGAAAGTGATGGAACGACTTATCCTTGGTGCCATCTCAAGGCATATCAGGGATAAGAAGGTCATTAGAGACAGTCAACATGGCTTCACCAAAGGGAAGTCGTGCTTGACTAACCTCATAGCCTTTTATGAGGATATAACAAGGTGGATAGATGATGGCCGAGCGGTGGATGTGGTCTACCTTGACTTCAGTAAAGCATTTGACACAGTCTCCCACAGCATCCTTGCTGCTAAACTGAGGAAGTGTGGTCTAGACTCTCGGGTAGTGAGGTGGACTGTGAACTGGCTGAGGGGAAGAAGCCAAAGAGTTTTGGTCAATGGGGCAGAGTCTGGTTGGAGACCTGTATCCAGTGGAGTGCCTCAAGGGTCGGTACTGGGACCAGTGTTATTCAATATATTCATCGATGATTTGGATGAGGGACTAGAGAGTAAGTTTGCTGATGACACCAAGCTGGGAGGAGTGGCTGACATGCCAGAAGGCTGTGCTGCCATTCAGCAAGACCTGGACAGGCTGGAGAGTTGGGCGGGGAAAAATGTAATGAAATATAACAAGGGTAAGTGCAGAGTCTTGCATCTGGGTAGGAACAACCCCAGGTTCCAGTATAAGTTGGGGAATGACTTATTAGAGAGCAGTGTAGGGGAAAGGGACCTGGGAGTCTTGGTGGACAGCAGGATGACCATGAGCCAGCAGTGTGCCCTTGTGGCCAGGAAGGCCAATGGCATCCTGGGGTGTATTAGAAGGGGGGTGGTTAGTAGGTCAAGAGAGGTTCTCCTTCCCCTCTACTCTGCCCTGGTGAGACCCCATCTGGAATATTGTGTCCAGTTCTGGGCCCCTCAGTTCAAGAAAGACAGGGAACTGCTGGAGAGAGTCCAGCACAGGGCAACTAGGATGGTTAAGGGAGTGGAGCATCTCCCTTATCAGAAAAGGCTGAGGGAGCTGGGGCTCTTTAGTTTGGAGAAGAGGAGACTGAGGGGTGACCTCATTAATGTTGAGAAATATCTAAAGGGTGAGTGTCAGGAGGATGGAGCCAGGCTCTTCTCAGTGACAACCAATGATAGGACAAGGGGTAATGGGCTGAAACTGGAACATATGAGGGCCGGTTTAGCTCAGTGGGTTGAGCGTGGTGCTTGAAACACCAAGGTCACAGGTTCGATTCCCATTCGGTTCTCACGTGTGTTGCCTGACCTAGTCGAGAGGTGGCGTCCCTGCACGCAACAGGGAGGTTGGATTAAAATGATCTCTGAGGTCCCTTCCAGCCCAGGCCATTCTATGATATTCTAGGATAAGAGGTTCCGCGTAAACTCGAGAAGAAACTTCTTCTCAGTGAGGGTGACAGAACACTGTAACAGGCTGCCCAGGGAGCTTGTGGAGTCTCCTTCTCTGGAGACTTTCAAGACCTGCCTGGACACGTTCCTATGTAGCATTATCTAAGCGTTCCTGCTATGGCAGGGGGATTGGACTTGATGATCTTTCGAGGTCCCTTCCAGTCCCTAACATTCTGTGATTCTGTGCTTGTTCCAGAGGTGTTCAGAGGTCTTTTGCCTCTGAATAGAACCTTTGCAGTTCTGCAGGGTCACATTTTCTACTCGTCAGCATGCAAGGTACCTAGATCAGCTCTGAAATAGGGTGATGACAGAGACCAGGATGGCATCAACAGGAGCCCTTGAGAAGTGGCAGGTCCCTCACGGAGGTCACCACTGGTACAGGTCCCAGCACACGAGCACAGCACAGGCCTGCGCTGGGTTCCTGCATTGGAGGGTTTAGCCCCTCCAGCCACGCTCAAGGACAGGACTGACGATGAGCTGAGGCAGGTGGAGGGGAAGGGGACACTGAGCTGTCCCAGGGCCCTGCACTGCCGCTACCTGGGGAGGGAGGCACTGACTCAGTGCCTGCAGTGCCAGAGGCACAGGCAGTGGGAGCACAAGGGCTCCTCAGCTCTGCTGCCTCCACACCCGTCTTCCTCCTGAGGGGGACCAGGCACAGACAACTCCTGGCAGATAACGGTCATCTTCTATTGGACTCTGAAAGCGTCCAGAGCCGGGCAGCGGCTGGCAGCACCATTTTCTCAGGGCCGCTGAATGACCGGGATGCTGTCCACGCACCCGTCCCTCGCGTCCACGCATCCTCCCCGTGCCGTCCTTCCCACGCCAGCTCAGTCCATCCTGGGCAGTCACCTGCCTGGCTCTAACATCAAGCTGACCTGACCATGTCAGGGACAAACCAGGCTCCTTGCTCTGAGCACGTGGGCCAAGCTGTCAGTGGCCGCTGGCTGTCCCCACCCACGTCACCTTGCTGTGGGGCACTAGGATGAACTGCATAAAGAAGAAAGAAACCTTTCTTGCAAGAGTGGTGACGGGTCTTCAGAACAAGCTCAAAACTGGACTCATCTGCAGCATGCAGACAGAGGTGGGAGGAAGGGAAACAAATCCTTGGTGATGTATTTAGCAGGGATGTTCCCTCATGGGCCGGGCATTGCTTTAAAAGCAAAGAGGTGTTCCCTGGCACTTGAAACAACACACCTGACAAGTGTGTTGTTGACAGCTCCACATCCACGGGTCTCTGTGGCTGTGGCACACCCAGACATGGGATGCATGGATGAACCACGGCACCAGGCAGAGAGAAAACGGTGAACTTCTTCACATTTCAGATGGAGGGAGCCTTCCTGGCCTGGGAAGCCAGAAGTTCTCTGGGGATCCCCACCGCGGGCCTGTGCCTGTGACCAGGAGCGCCGTGGCCGCTCTGCAGACGGTGCCATGGTGCTGCCTCTGTTCGTGCCGGCCCTGCTGCTGGTGCTGCAGCTGGGACTGGTCTCAGCAACACTGACAACCAAGCCACTCTGGGTAGGTGACCACTGCACCGGGGAGGGGGGTGGGCTGGCTTAGCTTGGTGGGGGGGGACATGGAGTGTCGTGGTGGGCTGTGTTGTGGGGCCGGGAGCTGCTCCTGTCTCACGCAGCTCTTGGTGCTTCTCCAGAGGTGGTGGAAGAGGGCAAAGCACCCAAAGGCAAAGGCGAGTTCCCGGCAGAACTGGTGGGAAAAGTCCAATGGGTGCGTAGCTGGAGACCGGCTGGAGAAGCAGAGCGGTGAGCGGCCCCAGCACCGAGCTCCCTGCAAACGGCTGGCAGCCCGCGGCAGCCCTGATGTGGGGCTGTGCCGGGATCTGCCGGCCACTCACTCCTTCTCCTCACTCAGCAGCTTCTTCGCGTGTGGACCGAGGAATGAAGAAGCCCATGACACGCAAGCGGGATGAGCGGTGAGAGCCGGGGGAAATATCCAGACCCTGCTCCACACTTTCCCCCTGTGCCCTGCACCTGCCCTGGGCAGCCCTGCCCGCCAGCCGAGGAGGAGGTGCTGCCTGTGGGTCAGCCCGGAGGGGCCGGGGTGCAGTGAAGTCTCTTTTCTCTTCTCCTCTGCAGGGCCAACACGGACACCTTGGAGATGACGTGCCCGTCCTCGACGTTCTTCCTGAACCTACCGGGCTCCCTGGCCTTGATGGGTGGCCATGGAGTCCCAGAACCATGGGACGACTCCGACTCCAAGGCCTCCGACTCAAGGCCCAGCTCCTGTTCCCTCAACTCCACCTGCATGATCCCGGGAGTCTGGCAGACCGTGACGGGGGAGCTGGAGGGGCGCACTGCCTCGGAACACCCCAGCTCCTCCAAGGCTGTTGAGGGGCTGGTGGCGGGGCCAGAGCCAGACCGTGGCCAGGGCCCCTCACCACGAATGTCCGGAGCGACCAAGGCAGAGCCAGTCCCCTGGCTCTGCGGGGACCAGATGCAGAGATCCGTGGACCTGCAGCCATCCTCTGACAGATCCCCATCATTGGCCCTGGCCACGGAGGAGCTCCTACGAGCCATCCAGGCCTCCGCGGTGCTGACCCAGCAGCTCTACAACATCTACCATCAGCTGCAGCGAGTGGAGCTGGACCAGAGCCGAGGGGCAGGAGGGGCCTGTGGTGGGACATCTGCCAGGGAGCCCTCCCTCCCTGCCACCAGGACTGAGCTGCAGGAGCAGCTGTGGCTGCCAAGGGCCGAGGCGAGCAACAACAAGGTGCTCAACAGGCCCCTGGACAAGCACACGGGGCCAGTCAGAAGGTGCTCCAAAGAGCTGGGGAGGGACACGGACAGCAGCAGCTCCGTCAGCCTGGCCAGGACAATCCCCGCTGCCCCGGGCGGCAGGAGGACCGCGGCAAAGCCCAGGCCCCGGCAGCGGTTCCCCCTGCGCAGGGCACGTGGCCGGGCAGCCCCAGGGCCGTGCTGGGCAGTTCGGTGCCTGCAGAAGGGCTGCGTCCGCCTGAAGGCCTGCTGGGGATGTTGCTGCCAGCTCCTCCGAGTCTTCAAGTGCTGGTAGCACCAGATCCAGAAGAGCAAAGGGTGCCTCCCTTAGCTGCTAAGGGTATCTCTCCTCCTAGCAACCAGGAAATCCTTGGTGCTGTGGTTCGCCCATCCATCGTGTGGCTGGGGGCGTGACACCCACAGAGTCCCAAGGATGCGGAGCTCTGCCGCAGCAGCAACTCCCCCCGACATGGCCGCAGCCACAGGGAAGTGCATCCGGGGGTTCATCTGCACCGGCCAGGATGCCCAGTCGGGTCACTGAGCAGCTCTGGGAGATGCTGCAGGCAGAGCTGGACCAGTGGCGAGGCCCAGCGTTCTTTGGACCTCCAATAGAGGATGGAGAAACTTCTTAGTCGTCTTTTTCTTGTTCGTCGTGTACTTGGAGAAACGTTTTTGATGGTCTCTTAGGGCAGTAGTCAGACTAAGTTCTTGCTGGGCTTTGGCCCTTCCAGTTTTCTCCCTCCATAACCTCACGACATCCCTGGAGTCCTCCCGACGTGCCTGTCCCCTCTTCCCAGGGTCAGAAACTTGCTTTTTGCTGCAGCTACTTTTTCTACAGACTGTAAAAAGGGTTCCTTTGGTTGTTGCCATACGGTAACATATCTCTGCCGCGACTCGGCCATCTCCTTGGTTTTTATCAATGCAGACATTCCAATTCCCTGAGTCTGTTCTAATAAAAGTGGAGCCCACTGTGCCTGAACTTGGGGATTGGCGAAAGCATTAGTTCCCATTAATGCATCAGCTCCTGCTCCTTGTCTTGAATCTCCCTGAGGCAGCTGCATATTTTCTAGAGCTGGGTTTTTTTGTGCCAATTGTCTCCAGGTAGAGTAAAAAACCGAATACTGAATCGGCTGAAACAGTACTTGTGCTAAACGCGCAATATCATATGGACACAACAAATCTGTATTGATTACTCGTATCAGCTGCATTACCTCTGGTGAATTAATGCCAAATTTTTCTGCCTTTGCCTGCAGATCTTGGGCTACTTTCCAAGCAATGGGAGAGTGCTCATCGTGCTGCCCTGTGTTCGGTGGCGCTTTAAACACAGGATATGCCATAGTTTCAAGGTCAGGGAGTCCCAGATCAGGGACATTTCTCGCGGAAGGTTAAGCATCTCTACCAAATTCCAGTTTCCTACTTCAGCAGCTTTTTCCCGAACTTGATGCCAAAATCGCGCGAGATTACGTGGTATAACGGTCACAGTAGCTGGGGGTAACATCCCCGGGGGCTGCCTTTCCTGTTTGCTTTTCTGGGTGACAGGTGGGGTGTCCTGGGTTTATCTAAAAACCCAGTCCTGTTTAGTGATTTTTTCTTTTCAGTTTAGTGTCTTCTAAAAGGCTGCACTTTCTGAAGTCAGCAGCATGTTTTTGCAGACAGTGTGTGCTACTGGCAGTGATAACACCTGATGTTTACAGTTACTGCCTGGGACTGGTATGTAGAAAGGCTCTTGCTTATACTTATTCCTATAGTGACCAAGGCCACGCTGGGGGTGCTGGGTAGTAAAAGGGGGGCACAAGGAAGTAAAAGGTGGCACCTCCGGGGGGTACCAGACAGGACAGGTGACCAACGAGAGTATTCCATCCCATATACGTCATATTTAGTATAAATTGAGTGATAACGAGAGTTTCGTCCCTTTTTTTGTTCGTCCCCTTTTCGGCCCTTTTCGCCCTTCTTTTCTGCAATGGCCGGTGTCCAGAGAGGACTCCATCTGACCTCCTGCTTTTGATCCGGATCCCGAGTTCCCGAATCCAGCTCCCTGTATCCAGCTCCCCGCCGCCGCTGAGCCTGGGGTTTCCCCAGTGCCTCCTGCTCTGCAGCACCAGTGGTGATTGCTATCGGGGGAGGGAGTCGGGTTTGATATCGGGCTACTATCTATAGTTGTATATAGTTCTTTACTTTTATCTTTTTACCATTATTTCTATTATTTTCATTAAAGCTGTTCTAGTTTTTTTTCTTCTCTCATCTGTAAGTCTCTCTGCCTCATTCCCTTTTCTCTTCCTGTTTGGGGGGGGGGAAGAGGGGGTTAGAGAGCGTCTATCCGTGTTAGTGGCCGGCCCAGCCCTAACCCGCGACAGATTTATTGGCGCCCAACGTGGGGCAAGAAAACAAACACCAATCAGGCTCAGAATATTTTACCAGCTATTTAGATACGACTGGGCTCTGATATATTGCCCGCATAGTTTAAATTCCATCCGGTGCAGTTAAGAGCGTATCAGATCTTTTCTTTGAGGGTTCTGAAGGGTTAGAGGAGAAAAACCGGACAGCTCACATCATGTTATCGGTCGGTGA
The DNA here is from genome assembly GCA_020746105.1 of Trogon surrucura. Taxonomy (NCBI): domain Eukaryota; kingdom Metazoa; phylum Chordata; class Aves; order Trogoniformes; family Trogonidae; genus Trogon; species Trogon surrucura. The sequence goes on along the minus strand of CM036617.1, from coordinate 31,781,482 downwards.
AATGTTATGTCATAGACTTTTAAATGTGGGTTCCTCCCTGGGTGTCAAAATTTTGTCCAAACTCTCGAGTGTGATTTGGTATATCGTTCTGTGGTTTGCCTGTTCTGATTTAAAAACGAGAATTTTCACTGTGTTGGTTTTTTTAGGGTCGGTGTATTCTGCAGTAATTTGGGTGATCGGCATACCGGAATACCTTAAGAGCACAATGGTGAATTTTGTTTTTAACCACACTTTCAATTTCACTTTCGGAAATTATACCCATTTGTTTGCTAATCTGAGTCTACCAGATTTTAATGATTGTGATTGTGGATGTGAATGCAGCTATCTTAATCGAAAGGCTGAGATTTTATTATTAATATTGATGTTAATGCTGATTTTTTCAAATCTGTTTATGTTTTGGCGGTTAAGTAAGCATTGGTGTGGGACAATGACAGACACTGTGGCCTCTGACACTCAGTGTGTATCAGCAAATGTCGCCCCTGTGACTAGAAAGAAACATCGGAAAAAGTCAATTGCCCTAACACCAGATAACACAACTCCAGGACAAAGCCCTCCTAAAGTAGCACCATCAGATGACTCAGATTCAGACTCAGGAAAGAAAGCCGGTATGCCTGTGACTGGGAAGAAACATCTAACAAAGACAAATCACCCAACATCAGATGGTTCTGATGCAGGAAAGGGTCCTTCCCAATCGAAGTCATCAGATAGTTCAGGGTCAGAATCGGACGTAGCTGTCAAACCTTTAACTCTGAGGGCTGGGAAAGATGGCGGCGGCGGGGAGGGCCGGAGGCAGCCGCGGGGCGGAGGTCGCTGCCGGGGGCTGCCGGGCCCCGCTCCCGGCCTGGCGGGGGCTGCTGCGGGGGCTGCTTCTCGCCGTGGCGGCAGCGGGCTCCTGCCAGGGCAACTCGGTGGAGAGGAAGATCTACATCCCCCTGAACAAAACGGCGCCCTGCGTGCGGCTCCTGAACGCCACCCACCAGATCGGCTGCCAGTCCTCCATCAGCGGGGACACGGGGGTGATCCACGTGGTCGAGAAGGAGGAGGACCTGAACTGGGTGCTCACCGATGGCCCCCACCCACCCTACATGATCCTGCTCGATGGGAGCCTCTTCAACAGGAGGGTGATGCTGCAGCTGAAGGGAACCTCGCGGGTGTCGGGCCTTGCCGTGGCTGTTGCCAAACCTCGCCCTCCCCAGGGATTCTCTCCCGGTTTGAAGTGCCCCAACGACGGGTTTGGTGTCTATTCCAAAGATTACGGCCCGGAGTTCGCTCACTGCAACACGACCGTGTGGAATCCCCTGGGGAGCGGCCTTTCCTACGAGGATTTCGACTTCCCTATTTTCCTCCTCGAAGATGCCAACGAGACGCAAGTCATTAAGCAGTGTTATCAAGACCACAATGTCCCTCGGGATGGCTCCGGCCCCGAGTACCCTCTCTGTGCCATGCAGCTCTTTTCCCACATGCACGCCGTCACCAGCACCGTCACCTGCATGAGGCGCAGCTCCCTCCAAAGCACCTTCAGCATCAACCCAGAGGTTGTGTGCGATCCTCTTCTTGACTACAACGTGTGGAGCACCCTGCAGCCTATCAATTCCTCGGGAAAAGTCGAGCCCGATAAGAAAGTTATCATCGTCGCCACACGAATCGACAGCCATTCCTTCTTCTGGAACATCGCACCCGGGGCGGAGAGCGCTGTCTCGTCTTTCGTGACCCACTTGGCTGCTGCCGAAGCCCTCCATAAAGCCTCGGATGTCCATTTGCTGCGGAGGAATATAATGTTCACCTTCTTCCAAGGGGAGACCTTCGATTACATCGGCAGCTCCCGCATGGTGTACGACATGGAAAAGGACAAGTTCCCTCTCCGCTTGAACAACATCCATTCCTTTGTGGAGCTGAATCAGGTGGCTCTGAGGAATGACTCCGTTCTCTGGATGCACACAGACCCTGTCTCTCGCATGAATCAATCTGTTGAAGCCCAGGTCAGAAACTTGCTGGATATCCTGAGTAACAGCAGCATGGGAGCGAACGTGACTTTGCAGGAAGCTGGATACTCACAGCCTCTTCCTCCGTCCTCCTTCCAGCGCTTCCTTCGGGCCCAGCACATCCCCGGAGTGGTCTTGACTGACCACAGGACAGCTTTCCAGAACACATACTACCAGAGCATGTACGACACTCCGGAGAACACCCGGATGCAATACCCCGAGTATTTCCTGAACTTGATGCCAAAATCGCGCGAGATTACGTGGTATAACGGCCACAGTAGCTGGGGGTAACATCCCCGGGGGCTGCCTTTCCTGTTTGCTTTTCTGGGTGACAGGTGGGGCCACCCTCCTGTGTACATGATCGAAGGGGAACTATCTTCACTGTTGTCACTGTCTGGCAAGGGAGGATACTGAGAGGCAACAGCGGATGGTTGGGCTGAAAAACCTCCTTCTTTCACATCAAAAGGGGCTGGCAGGGTTCAAACACAGCTGCCTTCAGATGTTAACTCTGCTAATTGCTGTGCAGGTGTCTTATAACTTGGTTTATTGTCTAAAAAGTACTGCGGGGAAAGGCATTTGCTCTCTGACAATTTCTGTGTTGGAGAAGTCGAATCTGATTTTTGTTTGAGTCTGAGGGAGGAGGGAGCTGCAAAGCCTCCATCCTTTCTTCAACCTCCTCCATTTTTTTTCTTGCGGGGGGTCCCAGCAGCCGCCTCCCCCGAAATCTCCTGTAATTCCTTTTCTTTTTTACTCTCGCTCCGCTCTCGTTTCTTTCAGAGTCTCACTCAACAATCGCCAAGTAGTGGCTAACTCACAAGCGTCCTTTGATCCAAAAGAAACCGTGCCCCATAACTTCTGCCCCATCTCTTGCCAAGCAGAAACACTGAAAGTGACAGATGCAGAGGCCTCACATCCCTGCTTTTTACTCCACAGTAACATACGCCGTAGTGCAAAATCACTATACTTGACTACTCTTTTAGCAAGAAGAGCTTTCCAGAGGCACAAAATAGAGTCCTCCTCTTTGGAAATACGTTGACCCGTATTTCTTAAACCCTGTTCCTGGAAGCTCACTGTTCCAGGTGTCTTAGCTCTCAGGTCCAGACCAAAGCAGACTCCCACTGCTCTCAGCTACGCCGGGCTCCGTCTCTGCTTCACGTCACCCTGCAGCCCAATACACTCTTTTATCGCCCTTTTTTTTGTTATCACGACATTTTTCTTAGAATGTCGACACGTCGACACGCCAGCACGTCAACACGTCAAGGTCACCAGATGTCGTTGTAGAGACGGTCACGACACATCTGAGTGGTGATCAAAGTGGCTCAGAAACGGCTGCTTTATTATACAAAGGGTGTGCCTTCTATACATAGTCGAAGGTAGTAGAAGAAGGTACCGTGGCTTTTGCTTATAGGTTAAACACTTGTTGTTCAAGTTCTAATTGGTTAACACTTAGCAGCTTCTGGCAAGAAATCTTTCTTGCAAGAATGGTGACGGGTCTTCAGAACAAGCTCAAAACTGGACTCATCTGCAGCCTGCAGACAGAGGTGGGAGGAAGGGAAACAAATCCTTGGTGATGTATTTAGCAGGGATGTTCCCTCATGGGCTGGGCATTGCTTTAAAAGCAAAGAGGTGTTCCCTGGTACTTGAAACAACACACCTGACAAGTGTGTTGTTGACAGCTCCACATCCACGGGTCTCTGTGGCTGTGGCACACCCAGACATGGGATGCATGGATGAACCACGGCACCAGGCAGAGAGAAAACGGTGAACTTCTTCACATTTCAGATGGAGGGAGCCTTCCTGGCCTGGGAAGCCAGAAGTTCTCTGGGGATCCCCACCGCGGGCCTGTGCCTGTGACCAGGAGCGCCGTGGCCGCTCTGCAGACGGTGCCATGGTGCTGCCTCTGTTCGTGCCGGCCCTGCTGCTGGTGCTGCAGCTGGGACTGGTCTCAGCAACACTGACAACCAAGCCACTCTGGGTAGGTGACCACTGCACCGGGGAGGGGGGTGGGCTGGCTTAGCTTGGTGGGGGGGGACATGGAGTGTCGTGGTGGGCTGTGTTGTGGGGCCGGGAGCTGCTCCTGTCTCACGCAGCTCTTGGTGCTTCTGCAGAGGTGGTGGAAGAGGGCAAAGCACCCAAAGGCAAAGGCGAGTTCCCGGCAGAACTGGTGGGAAAAGTCCAATGGGTGCGTAGCTGGAGACCGGCTGGAGAAGCAGAGCGGTGAGCGGCCCCAGCACCGAGCTCCCTGCAAACGGCTGGCAGCCCGCGGCAGCCCTGATGTGGGGCTGTGCCGGGATCTGCCGGCCACTCACTCCTTCTCCTCACTCAGCAGCTTCTTCGCGTGTGGACCGAGGAATGAAGAAGCCCATGACACGCAAGCGGGATGAGCGGTGAGAGCCGGGGGAAATATCCAGACCCTGCTCCACACTTTCCCCCTGTGCCCTGCACCTGCCCTGGGCAGCCCTGCCCGCCAGCCGAGGAGGAGGTGCTCCCTGTGGGTCAGCCCGGAGGGGCCGGGGTGCAGTGAAGTCTCTTTTCTCTTCTCCTCTGCAGGGCCAACACGGACACCTTGGAGATGACGTGCCCGTCCTCGACGTCCTTCTTGAACCTACCGGGCTCCCTGGCCTTGATGGGTGGCCATGGAGTCCCAGAACCATGGGACGACTCCGACTCCAAGGCCTCCGACTCAAGGCCCAGCTCCTGTTCCCTCAACTCCACCTGCATGATCCCGGGAGTCTGGCAGACCGTGACGGGGGAGCTGGAGGGGCGCACTGCCTCGGAACACCCCAGCTCCTCCAAGGCTGTTGAGGGGCTGGTGGCGGGGCCAGGGCCCCTCACCACGAATGTCCGGAGCGACCAAGGCAGAGCCAGTCCCCTGGCTCTGTGGGGACCAGATGCAGAGATCCGTGGACCTGCAGCCATCCTCTGACAGATCCCCAGCATTGGCCCTGGCCACGGAGGAGCTCCTCCGCGCCATCCAGGCCTCCGCGGTGCTGACCCAGCAGCTCTACAACATCTACCATCAGCTGCAGCGAGTGGAGCTGGACCAGAGCCGAGGGGCAGCAGGGGCCTGTGGTGGGACATCTGCCAGGGAGCCCTCCCTCCCTGCCACCAGGACTGAGCTGCAGGAGCAGCTGTGGCTGCCAAGGGCCGAGGCGAGCAACAACAAGGTGCTCAACAGGCCCCTGGACAAGCACACGGGGCCAGTCAGAAGGTGCTCCAAAGAGCTGGGGAGGGACATGGACAGCAGCAGCTCCATCAGCCTGGCCAGGACAATCCCCGCTGCCCCGGGCGGCAGGAGGACCGCGGCAAAGCCCAGGCCCCGGCAGCGGTTCCCCCTGCGCAGGGCACGTGGCCGGGCAGCCCCAGGGCCGTGCTGGGCAGTTCGGTGCCTGCAGAAGGGCTGCGTCCGCCTGAAGGCCTGCTGGGGATGTTGCTGCCAGCTCCCCCGAGTCTTCAAGTGCTGGTAGCACCAGATCCAGAAGAGCAAAGGGTGCCTCCCTTAGCTGCTAAGGGTATCTCTCCTCCTAGCAACCAGGAAATCCTTGGTGCTGTGGTTCGCCCATCCATCGTGTGGCTGGGGGCGTGACACCCACAGAGTCCCAAGGATGCGGAGCTCTGCCGCAGCAGCAACTCCCCCGACATGGCCGCAGCCACAGGGAAGTGCATCCTGGGGTTCATCTGCACCGGCCAGGATGCCCAGTCGGGTCACTGAGCAGCTCTGGGAGATGCTGCAGGCAGAGCTGGACCAGTGGCGAGGCCCAGCGTTCTTTGGACCTCCAATAAAGGATGGAGAAACTTCTTAGTCGTCTTTTTCTTGTTCGTCGTGTACTTGGAGAAACGTTTTTGATGGTCTCTTAGGGCAGTAGTCAGACTAAGTTCTTGCTGCGCTTTGGCCCTTCCAGTTTTCTCCCTCCATAACCTCACGACATCCCTGGAGTCCTCCCGACGTGCCTGTCCCCTCTTCCCAGGGTCAGAAACTTGCTTTTTGCTGCAGCTACTTTTTCTACAGACTGTAAAAAGGGTTCCTTTGGTTGTTGCCATACGGTAACATATCTCTGCCGCGACTCGGCCATCTCCTTGGTTCTTATCAATGCAGACATTCCAATTCCCTGAGTCTGTTCTAATAAAAGTGGAGCCCACTGTGCCTGAACTTGGGGATTGGCGAAAGCATTAGTTCCCATTAATGCATCAGCTCCTGCTCCTTGTCTTGAATCTCCCTGAGGCAGCTGCATATTTTCTAGAACAGTTTTTTTTGTGCCAATTGTCTCCAGGTAGAGTAAAAAACTGAATACTGAATCGGGCAGTGCGGTGCCTGCAGAAGGGCTGTGTCTGCCTGAAGGCCAGCTCCTCCGAGTCTGCAAGTGCTGGTAGCACCAGACCCGGAAGAGGAAAGGGTGTCCCCCCTCCTAGCTGCCTGGAACTTCTTGGTGCCGGGCTTCGCCCACCCATCGTGTGGCTGGGGATGCAACACCCGCAGAGCCCCGTCGATGGGGAGCTGTCCCGCAACAGGCCCCAGACATGGCTGCGGCCACAGGGAAGTGCATCCTGGGGCTCACCTGCACCGGCCAGGACACCCAGTCGGGTCACCGAGCAGCTCATGACATCCCTCGAGTCCTCCTGAGGTGCCTGTCTCCTCTTCCCAGGGTCAGAAACTTGGGGTTTTTTTACCCCGAGTTCCAGCCAAATCTCCCTGTCCAGCTAGGCCTGTCTTCTTCCCCACCGGCTCGTCTTTTGGCACCAGGACGGCCTGCTCCTGTGCCTCCGAGACTGCCTCCTCCAAGAACATCCAGCCTTCCTGCACTCTTTCGCCCTTCAGGGCTTCCTCCCAAAGGACTCTTATCAACCAGGCCCCTCAACAGGCCAAAGTCTGTCCTCCGTAAGTCCAAGGGAGAAGTTCTGCTGATCATTCTCCCCCTAATGAAAACTCCTATCAGAAAGCCAGGATGTTGGGCTTCACTGTGGTGCCATCTGTGGAGTTGCTGGTAGCAGGGTAAAAACGTAAGCCCACCGGAGCAGCAAGTAACACTCTGTTGCTACCCTAACATTGTCAGAGGATGGAAACAGTGGGAGACACCCGTCTTCTTCCTGAGATGGACCAGACACAGACAACTACTGGGACATAATGGTCATCTTTTCTTGGTCTCAGAAAGCGGGCAGAATTGAGCGGCAGCTGGCAGCACCATTTTCTTCCGGGCCGCTGAAAGCCTGGGATGCCATCCATGCGCTCACCCCTCACGTCCATGCATCTCCTCTGGTCCTGGGGCCCTGTGATACAGGGACAGGAGAACACCCTGCACAGAGCCCTGAGCACTCGCCTTAATCAGGGGCACCAGCACCATCGAATCGGGCCATGTGGGAGGGTGAGCGGCTGGGCAGGCAAGGGGCAAACTTCAACTGGCGACCCTTGAGGGTCTTCAGAGGGGAGGGAGAAGGATGAGGATCGGGACTCCCACACCCTGCCCTCCAGCCAAAAGCAGTGGCCAGAGATTTTGTAATTTAAGAGGATCCCCTTGCTGCTGAGCCCGGTCATACCACACACTAAACAATGTACCAGTGGAGTAAAGATAAAGGAACTACATTTTCCAAGTAGGACACAAAGAATACTAATAGATTACCAGAAGAGGAGGCAAAACGCTACTTGTGAGTATGCAGACTTTAAAAACTGTCAATGTGAAGTCAAGTTACAAATCCCTAATGCTTCTGAATGCACTGTTCAAGTGAAAGTTCAGGTTGGTTTTTTTGACCTTAAAAATGGTTAGAAGTCTATTCCTACCATACTAAGAGCTAAAAAGAACACGTCTGTTTCTGGAGCTGGGGGAAAATAAAAATAAAATAAAAAATATACACACACATTAATGTACTTAGTTAACCATCCTCCTTGCTATCTAAAAACAGAAAGAATTCCAAACTATAATAAAATTGCAGAATGTGAAATACATTTCATAAAGCTAGGAGATCAAAGCTCATCCGCTTTAAATTGTGCATGCTGATTTTCATGACACAACAACAAACTGAAAACAGAAAAAATCACATGTGAAAATACCATCCCCATTTTTATTTGGTAGCAGGAGAACAGTGCTCTCCAAAAGCAGCACACTGAATTCTGAAGCTAATTTTTCCACCTGTGTTTGCAGAAAACCCCTCACAGTGGTGAAAAGTGTTTCCTGATGGTCAGAGGGACCCTCCCACGCCCCAGTGTGCACCCGTGGCATCTGGTCCTGGCACTGGGCACCACTGGCAAGAGCCTGACTCCATCCTCTTGGCACCCCCTCCGCACGTATTGATGTACGTGGATGGGACCCCTCCTCAGCTGTCTCTTCCTCAGGCTGAACACCCACAGTTCTCTCAGCTGAGGACCCCGTCCCTTAGCTGGCCTCCTCATGCAGCCCAGAACACCCTTGGCCACCTTTGCTTGTGGCCAATGTGCTGCCCACCAGGACCTTCTCTGCCAAACTACTTTCCAGGCTGGACCTGTTCCTCTCCAGGGTCAGCACTTGACACTTCTTGAACTCCATGAGGTACCTGCTGGCCCCTTCCTCCAGCCCACCCAGGTGCCCTGAGGCCAGCACACCCACTGGGGTACAGGCACCCCAACACCCCAAATTCTGTGGGTGCCAGTGGTGCCCGGTGCCAGCCCATCCCTGCTAGGGTTGGGCACTGAGGGGATCACACCCCCAGCTGCGAGATGGCTGTGATACCAATTTAAAGAACCCTACGACACTTTAATTGCAAGTTTTAGAAGGCAGGCATTCTTTATTTCAGCACTGGATCAACAGGGGATAGTTGCTCCTAACCTGCAACTAGCAACACTTCTATTGTAACTTAATTAGTATAAGCATGCCGGATTTTACAATTATTGGCTAGTGATAGCTGTTCTATTATTGTTTAAGTACTACTGGGCAAGTTTTCTTCGGCCTGAACTGGGCTGGTGGTCGTGATCTCCCAGTCCCGCCTTCACCTTTGGCCAACTTTCAGTCTTTTACAGGCAGCTCCTGCTACTGACACAGCCCCTAAGCTCCAAAGCAGCACCTTTTGACTAGCAGACTCTCGATTTGGTCTGGTCGGTACGGAAAATCACGTTGCCAGAAGTCAGTGCTCACAAAGAAGACAGACGAGTCTTAACTTTATTCAAATAAAGGGAGAGTTCACCGAGGTTGCCCAGTCCCAGTGAGGTCTCTCAAATTGCCGGAGGACGCAGCCTCCTGTTACCCTAATTTCCCGGCCGCATGAATCCCTCTCCCTTTCCCCACTGGCTGAGGTACTCAGGAGGTACAGACTTCCCTATCCACCTATTCCGTGTTCCCCCTTAACATGTACCGCCCTCAACAACACACATCGCATGTTTCATTAACTGCAACTCGGCACCACTCAGGGCGGAGAAGTTAATACTCATAGACTAATAAGCCTGCACACTCTTTCTCAAAGTTCAAAAGTTTAGAGCATCCTTGCTGTTGACTTAATGAACAGCCCTAATGGTCCAGGTGTCTGTCATCTTCTCCTTACAGACTGCATCCGGGGACTCCTTCACTCACGAGGGACACTCTCCTCTTTGTTCCATCACTAACATGAAAACCCCACACACTGCCCTTCTCGTTTTATCACTCGTTTGTAAAGACACTCTACTTTCTTTTTCTCGCAGGTCCAAAAGCATCCTCAAGGGCGAACAGCCCATTTATTCTCTCCAAATAACCATCTGCTTACTTTCTGTAGGTACACGCTATCTTACTACCTTTCCTACTAACTGGCTCCAAGATTTGACTGTCGCCTCTCAGGACTGATTCACCCATCTCCAAAGCAGCATTCTTCGAGGGACTGATCTGCCACCCTTAAGGCAGTAAAGAGTGTTTTCGCCATCCTTAAGGCAACAGCTGCATGAACCACACCACCAGAGGGGGAAAATACCGATTGGCATTTCAGATGGAAGGGGAGGGGCCCTCCATCCAAGCGGGATGCTTCCGCTTCCTTCAACTTTCCACACTGTGACTCACAAAAGCCCTCACGAGCAACGTCTCACACTTGAGGGCGGCAAGTGCCAACCCCCTCACTCCCGCAGGGACACCCCGCCGCCACCACGGCGGACGCACCCGCTGCCTCACGGCTCCGCCCCCTCCCCCGCTGCCTCTTCGCGGCCACACGCCCCGCCCCCCTCCCCCTCCAGCGCCGCCCCATTGGCCGGCGCCGCTGGCACCGCCGCCGCAGCCAATAGCGACGCAGGGAGGCGCCGCGCCTTTCCGTGCGGAGGAGAAGGAGCGAAGGGGAGCACAAGTTCTATCTAATGAGCTCGTCCCCGCTCGTCCCCACTCAGAGGTCTCCACATTTGCAAGTCCAGTTCCGCAGCAGGACTTTCTTCCTCATTAATTTCTGTCTCTTGCAACAAGAAACACCAGGCACAAACGTTGCTGAGATACCAGGTGTTTTAAATTCGGTCTGTAAACTAAAGATGTTGTTTCATAATTGATTCAGTTGGTCAGAAATAACATTGCTGCCCAAAGGAGAAGCCTGGCCCTTACTGACATCAACTCCCTTGCATCAGGTTCAGGAAGTGCACAACCGAGGAGGGATAGAGCTCAGCTGCCAGGCACCTGGGAAATTCCATAGCTGAAAAATACCAAACCCCTCTTCCCTTGCCAAAAAATGCGGATTTTGGAGAAGCAGGAGGAACTGGGTACCTATCAAATGTAACTCCTGTGAAATTTTTGACACTACTTTTATCAGTCATTTCTAAAGTGGCCAGTCCAGGCTACAATACAGAAAGAACAAAAAGAAAAACAAAAAGTCCATCCATCCACAAACACTTTTTTGGAGAACGAGGATATGCAATTTCAAAATATTTCTGCAATATACGGCGGTAAAACTTTCTTCCTCATTCCTACACCCAGGCCGCAACCACACGTCTTGATCTGCTAATGCAAGGGTTGCAGCACTTTGCTATGAATTCGTTAACAAAATCAATACATCTTAAAAATAATCCTTCACTTAAAACTTACGCCTCCAAACCACAACTCACGTAACCGATTCATCAGCAGCTTGACAGAAACCATGCTAAACTAAGGTAATCAGCAGTATTTGGTGGACTTTTTTCTTTTTTGGGGGGGCAAATACACATGAAATCTGTTTGTCTAGCAGCAGTCAGTTTACTGAAGCTTTTTTTTTAATAAAAATCATTCTGCATGCAATTTAAGTTGATTTTGGTACTATTTGGTAACAAATATCATATGTCTCCACTTCCATGAAAGGAGTGCCAAATTCATATTTTGCCAAATTCGTACAAATGAGGTCACCCCTCAGCCTCCTCTTCCAAGCTAAAGAGACCCAGCTCCTTCAGCCTTTCTTCATAAGGGTGATGTTGAATACAAAGCAACAAGCAAGAAACGCAGCAAGAAATTATTAGCTGACTCAGCCCATGCACCTAAATTTGCTTTTCTTATTTTGTAATAGATAAGACAGACAGACATAATTAAATATCTTTACCAATAAAAAAAAGTATTGTCTTTTTAACCCGCCTGGGCCTGTGACTGTAACCGGGAGCGCCGTGGCCGCTCTGCAGACGGTGCCATGGTGCTGCCTCTGCTGGTGCCAGCCCTGCTGGTGCTGCAGCTGGGACTGGTCTCAGTGACACTGACGAGCAAGCCACTCTCGGTAGGTGACCACAGAGCCGGGGAGGGGGGTGGGCTGGCTTAGCTTGGTGGTGGGGGACATGGAGTGTCGTGGTGGGCTGTGTTGTGGGGCCGGGAGCTGCTCCTGTCTCACCCAGCTCTTGGTGCTTCTGCAGAGGTGGTGGAAGAGGCCAAAGCGCCCCAAAGGCAAAGGCGGGCTCCGGGCAGAACTGGTCGGAAACGTCCAGTGAATGGGTGGCTGGAGACCGGCTGGAGAAGCAGAGCGGTGAGCGGCCCCAGCACCGAGCTCCCTGCAAACGGCTGGCAGCCCGCGGCAGCCCTGATGTGGGGCTGTGCCAGGATCTGCCGGCCACTCACTCCTTCTCCTCACTCAGCAGCTTCTTTGCGTGTGGACCGAGGAATGAAGAAGCCCATGACACCCAAGCGGGACGAGCGGTGAGAGCCGGGGGAGATCTCCAGACCCTGTCCCACACTTTCCCCCTGTGCCCTGCACCTGCCTTGGGCAGCCCTGCCCGCCAGCCGAGGAGGAGGTGCTGCCCGTGGGTCAGCCTGGAGGGGCCGGGGTGCAGTGAGGTCTCTTCTCTCTTCTCCTCTGCGGGGCCAACATGGACGCCTTGGAGATGATGTGCCCATCCCCGACGTTCCTCCTGAATCTACCGGGCTCCCTGGCCTTGATGGGTGGCCATGGCATCCCAGAATCAGGGGATGACTCTGACTCCCAGGCCTCCAACTCAAGGCCCAGCTCCCGTTCCCTCGACTCCACCTGCACGGTCCCAGGAGTCTGGCAGGTGATGATGAGGGAGCTGGCAGGGCTCACTGCCTCGGAACACCCCAGCTCCTCCAAGGCTGTTGAGGGGCTGGTGGCGGGGCCAACGCCAGACCTTGGCCAGGGCCCCTCACCACGAATGTCAGCAGCGACCAAGGCAGAGCCAGTCCCTTGGCTCTGCGGGGACCAGATGCCGAGATCCGTGGATGTGCAGCCATCCTCTGACAGAAGGCCTGCTCGGGATGCTGCTGCCAGCTCCTCCGAGTTTTCAAGTGCTGGTAGCACTGGACCCGAAAGACAAAATGGTGTCCCCCCTCAGCAGCAGGTGGGCCTTGAACTGGGCACTCTTTGGTGCCCGGCTTCGCCCATCCATTGCGCGGATGGAGGTGCGACACCTGCAGAGCGCCATGAACAGGGAGCTGTCCCGCAGCAGCAGCCCCCCAGACATTGCTGCAGCCACAGGGAAGTGCATCCTGGGGCTCCTCTGCACCGGCCAGGATGCCCAGTCGGGTCCCTGAGCAGCTCTGGGAGATGCTGCAGGCAGAGCTGGACCAGTGGCGAGGGCCAGCGTTCTTTGGACCTCCAATAAAGGATGGAGAAACTTCTTAGTCGTCTTTTTCTTGTTCGTCGTGTACTTGGAGAAACGTTTTTGATGGTCTCTTAGGGCAGTAGTCAGACTAAGTTCTTGCTGCGCTTTGGCCCTTCCGGTTTTCTCCCTGCATAACCTCACAACATCCCTGAAGTCCTCCCGAGGTGCCTGGCCCCTCTTTCCAGGGTCAGAAACTTGCTTTTTTAACCTTGAGTTCCAGCCAAATCTCCTTGTTCAGCCAGGCTTCTCTTCCTCCCCATCGGCTCGTCTTTCGGCAAGTGAGGACGGCCTGCTCCTGTGCCTCCGAGACTGCCTTCTCCAACAACATCCAGCAGATCTGCCATGTTGGCCTTTCCCTTGATGCTTAGTCATCAGCACACCACGACCCTTTCGTCACCATCGTCAGTTCCAGACACTCCAAACCCTCCTAACACACACGGCTACCCACTGCCTCTCCTTCTTTGCCTGTCCCTTCTGAAGAGTTTAGAGCCACCCAGTGCAGCACTCCAGTCCTGAGAGACATCCCACCATGGTTGCGCAATCACACCCTCATTTTCCAGCTGCACAATGGCTTCCAACGCCTCCTATTGGGTTCCCACGCTGCCTGCATCAGTGGAGATGCACTTCACTAAGGCCACTGACTCTGCTGCCTTCTGCGGCGGGGAGAAGCCTTAATTGCTAGGTGCCTCTTCTCAGGTGCTTCCAGGGTTTCTAACACATCGGCAACCCTTGCGTCTCTGCGGCCACCCATATCTCCATCCCCTGATCGGAGCCAGATGGCTAAGGAGTGTTCCTTGTTGCTCTGGTGGGCTTGCCTTTTGGCCCTGTTGCATTCAGCTCACAGGTGTCACCCCTGCTTGTCAACCAAAGGCTCCTCTCACCAGGTTTGCTCGCCTCTTGGCAAAGATTCCTTTGCCTTTTCCTGCAGAGCGGTGAGTGGCCCTGGCACCCAGCCCCCTGCAAATGGGTGGCAGCCCGCGGCAGCCGTGCAGACGGTGCCATGGTGCCACCTCTGCTGGTGCCAGTTCTGATGCTGGTGCTGCAGCTGGGACTGGTCTCAGCAACACTGATGAGCAAGCCACTCTCGGTAGGTGACCACTGTGCCGGGGAGGGGGGTGGGCTGGCTTAGCTGCGTGGTGGGGGACATGGAGTGTCGTGGTGGGCTGTGTTGTGGGGCCGGGAGCTGCTCCTGTCTCACGCAGCTCTTGGTGCTTCTGCAGAGGTGGTGGAAGAGGGCAAAGCGCCCAAACGGAAAGGCGGCTTCCTGGCAGAACTGGTGGGAAAAGTCCAATGGGTTCGTAGCTGGAGACCGGCTGGAGAAGCAGAGCGGTGAGTGGACCCAGCACCGAGCTCCCTGCAAACGGCTGGCAGCCCTGATGCGGGGCTGTGCCGGGATCTGCCGGCCACTCACTCCTTCTCCTCACTCAGCAGCTTCTTTGCGTGTGGACCGAGGAATGAAGAAGCCCATGACACCCAAGCGGGACGAGCGGTGAGAGCCGGTGGAGATCTCCAGACCCTGTCCCACACTTTCCCCCTGTGCCCTGCACCTGCCTTGGGCAGCCCTGCCCGCCAGCCGAGGAGGAGGTGCTGCCCGTGGGTCAGCCTGGAGGGGCCGGGGTGCAGTGAGGTCTCTTCTCTCTTCTCCTCTGCAGGGCCAACATGGACGCCTTGGAGATGACGTGCGCACCCCCGACGTTCCTCCTGAATCTACCGGGCTCCCTGGCCTTGATGGGTGGCCATGGCATCCCAGAATCAGGGGATGACTCTGACTCCCAGGCCTCCAACTCAAGGCCCAGCTCCCGTTCCCTCGACTCCACCTGCACGGTCCCAGGAGTCTGGCAGGTGATGATGGGGGAGCTGGCGGGGCTCACTGCCTCGGAACACCCCAGCTCCTCCAAGGCTGTTGAGGGGCTGGTGGCGGGGCCAACGCCAGACCTTGGCCAGGGCCCCTCACCACGAATGTCAGCAGCGACCAAGGCAGAGCCAGTCCCTTGGCTCTGCGGGGACCAGATGCCGAGATCCGTGGATGTGCAGCCATCCTCTGACAGAAGGCCTGCTCGGGATGCTGCTGCCAGCTCCTCCGAGTTTTCAAGTGCTGGTAGCACTGGACCCGGAAGACAAAATGGTGTCCCCCCTCAGCAGCAGGTGGGCCTTGAACTGGGCACTCTTTGGTGCCGGGCTTCGCCCATCCATTGCGCGGATGGAGGTGCGACACCTGCAGAGCGCCATGAACAGGGAGCTGTCCCGCAGCAGCAGCCCCCCAGACATTGCTGCAGCCACAGGGAAGTGCATCCTGGGGCTCCTCTGCACCGGCCAGGATGCCCGGTCGGGTCACTGAGCAGCTCTGGGAGATGCTGCAGCCAGAGCTGGACCAGTGGCGAGGCCCAGCGTTCTTTGGACCTCCAATAAAGGATGGAGAAACTTCTTAGTCGTCTTTTTCTTGTTCGTCGTGTACTTGGAGAAACGTTTTTGATGGTCTCTTAGGGCAGTAGTCAGACTAAGTTCTTGCTGCGCTTTGGCCCTTCCGGTTTTCTCCCTGCATAACCTCACGACATCCCTGGAGTCCTCCCGAGGTGCCTGGCCCCTCTTTCCAGGGTCAGAAACTTGCTTTTTTAACCTTGAGTTCCAGCCAAATCTCCTTGTTCAGCCAGGCTTCTCTTCCTCCCCATCGGCTCCTCTTTCGGCAAGTGAGGACGGCCTGCTCCTGTGCCTCCGAGACTGCCTTCTCCAACAACATCCAGGAGATCTGCCATGTTGGCCTTTCCCTTGATGCTTAGTCATCAGCACACCACGACCCTTTCGTCACCGTCGTCAGCTCCAGACACTCCAAACCCTCCTAACACACACGGCTACCCACTGCCTCTCCTTCTTTGCCTGTCCCTTCTGAAGAGTTTAGAGCCACCCAGTGCAGCACTCCAGTCCTGAGAGACATCCCACTATGGTTGTGTGTCATTGTAGAGGCGGATACGACACATCTGAGTGGTGATCAAATTGGCTCAGAAACAGGGGGATAAGGTGTCGAAACCATAGCACAAATTTTTCCGGTACAATCAGCGTCAATAACACCAACATGTACAATAATGCCATTGACTGTACTACTTGAATGTCCAATTAATAAGGCACTTAATCCTCTTCCTATTGGGCCAGAGGCATCGATAGGAACTTTCACAACTTCTTTGCTCACACTGGTTATTGCGTCGGCGGTGGATATATCCATCCCTGCCGATCCACTGTTTTTTCCGGTGAGGCGGTTGCAGAGGGGAAGGTTTGCTGACCCACCCCGAGAAATGGGTTGGTGAGAGGCATTTATGCCTGTGTGCACCCCCTCGCACTCTTCTTCCCGTTTCCCGAGAGGGATTACCCACTAGCATGATATTTTGATCTGCATTGTTTTGCAAAATGACCAGTCTTGCCACAACGATTGCAAGTCACTCCCTTTGCGTTAGCATTGGGACTATTTGTTTTCGATGGTCATTGTGGACATTTACTTTTGAGGTGCCATTCTTGACCACCCCCATAACATTTTGGGGCTGCTTTCTGTCCAATAACTCTGGCAAGAGCTGCCATCTTGTGTTCAACCATACCAACTTTTGAGCGTGCAGAGACCAGATCGGCATCAGAGGGATCTCCTGGCAAGGCTTCTATTATTTTTTGACAATCTTCGTTCACGTTATCTTTTGCTAACTATTTAATTAACACGTGCTGCAGCTCTTCATCATCGACCTGTTTTTCAATTGCTGCAGCTACTTTTTCTACAAACTGTAAAAAGGGTTCCTTTGGTTGTTGCCATACGGTAACATATCTCTGCCGCGACTCGGCCATCTCCACGGTGTTTATCAATGCAGACATTCCAATCCGCTGAGTCTGTTCTAATAAAAGTGGAGCCCACTGTGCCTGAACTTGGGGATTGGCGAAA
Organism: Trogon surrucura; assembly: GCA_020746105.1. Lineage (NCBI taxonomy): Eukaryota > Metazoa > Chordata > Aves > Trogoniformes > Trogonidae > Trogon > Trogon surrucura. The sequence continues at coordinate 31,764,612 of CM036617.1, read as the reverse complement.
GCGTTAGTTCCCATTAATGCATCAGCTCCTGCTCCTTGTCTTGGACCTCCCTGAGGCAGCTGCGTATTTTCTAGAGCTGGTTTTTGTGCCAATTGTCTCCAGGTAGAGTAAAAAACCGAATACTGAATCGGCTGAAACAGTACTTGTGCTAAATGCGCAATATCATATGGACACAACAAATCTGTATTGATTACTCGTATCAGCTGCATTACCTCTGGTGAATTAATGCCCAATTTTGCTGCCTTTGCCTGCAGATCTTGGACTACTTTCCAAGCAACGGGAGAGTGCTCACCGTGCTGCCCTGTGTTCGGTGGCGCTTTAAACACAGGATATGCCATAGTTTCAAGGTCAGGGAGTCCCGGATCAGGGACATTTCTCGCGGAAGGTTAAGCATCTCTACCAAATTCCAGTTTCCTACTTCAGCACCTTTTTCCCGAACTTGATGCCAAAATCGCGCGGGATTACGTGGTATAACGGTCACAGTAGCTGGGGGTAACATCCCCGGGGGCTGCCTTTCCTGTTTGCTTTTCTGGGTGACAGGCGGGGCCACCCTCCTGTGTACATGATCGAAGGGGAACTATCTTCACTGTTACCACTGTCTGGCAAGGGAGGATACTGAGAGGCAACGGCGGATGGTTGGGCTGAAAAACCTCCCTCTTTCACATCAAAAGGGGCTGGCAGGGTTCAAACACAGCTGCCTTCAGATGTCAGCTCTGCTAATTGCTGTGCAGGTGTCTTATAACTTGGTTTATTGTCTAAAAAGTACTGAGGGGAAAGGCATTTGCTCTCTGACAATTTCTGTGTTGGAGAAGTCGAATCTGATTTTTGTTTGAGTCTGAGGGAGGAGGGAGCTGCAAAGCCTCCATCCTTCCTTCAACCTCCTCCATTTCTTTTCTCGCGGTGGGTCCCAGCAGCCGCCTCCCCCGAAATCTCCTGTAAGTCTTTTTCTTTTAACTCTCGCTCCGCTCTCATTTCTGTCAGAGTCTCACTCAATAACCGCCAACTAGTGGCTAACTCACAAGCGTCCTTTGATCCAAAAGAAACTGTGCCCCAGAACTGCTGCCCCATCTCTTGCCAAGCAGAAACACTGAAAGCGACAGACACAGAGGCCTCACATCCCTGCTTTTTACTCCACAGTAACATACGCCACAGTGCAAAATCACTACACTTGACTACTCTTTTAGCAAGAAGAGCTTTCCAGGGGCACAAAACAGAGTCCTACTCTTTAGAAATATGCTGACCCATACTCCTTAAACCCTGTTCCTGGCGGCCCACCTTTCCAGGTGTCTTAGCTCTCAGCCCCACACACCCCGCCGCCACCACGGCGGACGCACCCGCTGCCTCACGGCTCCGCCCCCTCCCCCGCTGCCTCTTCGCGGCCACACGCCCCGCCCCCCTCCCCCTCCAGCGCCGCCCCATTGGCCGGCGCCGCTGGCACCGCCGCCGCAGCCAATAGCGACGCAGGGAGGGGCCGCGCCTTTCCAAGAGCGGCGCCCTCCCCCTCCGCGCGGCCGTTACGCTCGTGCAGGGCCCGTGCCAGCCTTGCGCATGCGTAGGAGCGAGGGATCGCCGGCGCCAAATTTTGACCCGCAAGGTTCGACATCCAATCATCAACGACTTGCTTACCCCCCCCCCACCCCCCCCTACACCGGGCTGCTGGCAGGGGGGCGCCGCCCCAGCCCGGCCACGGGAGCGGACGATTTGGCGCCAACGCGCATGCGCAGTGCGCGCCGTGAGGGCGGGGGGCCGTGTGCCCGGGCTGGTGATGGCCGCGCTCGTGGCGGGAGGGCGCCCCCTGGCGGGCGGCAGCGCCGGTGGCTGCGCGTGCTCCCGGCGGCGGCGCGTGGTCCCGTGCCGCGGAGGCGGGGGTGGGGGGGGCTGTGGAGAGCATCGAGAGCGCGGCTCGGCCGGGGCCGGCGCCTCCCGCAGGTACCGGCGCGCGCGTGCGAAAGGGGCGGGGGGGGGGGGGGGGGCGGAGAGAGAGGGGGAAGGCGGCTGCCCGGAGCCTGGCTCGTGGCTCCGCCGGGGCCGCGCCGCCCCGCAGCAAAAGCCCCGGGACAGAGGTGGGGGGGCTACGGCGCTAAAGAACGCCGGGGGCTGCGGGCGGAGCCGGCCGGGACCTGTCACCTGGTGCGAGGGGGGCCGGCCCCTCCCGGGCCGCAGCCCGCTGCTCCCAGCCCCTCCGGGAACGCGTGCCCGAAGGAATAGGGGGGGTCTGGGCAAGCAGCTCCCCTCAGCGTGGCCGCCTGGGTTCCCCCTGCTTTAGTCTTTTTTTCTCTCCTTCGTCCCCAGTGGAGCCCAGAGACGTTGGCTGGAGGACGCTGGAAGGTGCCAGGATAGGCCTCGGGTGGTGCGCAGGTGGCCCAGGGCAGCCCTTGGCCACAGGTTCGCCCCGGCCCCAGGTTTGCCCCAGGTTCGCCCCATGTCGGGCGTTGGCAAGCGCTGGCTCGACGCTCCCAGCCCGGCCGGTGTCCCCAGGTTCCTCGTGCTGACCCTGCCAGGGTGTCGGAGGACGGCGAGATCGACGGCGCCGCTTTCCCGCCTGAGCCAGGCGCGACGCCCTGACGAGCATAGCCGCAGCGCCCCGTGCAGCTGCCCCAGGAGATGGAAGAGGAGAGAAGTAAGCTGAAAAAATTACGTTTTGAGCAGTCGTTAAGCGGGTCTTGGGGAAAACTTCCCCAGGAATCAGTGGTCTTCGCTTAACCTCTCTTTGCAGCCAACCAAATGAAGTTTCTGGGCCAGAATGAGTGGAGATGGGTTTTTTTTCAGTTATAGCACAAAAACGATTAAGTGGCTAAATTGTAAGTAAGGGTGTGTTTCATGTTCTCTTCGATTTGGTATCTTCAGTGTGGTCAAAGAATGCTGCCTTGCTTCTCCTCAGCGTTATTACAGTGGAGATACCTTGCTTTATCTGGCATCTGTTAAGAAACAGATGCAGTAATTTTTACCTAAAAAAGCCTTAATTTTGTTGTAAATAAACTAATTGGCTTAGCACTGCTGTGCTGACAGCAGTAATTCAAAAAAGAGAAAAAAAAGGAGAGAAGTGTGAGCTAATAGGAAGTGGGAGTTATGTAGGTTCAGCTGAATGTGCTGGAAAATATGGGTCATCTCATGACAGCGTCAGGCTTGAGGGATGGTAAGGATTGACCTATATATATAAAAAAAAATCATCGTTTCATTTGAGTCGTTTTCAGCTAGGCCTTGAGAAGACGTGAGTGACGATTTGAATGTGGGATGACTTTCACCACGCTGCTTTCTCACATGCTGCTGCCACTGAGATTCACTATAGTATTTACTTGTACACGTTTTGAAAAACTTATGTAGCTACAACCATTTGAATTTCTCACCTGGTCTTTTTCTTACTTGTCCATTCTGCACCTCTTGCAGTGCAGTGTGACTGCTTTGAAGCGGAGAGCCTTACCAGTTCTGCGGAAGAGAAGACTGAAGGTAGTATAATTGGGATTTCTGGAGGGAGAGGGGAAAGTAGTATATATTTGGCACCACTGGTGGTAAAAAATAATAAGTGGAAGATGATAGTTTTGCCTTTTGTGGTGTATGTGTGAGACATTATTCAGCAGCACTACGGGCATTTTACAGGAAACGTGCACCCAAGTGTTTTTTCTGGTAGCTGGCATAAATAGCCCTGGCTGCTTGTTTCTTGCTCTAGCATCATTCAGCTGCGCAGTGCTGAAAAAAACCTAGGTATGTGGCCACAAGAATGCTATAGAAGGAAAAGAAAGTCCCTCCAGATGTAATGAGCTCAGCCAGGGTTAGAACTGTTGTCACCAGATGCCAGTCCACACCCTGAGTCATCAGCTGGTGAGGTCATTTTAAATGCTGACAAGGTAGATGCATCCTTTGTCTGCTCATTCCCTGTTCCACTAGCTGGGGTTGACAACAGTAGCATTAATGGAATGGTTAATCATAGAATCATAGAATCATAGAATGTTAGGGATTGGAAGGGACCTCGAAAGATCATCAAGTCCAATCCCCCTGCCAGAGCAGGAATGCCTAGACTATGCCACACAGGAACGTGTCCAGGCAGGTCTTGAATGTCTCCAGACAAGGAGACTCCACAACCTCTCTGGGCAGCCTGTTCCAGGGCTCCGTCACCCTCACTGAGAAGAAGTTTCTTCTCGAGTTTAAGCGGAACCTCTTATGTTCCAGTTTCAGCCCATTACCCCTTGTCCTATCAGTGGTTGTCACCGAGAAGAGCCTGGCTCCATCCTCCTGACACTCACCCTTGATATATTTGTAAACATTAATGAGGTCACCCCTCAGCCTCCTCTTCTCCAAACTAAAGAGCCCCAGCTCCTTCAGTCTTTTCTCATAAGGGAGATGCTCCACTCCCTTAATCATCCTAGTTGCCCTGTGCTGGACTCTCTCCAGCAGTTCCCTGTCTTTCTTGAACTGAGGGGCCCAGAACTGGACACAGTATTCCAGATGGGGTCTCACCAGGGCAGAGTAGAGGGGAAGGAGAACCTCTCTCGACCTACTAACCACCCCCCTTCTAATACACCCCAGGATGCCATTGGCCTTCCTGGCCACAAGGGCACAGTGCTGGCTCATGGTCATCCTGCTGTCCACCAAGACTCCCAGGTCCCTTTCCCCTACACTACTCTCTAATAAGTCATTCCCCAACTTATACTGGAACCTGGGGTTGTTCCTACCCAGATGCAAGACCCTGCACTTACCCTTGTTATATTTCATTAAATTTTTCCCCGCCCAACGCTCCAGCCTGTCCAGGTCTCGCTGGATGGCAGCACAGCCTTCTGGTGTGTCAGCCACTCCTCCCAGCTTGGTGTCATCAGCAAATTTGCTGATAGTACTCTCTAGTCCCTCATCCAAGTCATCGATGAATATATTGAATAATACTGGTCCCAGTACCGACCCTTGAGGCACTCCACTGGATACAGGTCTCCAACCAGACTCTGCCCCATTGACCACAACTATTTTGCCTTCTTCCCCTTAGCCAGTTCGCAGTCCACCTCACTACCCGAGAGTCTAGACCACACTTCCTCAGTTTAGCAGCAAGGATGCTGTGGGAGACTGTGTCAAATGCTTTACTGAGGTCAAGGTAGACCACATCCACCGCTCGGCCATCATCTATCCACCTTGTTATATCCTCGTAAAAGGCTATGAGGTTAGTCAAGCACGACTTCCCTTTGGTGAAGCCATGTTGACTGTCTCTAATGACCTTCTTATCCCTGATATGCCTTGAGATGGCACCAAGGATAAGTCGTTCCATCACTTTCCCAGGGATGGAGGTGAGGCTGACCGGTCTATAGTTACCCGGGTCCTCCTTCTTGCCCTTTTTGAAGACTGGAGTGACACTTGCTTCCCTCCAGTCCTCAGGCACCTCTCCCGTCTCCCAAGACTTGGCAAAGATGATGGAGAGTGGTCTAGCAATGACATCAGCCAGCTCCCTCAGCACCCGTGGATGCATCCTGTCTGGACCCATGGATTTATGGATGTCCAGATTGCTTAATTGGTCCCTAACCCAGTCCTCATCGACTAAAGCATACTCCTCCACTGCCCTGACTTCCTCTGGGGCCTCAGGGGAATGGGGCTCCTCAGGACAGCCTCCGGCAGAGTAGACAGAGGCAAAGAAGGCATTCAGTAACTCTGCCTTCTCTGTATCATGTGTCACCAAGGCACCCACCTCATTCATCAGTGGGCCTACATTGCCTCTGGTGTTAGTTTTATCTGCCACGTCCGTCTATTTTGAAATGAATATTACATTCTGAACTTCATATGTGATCCTTGGTTCTCTGGGCAAAACCAGGTTTTTGCTGGTAAGAGTTCCAAGTCAATCCAACCTCAGTTTACAGGGTGGAGAGAGTTCACTGTCAGACAAAAAACAATGGGTAACATCTCTGTGCATGTTTTCTTAGCATTTAACTGCTGCCCGAGAAACTAGAATAGCATGAGTATATCTTGGGAAATCCTCTGGCAAGATCTTCCTTTCCCTGACAAAAGGGTAGGGGCATGTATCTCCTTACATCAATGTTTCTTTGAAGGGAAAGACCTTCTCCAAACAACACACAACCTAAAGACTAACAAACAAATATGACCACATGGTTCATTCACACCTGTCTTCAGTCAAATTGCCCTTAACCAAAAGCACTTTGGCTTTTACTTCTGGATTTTGTCCAAGGCTGCGTGCGATGCTTGTGACAGAGAAGTACAGATGTCGTGGGCAGTTACAGATTGTAGTGCAAAAGACAAATCCTATTAATGGCCTGTAGATGAGGAGGAGAAGGACCAAAGGTCAACACAATTTCTGCGTAATGAGCTCGTCCCCACGCAGAGGTCCCCACATTTTCAAGTCCAGTTCCGCAGCAGTACTTTCTTCCTCGTTCATTTTTGTCTCTTGCAACGAGAAACACAAGGCACGAACATTGCTGAGATACCAGGCTTTTTAAACTCATTCTGTAAAATAAAGATGTTCTTTCATAATTGATTAAGCTGTTCAAAAATAACATTGCTGCCCAAAGGAGAAGCCCAGCCCTTACTGCCATCAACTCCCTTGCATCAGGTTTAGGAAGTGCACGACCGAGGAGGGGTAGAGCTCAGCTGCCAGGCACCTGGAAAATTCCATAGCTGAAAAATACCAAACCCCTCTTCCCTTCCCAAAAAATGCGGATTTTGGAGAAGCGGCAGGAACTGGGTACCTATCAAATGTAACTCGTGTGAAATTTTTGAAACTGCCTTTATCAGTCATTTCTAAAGTGGTCAGTCCAGGCTACAATACTAAAAGGACAAAAAGAAAAAGGAAAAGTCCATCCACAAACACTTTTCTGGAGAATGAGGATATGCAATTTCAAAATATTTCTGCAATATACGGTGGTAAAACTTTCTTCCTCGTTCCTACACCCAGGCTGCAACCACACGTCTTGATCTGCTAATGCAAGGGTTGCAGCACTTTGCTATGAATTCGTTAACAAAATCAATTCATCTTAAAAATAATCCTTCACTTAAAACTTACGCCTCCAAACCACAACTCATGTAACCGATTCATCATCAGCTTGACAGAAACCATGCTAAACTAAGGTAATCAGCAGTATTTGGTGGACTATTTTCTTTTTTGGGGGGCAAATACACATGAAATCTGTTTGTCTAGCAGCACTCAATTTATTTAAGCTTTTTTTTTTTTAAAATAAAAATCATTCTGTATGCAATTTAAGTTGATTTTGGTACTATTTGGTAACAAATATCATATGTCTCCACTTCCATGAAAGGAGTGCCAAATCCATATTTTGCCAAATTGGTACAAATTCGACTTTGCTTATGCTACAGAAGTAGTTGTACGAACACTTTAAACTGGGATAAATTACATTGACAATTAAATTAGAGAGCAAGTTATCTACCTCCAGATGCTCATTTTGCTCCTAGGCCACCCCCACTTCCCTGAGAGAAGCAGAAATACCAAGTGGCTGCACAAAAAATGAGATGGGCAAAGTTATTCAGTTAAAATTAGCGGAGCCAAATAAGTAACTTTTTTTTTTTTCAACCCCCAACCAGTTCCCTGAGCAATGACACGAATGAACAGAGGAGGGTTGATAAGCACAGGGAGGGGATAGTCAAGAGTTCTTTTCTTTGCCAATGCCAATTTAAAATGTTCAGGGGACCGTGGCTTCCCTGACCCTCCAGAACGCTTATTAACAAAACCCAAAGCAAGAAACATTAATAGGACAATCCTGCTTCCTGTCCTTGCTCCTCCTATTCTCCACACCTCACTGCCAGTTCCCACACCTCGACACAGTTAGGCCAAAACAACTTGCTGAAGCAGCATGGGAAAACGGGTCAGGAAAAACAATCAACTAAAACCAAATCAGAGGTTCTTCAGCTAAATTAGTTTTCCCACAGGAGTCTGAGACTAAGGACTATTTAGTCCAGAAAATTCTCTTTAAGAGCCCTATTGCTGAGCCTCTACACCACAACTCGTATTTACTCTGGTTTCTGTGTCCGTAAGTCAAATTCCTTTTAGAAGTTTTGAAACCTCACAGGTTATTTGAAAGTGGTTATTGTATCTACCCAAAATAACAACCTCAAGTTTTTGCCACGTACCTCCTTTCAATGGCTTTTATTAGGTCAAACCCAGTTCTATGCTTGGCACTCATCCCTTGCCTTTGTCCAGCTGCTACCACAAGCAGCACTAACCGACCAACCTTCCATCAGCCAGCCCCACCAGGACAGCTTCCTCTGCATTTTGATTTAAAAAATAAAAGGCAAATCAAAACGAGATTGTGGATCACTTCCCAACACATCTCTTAAGAGGGAAAATGCTGTGAATTCACTAAATCTTGAAGGTTGCTTAGTAATTTTTGTCTGCGACATCTTCATATAATGAAGATAGTTTGTGCACATACTTTAGTCTGCGTGCAAACCCACAAACAGAGCCGGTGAAAAGGGTAAGAATACTTTACAACCGCTAGCTTTCCGTCAGAAAATACCAGGGAAAATTTATTTCAGATAAATTTATAACTATGTTCACAGCGAGAAGCGAAGATCAAAAGGTTTCTAGACGCCCATTTCCTTTGGTAGCCTTTTATCATGTACATCTACTGCCCCATTTCCAGACATCTCAGGCTCTTTCAAGTGCAACTGTAATCACAAGCTTTCAGAGAAGGCAGAGTTACTGAATGCCTTCTTTGACTCTGTCTACTCTGCCGGAGGCTGTCCTGAGGAGCCCCGTTCCCCTGAGGCCCCAGCGGAAGTCGGGGCAGTGGAGGAGTATGCTTTAGTCGATGAGGACTGGGTTAGGGACCAATTAAGCAGTCTGGACATCCATAAATCCATGGGTCCAGACGGGATGCATCCACGGGTGCTGAGGGAGCTGGCTGATGTCATTGCTAGACCACTCTCCATCATCTTTGCCAAGTCTTGGGAGACGGGAGAGGTGCCTGAGGACTGGAGGGAAGCAAGTGTCACTCCAGTCTTCAAAAAGGGCAAGAAGGAGGACCCGGGTAACTATAGACCGGTCAGCCTCACCTCCATCCCTCGGAAAGTGATGGAACGACTTATCCTTGGTGCCATCTCAAGGCATATCAAGGATAAGAGGGTCATTAGAGACAGTCAACATGGCTTCACCAAAGGGAAGTCGTGCTTGACTAACCTCATAGCCTTTTACGAGGATATAACAAGGTGGATAGATGATGGCCGAGCGGTGGATGTGGTCTACCTTGACTTCAGTAAAGCATTTGACACAGTCTCCCACAGCATCCTTGCTGCTAAACTGAGGAAGTGTGGTCTAGACTCTCGGGTAGTGAGGTGGACTGCGAACTGGCTAAGGGGAAGAAGGCAAAGAGTCGTGGTCAATGGGGCGGAGTCTGGTTGGAGGCCTGTATCTAGTGGAGTGCCTCAAGGGTCGGTACTGGGACCAGTGTTATTCAATATATTCATCGATGATTTGGATGAGGGACTAGAGAGTAAGTTTGCTGATGACACCAAGCTGGGAGGAGTGGCTGACATGCCAGAAGGCTGTGCTGCCATTCAGCAAGACCTGGACAGGCTGGAGAGTTGGGCGGGGAAAAATGTAATGAAATATAACAAGGGTAAGTGCAGAGTCTTGCATCTGGGTAGGAACAACCCCAGGTTCCAGTATAAGTTGCGGAATGACTTATTAGAGAGCAGTGTAGGGGAAAGGGACCTGGGAGTCTTGGTGGACAGCAGGATGACCATGAGCCAGCAGTGTGCCCTTGTGGCCAGGAAGGCCAATGGCATCCTGGGGTGTATTAGAAGGGGGGTGGTTAGTAGGTCGAGAGAGGTTCTCCTTCCCCTCTACTCTGCCCTGGTGAGACCCCATCTGGAATATTGTGTCCAGTTCTGGGCCCCTCAGTTCAAGAAAGACAGGGAACTGCTGGAGAGAGTCCAGCACAGGGCAACTAGGATGGTTAAGGGAGTGGAGCGTCTCCCTTATCAGAAAAGGCTGAGGGAGCTGGGGCTCTTTAGTTTGGAGAAGAGGAGACTGAGGGGTGACCTCATTAATGTTGAGAAATATCTAAAGGGTGAGTGTCAGGAGGATGGAGCCAGGCTCTTCTCAGTGACAACCACTGATAGGACAAGGGGTAATGGGCTGAAACTGGAACATATGAGGGCCGGTTTAGCTCAGTGGGTTGAGCGTGGTGCTTGAAACACCAAGGTCACAGGTTCGATTCCCATTCGGTTCTCACGTGTGTTGCCTGACCTAGTCGAGAGGTGGCGTCCCTGCACGCAACAGGGAGGTTGGATTAAAATGATCTCTGAGGTCCCTTCCAGCCCAGGCCATTCTATGATATTCTAGGATAAGAGGTTCCGCGTAAACTCGAGAAGAAACTTCTTCTCAGTGAGGGTGACAGAACACTGTAACAGGCTGCCCAGGGAGCTTGTGGAGTCTCCTTCTCTGGAGACTTTCAAGACCTGCCTGGACACGTTCCTATGTAGCATTATCTAAGCGTTCCTGCTATGGCAGGGGGATTGGACTTGATGATCTTTCGAGGTCCCTTCCAGTCCCTAACATTCTGTGATTCTGTGCTTGTTCCAGAGGTGTTCAGAGGTCTTTTGCCTCTGAATGAACCTTTGCAGTTCTGCAGGGTCACATTTTCTACTCGTCAGCATGCAAGGTACCTAGATCAGCTCTGAAATAGGGTGATGACAGAGACCAGGATGGCATCAACAGGAGCCCTTGAGAAGTGGCAGGTCCCTCACGGAGGTCACCACTGGTACAGGTCCCAGCACACGAGCACAGCACAGGCCTGCGCTGGGTTCCTGCATTGGAGGGTTTAGCCCCTCCAGCCACGCTCAAGGACAGGACTGACGATGAGCTGAGGCAGGTGGAGGGGAAGGGGACACTGAGCTGTCCCAGGGCCCTGCACTGCCGCTACCTGGGGAGGGAGGCACTGACTCAGTGCCTGCAGTGCCAGAGGCACAGGCAGTGGGAGCACAAGGGCTCCTCAGCTCTGCTGCCTCCACACCCGTCTTCCTCCTGAGGGGGACCAGGCACAGACAACTCCTGGCAGATAACGGTCATCTTCTATTGGACTCTGAAAGCGTCCAGAGCCGGGCAGCGGCTGGCAGCACCATTTTCTCAGGGCCGCTGAATGACCGGGATGCTGTCCACGCACCCGTCCCTCGCGTCCACGCATCCTCCCTGTGCCGTCCTTCCCACGCCAGCTCAGTCCATCCTGGGCAGTCACCTGCCTGGCTCTAACATCAAGCTGACCTGACCATGTCAGGGACAAACCAGGCTCCTTGCTCTGAGCACGTGGGCCAAGCTGTCAGTGGCCGCTGGCTGTCCCCACCCACGTCACCTTGCTGTGGGGCACTAGGATGAACTGCATAAAGAAGAAAGAAACCTTTCTTGCAAGAATGGTGACGGGTCTTCAGAACAAGCTCAAAACTGGACTCATCTGCAGCATGCAGACAGAGGTGGGAGGAAGGGAAACAAATCCTTGGTGATGTATTTAGCAGGGATGTTCCCTCATGGGCCGGGCATTGCTTTAAAAGCAAAGAGGTGTTCCCTGGCACTTGAAACAACACACCTGACAAGTGTGTTGTTGACAGCTCCACATCCACGGGTCTCTGTGGCTGTGGCACACCCAGACATGGGATGCATGGATGAACCACGGCACCAGGCAGAGAGAAAACGGTGAACTTCTTCACATTTCAGATGGAGGGAGCCTTCCTGGCCTGGGAAGCCAGAAGTTCTCTGGGGATCCCCACCGCGGGCCTGTGCCTGTGACCTGGAGCGCCGTGGCCGCTCTGCAGACGGTGCCATGGTGCTGCCTCTGTTCGTGCCGGCCCTGCTGCTGGTGCTGCAGCTGGGACTGGTCTCAGCAACACTGACAACCAAGCCACTCTGGGTAGGTGACCACTGCACCGGGGAGGGGGGTGGGCTGGCTTAGCTTGGTGGGGGGGGACATGGAGTGTCGTGGTGGGCTGTGTTGTGGGGCCGGGAGCTGCTCCTGTCTCACGCAGCTCTTGGTGCTTCTGCAGAGGTGGTGGAAGAGGGCAAAGCACCCAAAGGCAAAGGCGAGTTCCCGGCAGAACTGGTGGGAAAAGTCCAATGGGTGCGTAGCTGGAGACCGGCTGGAGAAGCAGAGCGGTGAGCGGCCCCAGCACCGAGCTCCCTGCAAACGGCTGGCAGCCCGCGGCAGCCCTGATGTGGGGCTGTGCCGGGATCTGCCGGCCACTCACTCCTTCTCCTCACTCAGCAGCTTCTTCGCGTGTGGACCGAGGAATGAAGAAGCCCATGACACGCAAGCGGGATGAGCGGTGAGAGCCGGGGGAAATATCCAGACCCTGCTCCACACTTTCCCCCTGTGCCCTGCACCTGCCCTGGGCAGCCCTGCCCGCCAGCCGAGGAGGAGGTGCTGCCTGTGGGTCAGCCCGGAGGGGCCGGGGTGCAGTGAAGTCTCTTTTCTCTTCTCCTCTGCAGGGCCAACACGGACACCTTGGAGATGACGTGCCCGTCCTCGATGTTCTTCCTGAACCTACCGGGCTCCCTGGCCTTGATGGGTGGCCATGGAGTCCCAGAACCATGGGACGACTCCGACTCCAAGGCCTCCGACTCAAGGCCCAGCTCCTGTTCCCTCAACTCCACCTGCATGATCCCGGGAGTCTGGCAGACCGTGACGGGGGAGCTGGAGGGGCGCACTGCCTCGGAACACCCCAGCTCCTCCAAGGCTGTTGAGGGGCTGGTGGCGGGGCCAGGGCCCCTCACCACGAATGTCCGGAGCAACCAAGGCAGAGCCAGTCCCCTGGCTCTGTGGGGACCAGATGCAGAGATCCGTGGACCTGCAGCCATCCTCTGACAGATCCCCATCATTGGCCCTGGCCACGGAGGAGCTCCTACGAGCCATCCAGGCCTCCGCGGTGCTGACCCAGCAGCTCTACAACATCTACAATCAGCTGCAGCGAGTGGAGCTGGACCAGAGCCGAGGGGCCAGAGCCAGACCTTGGCCAGGGCCCCTCACCACGAATGTCAGCAGCGACCAAGGCAGAGCCAGTCCCTTGGCTCTGCAGGGACCAGATGCTGAGATCCGTGGATGGGCAGCCATCGTCTGACAGATCCTGGCCAGGGCCAGTGATGGGACACGGACAGCAGCAGCTCCGTCGGCCTGGCCAGGACCATCCCCGCTGCCTCAGGGGGCAGGAGGACCGCGGCAAAGCCCAGGCCCCGGCAGCTGGTCCCCCCCACGCAGGGCACGTGGCCGGGCAGCCCCAGGGCCGTGCTGGGCAATTTGGTGCCTGCAATTCGGGTCACTGAGCAGTTCTGGGAGATGCTGCAGGCAGAGCTGGACGTTGGCTGGAGGACGCTGGAAGGTGCCAGGATAGGCACAGGTTCACCCCGGCCACAGGTTTGCCCCAGGTTCGCCCCATGTCGGGCGTTGGCAAGCGCTGGCTCGACGCTCCCAGCCCGGCCGGTGTCCCCACTCATCCCTTGCCTTTGTCCAGCTGCTACCACAAGCAGCACTAACCGACCAACCTTCCATCAGCCAGCCCTACCAGGACATCTTCCTCTGCATTTTGATTTAAAAAATAAAAGGCAAATCAAAACGAGATTGTGGATCACTTCCCAGCACATCTCTTAAGAGGGAAAATGCTGTGAATTCATTAAATCTTGAAGGTTGCTTAGTAATTTTTGTCTGTTGCGTCTTCATATAATGAAGATAGTTTGTGCACATACTTTAATCTGCGTGCTGTTGAGAAGCACGCACGAACTCCGAGATGGTGGAAAACGGAATTCACTTTATTGTAAGCAGGCACACGTATTTATACCTACTAGCACGAAGCACTATTTTTGGGTTACAAACAAGAGATCAGACTATACAGCCAGGATTGTTATTAGCTCATGTACTCCTTCAATCACTCTCTTATCACACAGGGAAAACAGACTTTGCCAGGTCTGTTTTGATCATACTCTCCCGTTCACTCCCGGGCACATCTGGTGTACAAGAAGCACCTTCTCTGTTCATTCTCGCGGACAAGCTCTCAATACGAGCTGTACTTGGCTGGTCAGGGTCTCTTTTCATAATTAGGAAGCAAGAGTTATGCACTTGTTTAGGAAAGAGCTCAAGGACAAAAGTCTTAACTCTGCAACGCAGTGCTGCCAGCACAGCTAACTAAAATGTAGGGTATCCACAATTGCCCCTTTTTTGTTTTTTGGATCACCATCAAAGGCATAAGATGTATTTTTCAGTTCTTCGGACCCCTTGGGCAGCACTTCCAGGTGAGATCGTTGACTATAATGAAAAAGAACAAAACAAAACACTTCCCACAACAACAAATTCTATTAAACACAGAACATTATGTTTTGAGATTTAACCAAATCATATGTTTGCTAAAAAATGTGTAGTATTTATCCCACTGCTTTGTTATGTTTTACTTGCTGCTCTGCCTGAGTTCCCAGGACTCACATTCACTGCTTTGCAGGGCAGGAATGCGAAAGATGCCTCCGCATCAATCCCAGGCCTCTGTTATCTCAGTGTGGGTGTGCTACTACTTTTTTTTTTTTTCCCTACAAAAAAACCCCAAACAAATCCAAACCCAATGTCTAACAACTAGTGCGCCAGTGTGAAAAGGGAGGAAAAGAGAAAGAAAGGGAGGGAAGCAAAAGCTGAGGGTGAGCTGAAGGGAAGTCCAAAAGGAAGGGCCAAAAAAGCAAGCCAAATAAAGTAGAGGGAAAAAGCACAAAGTAGTCCTTGCTTCCTCTTTTATCATGTATTACGTTTCTTTTGAGAATCTTTGGCATATTCCAAGAGCTCATTTGCTTAAGTGCACCTCCCACCAGCGGTGGTACGCATGCCCAGTAGCGTCACTGTGGGGGCCTTGCGGAGCAGACCCCGGGTCTGGGCGCATGCGTGGACGCTAGGTTAGGTTTCTGGGAGTTTGCTTTGTGCACAACGACAGGGAACTCCTAATCTGGCAGTACCCTGTGGCTCGATATTGCTGCTCCTTCTTTGTGGTGAGTGGTGCTATGAATGACAGAGGCAGAGGAGGAAGGGGGAAAGAAAGGAAAAACAAAAGAGAAGCAATCGCGCATGCACAATGCAAGCTTAGATCGACTTTGTAAGAAAATCCAAAATGTATTACAAGTAACAGTATCTTATCTCTTGATATACCCAAAAATCCTTTCCAAAAGTCCACGCTTTCCACTTTCTTCATCTTTGTCTTCTTATCAGTCCATCATTCTTTAATGCCAGTCGTCTTCCATCTTCATTCTTGTTTGCCGAGCATTGCCGAGCGTCCTCCATCTTGCGTTCTAGCACGTGTCTTCTCGTATATTGCTCAGTCCGTTCTTTTCCATGATCCGATTCCCAAACGCGGTTCTGACATTTAACTACTACATCAACAACACCAACTATTTAACTGCAAAACCATTAAATGTTCTAACCATAACATATCAAAACTCAAGCAAATACAACTATCAAAACGTGTCTTAACAACACCAAATATTCTAGGTTTATAAATTTGTTTCCAATACCGGGGAAGGGGGCGGGGCAGGTGGTTGTTGTTCATCAGAACAATATAACTCGCAACATTCTCTAAAATGATCACCACAACGCCACACCAAACAAGTAAAAACCATCAAAACAAATGCCGCAACAAGTGTTATCCCAGCCAAAACATACAGAGCAATCACCTCGCTATCCATGAGAATTTGTCTTTTTGTAACTGCGTTACAGCCGCTGCGCCTTCGCCAAGAGAATGGGGGTCTGCAAAGGTCTACGCCCCCTAGGCCAGAGCGCACGCGTGGTCTAGAAATTGCTGTCCCAAATATAGGCAAGAGTAAATAAACAAGAACTAGTCACGTTGCTAATTCCTTATACATAATCAATGGTTTTAGTTAATATACTTAATAAGGCCAATGCTAAAATAAATCTATCACAATTCTATATCTATGCCCACTAATTTTTCCACTCCGAAACTTAACTCTGTTATAGAGGGGGAGGAAAGAAAATAAAGAAGCAAGAGTTATAATCTATCTAATGCTAATGGCTACACTCTTGGCCTGTTTCACAAACCCAACTTGTTTTACTCCGTCAGGGGAAGTCACAGCAATTGCTTGCATGTTGCTCCCAACACTCTAGATGAACTACTAAATAGTCCACACAAAAAAAAATAATGTGCGTGGTCAACTAGAACAAATTGTTTTGATAGTTTCTTCATGTTAGTATGGTGAGGTATGTTCCCCAACTTTGATTGCCATATCCCCCTTTTCTTGGAAGTTCAGAAAAATCAATTTGACAGAGGTCCCCTGGTGCATTCCTCCTAATCGCACTCAGTTACCTTTCCCATTGCTGAGTCACTTGTCGAATTGTAACATATAAATTTATCCCTACTCATTTCTGATTTAAAAATGTATACAGAGAGTCTGCCCCCCAATGTGCCTTATTGTGCTCTTTGACAGTTCTCCTTAATTCTGCCATTGCTCAGGTGTGCCCATCCTTTGGAGGGAATCTGCCCTCTCATTTGTTCTATGAATTCTTTATCAGCTCTAGAGTATTTAATATTTTCCTCATCCAGACTCCTGCTTCTGTTATCTGAAATTAGTGTTAAAATATTCTGAGTTCTTTCTGCTACAAAATGTAGGGCCCATATCTAAAGACAGTCCTATAGACACCCCAAACCTTGGTGCTATTTCTCCAAGTAATGTTTTTGATACCTCTCTCACTTTATTGGTGCAACAAGGAAAAGCCTCTGGCCAGCCTGAAAAAGTATCTATCACCTTACCAGTCTGGTATCTGGCTTCAGCTGGGTGGTTACCAGTTCCGCTGCTCAAGATCTTCCTGGTGTTTCCCAGGCCCAAACCAGAATCATTACGGTGTTTTCCACTCCCTCTAGTACGTCCTGCGGCACAGCTTCCACCTGTAACATAAGAACTTGGGCATCCAGACCTCTATTTTCGAGAATATGAACTTGAATTCTTCCTTTTTCCAATAGCGACACAGGACAGTCTGGTAGGAATTGATGGGGCAACACCCTTTTACCAGTTCTAAACTTCAAAGGCTAAAGAAAACCAGAAACTGGCTGGCTTTTCTCTTTGCCCTGTGGCACCAATAGTTGACTCAGTTTGCTTACTAGAATTACCTTTACATGGGTTTAATATTGAATAAGTAACCCCTGTATCTACTAGAAAATTTATTTTCTCATTCCCCAACCTTATTATAACCAGGGGCTTTGTCGGGGAAGGTTCCAGTTCATAACCTTCAGTTTCCTTCAGTCTGAACCCACCACCATCACGCTAGCTGTTTGCCCCAGAATTCCTTCAAATCACTGCTGATTTGGTTGCAAGCATTCTCTTTTTCAGTGCCTCTTCCCTTCGCAAAAGGCACACTGATCTTTTTCTAACAGCATTCTGGCCCTTAGTATTCCACCAGGATCTTGCCTGCCTCTCGGAGCCTGAGAACACCCTCCTCCAGCCCTGTTATTTTCCTGGGCTACAGCCACTGCCAGCAGCTTGTATCGGAGTTTTTCTTTTCTCTGCTTTCCTCCTCCACTTTCTTTCTGTTGTTATACATTTTCCAAGCACACTTCAGTATTTCGTTTAACAAGTTGGCATTTTCCCCTCTAACTTCCGTACTGAGAACATCCCAGTTACCATGTTACCTTCTACACCAGGTGTGACAAATAAATACACAGAAGCAATTCTGCATAAAGCGAGCAGTGACAGCATAGCTGTTAGCATCAGCCCCCGCATCACTGGAGATTCAAAAGAAGAGAGGTCTTTTCAGACCACTTCAGTAGATGATCTGTGGGTCAACTCCTGGGGCTCGCCCCGAAGTTGACACACTGACCACTACTCCGGTTCACTCCTGTGAGGAGTAAACCGCAGTCTCCCATCCTTTTCCTCCAGCTTAGAAGTCCAGGTTTCTGGGGCTTTGGAGATCTTGACTCAGGTATAATGAGTCCACCCACGTTCACCTGTCTTGACTGCAGATTGCAGAGTTAACAGTACTTGGTAGGGTCCACGCCACCTTGCCACCAGTGGTGTTTCCTTCCACTCTTTAATTAGGACCCAGTTTCCTGGTTGAATGCCATGGACAGCAAAGTCCAAAGGCAGGGTCTGTGCCAGCTGAGCTTCCTGTCAGAGAGATTTTACAAGAGACAGTATTCTGGCCACCTACTTGTTTAAGAACACATCACTTATCTGCACTTCCCCACTGGGGCCAGAGCTTTGGTTAACCTGCTTTTTAACACGTTAAAGCTGTGCTCCACCCCTCCACAGACTGCAGTAACCTAATCCGTGGAGGCGGAGTAAATCAGCATTCTCTTGCAAAGCTTGCCCAAACAGAACCTGTGGATCCCTGCTGAAGGACCGTTCATATCAATTGTTGTTTTACTATTCTCCCTTTTTCCTCTTATTCCCACTAAAATACCAAAAAAAAAGTTTACTATCCTCTGTAAACGGACATTCCCAGAAAGCATCCTTTAAGTCGAGTACTGCTCATTCTTCAACTTTACTATTACCAGGGGTTGTGCTGAGGATTCCGATTCATCCTCTTGTCTCACACAGTCTGTATCTAACATCATACTTCAGTATTCTTTCAAACCCCACCGACTGAATTGTGAGCATTCCGTCCTCCAGTGCTGCTTTTTACAAAAAGCACACCCATCTTTTTCTCAATGATATTCCGACCCTTGATGCTCTCCTAGGAAGTTGCCTCCCTACCCCCTGAGGCCTAATAGCCCTGTCCTCTGATTTTATGACTTCCCGGGCTATTGCAGCTGCCAGTATTGCTGCACATTTGTTTGTTTTCGTTTCCCCCCTTTTTTTTTTTTTTTTTTTTTTTACTTCTTTTCAGCCTCCTCCCTGTTACTATAAATTATATACGCTATCTCAATCAACGGTGACATTGTCATTCCAGACATTCCATAAGCTTCAGTACCCATTCAGGGTCCTTCCTACATGTGCCTGCTGTCTTTCCAAGTCTTTAAATCTGATACCGAAAACAGCACCTTTAACCAAACCAGTCACCAAGCCCTCCTGCCGCCTGTCTGAGAGGGGCTTGTAAACTTTCTCTCCCACCAGAGCTCTCTGTATCACTGTTCCTTCTTTCTCTCTGTCCTCCATTCGCCCCCCCTTTCATCCCATGCAGCCGCTTCCTACTTATTCCTCCTCAGTCCGGCCAACATATCAACATCCTCTACTCCTTCTTCCTCACATTTCTTTTTACATTTGTTGCATTGCCTACCAATGCTACACGATGAACACCACCATGTTATTTTCTGCTTTTAACACCAAAACATTGCTATCTTGAACCATTAACCCACAGTCCTTCCTGGATTTTTAATCATTTCTGAGTGTAAAGGAAAGATTTACATACAGTATTTCATCCCATTTCCCTTCCCACCAGCAAAATATCATTAATTTCAATATTGTATTACAATTCAGAGTTCCATCTTTCAACAATTTCCCTGATGTTCAAGAATATACATTGGCCACCAGTTAGTACACCATTCTGTAAGTTGTTTCCAGGTTAGAGGTTCCTCCCTCCCCACTTTTCGCATTGTTATTCTGGCCGAGAAAAGTAACCGAACTTTTCCATTGTTTCAATTATTTTCCAGCCCAGAAAAATAGAAAAACTCTCAAGTAAGGGGGTCCTCCAACCCACTTTTTCCCCATTTGCCTTTTACATCCTGAGTGGTAAAGTGGCACAATTACAAACCCAGCGCCTCCCCCCTGCCTGTCCAACAGGGCTTGACGAATACTGCATCCTCCTTCTAACTGTAGAAGGAGACACAGTATTCTACCTTCCTCCCCTTTACTGTTCCCCTTTCCCAAAAGAGCAGTAATGGCAGTTCCTCCTTCACGTCCCTGATTCGGGAGTTGGGCATACAAAGATCTTACATCCCCTGGGGGAGGTGGAGGAGCTCGGGGATAAGGAGGAGGGAGATATTGGAACACATCCTCCATATCCTCGTTATCCTCCCCTTCTCCCTTCCTAAACTTCAACCCTCATTTATCCCCTTTCCCTCTAGCCCAAGAGGGAACCATCTATATCCTCTCTTCAGAATATAGTCTGGCCAGGAAAAACAAAACAAAACAAACAAACCTTTACCTTTAGGGGAATGTGCAGGCTATCCCAAACCTCAACATTCTCCCCAAGGGAGACTCCGGGGGTATTTCGGGATCGTCATCCCGAGCGTCGGGGCCCCTTCCCGACAGTCCACTGCCCTCCCTGGGCATCCTTTACCTCCCTGAAGTTCCCATACTCACCGGTGAGTTTTCGCGGTCCTTCCCTTCGGATCGCTTGAGGTACCTCGGGTCCTTTCCATCGGACCCCTGGCCCTTTCCTTCGGGCCTCTTCACAGACCAACTCGGTCCGTTACTCGTCTGTCTCCGAACAGTCTCGGGAACCCAGTCAGTCATCCAGTGCCAGCAGCCACCAAAGGGAACTGATCACCGAAATCTTGGTGAGGCGCGCCATCAGTCCCGTTCACCGTCTGCTGTCCCTGGAAGGTGGAAGGATCCCGGACGAGCCCCCATTTGTACGGAAAATCACCTTGCCAGAGGTCAGTGTTCACAAAGAAGACAGAGGACTCTTAACTTTATTCGAATAAAGGGAGAGTTCACCGGGGTTGCCAAGTCCCAGTGAGGTCTCTCAAATTGCCGGAGGACGCAGCCCCCTTTTACCCTAATTTCCCGGCCGCATGAAACCCTCTCCCTTTCCCCACTGGCTGAGGTACTCAGGAGGTACAGACTTCCCGATCCGCCTATTCCATGTTCCCCCTTAACATGTACCCCCCCCTTAACAACACACATCGCATGTTGCATCAACTCCGACTTTATGCCGCCCAGGGCGGAGAAGTTAATATTCATAGGCCTATTAACCCGCAGTTGCTGGGGAGCCCCTGTTGCAGTGACGTTTCTGGAGAACCCTCCCGACGATTGGGAAGTCCTACGCAGTGCGTCCACTCGTAGGGGAGGTTTCCGAAGTCGCTGCAAGAGGGTCCAGCATTTATACTATTAAATAAACCACCTTACATAACCTTGAATGTGGGAACATCTGGTGGTGTTTGCCCTGCTGAATTCTTCTCACAGCTTGGCCAGGGCTGAAGGAAGAATGCAAGCGAGTCTCCCTATCTATTTTGATCCTTAATCACACACTTCTAACAAAGCAAAAGGCAACTAGTTTCCCTGCCTTGCTTTTAGCTAAAGAAAGATCACTCTGCTGGTTAGTACCACGAACCTTAACACCTATTTTGTGGCTTTGACTAGACAGCCTTACACAACCAATATAAGCTTCATTGTTAGTCACACAAAGAGAATACATATCAATACAACAGGTAGCACTGAGAACAGTCACATTTTCCCATAATTGCTCTGCCATCAGCCATAAGCATCTTCTGCCAGTCCAGTCCATGTCATCGTTGGTAATCGGTACTTCAGGGTCCCATCACGTCACTGGGCGAAACAAAGGGATTCAACAGGCAGGCCCAGTGCACGGTCATGTTGCTGCTACGCTGTTGAAGTAACAGGATGCTGCACAGCCACATCGTGCAGGATAGGAACCAAATCGTGGTCATTAAATGGCTTAATTCGTTTCACTGGTAGCCAGTAAGGTCCTGGGGATAAAGAAACAGAGCCATAACCTCTTCCCCACGTCAATAGAGGTACCGGACCTTTCCATTCATTAGTATGAATGTCCTTATACAGTACACTACGCTTTGGCAAGTCTTTCTGGTTTTCCTTCTGAGATCTCAGATGAGGAGTTAACATATCAAAACTGGATATATTCAGAAAATTTAACACATATGTTGCTTTAGACAACTTCTCGTGTGGAGACATTCCAACGAAGGTGCTTTTCTGTTTCTGTAACATTCTTTTCAGTGTGAGATGTGCTCTTTCCACAATGCTCTGTCCCGTTGGTGAATAAGGTATCCCCGTCACATGGGATATTCCCCATTCCTGTAAAAATACTTTAAAATTGTTAGAAACATAAGCTGGACCATTATCCGTTTTTATCTGTGATGGCACTCCTAATGTGGCAATAGCACGTAGCAAATGCAGTTGAACATCTCTAAACTTTTCACCACTATGTGCTGTGGCACCAATAAAAGATGACAAAGTATCTACAGTAACATGCACATATTTCAATTTACCAAATTCAGCTACATGTGTAACATCCATTTCCATACGTCATTGGGAGCAAGACCACGAGGGACTGCTATTATATTAGAGTTGAGTGGCATGATCGCTTGACAATCTGGACATGACAAAACAACACCTTGAGCTTGTCGAGATGTTATGAAGAGGGTCCCTTCCGAGAGCCGGCCAAGATAACAATCATCACACCAATATGGCTACAGATCGTCCTCCCTTTATTGCTCCGGACAGCTCAATATATACAGTTCAGCAGTGTCCCCGCGCCTGCCCCTTCACAGAGTTGGTCGGTTACAGGTTTACACGCGCCAGCGTTTTATTGGGCAGTGCCATTCCACTATGCAAGCGGCTATCACCCCCTCTTCTCCCCCCGGGGCCAGCACCTCCCGCCAAGCATCTCGCAAAGCTCTCACAAAACAGATAAAACCTCCTCCTCCCTGTGTTCCAAGGCAGCTTCAAGGACAGAGCCTCTGTTTAGGCCTACGCTGGGTTGTCCACACTTTTAAAGTTATACCGCACCTCTGCTCCACAAGAAATTCCTCTACATATCCCCCTTTTTCTTTTTGGACAACCCAGGCTTCATCCGCTAGCTTGCTTATCATTTTCTTGATTATATTTATCAAACAACTAAACATAACTAAGCCTATAACAATTAAAACTGCAATAACCAAAAATGTCTTAACTAAACTCTTAATTCATCCTGTCAAAGTTCTCACACCCATCACCCTAAATCGTACTTTGATCCTTAATCACACACTTCTAACAAAGCAAAAGGCAGCTGGTTTCCCTGCCTTGCTTTTAGCTAAAGAAAGATCACTCTGCTGGTTAGTACATAAACCTTAACACCTACTATGTGGCTTTGATTACACAACCAATATAAGCTTCATTGTTAGTCACACAAAGAGGATACATATTAATACAACAGGTAACATTGAGAACAGTCACATTTTCCCATAATTGCTCTGCCATCAGCCGTAAGCATCTTCTGCCAGTCCAATCCATATCGTCGTTGGTAATCAGTACCTCAGGGTCCCATCACGTCACTGGGCGAAACAAGGGGTTCAACAGGCAGTCCCAGTGCACAGTCGTGTTGCTGCTGCGCTGCTGAAGTGACAGGATGCTGCACAGCCACATCATGCAGGATCATGTGGTTCCCAGGTCCCTTAGCCGTTATTAATAATAACAGGACACGCAATCGAACTGGCTGCTTCCCAATCTCCCTCTATTATAGCGTCTCTGATGACACCGCGCCGTCGCTGTTGCAAAGGATCCTTTATGGTTCAAGCTTGAAAATCAGGCTTGAGTGAGGGAGCTGATGGTAATGGGGGGGCTGAACTGGTTTAAGGGTTTCTTCTATTTCTTGCTGTCTAGTTGATAATTCAGCGAGTTTGTTCAGGATCTCTTTCAGGGGTTCATCCTGATCTTCCTTCTTCCCCCCCTCTTTTTTTTTTTTTTATATATTTTTTTTTTTTTTTTTTTTTTTTTTCTTATTAGCTCAAGTATTACTTCAATCACTCTGTTATCACACAGCGAGAGCAGACTTTCCCCGGTCTGTTTTGATCATACTCTCCTGTTCACTCCCATGCACATCTGGTGTACAAGAAGCGTCTTATCTTCATTCTCACGGACAAGCTCTCAACATGAGCTGTACCTGGCTGGTCAGGGTCTCTTTTCATAATTAGCAAGCAAGAGTTATGCACTTGTTTAGAAAAGAGCTCAGCTCAAGGACGAAAGTCTTAATTCTGCAACGCAGTGCAGTTTCTCCTTTTTCTTTTTTTTTTTTTTTTTTTTTCTTCCACCCAGTCGGGAGGAGCAGGGAGTTTCTTCCTTTGCCTTTTTCCTTTCCTGCCCTCCCCCCAACGCTTCGATCGCTGCCACAGCAACTTTCTTTTCTGCTTGCATGATTTCTAGAGTGCGTATAATGGTTTTCCAAACTGTTCCTAGTTCTTTCGCTTCCTTTCCTTCTTTTCCTCCCTCTAGAGTACAGTCCCACAAAAGATCTCCTACTTCACGCCATTCCGTGGAACTAAAGATTAATGACGGGTCATTCATTTTCTCCCGTTTCCGAGCCCATGGGGCTAATACATCTCGCTCCTTTACTTTTCCTCCTCTCTTGGAGAGTATACTAAGGAGGCGAGTTGCCGCGTCCGTTTCCATCGCGGTCTTACCTTGGCAGGGGCTTGATCAGCTGCTCAAGCTCTGGTCTCCGGTGCCCTTTTGGTCACACTCGGAACTCTCCTGCCTCCAGCTCTCCGGCTCCCAAATCGGCTCACGTCCGATGCTTCGGAGTCTTCCCGCATTTAAGCAATCCGCATTTAAGCGTCCAAAGAGGGTCCCTGTTCGGGCACCAGATGAAGAGGGTCCCTTCGGAGAGCCGGCCAAGATAACAATCATCACACCAATGTGGCTACAGATCGTCCTCCCTTTATTGCTCCGGACAGCTCAATATATACAGTTCAGCAGTGTCCCCGCGCCTGCCCCTTCACAGAGTTGGTCGGTTACAGGTTTACACGCGCCAGCGTTTTATTGGGCAGTGCCATTCCACTATGCAAGCGGCTATCACCCCCTCTTCTCCCCCTGGGGCCAGCACCTCCCGCCAAGCATCTCGCAAAGCTCTCACAAAACAGATAAAACCTCCTCCTCCCTGTGTTCCAAGGCAGCTTCAAGGACAGAGCCTCTGTTTAGGCCTACGCTGGGTTGTCCACACTTTTAAAGTTATACCGCACCTCTGCTCCACAAGAAATTCCTCTACAATGTTATGTGAAACTGTTTGGATAAAGCCTTACTATTTTGATGATAAAAAGCATGCGAAAGTCTAGCCTGTCCTAACACATCAGGAACAGCAGTCACAGCAGACAAAGAATCAGCCCGAGCATTGCCTTCGACTAACGGGCCAGGCAGATTAGAATGAGAACGAATATGTTTCACAAAGTATTGGTGTATCCGATTACTACAAAGTAAGCATAATTTCTGAAACAACATAAAAAGAACACGACTAGAAACATGTTTTAAAAAGGCAAACTCAATTCTGCACAAAAGGCCATATACATAATGTGAACCAGCAACAATATTTACAGAATGGCAGCTGTTTTGTTAGTGGATCTCAGCATCTCCAGAATTCTTTTACGGTCCGCGTTAGCATTCTCCACAGCAAGCTGCAGTAATAAGGCATCTGCTGCCGCTGGTACATCTACCTGTCTTTCAATAGCTCGTTGTAATTTATCAATAAATTGAAGGTAGGGTTCATGGTTAGCTTGTCTGATAGTGCCAAAAGGTTTGCTTGATTTTTTCATGTCAGGAATCTTTTTAAAAGCTTTTGTTGCTAATTGTGCAGCGAGCTGTAAAAGTTCTGTAGTAAAATGAGCTTGAAGCTGTGGATTCGCAAACTGACCCTCCCCCAACAGCTGATCCGGGTTAACTGGAACATTATTATTTTGAGCTGCTGTAGCGTGGGATATACATAATTCCCTGTATTCTACATACCAAATTGTATATTGGCTGGATGTTAAAATCAACTTAAATATCACCTTCCAATCATGAGGAACCATAAGAAAAGTCTCTTTCATTGTCTCTGTTAAATTTTCAGTATAGGATGATTGAATACCCGATTTAGCAACCGTACGCCGCAACTCTTTCAGCATGCTATAAGAAATCTGTTGATGTTCTGGTGCCTGAGTCCCGTCCGGCTGTGTATGAATAACTACTGGCATAGCTTTAACTACCTGCGGAAAAAAGTCAGTGTTGAGGAAACCATGCTCATCACGATCGGTTAAAATATCTGTCAGGGAAATCTGAACCCTAGTAATAGAAGACAGTGCTGGACAAAACTGTGGAGAAGATAAGGGAGGGGGTGCATAGGGTGGCGGTTGATAATTGAGTGGAACAAGAGAGTTCATCTGACCCTTATTTTGACACAGCTGCGAGCCAGATTCTGACAGTCCCTTTCCTTTTTCTGAAAGTCCCGAAAAAAACATCCTGAGCAGTAGGTGCAGATGCCACCATGGCTCTAATCGGCGTGAGCGGAGCATAAAGGTTGGGTTCTGACTCTGGGTCGCCAGGACCAACATCAAAGGAACTGTCGTCCTCCTCCGGATCCCCAGTTCTCAGTGCAATTCCCTCATAGCCACTCATCAATCCTCCTTGCAAACTTGTGAGATTAATCTGGCTAGTCTGTACTGCAGGTTCAGTTTGAGAGGACAAAAGGTTTACACACGTCGTTTGAATTGCAGTCTCTGTCTGCCGCGTAGGTGCTAAGTCAATTAAATCATTAGCGAGGTCTGTAGCAACAGCATTTTCACCAGTATCTGCTGAATCACCTGCGGTGCCTGCCACGCTGCTCTCAGAGCTAGCATCAGCAGCACGCGGTTTCAGTGAGCGCAACGCCGCAAACAACGCTTTCCATGTCTCTATATTATCAGGCGAACCGTCATGACCAGCATGTTGTGCTTTAGTTAGCTCTTCGCCTACACGTTTCCAGGCCTTAATTTCCTAAGGTCCTATTTCACGATACCAGGGGCAATTACAACCGATCCATAAAAGCAACAGAGTCACTTTCTGCAGACTAATCTTATACTCTCGCTCCTTAGCAATACACATCAGTACATCATGATGAAGTTGCTGCGATCGTGTCGCATTTTGCCCCATTTTTGTCCCCCGGCCGCAGTCCTCGTACCTGTTTCCTGTTGAAGGGCGAGGATGGACGCGTCAGTTAATTCATCATCCCGTTCGGCTCACTGGGGGGTACTTCTCTTGGGTATGATTAAGTCCCGATTCGGGCTGCCATTTGTTGAGAAGCACGCACGAACTCCGAGATGGTGGAAAACGGAATTCACTTTATTGCAAGCAGGCACACGTATTTATACCTACTAGTACGAAGCACTATTTTTGGGTTACAAACAAGAGATCAGACTATACAGCCAGGATTGTTATTAGCTCATGTACTCCTTCAATCACTCTCTTATCACACACGGAAAACAGACTTTGCCAGGTCTGTTTTGATCATACTCTCCCGTTCACTCCCGGGCACATCTGGTGTACAAGAAGCACCTTCTCTGTTCATTCTCGCGGACAAGCTCTCAATACGAGCTGTGCTTGGCTGGTCAGGGTCTCTTTTCATAATTAGGAAGCAAGAGTTATGCACTTGTTTAGGAAAGAGCTCAAGGACAAAAGTCTTAACTCTGCAACGCAGTGCTGCCAGCACAGCTAACTAAAATGTAGGGTATCCACAGCGTGCAAACCCACAAACAGAGCCCGTGAAAAGGGTAAGAATACTTTACAACCGCTAGCTTTCCGTCAGAAAATACCAGGGAAAATTTATTTCAGATAAATTTATAGCTATGTTCACAACGAGAAACGAAGATTAAAAGGTTTCTAGACGCCCATTTCCTTTGGTAGCCTTTTATCATGTACATCTACTGCCCCATTTCCAGACATCTCAGGCTCTTTCAAGTGCAACTGTAATCACAGGCTTTCAGATCTTGTTAATTCTCCCAAAATGAGCGGTCACAGTTTGAGGTCATGAGCAGTGTGTTGTGGCAGGGCTGTGGCACAGCAAAGACTGTTCATCCTGCTCAACTCAGTCTGACATGACCTAACATTTAAAGCAGTCCCTGCTTTCTGTGTTCACTCAGCTGTCTGGAATACATGTTGACGATGAATACGGAGACTGTAAGACACAAACATAGCTAAAACTGAAAACGTTTCAACCTCATCAAGAGTCTATACAGATGAGATCCATTACATGACTAGTCTCCAGACGCAGACCTGGGAGGATATGCCAGGCAGGGGACGATTAAAAGTTTCGGCATATCGGGACAGGCTCCAAAACCCTCAAGCTGGTTGGTAATTAACAGACATCTAGGTCCTCCTCATGAAAGAAGTCTATTGTTTAAACGGTGACACAAATTTTTCCTTTCCTTTTCGTGGACAGTCTCTGCCTGTGTTTTATGATTCATAGAATCATAGAATGATTCCCTTAGCGCCATCACAGTCTATGGTTTTAGAAGCTCCACTTCTCAAATAGACAATGTCTTTGACTTAGTTGCTAAGAATGTAAATGTGCTTACATTGCAGGTAGCACAAAATCATTTTACAGACTTCTCAGAGATCCCAGATCTCCTCTTCCTTTGGTTTAATAGCTGGAAAAATTAATATTCAAATAACCTAATTAAAATCTAACATATCTCTAATAGCAACAGGATTACAAAACATAGTAGCGTACTGAGGGCCTGTAAACAGTCTATGATAAATCCAATTAGTAAGCAACATACCTACAGGGAATACTAGTCTGTGTCTTCACAAATAATGATGTGTTACAGCAAATCTTCTAAGATAAACCCAAGGGCGCCCCACTGAACGTATTTTGTAACTAAGCAACGATCTGTGACCTGTGTAAAATTGCCTGTTCTCTGATCTGTTAGCTGACTCACGAGAGATCAGATGTCTGAAAACCAAGAGACTACACCATACTTAAACTAATCAGTGTAATAAAAGGGGTCACTGTGGGTGGCTGTGGCGTTGCTGCGAGTCATGACAGGACAGGTGTGGGTCTCTATGGGTCGTCATGGGGTGCTGTGAGGATGCTGTGGGTCGCTAGGGGGTGACTGTGGTTAACAGTTCAGGCGTTAGGGGTTATGGGCAGCTATGGGGTGGCTGTGGGTTGCTATGGGTCACCGTCACACCTGAGCTCTGCTTGTTGTGAGAGGCTGAAGGTTTGAGACTACATTGCACAGAAGTACATCCATTTTCTCCACTGGAAATAAAAATCACAGAATCAGAGAACGTCAGCGTTGCAAGGGACCTTGAAAGCTCATCTAGTCCAGCCCCCCTGCCAGAGCAGGGTCACCTACAGTAGGTCACACAGGAATGCATCCAGGTGGGCTTTGAATGTCTCCAGGGAAGGAGACTCCACAGCCTCCCTGGGCAGCCTGTGCCAGTACTCTGTCACCCTCACAGTGAAAAAGTTTTTTTTCTCATGTTTTTGTGGAACCTCCTATGTTGCAGCTTGCGTCCTTTGCCCCTTGTCCTGTCATTGGACATCACTGAGAAGAGCCTGGCTCCGTCCTCTTGACACTCCCCCTTTCCGTATTTATAAACATTAATGAGGTCACCCCTCAGCCTCCTCTTCCGAGATACAGAGACCCAGCTCCTTTAGCCTTTCCTCATAAGGGAGATGTTGAATACAAAGCAACAAGCAAGAAACGCAGCAAGAAATTATTAGCTGACTCAGCCCATGCACCTAAATTTGCTTCTCTTATTTTGTAATAGATAAGACAGACAGACATAATTAAATATCTTTACCAATAAAAAAAAATATTGTCTTACCAGGACTGCTCTATTCTTACCCCTTAGCCTCAATCTCATGCTAATAATACCTTTGTGGAACTCAATCATTCAGTCATCTAATATTTTTAAAAAGCCATGTTCTAAGCAAAGTGACTGATGGCTGAATAAAGCAACAACACACAAGATACGAAGCTGGAGAGAATCACACTGACAACTGAGTAACAGCAAGCAGGCACACATCACAGTGAGAAACAAAGAAGGGAACTGAGTAGAAGACAACTGGCAAGTTGGATGAATACTATGTATACATTCACTGTAACAGAACACCACCTCTTCCTCTCTATCTCCTTCTCCAAAAAGCATTTCTCAGAGAAGGTTTGCCACTCCTGTGGCCCAGGTAACCGCTGCAAAGATTTTGCCACCAATTTGCACTGTTTCCTAAGTTAGAACAGCTCAGCTCTCAACACATAAACATGCTGGCATTTCTCCCCGTCCAAAGTTACTGTTCTCTAGGCACAAACTAAGCCGCAATGTCATATATATTGTCCCTGAGTCAAGTGCAGAATTTGTTACCTTTCTTTGGCCAGAATCATTGAACTATCTTCTGCTACTTTCACATAAGGAACTTGAAGTGGACCATCCTGACCCTCCTCCCCATTCTCTGCTGCTTCCTCCTCCTCTTCTTCCTCATCATCAGGAGTACTTTTCTATTCCTCTCTACGATTTTAAGAGACCAAACAGAATTATCACGGATGCACCTAAACCTCTTTGCCTTCACACGCATTAGGTGCAGCATCCCTTTCACGTGGACACAGAAGTACTTGGGGCTTGAGTGACAAACCTATCACAGCTACCTGTGAGGAGCGGTGCTTGTTCCAGAGGTGTTCAGAGGTCTTTTGCCTCTGAATAGAACCTTTGCAGTTCTGCAGGGTCACACTTTTCTACTGGTCAGCATGCCAGGTACCTAGATCAGATCTGAAATAGGGTGATGACAGAGACCAGGATGGCATCAACAGGAGCCCTTGAGAAGAGGAGGGGGAGGGGACACTGAGCTGTCCCAGGGCCCTGCACTGCCGCTACCTGGGGAGGGAGGCACTGACTCAGTGCCTGCAGCACTGGAGGCACAGGCAGTGGGAGCACAAGGGCTCCTCAGCTCTGCTGCCTCCACACCCGTCTTCCTCCTGAGGGGGACCAGGCACAGACAACTCCTGGCAGACAACGGTCATCTTCTATTGGACTCTGAAAGCGTCCAGAGCCGGGCAGCGGCTGGCAGCACCATTTTCTCAGGGCCGCTGAATGACCGGGATGCTGTCCACGCACCCGTCCCTCGCGTCCGCGCATCCTCCCTGTGCCGTCCTTCCCACGCCAGCTCAGTCCATCCTGGGCAGTCACCTGCCTGGCTCTAACATCAAGCTGACCTGACCATGTCAGGGACAAACCATGCTCCTTGCTCTGAGCATGTGGGCCAAGCTGTCGGTGACTGCTGGCTGTCCCCACTCATGTCACCTTGCTGTGGGGCACTAGGAAGAACTGCATGAAAAAGAAAAAAATATTTCTTGCAAGAATGGTGAAGGGTCTTCAGAACAAGCTCAAAACTGGACTCATCTGCAGCCTGCAGACAGAGGTGGGAGGAAGGGAAACAAATCCTTGGTGATGTATTTAGCAGGGATGCTCCCTCATGGGCCGGGCATTGCTTTAAAAGCAAAGAGGTGTTCCCTGGTACTTGAAACAACACACCTGACAAGTGTGTTGTTGACAGCTCCACATCCACGGGTCTCTGTGGCTGTGGCACACCCAGACATGGGATGCATGGATGAACCACGGCACCAGGCAGAGAGAAAACGGTGAACTTCTTCACATTTCAGATGGAGGGAGCCTTCCTGGCCTGGGAAGCCAGAAGTTCTCTGGGGATCCCCACCGCGGGCCTGTGCCTGTGACCAGGAGCGCCGTGGCCGCTCTGCAGACGGTGCCATGGTGCTGCCTCTGTTCGTGCCGGCCCTGCTGCTGGTGCTGCAGCTGGGACTGGTCTCAGCAACACTGACAACCAAGCCACTCTGGGTAGGTGACCACTGCACCGGGGAGGGGGGTGGGCTGGCTTAGCTTGGTTGGGGGGGACATGGAGTGTCGTGGTGGGCTGTGTTGTGGGGCCGGGAGCTGCTCCTGTCTCACGCAGCTCTTGGTGCTTCTGCAGAGGTGGTGGAAGAGGGCAAAGCACCCAAAGGCAAAGGCGAGTTCCCGGCAGAACTGGTGGGAAAAGTCCAATGGGTGCGTAGCTGGAGACCGGCTGGAGAAGCAGAGCGGTGAGCGGCCCCAGCACCGAGCTCCCTGCAAACGGCTGGCAGCCCGCGGCAGCCCTGATCTGGGGCTGTGCCGGGATCTGCCGGCCACTCACTCCTTCTCCTCACTCAGCAGCTTCTTCGCGTGTGGACCGAGGAACGAAGAAGCCCATGACACCCAAGCGGGATGAGCGGTGAGAGCCGGGGGAAATATCCAGACCCTGTCCCACACTTTCCCCCTGTGCCCCGCACCTGCCCTGGGCAGCCCTGCCCGCCAGCCGAGGAGGAGGTGCTCCCTGTGGGTCAGCCCGGAGGGGCCGGGGTGCAGTGAAGTCTCTTTTCTCTTCTCCTCTGCAGGGCCAACACGGACACCTTGGAGATGACGTGCCCGTCCTCGACGTTCTTCCTGAACCTACCGGGCTCCCTGGCCTTGATGGGTGGCCATGGAGTCCCAGAACCATGGGACGACTCCGACTCCAAGGCCTCCGACTCAAGGCCCAGCTCCTGTTCCCTCAACTCCACCTGCATGATCCCGGGAGTCTGGCAGACCGTGACGGGGGAGCTGGAGGGGCGCACTGCCTCGGAACACCCCAGCTCCTCCAAGGCTGTTGAGGGGCTGGTGGCGGGGCCAGAGCCAGACCGTGGCCAGGGCCCCTCACCACGAATGTCCGGAGCGACCAAGGCAGAGCCAGTCCCCTGGCTCTGTGGGGACCAGATGCAGAGATCCGTGGACCTGCAGCCATCCTCTGACAGATCCCCAGCATTGGCCCTGGCCACGGAGGAGCTCCTACGAGCCATCCAGGCCTCCGCGGTGCTGACCCAGCAGCTCTACAACATCTACCATCAGCTGCAGCGAGTGGAGCTGGACCAGAGCCGAGGGGCAGGAGGGGCCTGTGGTGGGACATCTGCCAGGGAGCCCTCCCTCCCTGCCACCAGGACTGAGCTGCAGGAGCAGCTGTGGCTGCCAAGGGCCGAGGCGAGCAACAACAAGGTGCTCAACAGGCCCCTGGACAAGCACACGGGGCCAGTCAGAAGGTGCTCCAAAGAGCTGGGGAGGGACACGGACAGCAGCAGCTCCGTCAGCCTGGCCAGGACAATCCCCGCTGCCCCGGGCAGCAGGAGGACCGCGGCAAAGCCCAGGCCCCGGCAGCGGTTCCCCCTGCACAGGGCACGTGGCCGGGCAGCCCCAGGGCCGTGCTGGGCAGTTCGGTGCCTGCAGAAGGGCTGCGTCCGCCTGAAGGCCTGCTGGGGATGTTGCTGCCAGCTCCTCTGAGTCTTCAAGTGCTGGTAGCACCAGATCCAGAAGAGCAAAGGGTGCCTCCCTTAGCTGCTAAGGGTATCTCTCCTCCTAGCAACCAGGAAATCCTTGGTGCTGTGGTTCGCCCATCCATCGTGTGGCTGGGGGCGTGACACCCACAGAGTCCCAAGGATGCGGAGCTCTGCCGCAGCAGCAACTCCCCCGACATGGCCGCAGCCACAGGGAAGCGCATCCTGGGGTTCATCTGCACCGGCCAGGATGCCCAGTCGGGTCACTGAGCAGCTCTGGGAGATGCTGCAGGCAGAGCTGGACCAGTGGCGAGGCCCAGCGTTCTTTGGACCTCCAATAAAGGATGGAGAAACTTCTTAGTCGTCTTTTTCTTGTTCGTCGTGTACTTGGAGAAACGTTTTTGATGGTCTCTTAGGGCAGTAGTCAGACTAAGTTCTTGCTGGGCTTTGGCCCTTCCAGTTTTCTCCCTCCATAACCTCACGACATCCCTGGAGTCCTCCCGACGTGCCTGTCCCCTCTTCCCAGGGTCAGAAACTTGCTTTTTGCTGCAGCTACTTTTTCTACAGACTGTAAAAAGGGTTCCTTTGGTTGTTGCCATACGGTAACATATCTCTGCCGCGACTCGGCCATCTCCTTGGTTCTTATCAATGCAGACATTCCAATTCCCTGAGTCTGTTCTAATAAAAGTGGAGCCCACTGTGCCTGAACTTGGGGATTGGCGAAAGCATTAGTTCCCATTAATGCATCAGCTCCTGCTCCTTGTCTTGAATCTCCCTGAGGCAGCTGCATATTTTCTAGAACAGTTTTTTTTTGTGCCAATTGTCTCCAGGTAGAGTAAAAAACCGAATACTGAATCGGGCAGTTCGGTGCCTGCAGAAGGGCTGTGTCTGCCTGAAGGCCAGCTCCTCCGAGTCTGCAAGTGCTGGTAGCACCAGACCCGGAAGAGGAAAGGGTGTCCCCCCTCCTAGCTGCCTGGAACTTCTTGGTGCCGGGCTTCGCCCACCCATCGTGTGGCTGGGGATGCAACACCCGCAGAGCCCCGTCGATGGGGAGCTGTCCCGCAACAGGCCCCAGACATGGCTGCGGCCACAGGGAAGTGCATCCTGGGGCTCACCTGCACCGGCCAGGACACCCAGTCGGGTCACCGAGCAGCTCATGACATCCCTCGAGTCCTCCTGAGGTGCCTGTCTCCTCTTCCCAGGGTCAGAAACTTGGGGTTTTTTTACCCCGAGTTCCAGCCAAATCTCCCTGTCCAGCTAGGCCTGTCTTCTTCCCCACCGGCTCGTCTTTTGGCACCAGGACGGCCTGCTCCTGTGCCTCCGAGACTGCCTCCTCCAAGAACATCCAGCCTTCCTGCACTCTTTCGCCCTTCAGGGCTTCCTCCCAAAGGACTCTTATCAACCAGGCCCCTCAACAGGCCAAAGTCTGTCCTCCGTAAGTCCAAGGGAGAAGTTCTGCTGATCATTCTCCCCCTAATGAAAACTCCTATCAGAAAGCCAGGATGTTGGGCTTCACTGTGGTGCCATCTGTGGAGTTGCTGGTAGCAGGGTAAAAACGTAAGCCCACCGGAGCAGCAAGTAACACTCTGTTGCTACCCTAACATTGTCAGAGGATGGAAACAGTGGGAGACACCCGTCTTCTTCCTGAGATGGACCAGACACAGACAACTACTGGGACATAATGGTCATCTTTTCTTGGTCTCAGAAAGCGGGCAGAATTGAGCGGCAGCTGGCAGCACCATTTTCTTCCGGGCCGCTGAAAGCCTGGGATGCCATCCATGCGCTCACCCCTCACGTCCATGCATCTCCCCTGGTCCTGGGGCCCTGTGATACAGGGACAGGAGAACACCCTGCACAGAGCCCTGAGCACTCGCCTTAATCAGGGGCACCAGCACCATCGAATCGGGCCATGTGGGAGGGTGAGCGGCTGGGCAGGCAAGGGGCAAACTTCAACTGGCGACCCTTGAGGGTCTTCAGAGGGGAGGGAGAAGGATGAGGATCGGGACTCCCACACCCTGCCCTCCAGCCAAAAGCAGTGGCCAGAGATTTTGTAATTTAAGAGGATCCCCTTGCTGCTGAGCCTGGTCATACCACACACTAAACAATGTACCAGTGGAGTAAAGATAAAGGAACTACATTTTCCAAGTAGGACACAAAGAATACTAATAGATTACCAGAAGAGGAGGCAAACCGCTACTTGTGAGTATGCAGACTTTAAAAACTGTCAATGTGAAGTCAAGTTACAAATCCCTAATGCTTCTGAATGCACTGTTCAAGTGAAAGTTCAGGTTGGTTTTTTTGACCTTAAAAATGGTTAGAAGTCTATTCCTACCATACTAAGAGCTAAAAAGAACACGTCTGTTTCTGGAGCTGGGGGAAAATAAAAATAAAATAAAAAATATACACACACATTAATGTACTTAGTTAACCATCCTCCTTGCTATCTAAAAACAGAAAGAATTCCAAACTATAATAAAATTGCAGAATGTGAAATACATTTCATAAAGCTAGGAGATCAAAGCTCATCCGCTTTAAATTGTGCATGCTGATTTTCATGACACAACAACAAACTGAAAACAGAAAAAATCACATGTGAAAATACCATCCCCATTTTTATTTGGTAGCAGGAGAACAGTGCTCTCCAAAAGCAGCACACTGAATTCTGAAGCTAATTTTTCCACCTGTGTTTGCAGAAAACCCCTCACAGTGGTGAAAAGTGTTTCCTGATGGTCAGAGGGACCCTCCCACGCCCCAGTGTGCACCCGTGGCATCTGGTCCTGGCACTGGGCACCACTGGCAAGAGCCTGACTCCATCCTCTTGGCACCCCCTCCGCACGTATTGACGTACGTGGATGGGACCCCTCCTCAGCTGTCTCTTCCTCAGGCTGAACACCCACAGTTCTCTCAGATGAGGACCCCGTCCCTTAGCTGGCCTCCTCATGCAGCCCAGAACACCCTTGGCCACCTTTGCTTGTGGCCAATGTGCTGCCCACCAGGAACTTCTCTGCCAAACTACTTTCCAGGCTGGACCTGTTCCTCTCCAGGGTCAGCACTTGACACTTCTTGAACTCCATGAGGTACCTGCTGGCCCCTTCCTCCAGCCCACCCAGGTGCCCTGAGGCCAGCACACCCACTGGGGTACAGGCACCCCAACACCCCAAATTCTGTGGGTGCCAGTGGTGCCCGGTGCCAGCCCATCCCTGCTAGGGTTGGGCACTGAGGGGATCACACCCCCAGCTGCGAGATGGCTGTGATACCAATTTAAAGAACCCTACGACACTTTAATTGCAAGTTTTAGAAGGCAGGCATTCTTTCTTTCAGCACTGGATCAACAGGGGATAGTTGCTCCTAACCTGCAACTAGCAACACTTCTATTGTAACTTAATTAGTATAAGCATGCCGGATTTTACAATTATTGGCTAGTGATAGCTGTTCTATTATTGTTTAAGTACTACTGGGCAAGTTTTCTTCGGCCTGAACTGGGCTGGTGGTCGTGATCTCCCAGTCCCGCCTTCACCTTTGGCCAACTTTCAGTCTTTTACAGGCAGCTCCTGCTACTGACACAGCCCCTAAGCTCCAAAGCAGCACCTTTTGACTAGCAGACTCTCGATTTGGTCTGGTCGGTACGGAAAATCACGTTGCCAGAAGTCAGTGCTCACAAAGAAGACAGACGAGTCTTAACTTTATTCAAATAAAGGGAGAGTTCACCGAGGTTGCCCAGTCCCAGTGAGGTCTCTCAAATTGCCGGAGGACGCAGCCTCCTGTTACCCTAATTTCCCGGCCGCATGAATCCCTCTCCCTTTCCCCACTGGCTGAGGTACTCAGGAGGTACAGACTTCCCTATCCACCTATTCCGTGTTCCCCCTTAACATGTACCGCCCTCAACAACACACATCGCATGTTTCATTAACTGCAACTCGGCACCACTCAGGGCGGAGAAGTTAATACTCATAGACTAATAAGCCTGCACACTCTTTCTCAAAGTTCAAAAGTTTAGAGCATCCTTGCTGTTGACTTAATGAACAGCCCTAATGGTCCAGGTGTCTGTCATCTTCTCCTTACAGACTGCATCCGGGGACTCCTTCACTCACGAGGGACACTCTCCTCTTTGTTCCATCACTAACATGAAAACCCCACACACTGCCCTTCTTGTTTTATCACTCGTTTGTAAAGACACTCTACTTTCTTTTTCTCGCAGGTCCAAAAGCATCCTCAAGGGCGAACAGCCCATTTATTCTCTCCAAATAACCATCTGCTTACTTTCTGTAGGTACACGCTATCTTACTACCTTTCCTACTAACTGGCTCCAAGATTTGACTGTCGCCTCTCAGGACTGATTCACCCATCTCCAAAGCAGCATTCTTCGAGGGACTGATCTGCCACCCTTAAGGCAGTAAAGAGTGTTTTCGCCATCCTTAAGGCAACAGCTGCATGAACCACACCACCAGAGGGGGAAAATACCGATTGGCATTTCAGATGGAAGGGGAGGGGCCCTCCATCCAAGCGGGATGCTTCCGCTTCCTTCAACTTTCCACACTGTGACTCACAAAAGCCCTCACGAGCAACGTCTCACACTTGAGGGCGGCAAGTGCCAACCCCCTCACTCCCGCAGGGACACCCCGCCGCCACCACGGCGGACGCACCCGCTGCCTCACGGCTCCGCCCCCTCCCCCGCTGCCTCTTCGCGGCCACACGCCCCGCCCCCCTCCCCCTCCAGCGCCGCCCCATTGGCCGGCGCCGCTGGCACCGCCGCCGCAGCCAATAGCGACGCAGGGAGGCGCCGCGCCTTTCCGTGCGGAGGAGAAGGAGCGAAGGGGAGCACAAGTTCTATCTAATGAGCTCGTCCCCGCTCGTCCCCACTCAGAGGTCTCCACATTTGCAAGTCCAGTTCCGCAGCAGGACTTTCTTCCTCATTAATTTCTGTCTCTTGCAACAAGAAACACCAGGCACAAACGTTGCTGAGATACCAGGTGTTTTAAATTCGGTCTGTAAACTAAAGATGTTGTTTCATAATTGATTCAGTTGGTCAGAAATAACATTGCTGCCCAAAGGAGAAGCCTGGCCCTTACTGACATCAACTCCCTTGCATCAGGTTCAGGAAGTGCACAACCGAGGAGGGATAGAGCTCAGCTGCCAGGCACCTGGAAAATTCCATAGCTGAAAAATACCAAACCCCTCTTCCCTTGCCAAAAAATGCGGATTTTGGAGAAGCGGCAGGAACTGGGTACCTATCAAATGTAACTCCTGTGAAATTTTTGACACTACTTTTATCAGTCATTTCTAAAGTGGCCAGTCCAGGCTACAATACAGAAAGAACAAAAAGAAAAACAAAAAGTCCATCCATCCACAAACACTTTTTTGGAGAACGAGGATATGCAATTTCAAAATATTTCTGCAATATACGGCGGTAAAACTTTCTTCCTCATTCCTACACCCAGGCCGCAACCACACGTCTTGATCTGCTAATGCAAGGGTTGCAGCACTTTGCTATGAATTCGTTAACAAAATCAATACATCTTAAAAATAATCCTTCACTTAAAACTTACGCCTCCAAACCACAACTCACGTAACCGATTCATCAGCAGCTTGACAGAAACCATGCTAAACTAAGGTAATCAGCAGTATTTGGTGGACTTTTTTCTTTTTTGGGGGGGGCAAATACACATGAAATCTGTTTGTCTAGCAGCAGTCAGTTTACTGAAGCTTTTTTTTTTAATAAAAATCATTCTGCATGCAATTTAAGTTGATTTTGGTACTATTTGGTAACAAATATCATATGTCTCCACTTCCATGAAAGGAGTGCCAAATTCATATTTTGCCAAATTCGTACAAATGAGGTCACCCCTCAGCCTCCTCTTCCAAGCTAAAGAGACCCAGCTCCTTCAGCCTTTCTTCATAAGGGTGATGTTGAATACAAAGCAACAAGCAAGAAACGCAGCAAGAAATTATTAGCTGACTCAGCCCATGCACCTAAATTTGCTTTTCTTATTTTGTAATAGATAAGACAGACAGACATAATTAAATATCTTTACCAATAAAAAAAAGTATTGTCTTTTTAACCCGCCTGGGCCTGTGACTGTAACCGGGAGCGCCGTGGCCGCTCTGCAGACGGTGCCATGGTGCTGCCTCTGCTGGTGCCAGCCCTGCTGGTGCTGCAGCTGGGACTGGTCTCAGTGACACTGACGAGCAAGCCACTCTCGGTAGGTGACCACAGAGCCGGGGAGGGGGGTGGGCTGGCTTAGCTTGGTGGTGGGGGACATGGAGTGTCGTGGTGGGCTGTGTTGTGGGGCCGGGAGCTGCTCCTGTCTCACCCAGCTCTTGGTGCTTCTGCAGAGGTGGTGGAAGAGGCCAAAGCGCCCCAAAGGCAAAGGCGGGCTCCGGGCAGAACTGGTCGGAAACGTCCAGTGAATGGGTGGCTGGAGACCGGCTGGAGAAGCAGAGCGGTGAGCGGCCCCAGCACCGAGCTCCCTGCAAACGGCTGGCAGCCCGCGGCAGCCCTGATGTGGGGCTGTGCCAGGATCTGCCGGCCACTCACTCCTTCTCCTCACTCAGCAGCTTCTTTGCGTGTGGACCGAGGAATGAAGAAGCCCATGACACCCAAGCGGGACGAGCGGTGAGAGCCGGGGGAGATCTCCAGACCCTGTCCCACACTTTCCCCCTGTGCCCTGCACCTGCCTTGGGCAGCCCTGCCCGCCAGCCGAGGAGGAGGTGCTGCCCGTGGGTCAGCCTGGAGGGGCCGGGGTGCAGTGAGGTCTCTTCTCTCTTCTCCTCTGCGGGGCCAACATGGACGCCTTGGAGATGACGTGCCCACCCCCGACGTTCCTCCTGAATCTACTGGGCTCCCTGGCCTTGATGGGTGGCCATGGCATCCCAGAATCAGGGGATGACTCTGACTCCCAGGCCTCCAACTCAAGGCCCAGCTCCCGTTCCCTCGACTCCACCTGCACGGTCCCAGGAGTCTGGCAGGTGATGATGGGGGAGCTGGCGGGGCTCACTGCCTCGGAACACCCCAGCTCCTCCAAGGCTGTTGAGGGGCTGGTGGCGGGGCCAACGCCAGACCTTGGCCAGGGCCCCTCACCACGAATGTCAGCAGCGACCAAGGCAGAGCCAGTCCCTTGGCTCTGCGGGGACCAGATGCCGAGATCCGTGGATGTGCAGCCATCCTCTGACAGAAGGCCTGCTCGGGATGCTGCTGCCAGCTCCTCCGAGTTTTCAAGTGCTGGTAGCACTGGACCCGGAAGACAAAATGGTGTCCCCCCTCAGCAGCAGGTGGGCCTTGAACTGGGCACTCTTTGGTGCCGGGCTTCGCCCATCCATTGCGCGGATGGAGGTGCGACACCTGCAGAGCGCCATGAACAGGGAGCTGTCCCGCAGCAGCAGCCCCCCAGACATTGCTGCAGCCACAGGGAAGTGCATCCTGGGGCTCCTCTGCACCGGCCAGGATGCCCAGTCGGGTCCCTGAGCAGCTCTGGGAGATGCTGCAGGCAGAGCTGGACCAGTGGCGAGGGCCAGCGTTCTTTGGACCTCCAATAAAGGATGGAGAAACTTCTTAGTCGTCTTTTTCTTGTTCGTCGTGTACTTGGAGAAACGTTTTTGATGGTCTCTTAGGGCAGTAGTCAGACTAAGTTCTTGCTGCGCTTTGGCCCTTCCGGTTTTCTCCCTGCATAACCTCACGACATCCCTGAAGTCCTCCCGAGGTGCCTGGCCCCTCTTTCCAGGGTCAGAAACTTGCTTTTTTAACCTTGAGTTCCAGCCAAATCTCCTTGTTCAGTCAGGCTTCTCTTCCTCCCCATCGGCTCGTCTTTCGGCAAGTGAGGACGGCCTGCTCCTGTGCCTCCGAGACTGCCTTCTCCAACAACATCCAGGAGATCTGCCATGTTGGCCTTTCCCTTGATGCTTAGTCATCAGCACACCACGACCCTTTCGTCACCGTCGTCAGCTCCAGACACTCCAAACCCTCCTAACACACACGGCTACCCACTGCCTCTCCTTCTTTGCCTGTCCCTTCTGAAGAGTTTAGAGCCACCCAGTGCAGCACTCCAGTCCTGAGAGACATCCCACCATGGTTGCGCAATCACACCCTCATTTTCCAGCTGCACAATGGCTTCCAACGCCTCCTATTGGGTTCCCACGCTGCCTGCATCAGTGGAGATGCACTTCACTAAGGCCACTGACTCTGCTGCCTTCTGCGGCGGGGAGAAGCCTTAATTGCTAGGTGCCTCTTCTCAGGTGCTTCCAGGGTTTCTAACACATCGGCAACCCTTGCGTCTCTGCGGCCACCCATATCTCCATCCCCTGATCGGAGCCAGATGGCTAAGGAGAGTTCCTTGTTGCTCTGGTGGGCTTGCCTTTTGGCCCTGTTGCATTCAGCTCACAGGTGTCACCCCTGCTTGTCAACCAAAGGCTCCTCTCACCAGGTTTGCTCGCCTCTTGGCAAAGATTCCTTTGCCTTTTCCTGCACAGAGCGGTGAGTGGCCCTGGCACCCAGCCCCCTGCAAATGGGTGGCAGCCCGCGGCAGCCGTGCAGACGGTGCCATGGTGCCACCTCTGCTGGTGCCAGTTCTGATGCTGGTGCTGCAGCTGGGACTGGTCTCAGCAACACTGATGAGCAAGCCACTCTCGGTAGGTGACCACTGTGCCGGGGAGGGGGGTGGGCTGGCTTAGCTGCGTGGTGGGGGACATGGAGTGTCGTGGTGGGCTGTGTTGTGGGGCCGGGAGCTGCTCCTGTCTCACGCAGCTCTTGGTGCTTCTGCAGAGGTGGTGGAAGAGGGCAAAGCGCCCAAACGGAAAGGCGGCTTCCTGGCAGAACTGGTGGGAAAAGTCCAATGGGTTCGTAGCTGGAGACCGGCTGGAGAAGCAGAGCGGTGAGTGGACCCAGCACCGAGCTCCCTGCAAACGGCTGGCAGCCCTGATGCGGGGCTGTGCCGGGATCTGCCGGCCACTCACTCCTTCTCCTCACTCAGCAGCTTCTTTGCGTGTGGACCGAGGAATGAAGAAGCCCATGACACCCAAGCGGGACGAGCGGTGAGAGCCGGGGGAGATCTCCAGACCCTGTCCCACACTTTCCCCCTGTGCCCTGCACCTGCCTTGGGCAGCCCTGCCCGCCAGCCGAGGAGGAGGTGCTGCCCGTGGGTCAGCCTGGAGGGGCCGGGGTGCAGTGAGGTCTCTTCTCTCTTCTCCTCTGCGGGGCCAACATGGACGCCTTGGAGATGACGTGCCCACCCCCGACGTTCCTCCTGAATCTACCGGGCTCCCTGGCCTTGATGGGTGGCCATGGCATCCCAGAATCAGGGGATGACTCTGACTCCCAGGCCTCCAACTCAAGGCCCAGCTCCCGTTCCCTCGACTCCACCTGCACGGTCCCAGGAGTCTGGCAGGTGATGATGAGGGAGCTGGCGGGGCTCACTGCCTCGGAACACCCCAGCTCCTCCAAGGCTGTTGAGGGGCTGGTGGCGGGGCCAACGCCAGACCTTGGCCAGGGCCCCTCACCACGAATGTCAGCAGCGACCAAGGCAGAGCCAGTCCCTTGGCTCTGCGGGGACCAGATGCCGAGATCCGTGGATGTGCAGCCATCCTCTGACAGAAGGCCTGCTCGGGATGCTGCTGCCAGCTCCTCCGAGTTTTCAAGTGCTGGTAGCACTGGACCCGGAAGACAAAATGGTGTCCCCCCTCAGCAGCAGGTGGGCCTTGAACTGGGCACTCTTTGGTGCCGGGCTTCGCCCATCCATTGCGCGGATGGAGGTGCGACACCTGCAGAGCGCCATGAACAGGGAGCTGTCCCGCAGCAGCAGCCCCCCAGACATTGCTGCAGCCACAGGGAAGTGCATCCTGGGGCTCCTCTGCACCGGCCAGGATGGTC